>OY755253.1:50931764-51544493 GCA_963576725.1 Azorinus chamasolen | reverse complement strand
TACCATAATACATCCCTTCGGGCGTATAAAAAGTGTATTTTCGCCGTTTAAATGACATGTAAACATAGGTTTCCATGGTGTGACGTCATATATGACGTCATATGTTCTAAAGTGATCTTACACATGTTACAGATAAGGAAATCTTAACCTGTTGTTCTAACTCGGAGATAAGGGAAGGTATGTGAGAAAAGATGTGCAAATTAAATATTTTTAAGAATAACTGCTTTATTTCTACACCAAACTCTATGTTGTGACTACTCTGAGTAATGGTGATTTTAGCATCTGACTATACACCTTTATCTGTTGCTCTGAGGCCTGATCAGATGGCTTCTATAGGAGCCTTCTGATCTGGGTCTACTCTGTTTGCAAATCAAAGTGATAGTCTCTACTTGCATCAGGTTTTAAAATGCAAAATTCATTTGTTTATAGGTTGAAAAGAAGTATATCACAAGAAAACCAATCAAAGACATCCTGAGGAAGACAGAACTTCAATGTACATGTACATTTATTTGATATCAATGACGCAATATTATTCGCCAATTCCTCAGTATTTATTTGGGTTGCATTTTACTTTCATGACTGTTCCACACAGGTTGATAATATTTTGTAATTTTTTTTGTATGACAAAAATTTATTAGCACCGACGAAAATGGTTCATGTTGTATCACATGGGTATTTTTTTATACAAGTTCAAATTGACAATCTTCATAATAATGATTGAACATACCAAGTACTATGATTCATTGAAAATCACAGGGGTCTGAACCGCTTCATGGGGGTCTATATGTACTATATAATAACAAAGGTTCCAACTAGCAGAACGGACAACCGTGTACCACAAGTACAAATATCAATGCAACTCTTGCAATTTCAATGATATGTGTGTCTCCATATCTCAAGTGTGTCTCCATAATTCTTTAATGATTTAACAAAGTGACAAACTCACATGTGTGTATAAATAGTGTTTGAATTGTGTTTCATGCATAAAACACTTAACCCTTCGCTTGCTATTCACGTCAATATACCTACCTTAAGTAGTGAAGACCCAGATGAGACAGCTCCTGCAGGAGCTGTCTCATCAGGGTCTGCACTATTTACAAGTTGATTGTGCAACCAGTGCACTCCACAGCAGTGATTGCACAGCGAAATACTTGTACACAGTGACGATATATGTGATTATACAACAGGACATGGGTAAAGAAGGAGAAATGTATTTTAAAATTAAGCAAGCGAAGGGTTAATAGCAATGATGCTGATGGCAATTCGATAAGGGTTTAGGCATACATAAATGTATGTGTTCCATTCTACAGTGTGTTTTTGTGTGTATAAAAGACAGTGACACCGTCAAAGCTACAAACAGAAGCAGTGTAAATATTTCGTTGTTACTTTCAGTTTTATGTTTTGCTTGTTGGTGATATTATGAATGATATATGATTTATTCCGCTTCATTTGAATATTCCTGTTTGTTTTGTGATCATGTTACCAAAAAATAGTGCCAACTAGATCTAATAGTGTAATTACCAGTAAAGGTGTTAGAGAGTATATCTTTGTACGACATATGCATAAATTACACACTTCGATAACACACACGGATTTCGACAAGCTTATGCATGAATACCGGTATGTCAAACTTCTGTTACGTGGAACTAATTATCTGGGTCCCTTGAACTTCGAGGTAACGGTTTTTGACTGCATACACTTGACAACAGCCAATATGATTACAAGACTCCAGTACCTGTAGTGTTCAGGTGTATTTCCTTCACATCCATATGTACACAGCAACCACAGTCATACTTCACACAAGAACAGCCATTTGTGTCTGACTTCCCATCTGCACTCTGGGACAAACTGTTGTCACTCTTTTCTGCAAGGACTCTCTGGATCTCTGGACTCCTCAAAAGGTTTTCCAGGTCTGAAATAATAATTTAAGAAGAGCAATGCATGTGTGTACCCATGCTCACCTGTGTGTAAGGTTTCATAAGATTTGCATGAATAGTAAAGAACTAATAGCCGACATTAAAGTTTCCGAACAACAATGAAAACATAAACAGCAGTGTAAAGATAACAGCTCATATAATATTGCTTCAAAAAACCAGGGTTCATGCTTGTAAAACGTTTAGTTGAGTCTGAGTTCGTTCTCAAGTTTTTGATTGGTTAGATTTGAGCCTATGAGCTTGAGAACTCAAATCTGACCAATCAAAAGCTTGAGAACGAAACTCAGACTCAACTAAAAGCTTTATAAGCATGGACCCAGATGAGCTAAAATTAATCCTTTATCTAGCTGAGACATATTTTTTACATATTTGAAAACAAAAGACAGCGCACTCCACTTTCTTCAATGCTGGATAGTATAGTGGATGTCTAAGTCAGAAAGGGGAGATAACAACAGCAAAATTAAGTTTAGGGTTACCTGCCCTTCTGAAATGGGTCCCCCTTGTAATAGTTAACATGTATACTAAAGATGAACCAAATATCTCTGACAGACATGGACCTGAACATAAAACTTACCCAATAATGAAAATTCTAAGTCGAAAAAAGGGGCATAACTATGGCAAAATTAATTTTAGGGTTACCTACCCTTGTGAAATGGGTTCCCCTTGTGATAGTAAATATACATACCAAATATGAACCAAATATCTTTAATGGTTTCTGAGAAAAGGACCTTAACAAAAGGTTAACCAACGCCGACACAGACACCGCCGCCGCCGACAAGAGGGTCATGACAATAGCTCCACTTTTTGAAAAAGTGGAGCTAAAAAGAAGTTATCTGTTCTAGGTCTATCCTGATTGCAAAGACATTAAAAGGCATCTCTATCAGGTAAAGGGTAACAAAATAATGTATCATGTGTCAATAAATTGAATGTTTTCCGACCTATATAATATATATACATGTACATGTATATATATATATATATATATACAAACCTCAATGTTCATGAAAAACAACATTGTTTATTGTAAAAACAGCATAGACCAACATGGAACTTTGATAAATGAGTTGGATCAAAACAGCAAACAACAAGAGCTGTCACAATCATGAGACCAATTCCCCCAAAGGATATGATAAAATGTCCCTATTTTTAACTTTGCCCCCCCCCCCCCTCGATTTTGACCTTGACCTTTGACAGCAACCTGGTTCTTTTTCTTGACACATCAACTCAAGGTGGCAAACATTTGTACCAGGGTCCATGCTTATAAAACCTTCAGTGAGTTGAATCTGAGTTCGTTCTCAAGTTTTTGATTGGTCAGATTTGAGCCTTTGGCTCAAATCTGACCAATCAAAAGCTTGAGAACACAAATCTGACCAATCAAAAGCTTGAGAATGAAACTCAGACTCAACCAAAAGCTTTATAAGCATGGATACTGGTTATTTTGAAATCCACTCAGGTATGTAGGAGTTACATAGCAGAAACAATGCAGGACTAACAGACTGACTGGACAGACAGTGCGATGCAGGACTACCAGACTGACAAACTGACCGGACAGACAGTGCGATGCAGGAATAACAGACTGACAAACTGACTGGACAGACAGTGCGATTACTATGTGTCCCTTTGGAGGCATAAAAAGAAGCAGCAATGTTTTGAATCACTATTGAAACTAGAGGTTTTTGTCAAAAAAACGGATGTCTCCCCTCTAATAAAAACAATATGTAAAGGGAAATCACTAAAAATGTTATGGTCTTGATAAATGATACTTCCCCTCATTATGTGTTTTCCACACTACATTTTTCAAGAAGAAAATGATAACAGCTAATAACTCCAAAAATACTGATACCAGATTTATGGCCCTTGTGCATGACACTTACTTTCATCATGCTCTTTCCAAAAATAAAATGTCATTCCAATAGCATCAGTCGAACAGGAGTTATTGATCGGCCAAAAAATGTAACAAAGGGCAATAACTCCAAAAGTATTGAAGCCAGAATTATGGCCCTTGTTCATGACACTTTCTCTCATCATGCTCTTTCCATGTATGAAGTTTCAATACGATGGCAAGAGCCATGTAGGAGTTATCGTCCGGACAAGAAAGAATTAAACAAATGTACAAGGGGCAATAACTCTAAATTTATTGAAGCTCGAGTTAAGGATCTTATGCATGACACTTTCTCTTATTATGATCGTTCCATGTATGAAGTTTAACTCCAATGGCATGTGTCACATAGGAGTAATCATCTGGACAAAAAATTGTGATTGTTTTTACAAAGGGCAATAACTCCAATATTAGTGAAGCCAGAGTTATGGACCTTGTGCATGACACTTCCTCTCGTTATGATCTTTCCATATATGAAGTTTCAATCCAATGGCATGAGCCATATAGAAGTTATCGTCCGGACAAAAAAGTGTGATTTTTTTACAAAGGGCAATAACTCCAATATTAGTGAAGCCAGAGTTATGGACCTTGTGCATGACACTTCCTCTCGTTATGATCTTTCCATATATGAAGTTTCAATCCAATGGAATGAGCCATATAGAAGTTATCGTCCGGACAAAAAAGTGTGATTTTTTTACAAAGGGCAATAACTCCTATATTAGTGAAGCCAGAGTTATGTACCTTCTGCGTGACACTTCCTCTCGTTATGATCTTTCCATATATGAAGTTTCAATCCAATGGCATCAGGCATATTGAAGTTATTGTCCGGACAAAAAATTATGATATTTTTTACAAAGGGCAATAACTCCAATATTAGTGAAGCCAGAGTTATGGACCTTGTGCATGACACTTCCTCTCATTATGCTCTTTCCATATATGAAGTTTCAATCAACTGGCATCAGGCATATTGAAGTTATTGTCCGGACAAAAAATTATGATATTTTTTACAAAGGGCAATAACTCCAATATTAGTGAAGCCAGAGTTATGGACCTTGTGCATGACACTTCCTCTCGTCATGATCTTTCCATATATGAAGTTTCAATCCAATGGCATGAGCCATATAGGAGTTATCGTCCGGACAAAAAAGTGTGATTTTTTTTTACAAAGGGCAATAACTCCAATATTAGTGAAGCCAGAGTTATGGACCTTGTGCATGACACTTCCTCTCATTATGCTCTTTCCATATATGAAGTTTCAATCAACTGGCATCAGGCATATTGAAGTTATCGTCCGGACAAAAAGTGTGACAGACAGACGGACAGACGGACGGACATGCTAACAAATGGGTAGTTGTGTGACTTTTTCCTTTGATCTTTTCTTGTGTGACTAGTCCCACAAGAAAAACTATTTTTGGCTCTAACTTTGGAAAAGAATGATCTGGAAGCTAACCCTAACCCTAACCCTATGTCCCACAACTGGCCAGGTTAATGTCACAAGAAATGGCCAGGTTAATGTCACAAGAGATGGCCAGGTTAATGATTTTACTTGTGGGACTAGTTAGAAAAAGTCACACAACTACCCTTTGGTGAGTGCGGACGGACGGACAGACGGACAGACAGACAACTCTCACGAAAACAATATGTCTCCCCCATATAAATATGGGGGGAGACATAATGAAAGGCAATCTACAACATCCTTTTTCCTGGTGAATATTTATGTAAGAAATGATGAATATTTGAATATTAAATTAGGTGATTTGAACAATTTCGAAAATGGCAGAAACTGCAGAATTATATCTATATTATTTCATAATCAAACCTTGATTTGTCTGATCTGAATCTACTCTGTTTGCAAAGGCGTAGAAAGACGTATTTATAGAGTAAAGGATTAATACTATCCTTCATATAAAAGCCTTTTCACGCCTTTGCAAACAGAAAAGACCTAGATCTGATGGCTCTAATAAAAGTCTGATTCTACAGATCTCGATCTGAAATAAAATGTACTTTACTTGTTCAGCCAGATACGTGAAATATGGCGTATGTTTCATTGCAATATTCAATCATATCATAAAGTATTTACAAGAAAAATTATTTCGGCGACACAGACCACCGGCGTTATATCGGATACCTCAGTAAAACGGTCCTCAGTTTAACAGAGCTCCAGTGTCCATTTATTTTCATAAACTTTCAGAATTGCTGCACTCATTTTGCCTACGACATTTACGTAGCGTGCAGAATGTTAACATTTGATTCAAATGGGTTTCATGCCGAATGTAAATAAATATCAACAGTCAATGTTTATCGTCGTCATATATTTCTCTTCCGATTTTGAATAACCGACAGAGTGTGTGCTCAGAGATTCCATCTGTTCAAACTCTGAACCATTTACCAGTCAATACACTTCCAGCAAACTCACTCTTTCATACTAAGCTAACTTTATACAATAAAGGATCATTTCAGTACAATATCCATCAGAGCAATAGATAAATACCGGTATGCATACTCAAAAACCAAAGTCATCCAGAGATCCACATAAATCTAAACATTTTCAAGCATAGCTCCTTTATTTCTCCACCAAACCCTATACTGTGACCACTCTTTAGAATCGTCTCTTCGACACGATTCTAAAGAGTGGTCACAGTGTAGGTTTTGGTGGAGAAATGACGATTTTAGTATTTGGGTATGGATCATTATCTGTAGCTCTGGTCGACATTTCTCCACCAAACCCTATTTTGTGACCACTCTTTAGAATTGTCTCTTCGAGAAAATTCTACTGAGTGGTCACAGCATAAGTTTGGTGGAGAAATAAAGGAATTATTCTTGAAAATGTTTTAAATTACAGTAAAACCTCTCTATAACAGCCACTAAATTACATTAAGTAGTTTGTGTTAAATGCAGGTGGCTGCTTAAAGCAAGGTGAAAGTAAATGAGCGTTGTTTTACCTTTATCTAGCTTTACGCAGCCACCTGCCCTAAATACCAACTAATTAACACAATTTAGTGGCCATTATAGAGAGGATTTATTGTACGCATCTTTTGTATAGACCTCTGTTCAGCATTTGAAAGATTTAATCCTTTCCCTAGTGATCATTTGTGTGAATTGATCACTTCATAAAGATTCATTGACTTATTTTTCATAATGTAAAATTTTCAAGGGAATTCTTTGCATTTGAGAAAAACTGAAGAATCAGATCTATATAATTCCATAAGCAAACAGTGTAGACCCTGATCAGACGACCCCTACCGAAGCCATCTGTTCTGGGTTTACTCTATTTGCAAAGGCGTGAAAAAGAGTTTATATACAGGGAAAGAGCGAGCACTACAGAAAGTTGATGTAATTTGGGTAAGCAATGCCTCATCATTTGGTCTCTAATTTCTATGCAATCTAAGAAGAGTCTGTTGTCTTCGGTTTGCATAAATATTCACTGGTTTTTCTGGCCTCTTGTACTGTGAATATTTATCATGGAAATAAATCTCACTGGATTGCCTCCCTTGAAAGTCTAAGAGATAGTCAGACCCCTGTTGTCCCCCTTGTGCCAGACCCTTAGGTGGTATGGTGAAGCACCCTATCTTTATCTCGGTCACTGATACCCCTTCAAGGCGAGCCTCCAACTTCACACAACCTAACAAAAGATATAAAACTCATAAGAAATCAAAGCAACATATAATGGTGCATATTACTCTTTAGATTAATCTCCAAGAGAATCATATCTTCGAAATGATTCTAAAGAATGGTCACAACACACAATTTGGTGGAGAAATAATGGAACTATTCTTGAAAATGTTTTAATTTATGCATCTTATCCGGGCCCTTGGAAACACAAATGCTGCATTTCCAATCTGACATTTCAAGTCTTCTCTCAGACATGTTTGCTAGCTCTACAGCGTGGACATTGTGATAGATAGAGCATTTGATCCTATGGAGCAAATCGAGGGCTTGGTGCAAAACTATTCTAACTGTGAAGGAGTTAGAATAGTTTTGCACCAAACCCTCAAAATGCTCTAATGGAGCAAATGCTCTACCTAACACAATGGTTCCAATAAGTAACTTTACCGAGACATCAAAAGGCGTCAATATGAGGGAATGGGTTATAGGAGAAATCAATCAACAAACCTGAAAGTGATGAGTTCAAAACAGTCATATCATAAAAATGTAGACAGACACTGGCTAGCTTCTCCAGGTAGGGCACACCTACACAGATGGGTGGAGGGTTGCGGGCTGAAATAAAACTGTAGTTATGTAGATGCTCCATCAATTACAAATATTATCGCTAATTAACCCATTACCTAATACGCTATTTTATGACCCAACCTCTTTGAACAAATCTACCGAAAATGAGCATTTTCTAGATAAAGGGAAATTTTTAGAATTGTGTGGTTTTTAAACCATTGTGATAAATAGAGCATTTGCCCCAGCATTTACTCGAGAAAAGGGAAATTTTAGAATTGTATAGTTTTTAAACCATGTGATAAATAGAGCATTTGCCTCTATTTATCACAATAGTTTCAGAAAGAGACTGTTACACAGGCGTCAAAAGGCATCAACATGTGGGCATGGGTTAATACACCTCTTGTATCAAAATTATAAAACAAGAGCTGCATGCGGAACAAACGCTCGTCTGATTTGGTGCTTGTCCACTACATATACTTCTCTTCAAAGAGATCTATCAATATATGAAGTTTCATGTTGATAATCAGTTACATTAAATTTTTGTACGCCAACGACAGCGTCGCCACCAATGCCTACAACTACGCCAACGTCTGCAACTATGACAACGCCTACTACCCAGTGATCACAATAGCTCAAATAGCTTCGAAACAGATGAGCTAACAAGCATTTTCGCTGAAATGATATCCTCCCTCAAACAATAGCTGGTGTCAGCATTTATCTGAGTTACTGAAATATAAGTATGGTAATCACCGTTTGTTTAAATTTAAATTACTTACTGTTACATAACCCTTTCCCTCATATAAACGTGTTTTCAAGCATTTGCACAGAGTAGACCCAGATCAGACGGCTCCTAGAGGAGCCGTCTGATCAGGGTCTACTCTGTTTGCTAATAGAATTTGATAGATCTGTTTCTTTGCTTTCTAAAATGCCTACAATGCTCCACCTTCAATATTTCTCTCTAACTATTTTGCTAATGAATATTCAGTAGGTATTGAAATTTGGGCTAAATATAGAACAGGGAAAGGGTTAATAGAAACCACCAAATCATTTCTGAGATATGACTTCAGATGGATAGAAAGAAAGATGAATGGATGAACAGACACATGGATGTACAGACAGACATTGCCAGCCTATGGTAGAGAAGAGGTACACAAAGCTTTATCGAAAAACTCTAAACTGTTTTTGATATAAGGCTGCAGACTGAGAAAAAGATCTACATTTTGCGATTTATTTTTGACAAGCAAAAGGCCATAACTCTGGTGTTCTGAGATCGGTTTAAGTAATAATTGCAGGGCCCCAGGGTGAAACTCCCAAATCAACATCTTGAGGTTGCAGTTTATAAGCAATTCTACAGTACTTACCTGATACAGTCTCATTAATAATTGTCTTGTCTCCTAAGGTCAGCGTGGCCGATATACCATACTCTGGAGATGGCAAGTAGGTTATGTTCACACAACCTGAAGACAGAAAAAGTGAACCAGGACTTTTGAGTCTTTGTATTTTACTTAATCCTTTACTCAATGAATATTCACAAAAGAAAATATGCATGCATGAATATCAATTAGCTTAACAGAGTAGACCCAAAATCAGACGGCATCAGATATCGAAGACCCAATATTATTCGCCAATTCCTCAGTATTTATTTCGGTTGCATTTTACTTTCATGACTGTTCGACACAGGTTGATAATATTTTGTAATTTTTGTTGTATGACAAAAATTTATTAGCATCGACGAAAATGGTTCATTTTGTATCACATGGGTATTTTTCAATACAAGTTCAAATTGACAATCTTCATTATAATGATTGAACATACCAAGTATTATGATTCATTGAAAATCACAGAGGTCTGAATCGCTTCTTGGGGGTCTATATGCACTATATAATAACAAGGGTTCCAACTAGCACAACGGACATCCGTGTACCACAAGTACAAATATGAATGCAACTCTTGCAATTTCAATGATATGTGTGTCTCCATATCTCAAGTGTGTCTCCATAATTCTTTAATGATTTAACAAAGTGGCAAACTCATATGTGTGTATAAATAGTGTTTGAATTGTGTTTCATGCATACAACACTTAACCCTTTGCTTGCTATTCACATCAATATACCTACCTGTAAGTAGTGAAGACCCAGATGAGACAGCTCCTGCAGGAGCTGTCTCATCAGGGTCTGTACTATTTACAAGTTGATTGTGCAACCAGTGCACTCCACAGCAGTGATTGCACAGTGAAATACTTGTACACAGTGACGATATATCGAGGGCTTGGTGCAAAACTATTCTAACTCCTTCACAAAGTGAAGGAGTTAGAATAGTTTTGCACCAAGCCCTCGATATGTAATTATACAACAGGACATGGGTAAAGAAGGAGAAATGTATTTTAAAATTCAGCAAGGGAAGGGTTAATAGCAATGATGCTGACGGCAATTCGATAAGGGTCTAGGCATACATAAATGTACATGTTCCATTCTACAGTGTGTTTTTGTGTGTATAAAAGACAGGGACACCGTCTAAGCTACAAACTGAATCAGTGTAAATATTTCGTTGTTACTTTCAGTTTTATGTTTTGCTTGTTGGTGATATTATGAATGATATATGATTTATTCTGCTTCATTTGAATATTCCTGTTTGTTTTGTGATCATGTTACCAAAAAATAACGCCCACTAGATCTAATAGAGTAATTACCAGTAAAGGTGTCACGGAGTATATCTTTGTACGACATATGCATAAATTACACACTTCGATAACACACACAGATTTCGACAAGCTTATGCATGAATACCGGTATGTCAAACTTCTGTTACGTGGAACTAATTATCTGGGTCCCTTGAACTTCGAGGTAATGGTTTTTGACTGTATACACTTGACAACAGCCAATATGATTACAAGACTCCAGTACCTGTAGTGTTAAGGTGTATATCCTTTACATCCATATGTACACAACAGCCACAGTTATACTTCACACAAGAACAGCCATTTGAGTCTGACTTCCCATCTGCACTCTGGGTGTTACTTTTTTCTGCAAGGACTCTCTGGATTTCTGGACTCCTCAAAATGTTTTCCAGGTCTGAAATATAGATTTAAGGAGAGCAATGCATGTGTGTACCCATGCTCACCTGTGTGTAAGGTTTCATAAGATTTGCATGAATAGTAAAGATCTAATAGCCGACATTAAAGTTTCCGAACAACAATGAAAACATAAACAGCAGTGTAAAGATAACAGCTCATATAATATTGCTTCAAAAACCAGGGTTCATGCTTGTAAAACGTTTAGTTGAGTCTGAGTTCGTTCTCAAGTTTTTGATTGGTTAGATTTGAGCCTTTGGCTCAAATCTGACCAATCAAAAGCTTGAGAACTCAAATCTGACCAATCAAAAGCTTGAGAACGAAACTCAGACTCAACTAAAAGCTTTATAAGCATGGACCCAGATGAGCTAAAATTAATCCTTTATCTAGCTGAGACATATTTTTTACATATTTGAAAACAAAAGAAAACAAGAGCTGTCCACAGACAGCGTACTCCACTTTCTTCAATGCTGGATAGTATAGTGGATGTCTAAGTCAGAAAGGGGAGATAACAACAGCAAAATTAAGTTTAGGGTTACCTGCCCTTCTGAAATGGGTCCCCCTTGTAATAGTTAACATGTATACTAAAGATGAACCAAATATCTCTGACAGACATGGACCTGAACATAAAACTTACCCAATAATGAAAATTCTAAGTCGAAAAAAGGGGCATAACTATGGCAAAATTAATTTTAGGGTTACCTACCCTTGTGAAACGGGTTCCCCTTGTGATAGTAAATATACATACCAAATATGAACCAAATATCTTTGATGGTTTCTGGGAAAAGGACCTTAACAAAAAGGTTAACCAACGCCGACACAGACACCGCCGCCACCGACAAGAGGGTCATGACAATAGCTCCACTTTTTGAAAAAGTGGAGCTAAAAAGAAGTTATCTGTTCTAGGTCTATCCTGATTGCGAAGATGTTAAAAGGCATCTCTATCAGGTAAAGGGTAACAAAATAATGTATCATGTGTCAATAAATTGAATGTTTTCCGACCAATATAATATATATACATGTACATGTATATATATATATCTATATACAAACCTCAATGTTCATAAAAAACAACATTGTTTATTGTAAAAACAGCATAGACCAACATGGAACTTTGATAAATGAGTTGGATCAAAACAGCAAACAACAAGAGCTGTCACAATCATGAGACCAATTCCCCCAAAGGATATCACCGACACTAAAACCTGGGTCATGTGTATGCCTGGACTATATTGCATTTTGTAGAAGCCTAGGTGGTGAAAATTTGTACCAGATTACTTTGAAATCCACACATGAATGTAGGAGTTACAGGGTGGATACGACAAAATGTCCCAATTTTTTAACTTTGAACCCCCCCCCCGATTGTGTCCTTGACCTTTGATAGCAGCCTGGTTCTTTTTCTTGACACATCAACTTAAGGTGACAAACATTTGTACCAGGTTATTTTGAAATCCACTCAAGTATGTAGGAGTTACAGAGCAGAAACAATGCAGGACTAACTGACTGACAAACTGACTGGACAGACAGTGCAATGCTGGACTAACAGACTGACAAACTGACAGGACAGACAGTGCAATGCTGGACTAACAGACTGACAAACTGACTGGACAGACAGTGCAATGCTGGACTAACAGACTGACAAACTGACAGGACAGACAGTGCAATGCTGGACTAACAGACTGACAAACTGACTGGACAGACAGTGTGATGCAGGACTAACAGACTGACAAACTGACTGGACAGACAGTGTGATGCTGGACTAACAGACTGACAAACTGACTGGACAGACAGTGCAATTACTATGTCTCCCTTTGGAGGCATAAAAAGAAGCAGCAATGTTTGATTCACTATTGAAATGAAATGCAATCTACAACATCCCTTTTCCTGGTGAATATTTATGTAAGAAATGATGAATATTTGAATATTAAATTAGGTGATTTTTTTTACTGACAATATGAACAATTTCGACAATGGCAAAAACTGCAGAATCATATCTATATTATTTCATAATCAAACCTTGTTTTGTCTGATCTGAATCTACACTGTTTGCAAAGGCATAGAAAGACGTATTTATTGAGTAAAGGATTAACACTATCCTTCATATAAAAGCCTTTTCACGCCTTTGCAAACAGAAAAGACCTAGATCTGATGGCTCCCATGGGTCTGCCCTGTTTGCTTATGGAATAATAAAAGTCTGATCCTACAGTTTCTGAAATTGCCAAAATTGTCCATGTTCATTGGCCATCATGAAAATTGAGTTAACCCTTTCCCTGTTCTATGTTTATTCCAAATTTTTATACCTACTGAATATTCATTCGGAAAAGAGTAATAAAGAAACATTGAAGGTGGAGCATTTTAGCCATTTTAGAAAGTTAAAGACACAGATCTTTGAAATTCTATTAGCAAACAGAGTAGACCCTGATCAGACGGCTCCTCTAGGAGCCGTCTGATCTGGGTCTGCTCTGTTTGCAAATGCGTGAAAACACTTTTATATGAGGGAAAGGGTTAATGAAATTCTTGTATTCATCTTGTATTAACCCATTCCCTGCTTAACATTCATGTAAAATATTATGACATCATAAATATTAATTGCCTGAATTTTTATTGTGACACATGCAAACAAGAAGCTGTAGAGTCAGATCTATCATCATTTAATCTGCAAACAGAGCAGACCATGATCAGACGGCTCCTACAGGAGCCATCTGATCTGTATCTACTCTGTTTGCAAATGCATGAAAAGGCTTTTATGAGAAGGAAAGGGTTAATGTAATCTTAACATCCATGGAGAGAAAACTAGTTACTACATTAAATAGCTAGTCTATTCAAGACAATTCTACAGAGTGGTCACAACATAAGGTTTGGTGGAGAAATAACGACCTGAGCTACAGATAACAATGCATACCCATATACTAAAATCGTCATTTCTCCACCAAAACCTACACTGTGACCACTCTTTAGAAGAGACGATTCTAAAGAGTGGTCACAGTTAATCTTGAAATGTTTTAAATTAGGCATCTTTTATCTTGCCCTCCGTTCAGCATTCGAAAGATTAGCCCTTCCCATTTGTGTGAATTGATCACTTCTTGAATATTCATTTAACCCTTTCCCCCATACAAACGTGTTTTCACGCATTTGCAAACAGAGTAGACCCAGATCAGACGGCTCCTAGAGGAGCCGTCTGATCAGGGTCTGCTCTGTTTGCTTATAGAATTGGATAGATTTGTTTCTTTGCTTTCTAAAATGTCTACAATGTCCCATCTTCCATATTTCTTTATAACTATTTTGTTCATGAATATTCAGTAGGTATCGAAATTTGGAATAAACATAGAAAAGGTAAAGGGTTAACTTAATTTTTATAATGTAAAATTTTCAAGAGATTGTTTTTGCATTTGAGAAAACTGTAGAATTAGGTCTAAATTTATATAATTCCATAAGTGAACAGTGTAAACCTGATCAGATGACCCCTACCAAAGCCATCTGTTCTGGGTCTACTCTGTTTGCAAAGGCTTGAAAAAGCGTTTGTATACATGGAAAGGGCCAGCACTACAGAAAGTTGGTGAAATTTTGGCAAGCAAAGTCTAATCACTTGTTCTCTTATTTCTATGCAATCTAAGAAGAATCTGTTGGCTGCTGTCTGCATAAACATTCACTGGTTTTTCTGGTCTCTTGTACTGTGAATATTAATCATTGAAATAAATCTCACTGGATTGCCTCCCTTGATAGTCTAAGAGATAGTCAGAGCCTTGTTGTCTCCCTTGTGCCAGACCATTGGGAGGAATGGTGAAGCACCCTAACTTTATATTGGCCACTTCCATCATTGCAAGGCGAGCCTCCAACTTTACACACCCTAAGAAAAGAAAAGAAATCATCAGAAATCAAAGCAACATTATACTGGTGCCTATTCAAATACTAAAATAATCATAAACCAAAGAGACTATTCTAAAAACTGGTCACAACATAGAATTAGACAGAGACAAAATGGAAACTATTCTTGAAAATATTTACATTTATGCATCTTATCTGGTGAGAAACACAAACAGTGTATTTTCAGTCTTAAAATCAACTAAAAATTAGTCACAACATATGATTTGGTGGAGAAATAATGGAACTATTCTTGAAAAGTGCACACAAACAGTGCATTTCCTGTTTTAAAATCAACTAAAGAGTGGTCACAACATAGGATTTTGTGGATTTTTTGTTCAACTTTATAAACAAACAGAGCAGACCCTTATCAGATGGCTCCTAAAGGATCTGTCTGATCTGGGTCTACTCTGTTTACAAAGGCATGAAAAAGCATTTGTATGAAGGAAAGCATTAAATGTCAAATATTTCAATCCCGATGAGACACAGTTTAAAAGAAAATTGCTCCTTGCAGAAAACGCTATGAGTCACTCCCGACCAGTTTAACCTTTCCCTGTTCAATATTCATGTAAGAATTAATGACAAGGAAAGTTTATTTGCTGTCTGATCTGGGTCTACTCTGTTGGCAAATGTGTGAAAAGGCATTTATATGAGGGAAAGAGTTAACCCTTTCCCTGTTCTGTATTTAGGCCAAATTTCAAAACCTACTGAATATTCATTAACAAAATAGTCATAAAGAAATATGGAAGGTGGAACATTGTAGACATTTTAGAAAGCAAAGAAACAGGTATATCGAATTCTATCAGCAAACAGAGCAGACCCTGATCAGACGGCTCCTCTAGGAGCCATCTGATCTGGGTCTACCCTGTTTGCAGATGCGTGAAAAGACGTTTATATGAAGGAAAGAGTTAAAGGAGAAATCACTCAACAAACCTGAAAAAGAGGATTTTGAAACAGTCAAATCATAAAAATGTAGACAGACACTAGCAAGTTTCTTCAAGTGGGGCACGTCTACACAGATGGAGGGAGGGTTGCGAGCTGAAATAAAAGTGAAATTATGAAGAGACCTTATCAATTACAAATCATTAATTAATACATCTCTTGTATTAACAAGATGTGTTTGTGAGACACTATGCCCCAGCCCAATTTGACCTTTGACCCTGACGGATGACCGTGATCTTGACAGGTCACCCCTCAGCTTCATGAGATACACATGCATGCCAAATATCAAGTCTCTATCTCTACTGGCTCAAAAGTTATGGCCAATGTTACAGTCGGTGATTTGACTACATATTTGACCTCTGACCTTGAAGGATGACCTTGACCTTGACATGTCGTCCCTCAAAATGTGCATCTTTATGAGATACATATGCATGCCAAATATCAAGTCTCTATCTGTACTGGCTCAAAAGTTATGACCAATGCTAAAGTTGCTGACAAACAAACAGACAAACAGGGCAAAAACAATATGCCCCCCAGATCTGATCTGGGGACATAAAGAATATACAACAAGCAAATTCGGTGAACTGATATCCCAAACAAACAAGTGGCTGCCTCAGTATCCAGAGCTACAAATAAGGATGCGTACCCAAATACTAAAATCATAATTTCTTCACCAATCCTATACTGTGACCACTCATTAGAATCGTTCCTTCGAGATGATTCTAAAGGGTGGTCACAGTATAGGGTTTAGTGAAGAAATAAAAGAGATATGCTTGAAAAAAAATTAAATTTACACATCTTATCTGGAGCTCTGGTATTTAACTGAGTTACTGAAATACAAGTATGGTAATTACCATTTGTTTAAATTTAAATTACTTACATTTACACAGAGATTAATAGAAAACACTACATCGTTTCTGAGATATGACTCCAGATGGAAAGAAACAAAGATGAACCAATGAAGAGACACAAGAAGAGACACATGGATGCACAGACTGACAGCGCCAGCCTATGGTAGAGAAGAGTTACACAAAGTTTTATCCAAAAAATCTAAACCGTTCTTGATACAAGGCTGCAGACTGAGAAAAAGGTCTACATTTTGTGGGTTTTTTGGTGTACCGAGATCAATCTAAGTAATGCTTGCAGGGCCCCAAACCATTTCTGAGAAATGACACTTGACATCCAGACAACACCTAATAACTCTAAAGGCAATGTAAGTTATACTTGCAAGGCCACATTTATTAGCTGATTTTTTATGATTGCATAACAACACAGGATGTTTTGGTTCAGGAAGAAACTGTAGAATCATGTCTATATTATAACATAAGCAAACAGAGCAGATCCTGATCGGATGGTTCCTATAGGAGCCACCTGATCAGGGTCTTCTCTGTTTACAAAAGCGTGAAAAGTCATTTATAATAAATATGAATAAATGGGTTGTTGACATAATTATAGACACCTATTGACGCCTTTGCAAACAGAGTAGACCCAGATTAGACGGCTCCTGTACGATACCCAAACCCAGATCAAACTGCTCCCTGTTCTGTATTTAGGCCAACTTTCAGTACCTACTGAATATTCATTAACAAAATAGTTATCAATAAATATGGAAGGTGGAACATGGTAGACATTTTAGAAAGTAAAGAAACAGATCTATCAAGTTCTATTAGCAAACAGAGCAAACCCTGATCAGACGGCTCCTCTAGGAGCTGTCTGATTTGGGTCTACTCTGTTTGCAAAAGCGTAAAAACACGTTTATATGAGGGAAAGGGTTAAACAAGTACCCCATGAACATTCATGGAGACAGAGACAGAGACCGAGACAGAGACAGAAATAACAACTAGAGGTTTTAAGTCACAAAAACCGATGTCTCTCTCTCTGCATGACACTTACTTTCATCATGATCTTTCCATAAATGAAATGTCATTCCAATTGCATCAGTAGAACAGGAGTTATTGATCGGACAAAAAAATGTAACAATAACAATAGGGCAATAACTCTAAAAGTATTGAATCCAGAGTTATGGCCCTTGTTCATGACACTTTCTCTCATCATGCTCTTTCCATGTATGAAGTTTCAATACAATGGCATGAGCCATGTAAGAGTTATCCTCCGGCCAAAAAAGCGTTAAACAAATGTACAAGGGGCAATAACTCTCAATTTATTGAAGCAAGAGTTATGGACCTTATGCATGACACTTTCTCTTATCATGATCATTCCATGTATGGAGTTTCACTCCAATGGCATGTGCCTTATAGATTTTTTTTTACAAAGGGCAATAACTCCAATATTAGTGAAGCAAGAGTTATGGACCTTGGGCATGACACTTCCTCTCAGCATGATCTTTCCATATATAAAGTTTCAATCCAATGGCAAGAGCCATATAGGTGTTATCCCCTGGACAAAAAAAATGTGAAAATTTTTACAAGGCGCAATAACTCCTATATTAGTGAAGTCAAGAGTTATGGACATTGTGCATGACACTTCCTCTCATTATGCTCTTTCCATATATGAAGTTACAATCAACTGGCATCAGGCATATTGAAGTTAACGTCCGGACAAGAAGTGTGACGGACAGATGGATGAATGGACGGACAGACAACTCTCACGAAAACAATATATCTCCCCATTATAAATATGGGAGAGACATAATTATCAATAAGTCAAACTCCCAAGATCAACATCTTGGGTTCATTTGTATAATTCAATAACACTTACCCGATACAGTCTCATTAATAACTGTCTTGTCTCCTAAAGTCAGCATGGCCGATATACCATACTCTGGAGATGGCAAGTAGGTTATGTTCACACAACCTGAAGACAGAAAAAGTGAACCAGGACCTTGACTCTTTGACTCATTGCCTCATATAAACGTGTTTTCACGCATTTGCAAACAGAGTAGACCCAGATCAGACAGCTCCTAGAGGAGCCGTCTGATCAGGGTCTGCTCTGTTTGCTAATAGAATTTGATAGATTTGTTTGTTTTCTTTCTAAAATGTCTACAATGCTCCATCTTCCAGATTTCTATATAACTATTTTGTTAATGAATATTCAGTAGGTATTGAAGTTTGGCCTAAATACAGAACAGGGAAAGGGTTAATGTTAATTAGCCCTTTACTCCATTAAAATTCACATAAGAAAATATGAATGCATGAATATCAATTAGCCTAGTATTTATAAAGGTATATTAACCCTTCTCTTGCTGACTTTTAAAATACATTTCTCCTTCTTTACCCATGCCCTGTTGTATAGTTACATATATATTCACCGTGTACAAGTATTTCGCTGTGCAATCACTGCTGTTGAGTGCACTTGTTGCACAATCAACTTGTAAATAGTGCAGACCCTGATGAGACAGCTCCTGCAGGAGCTGTCTCATCTGGGTCTTCACTATTTACAGGTAGGTATATTGACATGAATAGCAAGCGAAGGGTTAACCCTTTCCCTCATATAAACACTGTTTAAACAGAGTAGACCCAAATTAGTTGGCTCCTACAGGAGCCATTTGATCAAGGTCTGCTCTATTTGATATAGATCTGATTCTTCAGTTTTTGTTAGAGCAAAAAATTCCCTTGAAAATTTTATGTTTTAAAAATTCTGCCAATAAAAAACTACACATATTAGCATCGACAAAAAATGGTTTATTTTGTATCACTGGGGTATTTTGTTATATAAGTTCAAATTGACAATCTTCATAATAATGATTGAACATGAAAAATACCAAGTCTTATTTTATTGAAAATATGTGTTTATCTGCTCTTTACATGCAAGTTGTAGGGGTCATCTACAGGTCATGATTAATCACCAAAGCAAATTTGAAGATCCTAAGCCAAACCATTGAACAGTTATTGATAGGAAAACATTTCACCAGTTAAGATCATGGTGACCTTGACCTTTGACCTAGTAACCTCAAAAAACAATAGGGGTCATATGGTCATCCCCAACCACAACAGCAAGTTTGAAGATCCTAAGCCAAACCCTTGAGCAGTTATTGATTGGAAACCATTTCATCAGTTAAGGTCATGGTGACCTTGACTTTTGACATAGTGACCCGTCAAAAACTATAGGGGTCATCTAGTGGTTATGGTCAATCACCACAGCAGGTTTGAAGATCCTAAGCCAAACCATTGAGCAGTTATTGATCAGAAATTATTTCACCAGTTAAGGTCATGGTGCCCTTGACCTTTGACCTAGTGACCTAAAACAATAGGGGTCATCTAGTGGTCATGAGCAACCACTACAGCAAGTTTGAAGATCCTAAGCCAAACCATTGAGCAGTTATTGATCAGAAGCCATTTCACCACTTAAGGCCATGGTGACCTTGACCTTTGATCTAAACAACAATAGGGGTCATCTAGTGGTCATGAGCAACCACCACAGCAAGTTTGAAGATCCTAAGCCAAACCCTTGAGTAGTTATTTATTGGAAACCATGTCACCAGTTAAGGTCATGGTAACTTTGACCTTTGACCTAGTGACTTAAAAAACAATAGGGATCTAGTGGTCATGACCAACCACCACAGCAAGTTTGAAGATCTTAGGCCAAACCCATGAGCTGTTAATGATCAGAAACCATTTCACAAGTTAAGGGCATGATGACCTTGACCTTTGACCTAGTGACCTAAACATTATAGAGGTCATCTAGTGGTCATGACCAACAACCACATCAAGTTTGAAGATTCTAAGCCAAGCTGTTTATCAGTTATTGATCAGAAACCATTCAATCTACCGACAGACCAGCCAACTGACATGTGCAAAGCAATATACATGTTAATGTACCCTCATTTTTTCAAAAAGGGGTATAAAAATGTGTCCATGGGACACTGATGCCCCCGCCAGGTTGTAGTTCTATATCTTAAATATTCTAACTTCTGTCAAACAGGAAGTGGACATATGGCAGATTTGTAACTGTCTTACACTATACAGTTCTCCATACTAATGCCCTGTGCTAAATATCAGGAAGCTGGCTTCTTGATGCAAGATGGACAGTGAACCTTGTATATCGCCTGTGTGAAATGCAGGCAACACAATAATTTACCGTAAGCTAATACTTGGATAATTCTGTATATACTACAATTACAAGTAACTAATGATATACATGTAACCATAAATAGGAAGAAGATTGTTAAACAATCACCGAAATTCAATCAAAGTGTCGGCAAACAAGAAGTAGATGAACGACAGATCTTAAAAGCAGAGACACGGTACAACTCATTATGATTATGCTTCAGACCAAATATCAAATCATTCCAGCATACACAAGCCAAGAAATCTTTGACGAAAATTTTTGTCATTAAACAATCACCAAAATTCAATCAAAGTGTTGGCAAACAGGAAGTAGATGGACGACGGACCTTAAAAGGGGAGACACAGTACAACTCATTATGATTATACTTCAGACTGAATATGAAATGACGAAAAATTTTGTCATTAAACAATCATCAAAATTCAATAAATGTGTCGGCAAACAGGAAGTAGATGAACGACAGACCTGAAAAGGGGAGACATGGTATAACTCACTATGAGTATGCTTCAGACCAAATATGAAATCGTTCCAGAATACACAAGGCAAGAAATCTGTGACGAAAATTTACAGGTCGGATGTACAGACGGACAAGGGTAAAACTTAAAGTTTAAAGCATATTGAAGGAGGGGGCATAAAAAAGCACCAACTATTAAATTTTAGGTAGTCACATCCGCTGCATATAGAGGAGAGAGATACTTCCTCCCACTAGAAGGCGGTGGGTATGTGAACTCTCCGAGTAAATTGTTATTCTAAAGGTGCATCCTGGTACCATTTTCGTTCTATCAAAAATTAAATATTTTCTACTTATTTGATGGAATGCATTTACTTTCAAAGTATAATATACAGTAAAACCCCGCTAATGCGACCACCAAAAACGGGCATAATTCTGGGTGGCAGAGGCAGGTGGTAGCTTAATGCAAGACGAAAGTTATGCAGAAAGCTCCTATAGGAGCTTTCTGCATAACTTTCGTCCTGCATTAAGCAACCACCTGCTTTAGACGACATCAATGGCTGTTTATTAAGTGGTCGCATTAGCGGGGTTTCACTGTATATGGTAAATTTGAAAGGAGAGAGATGTTTGCATTTTGTAACAATTTTAAACATGTTTAGTCTTTTAAGTCAAAGACATAATTTTCAATTTAGAATTATTATTGGCTGCGGCGATAAACTTTTAGAGGTTTAAAAAGTCCTTATGCATTTCTGCGGGATTAGTTTTTATTTAAATGTTTGACAGAAAATTCCAAGTAGAGTTTATATTTGTTTGGCTGCTATTTACTGCTTTATAATATATTTTTCAGCGGTTGCACATATTTTTGTCGGATTTTTTTTTTTCCAAAACGTTTAAACTGCTGAATAGCCCATGCTAGTTTCCGTCTTCCAAACAGTGTTTCTGTCTCTTTTTTAATAACTATGGGTTACTGTGAGACAAGCTTTTATTTATAACCATTCATTTATTTTGATTCATACATTTTTCTCAGCGGGGGCAAATGGTATAAATGATTTAAAAGCACGTCCCCAATTATAGCAGTCAGCGTGGTCGAAGGGTTATAACGGTGGCCTAGGAAATGTGAGGTCGTGGGTTCGATCCTTGGTGGAAGCTTTTTTTTTTTTTTCTCTCATTTTTTTTGTTAGCACCCTTAGTTTACATGTTTTTGGTTTAAAAACAGTTTTGTACAAAAATATTGTAAAAATATAAGTCCTTTGTTTGAATTTTGTCTTTGGTAAAGTTATTTAGCTGAGACCTTTTACTCGTGGTTTTGTTGACCGTTTTGAATATTTCACCATTGTGCATGAATACCATTGATCTGTGACGTAATGTGTATTATTGGTGTCATACACAGGTATTACGCATCATGGCTCATTAAAACATTCCCCCGTTTCTGGTGTTAATTTATACATTAAAGTTGTGTTTTCCCAATGTATCTGCTAATTAAAACTACTAAACAATATTGCTCCCTCTTTTTCTTCTATCCTGCTTAAAGACATGTTACGCAGCCATTTTACACTTGCGTAAAACCTTGCTTGTTGTTATTGAAACACATTTTAAAGTATACGCAGTCCAGAAGTTTCCATGGTAATATGGTTTTCCAATAATCATTTAAAATTCAACCATATTACCAACAAACAGTATGTAAAATGTTCATTTTAGCCAGAAATACAATTAGATATACCACACAATTTTAATCACTCCAGAGACAAAAGTTGAACGAACATTAGACATGAACATCAGGAGCGTAGCTGAATCCAAATGTAATGTATGCACTGTGACTATAGGGATCAAAGGGCATGCTACACAGAGAAAATTTAGAGTTGTGTAGCTTAGTAACCATTGTGATAAAAAGAGCATTTGCTCCTATAAAAGCAAATGCCCCATTTATCACAATGGTTTCAAAATGTGACTTTTACAGAGGCCCCAAAAGGCGAAAATATGAGGGAATGGGTTAAAGCTTACATGATCATGAAAAGACAAAACGTTTATCGATATCTTCCCCCCGTAGCCTTCGATTTTTGTTAAATTTTGGCAATATTAATATTTTCATTTTTCAGGTTGATGTTGTGCACAAGTGTAAGTGCGTATCGCTAGCTACGCCACTGAACATAACGAAATTGTTTCCATCTATTACTAGATTATCAACACACTGGTGGTAGCACTGGGCCGAATATATCTGCCGATATCAACAACTAAACATAAATAGACTAGACAGGGGTTCCTCCCTCTAAGACAAAAATCACAGTCTCAACACCCTCCCCTGTTCTCTATCCATCAACAAGTTTAGTGTACACAGTAGTGGAACAATTGCTGAATAATGGTGTGAATCCCGTGTGAAACATTGTTTAACCTTTTCCTCCATAAAAATGCCTTTCTAGGCCTGTGTAAAAGTCACTCTGAAAATAGCCTTTGAGGAAATGGGTCTTGTACATGCGAAAAACAATTGAGCCTATAATCTTCAATTTACACATTTAATATATAGGAGCATTATCGAAGTAGGCGGTCCATTGAATTAGTTCAAGTAATGACAATTTTTTCAAATAGTTTCATAGAAACCGTACAAGACCACGAAGTAAATACAGATCTCGTGATCTCGCATTTACTTCGTGACAAGACTAATGTGAAATGTGTATACCCAAATCAGTCACCTCGTTGGAACATTGTCATTTATCAGAACAGATTCAATTTTGCCTATATATTAGTGCAGCATCCTTTTATACTCATATATAGATGGAAATCAAGGAATTCCACTATCGCTGGACAGACAAAGGTTTAATTACAACTAATCCAACAGAACATGCTTATAAGATGTCAAAATATTTAAATGAAACAGAATCAATACATACATGCATTAGCATTTTAATTACCGTAGATACAGATCTCTGTTTTAGCTGCATTGATCCTACACTGGTGCATATGTATATGGTAAAATGAAGACTTTTAGTAAAGGCCTGTACAGTGCACATAAGACTAACATATACAGTGATCCCTCCCTACAATGGCCCTCTAAATAACGATTCCCTCCTTACAACAACACATGTCACAGTTTCCGAAACAACAAGGCTCCAGAAACAACTTTTTTCCATTGTATTTTCTTTGTGCCTGCATCAAACCCTATGTTGTGACCACTCTTTAGAATTGTCACTTTGTGACGTTTCTAAAGAGTGGTCACAACATAGGGTTTGATTGAGGCATAACGGTTTTAGTTCTCGAAATACACCTTATCTGGGGATCTGCAAACAAGCTAATTATGTTTGATTTTCCCTCCCTATAACGACTCCCTCTGAACAACACATACAATCTTCCTATCCCAAAGGGTGTCGTTGTAGAGAGGGAGCACTGTAGAACAAAGTGTCACCAGTATAGGTAAGACAATATACGAGGGTTTTGGTTTAATCTTTAGCCTGTAGAGTAAAGTTTCAACTACTCAAAACTTGTTTACTTTTAATTTCAAAACATTTATGCAAATTTCAGAGCAACAGATATACGTGCATACTCAAGTAATTGTCATTTGTCCACTAACCCCTATGTAGTGACTATTCTTTGTGGAGAAATGAAGTTTTAATTTAGGCATCTTATCTGGAATTTTGTCTTTATCCGAAGGTCAAGCACTCAAAACTCTGAAAAGTTCCTAAACAGCTACAGCTGTTGCATCTCATTTTCTTTCAGTGACATTGACTCAACTGAGCACTAAATTTGAGAGTATTCGCCCCCCTCCCAATTTGAACTTTGACCCTGAAGGATGATCTTGACCTTGACATGCCACCCCTCAAAATATGCCGCTTCATGAGATACACATGCATGCCAAATATCAAGTCTCTATCTCTACTGGTTCAAAAGTTATGGCCAATGTTAAAGTCGTTGATTTGACCTACATATTTGACCTCTGACCTTGAAGGATGACCTTGACATGTCAAAATGTGTGGCTTTATGAGATACATGTGCATGCCAAATATCAAGTCTCTATCTGTACTGGCTCAAAAGTTATGACCAATGTTAAAGTTGGTGACAAACAGACAAACAAAAAGACATGGCAAAAACAATATCCCCCCCCCCCCCCAATGTGATCGGGGGGGCATAAAAAGTACCTAGTTATAGTCTACTTTCAGTCCGAAGGACCGCTCAGCCTACTGTACATTTACTCCCCTGGTCATTGAGTCATTCGCCTACAATATTGAACACTGTTAACATATGGTGCAATCATGCAGCCGCAGTACTGGCTAGTGACCCTCACAGGTACCCATTTTAACCCCTGGGTGGAGAGGAGGTGCGGGTGGTAGACACTGAAAAGCGCCTCTGAAATTTCTGGCAGGTACCGGGATTTGAATCCCAGACCTCCTGACTGGTAGTCCAGCGCGATACCACTAGACCACTGCACACCATAAAAAGATAGATATGTCTGTCGTCATGTGTTGTCTGTCTCTCACAAAACATCTTTTCTATAACAATATTGTTAAATAGCAATGATGAAAAGTTAAAAATTCATTTTTCTTAATGACTGTGATAGATATTCTTTTTAAACAAAAGCTGTCACAGTCACATGACAAATGTCCCCAAAGGATATCACCGACCATAAAACCTGAGTCATATGTATGCCTGGATCATATTGCATTTGTGACCTTGACCTTTGAGATAGGAACCTGGTTCTTTTTCGCGACACAAGGTGGCGAACCTTTATATCAGGTTACTCTGAATTCTACTCATACAGTAAAACCCCGCTAATGAGACCACTTAATGAATAACCATAGCTGCCTTTATAAGCAGGTGGTTGCTTAATGCAGGACAAAAGTAATGCAGAAAGCTAGGAGCTTTCTGCATTACTTTTGTCCTGCGTTAAGCTACCACCTGCATCTAGCACCCAGAATTATACCTCTTTTAGGTGGTCGCATTAGCGGAATTTTACTGTATATGTAGGAGTTACAGAGTTACAGAGCAGACAAGACAAAATGTCCCTATTTTTTAACTTTGACCCCCAATTGTGACCCTGACATTTAAGATAGGACCCTGGTTCTTTTCTGTGACACATCGTCTCAAGGTGGTAAATATTTGTACCAGGTTATTTTGAAATCCACTCGTGTATGTAGAAGTCACAGAGCAGACACAATGTGGTATACCAGACTGACTGGATGGGCAGTGCAAATTTCACTATATGCTTCACCTTGGAGGCATAAAAATTATATGTCTGGAACTACTGTGTAGATTACATCATAAACTCGCCGGGGTGTTGCTTAGGTTACTGTCTAACAAAATTGTTTAACCCTTTCCCTCATGTAAACGTGTTTTCACGCATCTGCAAACAGAGTAGACCCAGATCAGACGGCTCCTAGAGGAGCCGTCTGATCAGTGTCTGCTCTGTTTGCTAATAGAATTTCAAAGATCTGTGTCTTTACTTTCTAAAATGGCTACAATGCTCCACCTTCCATATTTCATAATAACCTTTTTCAAGTTTTTGTCCATGAATATTCAGTAGGTATTGAAATCTGTAATAAACATTGAACAGGGAAAGGGTTAAGCCTTTGAGATTAGTTTACAAATTTTGTGGATGCCAGGGGCATAACTAACTGTTTTCACTAGTGTAGGGAAATGTTTGAGATAATTCTCTTCTCTGAAACCACTGGCCATATTTTCATATGAAATTGCAGGAATGACCCATAGGAGACCCTCTACTGAAATATTTCAAACCATGTTCATTCGTTTAACCCTTTCCAAGTTCTACCTTTAGTTCAAGTTCCAATTCCTACTGAATATTCATGGACACTTTGCTATAATGAAGTATCAAGGGTGGAACATTGTAGTCCCTTTTAGATACTAAATAAACAGATCCATCTAATTCATGTAGCAAACAGGGCAGATCCAGATAAGGAGGCTCCTATAGAAGCCATCTGATCTAGGTCTTAGCTCTGTTTCCAAATGCGTGAAAAGGCCTTGACATGAGGGAAAGGATTAAACACTTGATTGCTAGGACAGAGCTAATTGTCATTATATGACTATAGTGGAAATTTAGAAACCTTCTCCTGTAAAATCACTGGGCAGATTCCAATATAATTATGCAGGAATATTGCTTTGAAGACCCTTTACTTGAGTTGTACAAATCATTCTGATTCCATGAAAAACAAAGAGGACATGGCTAATTTTCGAAAGAAACTAAATAAAAATTGTTGTACGAGTAACTTTAACGACCGCTTTGTCCTAGATATTCTATATCTACATTTCAAACATTTCGAAGATCACAGAATTCTAAATTTTGAATATCAAAATTGTTTGTGTGAAAATTTCCACGAGGAATTTCAACTTACACAGGTAAGGCATCAATTTTAATGCCATTTTCATATTTTTGAAGTTTTACCGGTAACTTGTTTTAACTCCTGTACGCACATGCATATGTGCGTATGCCCAGGCACCCCTCTGTTAATAAGGAAACAAAGATAATATTATCAGTATAACCGTCATCATGCATTAACTCTTTTCTCCATGAATATTCATGTAAGAAATAATGACATCATGAATATTAATCAGATTAATTGTAATATTAGCACATGGACACAAAAACATTTTTTTACAATGACAGAAACTATAATCTATCTAAATTATTTCATAAGCAAACAGAGCAGACCCTGATCCTATGGGAGCCGTCTGATCTGGGTCTACTCTGTTTGCAAAGACGTAAAAAGGCATATTTATGGAGTATAGGGTTAAGCTGCCACTTTGGTTTAAGACCCAGCAACAAATACTCATATACTAAAATTGTCATTTCTCCATGAAACCTTTTGTTGTGACCACTCATTAGAATTGTCTCTTTGAGACGATTCTAAAGAGTGGTCACAGCATAGGATTTCGTGGAGAAATAAAGAGGAATAACGTCTTTATTTCTCCACCAAACCTTATGTTGTGACCACTCTTTAGAATCGTCTCTTCGAGACGATTCTAAAGAGTGGTCACAACATAGGGTTTCGTGCAGAAGTAAAGAAGCTATTTTTGCAAATGTTTTAATATACGCATCTTATTTAGAGCTCTGTTATACACATGACAACAGCCAACATGATGACAAGGCTCCAGTACCTGTAGTGTCCAGGTGTATTTCCTTCACATCCATATGTACACAGCAACCACAGTCATACTTCACACAAGCACAGCCATTTGTGTCTGAGTTCCTATCTGCATTCTGGGACAAACTGTTGTTACTATTTTCTGCAAGGACTCTCTGGATCTCTGTACTCCTCAAAATGTTTTGCAGGTCTGAAATGTTAATTTAAAGTAAAATAAGGGATTGTAATTCTGGTGGATATGTACATGGAACGTTTCGCCATGTATTCGGGCAGCTAAAATGCTTTGGAAACTACCAGTGACATGGAAATTTGATGCTGACGCAGCATGTAGAGAGTTACAGTTCAGCTGCACTGGACATGCTCTTAATTGTGACCTGGTTTTGGGATGTGTTTTGATTGCTGTCAGTTAACTGCAGGATGGATGAGATCATTTTGTGCTGATTCTGATTAATGTGACTGTAGTTGTTGATTGAAGTCATGTTCCTGTGACCAGATATTAATTTGCATTATCTTGTTCGCGGGAACATCGTTGCCACCCATCTTTAGAATAATGTGTTTTCTGGGGCTGTTGTTGGACAAGTGTTTGTTAGTGGAGATTCTAGCCCGCTGGACCATGTGTTTCATCATGGTACAGAACCACAGACGCTGTTTAAACGATAGGACTTCTACGGAATCTACACGTTGTTCAGCAAATGTGAGTGGACAGATAACTGTTGTTAGATTAATGCTATATAAAAATAACCGGAGTGTCGTCTTTTGGCATGCTCTCTGTATACTGCTATTGAGCACCTGTTTGGATTGTCCAAGTGCGCCCTCAGTTTTGGTTTCAGAATGTGTATGTAACTCGAGGGTACCTTCCCGTGTTTGCCATGTTTGTTTTGATTTTTTGACTGCCCGTATGAATACAAGTTAGGTCAGAATATACAACGAGTTGTATAACAAGCCTTCAATATCGCAAATATAGTTCCCAAGTTATATCACTGCCGGGCCGGAAGTAATGTGGGAACACATCTAGTATAGCGGACCCCATTTTTTTACCGCAAAATATAATACAATTGTTAGTTGCGGTAAACGTACGATGACGTGACCAATGACGTCAGAATATTTGGAAATGGCTGGATGTTGCTGTTATGTCGGGGGCTATCGCCCCGAGCCCCCTGCTTTATTTACTTTTTTCCATGCAGAAAATCAGAGCCACTTATAGAAATGATATAATGAAACATTTCCCTGCTTGAAATCCGTTCAAATAATTATAACCGCCAGTTATTGTACAAAAGTTGCCGCAGTGACCCAAGGTAAACACAAAGCAATGAAACTAAATGGCGTCCCGTTTAGCAAAATTAAACATTATTGGCCCTGTGCTTTGTTATGATTCCTGATTTCCGGGGTCCGCTATACTAGATTCTTCCCGTAATGTGATAATTATAATTATTGATTCACTGTGTAGACACTGATCGAAATTTCGTTATTTTGTTTATAATTCCTGTATCATTTCTTTTTGCAGAGTGTATATTCTATCAAGCAGATGTGTTCATTGATCACATGATGCAAAACTTCTGCTCTAGATAGCAAATAGTGCAGACCTGGATCATAAAGCTCTTAACAGAGTCCTTAACCCTTTCCCTGTTTTATGTGTATTTCATATTTCAATACCTTCAATACCTACTGGATATTCATGGACAAAACAGTTATATAATAAAACTTGATCTTGGTCTGAACTATGATTGGGCAGTTTCCCATAATTGCAGACACGCGCCTACTTGAAAACGCAGCCGCGGTATTGGTGTGAAAACGTATTCCATCTATAATAAATGAAGTTCGACGAAACGACTTTGGGTTTACTATATAAATTAAGGTCGACGAACGGGAAGGTCGACGAAACGACCATCACCCCCTGATTCTGTGACATAGCAGTTGAGGAAGACCAGACTACTGTAGTAAGTACTAGTCACTACCTCTAAAGAAGGAGTAAAAAAATGAAAAAAAGAGCTTTTCAGAACAATAGAAATATAGACAATGAGAATAATATTAATAAACCTCTAAACCCCGCTTTCTGAGAGTTCTTTGACATCGCCGTCCATGGAATTGCACTCGCATAAGATGCAAGCAGCATACATAATAATGCGGTGAAATGCATTTCTACGGTTCTACAATTTGTTTCCACTGTCCCGCTGTTCTACTTTCGTTTTCCTTTCACTTAGGATTGCAACGTTCGATAACTCTAACTGTAATCTTAAAAGATTGGGTCTAATTAATGGACTGCGGTCATACCGAGTGCTCGTATCAACCACAAGATACACAGCAAATAATAAAAGTCAGTGTTATGAAATAAATTTATTTTCCGTTTGACTGCCTCTATTCTCACTCTTTTTCTTTTACTCTTTTTTACTTCAAACTATCTGTCGTTTTCCTGTCTGTCTGCCTTGTTCTGTTTGTCTGTCATCTCATTTCTCTGCTCTTTCTGTCTGTTGTGTCTGTCTGTATGTATGTCTGTCTGTGTGTCTGTCTATCTGGCTGTCTCTGTCTGGCTGTCTCTGTCTCTGTCTGGCTGTATCTCTCTCTCTGTATCTGTCTGTCTGTCTGTCTGTCTGTCTCTGTCTCTGTCTCTGTCTCTGTTTCTGTCTCTGTCTCTGTCTCTCTGTCTCTGTCTGTCTCTGTCTGTCTCTGTCTGTCTCTATCTGTCTCTGTCTCTCTGTCTCTCTCTGTCCCTCTGTCTCTGTCTCTGTCTCTGTCTCTGTCTCTGTCTCTGTCTCTCTCTCTCTCTCTCTCTCTCTCTCTCTCTCTCAGTCTCTCTCTGTGACATCATAGACATCCGCCGGGAAAATTTAGAATTGAGTAGTATTGAAAACATTGTGATAAATAGAGCATTTGCTCCTATGCAAATGCTCTATTTATCACGATGGTTTCAAAAAGTGACTTATGTACAGAGGCATCAAAAGGCGTCCGTATGAGGGAATGGGTTAACTATTACATGGCAATACAGAACGTTTATCAAAGTCTATCAAACCCCCTTGGCCGTCGAGTTTTGTTCAGTTTTGGCCATAATAATGTTTTCACCTTTCATATTGGTGTTACGCACGTGCGTAAGTGTGTATCGCTAGCTACGTCCCTGATGGAAGTCATTCTACCCAGAATTACCCCCAGATCAAATCATGCAAATGTCTACGTAGAATCACAGGTGTCCTTCCCATGCTATGTCTCAACAGCAACAACAACAACAACAACTCCATCACAAATACAGTAGAACCCCTCTAATGCGACCACTTAATAAATCAACATGGATGTCTTTACAAGCAGGTGATTGCTTAATGCAAGACAAAAGTAATGCAGAAAGCTCCTCTGGGAGCTTTCTGCAATACTTTTGTCCTGTATTAAGCTATCACCTGCATCTAGCACCCGAAATTATACCTCTTTTAGGTGGTCGCATTGGTGGGATTTTGCTGTACATTATTTTTTAGAATGCTGACCCGAAAGGTCATTTTGCTAGAGGGACCCTTTCCATTGATCATTTACCGGGTAGAAACGTCTTATTAACGCATTTGCAAACAGAGTAGACACAGACCACGTGGTCCCTACATAAGCCATCTGGTCAGGGTCTGCTCTATTTGATTATGAAATAATATAGAACTGATTCCACAGATTCTTCCATTGTCAATGTCCCTCATAGGTTATTTTTAGATACAACCTATTTGAATAAATATACCGAAAACGAGCATTAACTAGAGTAAAGGAAAAACTTTTAAAAATTTGCAGTTTGAAACCATTGTGGTAAATAGAGCATTTGCTCCTGTAGGAGTAAATGCTCTATTTATCACAATAGTTTCACAAAGTGAATTTTACAGATTCGTCAAAAGTCGTCAATATGAGGGAACGGGTTAACATGTCATTATAATAACAATATGAGCTACTTAATACCCCTGTGCCATTATTTCTTATATGAATATTCATTAGGGAACAGGGTTATTTACATTCGCAGTCGGTCAATTATTGACGTTGCTGACAGAGAAACGGAAAGACTTTCACCTGTTAAAATCTTCATATTGTTGACATTATAACGATTTTTGGACGCTAACTATTAAGAGATACATATTCATGAACCAACACAAAGTCCTTGCAAAGGCTAATTCTCGACAAGATTTAGAACTGTTTTAAAAACAAAATCAGAAAACCATTGGCCATGAACGTTCGTATCAACATACGCTTTGATGGAGAAATAAAGGAATTACTAATGAAAATGTTTTTTGAATTAACGCATCTTATCTGGACCTCTGATGAAATGAATTAGTGTCACTTCTAAAAAGCATTAGCATGAAATACGTCATAATGCGTAAAGCGTCCAGATGGTGCCTCAGTCTTCTTGTCAGAAGCCAGAACGTTCAGTTTTCTTGGTGGTGAGTGGACAAGTTAAATACTAGAACTATCACTAAACGTAATAGAATACCCCACTCAGCTGCCTTTATCGCAAATCACACATTTTGGTTCCATGGCCAGTATTAAAAATATTTTGGTGCATTGGCCAGTATTTGTGCTACGGACAGATAGACAGACAACCCGACCAACCAACACACTGAAATCCTATATACCCCTCTCAAACTTCATTTGAGGGGGTATAAAAAAGTCTACGGTTTTTGATGAAAATGGTACCATAGTACCATTGTGCCCCATGATATTGGGAACAAACAAAATTCCAAGGCCTAAATAATCTCTGGTAGGGAAACTTTCAGATGCATGTCTATGTCTATACAAAAAGTCAACAGTTTTGAAAGAATTAGGGATTCATCTGGGTCCAAGGTTATAAAACTTCTGAGTTTGAGTCTGAGATCATTCTCAAGTGTCTGATTGGTCAGATTCTGAGCAAGTTCAGAATCTGACCAATCAGATGCTTGAGAATGATCTCAGACACAAGCAAAAGCCCGGATTCAAACCGATTTAAATGTCATCATTGATTCACATATTGAAAAAAAATGAGCACTCATTTTTTACAATACACAGGTGACTAATGTCTTTTTGGTGAAATAGGTTCCTTTGGGTTTGGCCTCGATCCCATTACAATGAAAACGGGAAATAACTGAAAAAATACTGATGTTAGAGATATGGACCTTGTTCATGACATTTCCTCTCGCCAGGCATGTTCCATGTGTGAAGTATAAATTCAATGGTATATGTATTGAACGGGAGATAGACCATGACACAAAATCAAAAGTTGTGCCATGGACACACTGAATCCTATATACCCCTCTCAAACTTCGTTTGCAGGGGTATAATTACGTACACTACTTATATGAACAACATGAACAATTGACTTTTTAACCCTTTCCCTCATATAAACGTGTTTTCACGCATTTGCATACAGAGTAGATCAAGATCAGACGGCTCCTGTAGGAGCCGTCTGATCAGGGTCTACTCTGTTTGCTTACGAAAATATAATAGATCTGACTCTCTTCGGTGTCTACCAATAAATCGTGTAGTGGTATACATATGCCATTATAAAAATTCAGCTAATGAATATTCATGACGTCATTATTTCTTACATAAATATAGAACAGGGAAAGGGTTAACATGACAGAAACTGTAGAATCATATCTATGTTATTTCATTAGCAAACAGAGGAGATCCTGATTGATCACTCAACCAGTACGGCTCCTACAGTAGCTGTTTGATCAGGGTCTACTCTGTTTGCAAACGTACCAGAAGATGTCTCTGTGCAGTATAGCTATATACAACCCAGAATTTACGCATATAAATGAGGTACGTAGTTCACGAGTAAGGAAATATTAGTATATATTAGTACTCCTTATTATTTTGATATTGTTGTGAATAAATAGTTGCCAATCGGCATTGACCAAATCCAAGCAATTTTCTACTGACCTTGCTTAACCCTTTACCTGTTCTATGTTTATTTCAAATTTCAATACCTACTGAATATTCATAGACAAAATAGTTATAAGGAAATATGGAAGGCGGAACATTGTAGCCATTTTAGAAAGTAAAGAACCAGATCTATCAAATTCTACTAGCAAACAGAGCAGACCCTGATCAGACGGCTCCTAGAGGAGCCGTCTGATCTGGGTCTACCCTGTTTGCAAATGCGTAAAATCACGTTTATATGAGGGAAAGGGTTTTAAAATACTTCTACTTCTATATTATTTGTAGAATGGTTTAACTCTTTCGCTGCCAACTTTTGTCATCTGCAAACTTTGTCGTCTGCTACATTTTTTTTTTTCCTCAAATTTTGTTTTTCAAACAGTTTGGATCATGATGAGACACGGAGTTACTCTGCGTCTCATCTGGATCCAAACTGTTCTTCTTCTTCTTCTTCAAATTATACAATACTCCTTCAAGATTGAAGATTATGTATTGACGCTGGAACAAAATTTCAGATGTATAATATATAAGCTTCGGTCAGAAGTGAAATAGTGCTAAATAAAAATCAGGTTTAAAACTATATACACTGGTCGCTTTTTATAGGGCCTACTGAAGAGATTATTGACATGACAACAGGCACAGTGACAATTGTTTTGAAATTGTCGACTGTACCTGCTTCATGGGCGGTGAGGGGCAACATGTTCCACTGACAGATAGTTCTCAGATAGAATGAATGCTTATATGTGCTGATTTGTCTATATGAATGTGGGTTGGTGATTCGGGTTCTTATATTACACGTGGGGTTTACGGACATTCCGCTACACAGCGTTTCGCTACCCTGACCATTTCGCTACCCTGACCATTTCGCTAGTCATTTCGCACCCTTACGGGAAGTCATTTCGCTACCCTGCACTAACCCTGTCATCCAATTAAATATAATTATTCACATATTTCATTGATTTGGACGATATAGTAGTTTAACAGATTTAAAAAATATACGTTAACCAATTTTAACTACTGTAGCAGCATAGCAAACAGTTATTTATCGAGAGTTTGTGGATGCAAACACCTCGATCTATAGCAGGCAAAGTGTTAACCGACCTTAATCCTTTCCCTGGTCTATGTTTATTTCAACTTTCAATAATATTTAATATTTTGGGACAAAATTGATATAATTAAATATGAAAGGTAGAACATTGTAGCCATTTTTGAAAGTAAAGAATCAGACATTATATTAGCAAACAGAGCAGACGCTGATCAGACGGCTGGCCGCTCCTACGGGAGCCGTCTAATCAGCGTCTGCTCTGATTGCAAATGAGTGAAAACACATTTATAAATATGAAGGAAAGGGTTAAAATAAAGTACATTGTAAGTATAGTATTTTCATTTGATCGTTATGCATGTGTCATATTTTCTATCAATGGAAAAAAGAGCAAAAATGCATATAGCAAAAATGCATGTAGCACGTGTCCATGTTAATTTAATCAGTGCCACATACCGATACACCAATCTAATCGGCTTACCGGCGGTACTTGTGATCTCGGAGTGGACAGCATTGACACGTGGAAATACGTAAGCAGTGGGTTTCTTAAATCAATCAGCATTATATCTCGAAGGGACAACGATAATGATACACGTTTTAATTTAAAAAATATTTTAATTTTTTTTTAAGTTTTATAAGTGTTTACTTTTACAGTTATTACAGTATTAAAATTTTACATACATGTGTTTCAATATTTCTATAACTCTTTTTTGGTATCTGAATATAAATGTCCATTACATGTATATGTTAATAAAGTTGACTCTCAAATCACTAGCCACCACTGCAACAATTTTACTATTAAAATCGATAGGTAGCGAAACGTACAGGTAGCGATATGGTCAGGGTAGCGAAATGACTTCCCGGTGGGTAGCGAAATGACTGTAGCGAAAAGGTATGGGTAGCGAAACGTCCGTCAGCCACACGTGGGGGTATCTAATGGTTTCATAGGTAATCACAGATGCGACATTGACAGCGAAAGTTTTAATCCTTTTCCTCGTATTGACGACTTTTGCCACATTTGCAAACGGGGTAAACCCGGGTCAGATTTCTAAGGTAGGAGCTTTTTGCTCAGGGTCTAATCTATTTGCTTATGGTATAATATAGATCTGATTCACAACCAACACGTTCATTGTTATTGATATGTAATATAAAAAGAAATCAGTCCATGAACGCAGTAATAAATTCTTATATCAATATTCATGGAGGAAAGGAGAATAATTAAAAAGAATCCATACCTTTTTTCTTTTTTTTCTTTTTTTTTTCTTTTTTTGATGTTTAAGGGAACAGAAAGATCAGAATACATAATAACGCCAGTCCCTCTGGACCCGTGCGTGTTTTACACCTGATCCATCCAGCGAGCCGGGCACCTGCCAATTTACTTAACGACACGACCCTAAAATAGTTTATCATAGAAACCGAAAGATAGTGAATACATCTCCACCAATTAACACTGAAAATGCCTCGCCGAAGCGACGAAGGGTCTGAAAATGCAGAAGGTTTGGTTTCAGCTGAAAATTATCGCGATGAAGGACGCCACTTTCTGCACGGACAGCAATATTTAAAAGCTATTGAAAGTTTTACAAAGGTAACGTAAACATTTGCCAATTAGCCATGGAGTGGGTGGGGTAATCAGTCTATACTCTATCCGCAATTTCTCATGTTTTAACGTAAATAAGATTATTAGATAGTCATTTTGTTAAAGTGATAGGTAAATTGTAGCTAGTTGAAACCATGTGTAAATATAAAGGCCTACGTCTGTGGAATTGATATAAACACAGGCTTGCGTACACAGCTGCGGTATACAATGCAATTTTAATAAATAAGTTCATGCCGGTCACTTTGAGAAACATTAACTTCCACATGGAGGCTGATGAAAGACACATGGCCTTATTGAGCATTTAAATGTTTAAAATGATATGTTAGGAGTTAACTGGATTAGTGGATTAAGTGGAAGGTAATCCATTGCCTAATCTGTTAATCCAATGAAAAAGGCCTCAAACATTATTAAATTGTTTCTTTAATCTAAGATTAGTTCAAGGATAGGTTAAGGGACTAACAAATGAAACCTCGCAACATACCATATATCTGTTTCATTAGAATAATGTAGAACTTGTAAAAAAAGTGCACATTGAACATTTATAAATACAGGTGTTTGATAATCACCATCATCATGAAAATTAATGAGCACATTTTTAGCAGTACATAAAAAAACCAAAACATTTTCATGGCAAGAACTGTAGAAACATTGATATTATTTAATAAGTAAACAGGGCAGACCCTGATCAGACATCTCTTAATTACTCTGTTTGCAAATGCTTTAACCCTTTACTCCATGAATATTCATGTAAGAAATAATGACATCACAAATATTAATTAGATTAATTTTTATAATAGCATATAGACATTAAAGGATTTGGACATGGCAGAAACTGTAGAATCATAATTATATCAAACAAACAGAGCAGACCCCGATCAGAAGGACCTAAAGGAGCTGTCTGATCTGGGTCTACTCTATTTGCAAAGGTGTAGAAAAGTGTATTTATGGAGAAAAGGGTTAATGTGATTCTTTATCTAGCAATGGGAATTGCGGAAAGTGCAAAACCAGTTCAGAATCTGCATTTCTATTTCAGCATCTATTCAGTGTACCCCAAGTATTCAGACACCCGCTCTCTCTCCTCTCTATCTGTTTTTAAAGTAAAATTGGCACCATTTTGATAACTTTAACCTTTTACCTTTTCAATATCCATGTAAGATATAATGATATTGAATATTTATTAGCTGCATTTTTAAAAAAAATAAACTATTCAAGGATATTTTTTGCTGTGACAAAAACTTGAATTAGATCTATATCATGTCAGAAACAAACAGAGCAGACCCTGATCAGATGGCTGCTGATAGAGCCATCTGATCTGGGTCTACTCTGTTCGCAAATGCATTTATACAAGGGAAATGGTTCACATAAACTGACACAGTTCATCTCATTCAAGAGCAGTTTAATCTGTGTCTGCACTATTTGAATTAGTTTGTCTGTCTGAATACTTAAGATAATAAGTTAATAACCGTAGAGTATTATTACAACATGTTCAGTTGTTCACTATCATTGCATACAGTAAGAAAACACATTTCCAGTGAGTTTGGCTGGACTGTTTGCAATGTTAACTCTTTTGAACCTGGAAACAGTGTAGAATCAGATCAGAGGGTCTCATTCAAAATCATCTAGCTTGTATGAGCCTTTCATACTGAGTGGACTCTATAGTTAAACAATGACAGACTATTCCACTCTGATAATTCTGCATTAAACAACCCTTTTTCGTGACATAACTCATATGACTTTTACATTGCAGGCATTGGAGCTAAAGGCAGACGATGAACAATGCCTTGTAACAAGGTCCAAGTGTTACCTACAGGTTGGAAATGCCGAGGAAGCCCTTGCAGATGCAGAACGTGCTCTAGAATTAAATAAACAACACATCAAGGTCTGTATAGTCCATTCCTTTATACTCTGTTGTTAGATTCAACCTCTTTGAATAAATCTACCGAAAAGGAGCATCAACTAGAGATTAAGAAATTTTTAGAATTGTGTAGTTCTGAAACCATTGTGATAAATAGAGCATTTGCTCCTTAGGAGCAATGCTCTATTTATCACAATGGGTTCATATAGTGACTTTTACAAAGGCGAAGAAAGGCGTATTTATGGAGGAAAGGGATAGCACACACAAGGAGTGAATGACAAGAAATGACTGTATCAACTAGCTGAATTTATAATATGTCAGATGAACATAGGAGTATTTAGCCACAACAGAAACTGTAGAATTAGATCTGTCTAATTCCATAAGCAAATAGAGCAGACCCTGATCAGATGACTCCTACAGGAGTCATCTGATCTGGGTCTATTTTTGTGTAAATCCAGTGTAAATCCAGTGCTACGATTGGCTAACAATCAAATGACATCATGCATTGATTTCGTGTGTTCTCTTTAAGATTTATTATCAGCCGGATTCAAACTGCTCATTTGTATAAAAAATGCACTAGTGCATTTCTGCGGTTTACAGCACTCTGTTTCTGCACTCCCACGCCCAGAATTATGTGATAAACTGTAGAATTATATCTGTATTATTTCATAAACAAACACAGCAGACGCTGATGAGACGGCGGCTATAGGAGCCATCTGGTCTGGGTCTACTCTGTTTCCAGAGGTTTAGAGAGTAAAGGGTTAACTGTAGACCAATCCAGTTTGAAATCAAATATCTTATGTTTGCTTTTGTATTTCAGGGTTTGTTTCAAAAAGCTGAGGCATTATATCAGAAAGGAGATTTTGAAACTGCCCTTATTTATTATCACCGTGGAAACGAGCAGAGACCAGAGCTGCAGGAATTTAGACTAGGAATACAGAAATGTCACGAGGCCATAAACAACAGTATTGGAAGTAAGCAAATGAAAACATGCAATGATAGTGGCCATTGTTTAGCCCTTCATTAACAACAGTGCCTGCAGTAAGCAAATGGTTGCAATCATGGTTGCCGTGATGTAACCTATTCCCTCATATTGACGACTATTGACGACTCTGTAAAAGTCACTATAGGAGCAAATTCTCTATTTATCACAATGGTTTCAAGCTACAAAATTCTAAAATTTTCCTTTTCTCTAGTTAATGCTCCTTTTCGGTAGATTCATTCAAAGAGGTTGTATCTTAAAATAGCCTATGAGGTAGTGGGTTAACTCTACATTAACAACAGTATTAGAAATAAGCAAATATGACAACACACAATCATGATTTAACTCTTGCATTAACCCATTACCTCATAGGCTATTTTTAGATCCTACCTCTTTGAATAAATCTACCGAAAATGAACATTTACTAGTGGAAAGGAAATTATTAGAATTAAGTAGTGTTGAAACCATTTTGATAAATAGAACATTTGCTCCTTCGGATCAAATACTCTATTTATCACAATGGTTTCAGAAAGTGACTTTTACAGAGGTGTCAAAAGGCTGCTCAGGCATCAATATTAGGTAATGGGTTTAGTGTTGTATTCATTATATAGTCACTTTATGCATGTTCTAATGTACATGCATATATAGGTAAAGATACAGGAGGTGTCTAATCTGGGTCTGTTCTGTTTGCAAATGTGTGAAAAAGCATTGTATAAAGAGGGAAATGGTTAAAATTGGCAGCAAATATTTCATTCACATTAAATACTGTCACTGTTTATTATAAATAGAAAGTAATTTGTCATCTTTATGTGAATTTTCAGCACCTGAATCTGTGAAGCTTGAGGCCAACAAGGGGGACATGTCCTACTTCTACAAGCAGGAGGAGGTACTGTACATTTGTATTATCTCCCTTGGTAGCATACAATTATTATCAAGTGTTGTCCCCCTTGAATGTTTAAGTGTTTTGAGGCTGAAATATATATCAGACTTGTTCATCTTGTCTATGAATACATCATGGTTTTTTTTGTTGTTATTTTTTTGGTGGTGGGATTGTATTGTTTTTAGCTGGGATGGGGTTTGAGGTGTGATAATGTGTTTCTTCAAAACTGAATATAATATTAGGTTGCAAAATTTACTCCTGTCAAGTATATCTATCAAAGTTCTGATTTTTTAGAATTGTTAGCTATTTTAGATAATTTGTTGAAATGCTGTCCACTACTACTGCAAACTGAAGATCTTGATTAGCCAGTATGTTTCTAATATGATGATTGATATGGGTCTGCATGGTTTGCAGTGTGACCTTTTTACCAATTTTGCCGCTCATTTAACCCATTCCCTGATAGGCTATTTTTAGACCCTGTCACTTTGAATAAATGTACTGAAAAGGAGCATTTACTAGAGAAAAGGGAAATTTTAGAATTTTGTGTTTAAGAAACCATTGTGATAATTAGAGCATTTGCTCCTATGGTTTCAAAAAGTGACTTTCACAGAGGTGCCAAAAGGCGTCAATATGAGGGAATGGGTTAAAGAAATTTCTGTCACTCTTATAGACAATATTACATGTACATGACCAACGCTATCTTTGGTATAAAAACAACAGAAAGTAGTGAAAGAGGTTTTTACATATTGTTATTTCAGCTAAATATAACCAACATTCTTGAGACCATATCTAATTACCCTAAGCATTCAGACAGGACTTAGGCAAATAGTGCAGACCCAAATCAAACTACTCCTGCAGGAGAAGTTTGATCAGGGTCTACACTATTTGCTACTGTGTCGGTTTAATTTTACAGTTATCAAAATGCCAAATTATCTAACATTGCATGGAGAGGGGATGTCATGTGTCTGACTGCTTAGTGTATGATTAGAGTATATCGAGGGCTTGGTGCAAAATATTGTTACTCCTTCACTTTGTGAAGGAGTAACAATAGTTTTGCACCAAGCCCTCAATATGTAAATTGTACAGTAGAACCTGTCATTACCCTTGTCCCTCATATAAAAGTGTTTTCACGTATTTGCAAACAGAGTGGAACTAGATCAGACAGCTCCTAGAGGAGCCATCTGATCAGGGTCGACTCTGTTTGCTGATAGAATTTGATAGTTCAGTTTCTTTATTTTCTAAAATGTCTACAATATTCCACCTTCCTTGTTTCTTTATAACTAGTTTGTCCATGTATATTCAGTAGGTATTGAAATTTGGAATAAACAAAGAACGGGGAAAGGGTTAAGCGACCATTTAAAAAGAGGGGTAAATCGTAGGCCATTACCTCTTGGGTTATTTTTAGACTCAATACCCCATAGGCTAATGCAGACTCATTACCTCATAAGCTATTTTTAGACTTTGAAGAAAGCTACTGAAAAGGAGCATTTACTAGAAAAAACGATAAAGTTTAGAATTGTGTAGTTTTGAAACCATTGTGATAAATAGAGAATTTGATCCTATGGAGCAAATGCTCTATTTATCACAATGGCTTTAAAATTGACTTTTACAGAGGTGTCAAAAGAGTTCATTATGAGAGAATGGTTCAAGATAGGTGGACGTTTAATGCAGGTCAAAAGTAATGCAGAAAGTCCCTATCTGCATTGCTTGTGCCCTGCGGTAACCTATTCCCTCATATTGACACCTTTTGACGCCTCTGTAAAAGTCACTTTTTGAAATCTTTGTGATAATGCTGTATTTAAAACTACAATGGTTTCAAGGCTACACAATTCTAAAATTTAACTTTTTGCTAGTAAATGCTCCTTTTCGGTAGATTAATTCAAGGAGGTTGGGTCTAAAAATAGCCTATGAGGTAATGGATTAAGCAACCACCTACTTTTTTAAGTCTCCTATTTTCAATAAATGAATGGTTCCTTAAGAATCTACTGTATATTGTAGGGTACTTAGCATACATGTACAGTAAAACCTCTCTATAACAGCCACTAAATTACATCAAGTATTTTGTTTTAAAGGCAGGTGGTTGCTTAAAGCAAGGTGAAAGTAAAACAATGCTCCTATAGGAGCGTTCTGTTTTACTTTCACCTTGCTTGAAGCATCCACCTGCCCTAATATGCCAACTAATTAACACAATTTAGTGGCTATTATAGAGAGGTTTTATTGTACATGTATATGTAAATTGTTTGATGTAATGTTGTATCTATATATTGTTTGTAGTGGCGTCCAATACCTACACCAGAGTTTAACATGCGGGTATATAAGTCAGCTTTACTATGCATGAAATAAATGACAGTTGACCAGAAACTTACCCCTTTAACCCTTTACCTAATGAATATTCATATAAAATACTGACTTTATGAATATTAAGTAGCTGGATAATTTATAATGGCATATTCACAAAATAATTTTGACCATGACAGAATTTGAATCAGAGCAACAGATAACGTTGCATACTCAAAAACTAAAATCGTCCATTTCTCCACCAAACCCTATGTTGTGACCACTCTTTAGAATCGTCTCTTTGAGATGATTCTAAAGAGTGGTCGCAACATAGGGTTTGGTAGAGAAATAAAGAAGTCATTCTTGAAAATTTACGCATCTTATCTGGACATCTGATGAATAATCAGATCTATATTATCCCATAAATAAACAGAGCAGACCTTGTTCAGGGGGCTCTTACTAGAGCCTGCTGATCTGGGTCTTCTCTGTTTGCAAATATGTTAAGAAGTTGTTCTATTAGGTACAGGGTTAACCTGCTTATTGTCACATGATTTTAATATTTGCAAGCAGTTTGGATCCTGATCAGACATTGAACTCCTAATCATCTGATCAGAATCTAAACCATTTGACATTCCATCAATGTTAGACGAGCGATTGACCCTTTATTCCGTGAATATTCATTAAGAAATAATGAATGTATGAATATTAATTACCTAGCAGAGTTTTTATAATGGCATCACGAACAAGGAACCATTTTAACAAACTGTATAACCCTTTCCCTCATATAAATGTGTTTCCACGCATCTGCAAACAGAGTAGACCCAGATCAGACGGCTCCTATAGGAGCCATCTGATCAGGGTCTGCTCTGTTTGCTAATGGAATTTGAAAGATCTGTGTCTTTAGTTTCTAAAGTGGCTACAATGTTCCACCTTCCATATTTCATTATAACTATTTTGTCCATGAATATACAGTAGGTATTGAAACTTGGAATAAACATAGAACAGGGAAAGGGTTAATCTAATCATATCTACATGTATAGTCATAAGCAAACAGAGCAAACACTGGTCAGACGGCATACAGGAACTGTATGATCTGGGTTTTTACTCTATTTGCAAAGGCGTATCTTTGGAGTAAAGGATTTAGCAAATAAGTGTGAACTTTCAAATAAGACTGATTTTCAAATAAGAGTGTTTTTATTTCTAATAAGAGTGATTTTATTTCAAATAAGAGTGATTTTATTTCAAATAAGAGTGATTTTTCAAATAAGAGTGACTTTTCAAATAAGAGTGATTTTTCAAAATAAGAGTGATTTTTCAAAATAAGAGTGATTTTTCAAAAAAAGAGTGATTTTTCAAAATTAAGCAGACAGAGGCTTGATTAGTTAACCCTTTCCCTCATACAAACACCTTTTCATGCTGTTGCAAATGGAGTAGACCCAGATCAAACATATCCTGTCATCGGGATCTACATTGTTGGCTCAGATGTCTGTGCAAGTGTTTGCTTATAAATTTATCATAGGTCTGAAGTTTCCTGCTAATTGTACATTACAAAAATTCAGCAAATAAATATTCACTATATTATCATTTCTTACAGGAATATTCAGCTGGGAGAGGGTTAAAGTATATTATTTTACAATAGATATGTAGGTTTAAGTCATTGATCAATCATCATGCAAATCCCTAATACAATAAAGCACAAGCATGCTGGGATGCCTCATATACAGCATGTGAAAATTATATTAACCCTTTACTACATATAAACACATTTTGACACCTTTGCAAACAGAGGAGACCAAGACCAGACGACACTCCTGTAGGGGCCATCTGATCAATGTCTGCTCTGTGGGTTTATATCATTATAATAGATCTGACTTTACAGTTTCTACCAATACCAAAAAAAACCCCAGCTCATATGCCATTTTAAAAAAAAGGAATACGGTATTTATTCATGATGTCATTATTTCTTTAATGAATATTCAACAGGGAAAGGGTTAACCCTTTACCTGATCAATATTCGGGTAAGAAATAATTACTAATTGAATAAAGATTAACTGCAATTTTACAATAGCATATGAACAAGGGATTTTTGACTGAAAGAGAAACTGTTTGATCCAGATCTGTATCAGATAAAGGGTTAATACACAGCACAAAGAGAAAATTGCTGCCTGAAATATTACAGAATTTTCTTAAGTTAAATTTTCAAAAATTGAATGAATTCCGTTCTTGTTTAATTAATAATTATGAAGTGTTAACAGCATGGATTAGTTTCAGTGGAACCTCTCTATAATAGCCATGTAGCGCTGCACTTTTTAATCCCACCTTTGCAAACAAAGTAGATCCAGATCAGAGAGCTCCTATAGGAGCTGTCTGGTCTGGATCTACTCTGTTTGCTCATAATATGTCACAGATTTGATCCTCTACTGTTTGACATAATATTAAATTTCTTTATTACAAGAACAGAGCTATAGATCAATACTAAAATTGTCATTTCACCACCTAATCCTGTGTTGTGAGTGGTCCCAACATTGGTTTGGTGGAAAAATTAAGATGCTATTTGCAAAAAAAGATTGCGTGTATGCGTCTTATAAGAATTAAATTATTCAATGCAAAACGAAGTATTTCAGAAAATCTTCTTGCATAACTTTTATCACATATTAAGATACCACCCTCGAAAGTGGCCATTGTAGAGAAGTTCTGCTACATAACATGGTAAATTTGAAAACATAACGCATGGAACTTAACTCAGTTAAGTTTGAGTTAACTTTAGTTCACAATAATTGTTTCAATTGTAAAAAGTATTGTTTTGATCTACATGTATTTCTGTTCAAAGACATAATTCAAATGTCACACAGTTTGGATACCAATGAGATTTGGATCTAAACAGTTTGCCGTGGTTATTAGTTATTTCCCCAATATTTTGGAAAAATTAATATGATTTACCATCCAACGAGTACCAGCCAGATAGGGTTTTGCGGAAAAATACATTTATCTGCAGCACTTTTAAAACTTTATTCCATGAATATTCCGACAAGAAATAATGACATCATGAATATTGAGTAGAGGAAGTTTTATAATGACATTACGAACAAAATATGTCTTTACCATAACAGAAATTGTACAATTATATCTACAATGTATATTATTTCACAAGCAAACAGAGCAGACCCTGATCAGACGGCTCCTACAGGAGCCGCCTGATCTGGGTCTACTCTATTTGCATAGGTGTAGAAAGGCTTTTTGATGGAGTAAAGGGGTAAAAGGCTCCAGGAACATTATAATTATGATGCTAAAACATACTAATCAACTTCTCTTTCTTTCAGGAAATTTAAACCTTTTAATGTTGAAAAGAGCTTACTGGCATTTGCAAACAGTGTAGACCCAAATCAGAGAGATTGCGGATAAACCTTTTGATTAGAGTCTGCACTGTTTGCCATTCAAAATCCTCTGGTAAATTTAATCAATTCATTCTAATTAAACTGCACTGCTCAGAGGTACAGATAACGGTGCATACTCAAATACTAAAATCGTCATTTCTCCAGCAAACCCTATGTTGTGACCACTCTTTAGAATCGTCTCTTTGAGACGATTCTAAAGAGTGGTCACAACATAGGGTTGGGTGGAGAAATAAAGACGTTATTCTTGAAAATGTTTTAATTTACGCATCTTATCTGGAGCCCTGACTGCTCATCCATGATGGATGATTCCTCTTTGAAAATCCAGTATTTTAAGGATCAAGGATAATGGCCTGCAGCTCTGTAGCAGTTAGTTAGAATAGTTGCTGTATTTTGTTCTTTAATTATGTGTGTGTGTGTGTTATTTTGTGGCGTCCCTTTTAATCTGTGGTGTCTTAAATTTCATTGATGTACCATGAGCTAATGGTCAGTGTTTGTTTTATTATAGGAACAGAAAGCTAAGGTATTGTAACTATGGTCACATGTAGCAGCACTATGACCTTCACCTTTGACCTTTGACAAAATATGACCATTAAAACATAAATGTAATGCCACATTAATAAATATATAGTACTAAAACACATCTGAAATCCTGTTAATATTCTTGATGAAACTATTGTGCAACAAAGATGATACGAAATAAAACGTTTTCTTCCTTTTCCCAAATCTTTCTCTTGGACAGTATAGTTAAGATATTACTGATGGAAAATCTGCTTAACCCTTTCCTCCTTAAATACGCCATTCTTCGCCTCTGTAATAACCACTTCTTGAAACCATTGTGATAAATAGAGCATTTGCTCCTATAGGAGCAAATGCTCTATTTATCACAATGGTTTCAAACTACAAAATTCTAAAATTTTACTTTTCTCTAGTAAATGCTCCTTTTGGGTATATTCATTTAAAGAGGTTGGGTCTGAAAATAGCCTATGGAGGAAAGAGTTAATCTCCTACTGTCGTCACACTCCATTTGATCTATATAAATTAATAAAATAATTATTAACACCAGTGACCACCTACTTGTACAAGCTCCTTTCAATGAAATATTTACTAAACCATAATGAAAACCAATACTTATGTACTCGCCTGAGTACACCGAGACCGGCTATATTTTTCAATACAGTAAAACCTGTCTCAAGCAACCATTAATTAGAAGTCTTAACCCATTACCTTATATGCTATTTTTAGATAAAGCCTACTTGAATTAATCTACCGAAAAGGAGCATAAACTAGAGAAAAGGAAAATTTTAGAATTTTGTAGTTTTAAACCATTGTGATAAATAGAGCATTTGCCCCATTAGGAGCAAATGCTCTATTTATCACAATGGTTTCACAAAGTGACTTCAACAGAGTCGTCAGAATAAGGAACCGGGTAAAACTAACCCTTTACTCAACAAATAAAGGTATCATAAGGCAACTGCTCTCTTTATTACAATGGTTTCAAAACTACACAAATCTGAAAAAGTCCTTTCCTCTAATTAATGCTCCTTTTTGGCAGATGTATTCAAAAAGGTATGATCTAAAAATAGCCCATGCGGTAATGTGTTAAGGCAGGTGGTATTTTAATGCAGGGCAAAAGTAATGCAGAAAGCTCCCAATGGAGCTTTCTGCATTACTTTTGCCATACATTTAGCAATTACCTAAAAAATAAGTTATCTGCTAATTTATTCTCAAAGCTCAGTTTCTTCTATTTCTTTATCAAAATACAAAAGTCAAACAGTTTGAATTGTGATGAGATGTAGAGTAGCATATCAAAACTGATCATAAATGAAAACTGTTTGTAAAGGTTATCGCAATGTTGTCAATGGTGTGAAGGGAGATAAGCAAAATATTATTACATATATATAACTTCAATCCAGGATCATAATTTGATGTCCCACTAACATAGCCCTATGATTACGATTGATTCCATTATATTCACCATTTGTCAGCAAAACACTCAATAATATCTAACTATGGGCACAAAATGAATTACCTTGCTTTTATTTTCAACACCGTATTGACTATTCACTTTACTTCATGGACTGGTTCAGATGTTTGTCCTATCTAAGACACAGAATAGACTGGCTTCATTATAGCCACAGAATTGACTGGCTTTATTTTCTACACAGTATTCACCTTTCACTTTACTATGGACTGGTTCAGATTGTTTGTCCTATCTCAAACACAGAATAGACTGATTTCCCCCACTAGATTTTATTACAGGCACATACATTTCAACACAGTATTCATTGATCACTTGTATGTATTTTGGACAGGCTCATACTGTTTCTCCTTTCTCAGACACAGAAAGTAATGGTTCATTATAGATACAACATTCATTATTCACTATGTAAACATTCAGATTGTTTCTCTTATCTCAGACACAGAATAGACTGGTTTCATTATAGACACAGTATTCACTATTCAGTTATCATGGACTGGTTCAGGTTGTTGCTCAATCTCAGACACAGAATAGACTGGTTTCATTATAGACACAGTATTCGCTATTCACTTATAATGGACTTGTTCAGGTTGTTGCCCAATCTCAGACACGGAATAGACTGGTTTCATTATTGACACAGAGTTCACTACATGTGTATTCACTTATTGACTGATTCAGATTGTTTGTCCGACACAATATGGACTGGTTGCATTACAAACAGTATTCACTATTCAATTACCATGAACTTGTTCAGATTGTCTTATCTCAGACACAGAATAGACTTATTTCATTCACTAGTCACTTACTATAGATTGGTTCACCCAACCTCAGGCACAGAATAGACTGGTTTGAACTTTCATTATGGCTCCGCGCCCACAGAGTTCACTATTCACATCATATTGGCTGATTTAGACTGTTTCTTTGACACCGTATAGACTGGTTTTGTTACAAACAGTATTCACTATTCAATTACCAATATCGACTGGTTCAGATTGCGTCTCCTATCTCAGACACAGTACAGACTGATTTCATTACAGACACAGTATGGTTTGAATCATTATTTGTTAACTAGACTGAACTTGACTGGTTCTGTGACTGACACTGAATACTTTCTTTATAGACTCAGGTTTGTTAAAATCATCATATACCATTCAAGACTAATTCAGTGTTGATACTGTGGTGATTGCTCCAGTATGAGTATATTATGCAATAACCATTAAGTTTAATCCTTTGCTCCATGAATATTTATACAAGATATAATGAATATTAATTAGATTATTTTTTCATATGGTACATGAGAAAACCATGTAAGTTTGGCCATGGCAAAAAAATGTAAAGTGATATCTATATTGTTTCATAAGTACACAGAGCAGACCCTTATCTGATGGCTCCTACAGAAACCATCTGATCTGGGTCTATTCTGTTTTTCAAAGATGGAAAGGCATATTTATGGAATAAAGAGTTAATTGCTGAGGTACAGAAAGACTGACCATACTGAAAGAATCATCATTGGATGTGGTATATGACACTCTTTAAACCTTCTTTATACTAAGTTACTGCTCTTTCACGATTTCTGAAAGCTTGATTGATGTTAAGTTTCTCTTAAGTTTGAGCACATGCAGACTACTAATGATGCACCTATCAACTGTAGAATAAGTAGACACGAGTCACTCATGAGTCACCCAAGGAATGTGACACTGGATCGAACTACTGCATTTACCTGAACCCTTTTACTCTATGAATATTCTTGTTCATTAGATTAACTGTTAATATAGCATATGCACACAGGCAGTTTTGCCCTTGCCAGAAACTGTAGAATTATATCTATATCTTATCATAAGCCAACAGAGCAGACCCTGATCAGACGGCTCCTATAGGAGCCGTCCTATCTGGGTCTACTCTGTTTGCAAAGGCATAGAAAGATGTATTTATGGAGTGAAGGGTTAAATATTTGGACAGACAGTCTTAGGCAATTAATGCAGACCCAGATTAAACTTGTTCTTGAAGGAGCAGTTTGATCAGGGTCTATACTATTGGCGACTCCATTATTTCCATTTAACGTTATCAAAATGGTGCCAAAGTGAATTATTTAGGTTTACAAAGCAATGGAGATGGGATGTTGAGTGTTCGAATACTATGGGTAAATACAGTCTATATGCAAACAGTGTAGACAAAGAACAGCTGCACCATCTTTAATTCTTTCCCTATTTAATATTCATGTAAGAAATGATATCATTATGAATATTTATAAGCAGAAGATTAATTCATAATAGTATATGTACACAGGATATTTATGTTGGTTTTGGAGAAAATGTAGAATCAGATCTATTATAATTTCATGATCAGATGGCTCCTATACGAGCAAAAATGTGAAAAGGTGTTTATATGAAGGAAACAGTTAATTCTTTTACTCATATAAACACTTTTTTATGCCTTTGCAAACAGAGTAGACTCAGATCATATGACATTATTATAGATCTGACTACAGTTTTTACCAATACAAAAAAATGAATATATGCCATTTTCTAAATTTTAGCTAAAAGATGTTCATGTCATTATTTCCCATGTGAATTTGCATCTGATCAGTTTCTTGCAGTGACTGTTCTGGGGTCTACACTGTTAGCAGTGTCTGAAAGATCACAGTTTCTATCCATTCAACTCAAACATAGATCTATACAATGAGTTCTAGTTATTTGTTTTATTATTAACCCTTCGCTTGCTGAATTTTAAAATACATTTCTCCTTCTTTACCCATGCCCTGTTGTATAATTATATATATCTTCACTGTGTACACATATTTCGCTGTGCAATCACTGCTGTGGAGTGCACTGGTTGCACAATCAACATGTAAATAGTGCAGACCCTAATGAGACAGCTCCTGCAGGAGCTGTCTCATCTGGGTCTTCACTTATTATAGGTAGGTATATTGACATGAATAGCAAGCGAAGGGTTAAGATGAAATTGCAATTTTTTAGCATGTATGAAAGTCTGAAAAGCCTGTCTAAACCAAACTGTTAGTTTTAGAAGAATTGAGATATTTTAGGCAGGTAGCTGCTTAGCCCTGTACTCCATAAATACACCTTTCTATGCCTTTGCAAACAGAGTAGACCCAGATCAGATGACTCATATAGGAGCCGTCTAATCAGGGTCTGCCCTGTTTGCTTATAAAATAATATAGATATGATTCTACAATTTCTGCCATGCACAAAATATCATGTGTCCATGTACCATTATAAAAATATATTCTTATTAATATTCATGATGTCATTTTTTCTTACATTAATATTCATGGAGTAAAGAGTTAATGCAGAGTGAAAGCTTTGCAGAAAGGCCCAAAGGAGCTTTCTGGATGCCTTTCACTTTGCATTGAGCTACCATCTGTCTGATAAACATCGACATTTACATGAGAATTTGGTTTTGAGAGGTTTTACTGTCATTATTTTGTTGATTGTTTATTAAGTTAACGTATAGTTCAGTCCTTTCGGATTTTAATCAGTTTATTGTGAATAACTTATCACCCAAAATGTATGGGTTTTTTATGCCATTTCTATTAGAATTGTCAATAATTATGCTGTTGAAATTGATTTGTTCTAGGTTTTTGTCTTCTTTTCATTATACATTATACATGTATTGGCAAATCTTTGTCTAGAAAGTGTGTGGATCTAAGGAGCAATTAGTATTGTTCTGGGCAACTAGACATCAAGATCCAAACTGGGTTTTTTTAAACAGAAGGGCAGAAATATGACAAGTAGGGTCTGTCTATAGCAACCATATAATTAATAAACATTGGAGTATATAGGAGCAGGAGGTTGTTTAATGCAGGATAAAAGTAATGCAGAAAGCTCCTAGAGGAGCTTTCTGCATTACTTTTGTCCTGCATTAGGCTACTACCTGTCTCATCCCTACCCCCTCCCTAAGAATTATACTTATTTTGGGAGGCTGCTTTAGACAGGTTTAATGTACTTTCGAAGATCAAGCAGTTGACAATATTGGTACAGAAACTGTTATGATAGTTACAAATTACTTACAACAGTGAAATGTCTAAATCTCAGAGTGAAATTGAGATAAATCTTCTTCAGAAAATTGTTAGAAGAACAGAGGTGAGTTGAGAACAAATGTCAAGGTCGGCATTTAAATGTGATATAGTATATTCAACTGACAGAGCATGCTTTAGCGATTACCAAATCAATGATTTTGATATACTGGTTCTGTTTCATATACAGTAAAACCCCGCTAATGTGACCACCTAAAAGAGGTATAATTCTGGGTGCTAGATGCAGGTGATAGCTTAATGCAGATCTTTCTTCATTACTTTTGTCCTGCATTAAGCAACCACCTGCTTATAAAGACATCCATGTTTATTCATTAAGTGGTCACATTAGAAGGGTTCTACTGTATTATACATTACAACCTCTCTAAAGTGACCACTTTATGATTAAACATATACATGTGTCTATAAAAGCAGGTGGTTGATTAATGCAGGATAAAAGTAATGCAGAATGCTCCTGCAGGAGCTCTGTATTATTTTCTTTGTGCATTAAGATACCACCTGTCTGTAACCCTTTGCTGAAACTATAGAATCCACTCAGTATGAAAGGCTTAAAGTTGCTAGGGGATTTTGAATGACAACCAGTTCAGATCCTGATCAAAAAGCTCCTCTAGGAGCTCTCTGATCTGGAGCTACTTTGTTTGCAAATGACAGCGCTTGTATGTTACATATTCAAAGGGTTTTGACATTTTTGGTGGTTGTATTAGAGGGGTTTATATATTATATATATAATTTTATAAGATGTAATGTTCTTATTTTTAGCTTGTTCGTATATATATTAAACAGAGGTCCAGATAAGATGCATAAGTTAAAATATTATTAAGAATAAGTCCTTTGTTTCGCATAAATTAAAACATTATCAAGAACAATTCCTTTATTTCTCCACCAAACTCTATGTTGTGATCACCTTTAGAATCTTCTCGACGAGACGATTCTAAAGAGTGGTAACAACATAGAGTTTGGTGAAAAATGATGATTTTCGTAGTTGATTTACGCACCTTTATCTGTTGCTCTGTATTGAAGTTTGAATGCCTATAATGTACCTGGGTTTTTTCACTGGCATTTTATAGTTTTAAAACTACATGCATATTCACAGTATATATTTTTATTTTATTTTTTATCTCAATCACTTTATAATATATTAGTAAGGAGAATGACTAAAAGAAAATAATACTATTTCATCAGCAATACTATAAAAAGAATCATTGTTTGATTTTTTTCATATGTGCGTTTGATTTAAATCATGAGCCATTGGATGAAGACATTGTTTAATCCTTTCCCTCATATAAACACCTTTTTCATGTCTTTGCAAACAGAGTAGACCCAGATCAGACAGTTGTCTGATCAGGGTCTGCTCTGTTTATGGAATTACAGTATTTGAACACAGGACTTTTTACCTTTGTTAGAAACTGTAAAATCATACTTGTATAATGCCATAATCAAACACAGCAGACCCTGATCAGATGGCCCCTGCAGGATCTGTCTGATCTAGGTCTACTCTGTTTGCAAAGGCATGAAAAGGCATTTATATGAACGAAAATGTTAAGTTAGACTTACATTATAGCATAATAGCAATAATGAAGACCCTGATCAAACTGATCCTTTTTCTGTCCGAATACAGTAAGTAAGGTACCTTAGCAAACACTTAACCCTTTCCCTCAGGCTATTTTTAGATCGAACCTCTTTGAATAAGTCTACCAAAAAGGAGCATTAACTAGAGAAAAGGAAGATTTTAGAATTAAGTAGTTTGAAACAATTGTGATAAATAGAGCATTTGCTCCTATAGGAGCAAATGCTCTATTTATCACGATTGTTTCAACAGGTGACTTTTGCAGAGGCGTCAATATGAGGGAATGTGTTAAGATCCAGATGAGATGCCGTGTAACTCTGCATTTCAGCAATATCCTAGCTGTTTGACATTTAGTATTTTTAAACGTTGACAACATTTTATTTGCTCAGCAGGTTAAATGTTACCCACAGGAGAGAAAGATACATAATTGTCTAGTTCCTTATCTTTGCTTGAGCAGTTTCTCATTCATGTGATATTTACAAAGTTCAAAGGTTCCGATAATGATACGTCAAAGTGGCCGCTGATCGTACAAGAAATCAATTATAGTCCCAACTGATTTATAGATTTTTATCAGTAGTTAAATAAACAGATACCTTGAACCAGAAACCTGAACAATTTTTAGAGATTTTACTTGAAACATTCTTTTTAGAATTTTACAACTTTTTGCAACAGTTCGGGTCGTTATAAAATACCTTGTAACTTGGAGTCACTTCATGATACAGACTGTCTGAAAATCTGTCGAATTGAAAAGAAGAAAAGAAAGATCTTTTTTAAAATGTTCCACAGTTGTAGTTGCATTTCTTTGCCAATGAAAATTACTCCGCGTGTTAAGTAAAGGGTTATTTGAATACTAGTAGACGAATTTATACGACTAATATTATTTGTCTTTACCCTTTGCCTGATGAATATTCATGTAAGATAAATGGATGGTATGAATATTAATCAGCTGAACACAGAAATGTTTGAGCATGAGAGAAACTCTAGAATCAGATCTATATTAATACAGAAGCAAACAGAGCAGACCCAGATCAGACAGCTCCTACAGGAGCTGTCTGATCTGGGTCTACTCTGTTTGCAAAAGACTTCAAAATGTATGTCTATCCGGTAAAGGGTTAAAGCTTGACCGAATTTATCAAACTAGCAAAATACTCCTTATAAAATCATAAAACAATTTAGGAAAAAAAATATACAGGAAAATGACTTTATTCATTAAGAATAAGGTTTTGTCTGGCTAAAGGTCTGATTTACACCCTGTAAATAAAAAGCATTGTAAATTACTCTTTTCAGTCATGTTTTTATAGCGTTGATATTGAGAAGCCAAGATTATTTATGTTAAAACAAACATGGATATACACAGTGTGCAAAGTATGTTGTGAAATTATGGAGTTTGATACGCATATGGACGAACCAGTGTTAACTTTAAAGCTTCCATGCCTAAGACCAGTAGGTGTATTTTTAATTTTCAAGCTTTTTGTTAAATCTTTCGCTACCAATATCACATCTGTGATAATGACAGATTCAAACAGTTTGGATCCAGATGAAATGACAAGTAACTTGGCGTCTCATCAGAAATGAAGAAAAATAAAAAATGAAAGTTCTAGCAGACGACAAAGTTTGCAGATGACAAAATTTGGCAGCGAAGTTCATTAAAACTCTGCTATAGATTTCTTTGTCTCTGCCAATGCTTCAGGTGATTTGTATAGTTTGGCCTCTGATTAGTAGCATTTGCCAGAGCATTTGTAATTGTGTGAATATTGTATAGTTAAAAACGTCTAAACCAGACTTTCAAATTAGTATCAATCCCAGTCTTTAACCCATTCCCTCTTAGGCTATTTTTAGACCCAACCTCTTTGAATAAATCTACCGAATAGGAGCATTATCTAGAGAAAAGGAAAACTTTATAATGTTGTAGTTTTGAAACCATTGTGATAAATAGAGCATTTGCTCCTATGGAGCAAATGCTCTATTTATCACATAGATGCGACCAAAGGGAATGAGGTTAAGGGAATGAGGGAATGGGTTAAGACAGGTTGTAGTTTAATGCAGGGTTAAAGTTATGCAGAAAGCTCCCAAAGGAGCTATCTGCATGAATTTAACCCTGCATTAAACAGCCACTTTCCCAAAAAGTTGTAAATTCTTATTACGGTTCTGGTTTAGAGGGGATTTACTGTATTTTAAAGATAACAGGAATAAATTACTTATCCCTCCATTTCCTCATTATTTCACCTCATTATTTTCATTATACATGTAGCCATGGTTTTATTATCCCATTCCCTCATTTTGACGCCTCTGCAAAAGTTACTTTATGAAACTATTGTGATAAATAGAGCATTTGCTCCATTGGAGCAAATGCTGTATTTATCACAATGGTTTCAAAACTGCACAGTTCTAAAATTTTCCTTTTTTCTAGTTTATACTCCTTTTCGGTAGATTTGTTCAAAGAGGTTGGGTCTAAAAATAGCCTATCAGGGAATGGGTAATACAAGTACCGTAGACAATCGTGCATGCCTATCACTTCTTTGTATCTTTGTTTTTTGTCATTTTTTTTTTACTTATTTAATTATAGCAAAAAGCTTGCATGTTTAATTATAGCAAAAAGCTAAAAAGACAGCAGCACAAAGTGCCTCCAAGGTGAAATAATTGTTGTAAGTGGTATTGTAAATACCTGTGTGTCTTTGCAGGAGGCTCGCACAGTTTAAAATGCCGTTAACCCCTAACCTGTTCAATATTCATGTAAAAAATATGACATCATGAATATTAATTAGATTAATTTTTAAAATGGCACATGGACACGTGAATTTTTGGCTGCAGTAGAAACGATAGAATCATATTTATAGTATTTTATAAACAAACAGAGCAGACCCTGATCAGATGGCTCCTACAGGAGCCGTCTGATCTGAGTCTACTCTGTTTGCAAAGGCATAGAAAGGCTTATTTATGAAGTAAAGGTTTAACCCTTTCAACCCTGTACCTGTTTAATATTTATGTAAGAAATAATGACATCATGAATATTTATTAGCTGAATTTTTACAGTGTAAAATTTTCAAGACAATTCTTTGCTTATACCCAAATTACCCAAAATATTTGAATATCCAATCTCCCCTTTTCACAAGTTTGTAATGCTGAATTAGAGAATCTGGATCAATTTTGATAACTTTAACCCTCTCTCTTTCATATAAACGTTTTTTCACGTATTTGCAAACAGAGTAGATCCAGATGAGACAGCTCCTATCCTGCTAGTTGATTTTGAAAGATGTTTCTTTACATTATAAATTGGCTACAATGTTCCATCTTCCATATCTCATTATAACTATTTGTCCGTGGATATTCAGTAGGTATTGAACTTTGGAATAAATATTGAACAGGGAAAAGGCTAAATTAGACTGACAAAAAGCAGAGCCCAGTAGAACCACTTTAACCCTTTCCCTGTTCTATGTTTAGTCCAAATTTTAATACCCATTGAATATTCATGTACAAAACAGTTATAATCAAACATGGAAGGTGGTACATTGTAGCTATTTTAGAAAGTAAAGACACAGATCTATCAAATTCCATAAGCAAACAGAGCAGACCCTGATCAGACGGCTCCTCAAGGAGCTGTCTGATCTGGGTCTACTCTGTTTGCAAATGCGTGAAAACACGTTTCTATGAGGGAAAGGGTTAAAATCACCACTCAATAAATAGACATTGAAGTCTTCAGAAATCAGTGACTGCTTATTTGAGGACAAAAGTAATGCTTTCTGCATATTTTTTTGTCCTGCATTAAGCTACCACCTGCCACTATGACCCAAAATTAGACCACTTTTTGATAATCGCATTAGAGGGGTTTTACTGTAAATTGTTGAGCAAATGTGTATCCACACTACATCGTGATTTGGTACATTCAGACCTCACACCGTGATTTGGTGTATCCTGACCTCACACCTTGATTTAGTGTATCCAGATCTCACATCGTGATTTGGTGTATCCAGACCTCACACCTTGATTTTGGTGTATCCTGACCTCACACCGTGATTTGGTGTATCCAGACCGCACACCATGATTTGGTGTATCCAGACCTCACACTGATTTGGTGTATCCAGACCTCACACAGTGATTTGGTGTATCCTGACCTCACATCGTGATTTGGTGTATCCAGACCTCACAGTGATTTGGTGTATCCTGACCTCACACAGTGATTTGGTGTATCCTGACCTCTCACCTTGATTTAGTGTATCAAGACCTCACACCATGATTTGGTATATCCAGACCTCACACCTTGATTTGGTGTATCCAGACCTCACACAGTGATTTGGTGTATCCAGACCTCACACAGTGATTCGGTGTATCCAGACCTCACACCATGATTTGGTGTATCGAGACCTCACACCGTGATTTGGTGTATCGAGACCTCACACCGTGATTTAGTGTATCCAGACTTCACACCTTGATGTGATTTTTCAGATGTCTTCTCTTATTGTATACATGTATCCCTTTACCTGATGAATATTCATGTAAGAAATAATGAAATCACAAATATCTTATTAGCTGAATTTTTATTAAAGCGTAGTTAATTTTTTGCTAAACAGAGCAGATCCTAGACTATTTTAAGACCCAGCCTCTTTGAAATAATCTACCGAAAAGGAGCATTAACTTTAGAAAAGGAGAATTCTAGAATTGGGTAGTTTTGAAAACTTTGTGATAAATAGAGCATTTGCTCCTATGGGCAAAATTTTAATGCTCTATTTATCACAACGGTTTCAATAAATGAGTTTTACAGAGGCGCAAAAAGGCATCAGTAGAAGAAAATGGGTTAACAGTTCCTACAGGAGCTGTCTGATCTGGGTCTACTCTGCAAATTCATAAGACATCCAAAGGCACTCCTGTTAGGTAAAGGATAATAATTTGTGCAAAAGATTTGCACATACTACATTGTATGGCTATATTGGAAATTTAAACAATTTTATATATATATAATAAAAACTTGATGCTCCAAATTTTGAGTAATGAAGAATTGATGCCTTTTTAGGCAGGTGGCTTCTTAAAGCAGGGTAAAAGTCATGCAGAAAGCTCCTAGAGGAGCTTTCTGCATGACTTTCACCCTGCATTAATTTGCCACCTGTCTTAAAGACCGATAATGATATCTGGGTTTAGTGTACTTATATAAATAATTGCAATTAATGTCTTAAAGTAATGTACACAAATTATGTCTTCCTATTAGAATTTCAGAATGACTTGTATGTTTGCGATTTAAATTAACTGACTAATGATACAACAATGGTATACCCGGGGTTTTTTCTGTGATAGTATTTGTCATTGCAACTGCTTTTGATGCCACATTTTAATTTTCTTTTTAACCTTTCCTCCATAAATACGCCTTTCTACGCCTCTGTAATAACCACTTCTTGAAACCATTGTGATAAATAGAGCATTTGCTCCTATAGGAGCAAATGCTCTATTTATCACAATGGTTTCAAACTACAAAATTCTAAAATTTTACTTTTCTCTAGTAAATGCTCCTTTTAGGTAGATTCATTCAAAGAGGTTGAGTCTAAAAATAGTCTATGGAGGAAAAGGTTAAATAATATGACTAACAATTTAATTTATATTTATATGATATGACATCCACTTGTGATAGTATTCACATTATATCTCGAAACCTCTCTGTGTCATGCCACCTATGCTAAGGACCACAATGGAAATAAGAGCATGTTCTTTTTTGTGTTATTCTTGGTACAGTGTTCCCTCTCTACAACGACACCCTTTGGGATACAAAGAGTGTATGTGTTGTTCAGAGGGAGTTGTTATAGGGAGGGAAAATCAAACATAATTAGATCCCCAGATAAGGTGTATTTCGAGAACTAAAACCGTTATGCCTCAATCAAACCCTATGTTGTGACCACTCTTTAGAATCGTCACAAAGTGACGATTCTAAAGAGTGGTCACAACATAGGGTTTGATGGAGGCATAGATAAAATACGATGAAAAAAGTTGTTTCTGGAGCTTTGTTATTTCGGAAACAGTGACATGTGTTGTTGTAAGGAGGGTATTGTTATTGAGAGGGTCGTTGTAGGGAGGGAGCACTGTATAGATTTAGCATGCCATGGTTTTACTATGCATCATTTACTTATCTCTATTTATTATAATGTGAAACATGTTTTGTGAACCATAATTATTATGTTTCCTGTTTGCCAAAATGAATCTATCTATAGATCTATGAAAGTACTTTATAGATGACAATTTCTTACAATGCAAGAGTTAGTATAATTATATATACTTTAATAAGTGTCTATGCTGATAATTGTTTTACATTTAATGTATTGTATGGATATTATATTTGTATTCAGGGGGGTTTTTGTATTAAATTTTGAATTGTATAAAATATTTACCTTTTGAAATATGTAATATACAATATGTTATTAAAATTTCATCGGTGAATTTCAGAGTTTCGACAGTATACAGAGAAGACTTACAGATTTAGATGAGAAGGTCTTTTATTGCACGTTTTATATGTGTAGTTGCACTGCCTACTCTGCTGAAAAGAAAGATAAGAATTTTAGGTGAATTCTATAGATTATACAGACATGTAGTAAAAACCCGAAATAAATGTAACTTTCAGCAGGGTGGGGGTAGTGTGTCAATGCAGGTTTTAGGTCAGTCAGTGCAGCTTTATTTACAGGTGGCTAAGGCTTTCCCACACACAATATGGCAGCATGGCATATCTGTAATAAACATACTGACCAGAAAATGGAAAATAATTATTTTTACATTTTTTAAAATAAATATGGTTTAAGTATTACCCTAAGTATTCAGAGAGTTTTTATAAATATAAATATAGAGAGCTTGGTGCAAAACTATTGTAAAAAAGTGAAGGAGTTACAATAGTTTTGCACCAAACCCTTGATATTATTATTATGTACTGTATCCTTTTCTGACTGGTTCTGTTCATACATATATATACACCAAAGGCGCATGCAGACTCACTTGAAAAGCATTTAATTTCTTACAGGCGATAAATGCAGATAAATAACCGTTTACTTCGTAATTATATTCATGTAAGAAATAATGACATCATAATATTATGACTGTAATAAATAAAAATGAAATATAATGGCATGTTAACGCATGACATTTTTTGCTATGGCAGAAACTGTAGAATCAGATTGATATAATTCCATAAGCAATTGGATCAGACCCTAATCAGACAGCTCCTACTGGATCTGATCTGGGCCTACTCTATTGCAAATTTAAGATGTCAAAGGGTATATCTGAAGTAAACGGTTACCCATTCCCTCATTTGACATCTTTTGACACCTCTATAAAAGTCACTTTTAGAAACCATTGTGATAAAAAGAGCATTAAAATTTGCTTCATAGGAGCAAATGCTCTATTTATCACAATGGTTTCAAAACTACACAATTCTAATTGTTTTCCTTTTCTCTAGTAAATGCTCCTTTTTGGTATATTTATTCAAAGAGGTATGGTCTAAAAATGGCTTATGAGGGAATTAGTTAATGGAAGTCTGTTGCATTGAAATTACACTCACTTGCAGCACTTCTAAAGATCACCGTTACCAGGGACAACAATAAGTCATTTGCTCATCCAAATTGTTACCTCAAAAACCCTTTACTCCATGAATATTTATGTAAGAAATAATGCACGCATAAATATTAGTTAACCCTTTCCCTGTTCTATATTTAGGCCAAATGTCAATACCTACTGAATATTCATTTACAAAATATGGAAGGTGGAACATTGTAGACATTTTAGAAAGTAAAGAAACAGATCTATCAAATTTTATTAGCAAACAGAGCAGACCCTGATCAGACGGCTCCTCTAGGAGCCGTCTGATCTGGGTCTACTCTGTTTGCAAATGCGTGAAAACACATTTATATGAGGGAATGGGTTAACTTAATTTTTATAATGGCATACCATTGGCAGAAACTGTAGAATCAGATCTGTATAATGGCATAAGCGAACAGATCAGACCCTGTTCAGATGGCTCCTACCGGAGCCATCTGATGTGGGTCTACTCTGTTTGCAAAGGCATTAAAAGAAATGTCTATAGAATAAAGGCTAAAAATGTCATGGCAACGCTATCAGTTGATAGAATCAGCTGATTTTGTTTCAGGGAAGATATTGGTTTTACAGGCTAATATTATAAATCATAGAAAACTAATTCTTGTATCAGCAAATGTATACGTACAGATAGATATTGTAGCTACCGCGTAAGACACGCTTTATGCTACAGTAGAACCCCGCTAAAATGACCACCACAATGAGGCCTAACTTTGGGTCATAGAGGCAGATGGTACATCATAGGCTATTTTTAGATCCAACCTCTTTGAATAAATCTACCAAAAAGGAGCATTTACTAGAGAAATGGAAACATTTAGAATTGTGTAGATATGAACCATTGTGATAAATAGAGCAAATGGAGCATATGTTCTATTTATCACGATGGTTTCAAAAAGTGACTTTTACAGAGAAATAAAAAGGTGTCAATATGAGGGAATTGGTTAAATAGCCATTTGCTTTTAAAGAGTCACTTATCATTATTCATTGGATGGCCGTTTTAGAGGAGTTCTACATACATATGGATAAACTTTGTACCGTCCACATACAATATGCTTTATAATACATACCGGTATATAGATCTACATATATTTGCAATTGATGTTTTTTTTTATATAAATCAGCAACATAGGTTTAGCACTGAACAAATACACATGCATTTATATTGTTCAAGTGTCAGATTTCTATTCCCACAAGATCTTGATCGGAGCATGTCGCTTTAGGGCTGCCTGTTTGTGTTTTTTGTCTGTCGGTCTGTCTGTCTGAAACTGTAACTGTAAATCTTGACCATAACTTTGTAACCCTTTACTCCATAAATACGCCTTTCTATGCATTTGCAAACAGAGTAGACCCAGATCAGATGTTCATGGAGTAACAAATTTAGGGAGCCATTTGGCACTCAAAAGTTAACTTCAAGGTCAAAAGTCAGATTTCTAAAGTTTACTCTGGCCATATCTTTGAACTATTAAAGATAGAGACATCATAATGAATTATCTAGTATACATAGTATACAACTTCAGAGTGGTATGTCAAAATCAAGGTTACATTTCAAGGTCAAAATTATAGGTAATTATAACGAAATATGAAAGGTAGAAAATTTTAGCCATTTTAGAAGTAAAGAAACATATCTTTCAAATTCCATTAGCAAACAGAGCAGACCCTGATCTAGGAGCTGTCTGATCTGGGTCTACTTTGTTTGCAAAGACATAGAAAGGCATATTTATGGAGTCAAGGGTTAAACTAATTATTCTGAAACTTCGTCACTACCAAGGGACTTGGTGCAGTTGCAGTTTTGATTTTGGTCCATCTGTAAATACAGGAGTTATGGCCCTTTATGCTTCTTTGGCCTATATATTCATACAATGTAGATTGTAGCTGCAACTGAGAATAACCTTATGCAGGATTTCATATTTTCTTAGGGTAAGGTGTGGATAAGTTTGGCCCAGGCAAGAGAAGTATGTCCCTTCCTTCCAGTACCCAGTATGTTGGCCCAGGCTGGAGAAGTACAGTAAAACCTGCCTATAGCGACCATATGATGAATATAGATTGGCATCTATAAGAGCAGGTGGTTGCTTAATGCAGAAAGCTCCTATATGGGCATTTTGCATAACTGTCATCTTGCATTAAGCTACCACCTGTCTTAATCTGTCTTCATATAAATATCTTTTTAGGCCTTTGCAGAGAAGTCCCAGATCAGATGGTTCCTGAAGGAGCCATCTGATCAGGGTCTGTTCTGTTTGCTTAGACTACAGTTTCTACCAATACCAAAACATATGGTGAACATTATAAAAACGCAGTTAATAAATATTCATGAAAGGTTTAAAACACCAGACTATTATCTTTGCATGGTCACTTTAGTCAGGATTTTCTGTATGTTGCCTTCCTGCTGGTACCCAGTAACCTATTACCAGTACCCAGTAACAAGTATTACTGGTACCCAGTAACTGGTACCCAATTACCGCTACTTGATCCTCCTCCACACATTCACTACTGGTAACCAGTTATAAGCAAGGACATGCAATACCACAACTAACCCAACAACTGAAATTATTTTTTGTAATATTGTAAAGATTTCCACAAGTGTTTTTGTTCCACTGGCACAGTGTGCTTACCACTAAGCAATTAACACATTTTTTGTGACCAGAAATAAGTACTTTACTTACAGTAAGATATGGCCTCTGAAGGAGCCCATTAACCCGTTGCCCTCATAGGCAATTTTTAGACCTAGCTTCTTTGATTATATCTACCAAAAAGGAGCATTTAGTAGAGAAAAGAAATATTGTAGAATTGTGTTGTTTTGAAACCATTGTGATAAATAGAGCATTTGCTCCTATAGGAGCAAATGCTCTATTTATCACAATGGTATCAATAAGTGACTTTTACAGAGGTGTCAAAAGGCATCAATATGAAGAAATAGATTAACTTAGAGCATCTACAAACTTAACTCTGCATTCTAGTAGTGAATTTATGGTTAAATATTGTTTGGATCCAGATTAAATTTCAAGTAACTCAGCTTCTGATCAAGATTCAAACTCTTTGAAAATATGGCTGTCTCTTTTAAAAAAAAAGAGAGAAAAATGAAGCAAATGGCAAAATTTAGACGATATTTAAACCATTCGCTCATATTAACGCCTTTTGGCACCTCTGTAAAATTTGTAAATGTCAATTTTTTAAACCATTGTGATAATTGTCACAATGGTTTCAAAACTGCACAGTTTATAAAATTATACTTTTTTTGGTAGTAAATGCTGCTTTTCAGTAGATTTATGCAAAGAAGTTATGAATAAAAATAGCCTATGAGGTACTTGGTCTAAATAATACTAGATAATGGGTCTAAAAACAGCCTTTGCAGGAATGGGTTAAACAGTTAAAAAAAAATTAGACATGATCAAGGTCATTAACTTTTATAAAAAAAAATGATATCTGCTTTAACTCGGACTTGTTACAATTTTAATTTACTTCCAATTTGTTCAAACTCTTGAAGAACTACTGTCTGAGTGTCAAACAGCTTGGATCCTGATGTTACTCGGAATCTCCTCTGGATCCAAGCAGTTTGCAAATGACAGCTACATGTACGTGCATGATTAGTCACAGGGGTCTGGACCACTTCATGGGGGTCTATATTTACTATAATATTGTATGTAGTATGATTATATAGAGTCTCATGAAGCGGTATAGACCCCTTTGTAATTAGCAGGCAAATAATTGTGATTTGCAGATACAAGTTTAATGCAACATTGCATCAATAGTTGTTGTGTTTTCGGCAATGGTCAACTCAAAATATTTAGATAACACGTGCACTACGTAACACAAGCTTTCATGTTTACACCAGCAAAAGTATGAATTTCATTTTTGTTTTGTTTTCATTATATTAACATTATGTTAAAATTGTTTAAATGTTTAAAACATTAGTTGTATTTTTAAATAAATATTTTACAAAGGTGATATCCTTTTCTAAGAATATAAGTGAACGATGAATTCACCAGGTGAATACAGAAAACAAGTGCACTATCATTTGCAAACCTTGTATACCCTCAATTAGAGGATCCCTAGAGGAGCTCTCTGATCATAGTCTGCACTGTTCTCTGTCAGATTTTACCCGTTCATACTCACAGTATAAACCAATAAACAATGATGGACTATTCCACTTTTAAAATTCAGCGTTGAAAAGGCTAATAGTATTACAGATCTACAGATAAAGGAGCGTACTCAAATACTAAAATCATCATTTCTCTACCGAACCCTATACTGTGACCACTCTTTAGAATTGTCTCTTCGAGACGATTCTAAAGAGTGGTCACAGTATAGGGTTTGGTGGAGAAATAAAGAAGTTATTCTTAAAAATGTTTTAATTAACGCATCTTATCTGGACCTCTAGTATAACGCCATATTCAAAAGTGGAATGAGCCAACAATGTTCAGCAGAATAGTCCATTCAAAGGGAAAGGATTAAATTTACTAGAGGAATTTGACTGACAAACAGTGCAGACCCTGATCATCCTTTAGAAACCTTCTGATCTGGGTCTACAAATGCTAGTGCACTCGCTTCCTGTATCTAAATAGTTAAGTACATGTATTATGTTTCCTGCAAAACTAGTCAACAATGCTCTTTTCTTACAATTTATATGTGTAGGCCTATTTTGTGTATTTAAATTATATGTGTATTTTGATTGTGTTTACATGTATGTCTTAATCATCTTTACAAAAATATAATCAAATATGCATATAATTTTATTTTTATGTAAAAGAAAGTTTAGATGACATTGTGTTCTGAGAAAATCCCTGAGGATTAGGTTTAATATGTACTGATAATAACCCTGAAATCAGTATTATATATGCAGCATATGTAATAATTTAGTTTTGGAGTTGATGTGTATTTTATGTATATTTTTTTTTCAGAACTGTTAGAATAAGATAAAAAGAAATAACGATGTCATGAATATTCATTAGCTGAACTTTAATAATGATTGAGGATAAAAGGATCAGATTTATATCATTTCATAAGCAATAGAGCAGATCCAGATCAGACAGCTCCTGTAGGAGCCATCTGATCTGGGTCTACCCTGCATGAAAAGGCATCACTATATGGTAAAGGGTTAATCCTTTCCCTTTTCAGTATTCATGTAAGAAATGATAACATCATGCATATTATTTTATTAGTTGAATTTTCATAATGGCGTAACGTACACACGATATTTTTGCTCAGGCAGAAACTGTAGAATAAGATCTATATTATATCATAAGCAAACAGAGCAGACCCTGATCAGATGGCTCCTATGGGAGCCGTTTGATCTTGGTCTACTCTGTTTCAAAATGTGTGAAAAGGCGATGAAGAAAAGGGTTACCTAAATGTAGACCATTCTACCTTGAAAAATCTGAATGCAATGAGTTAAGATATGGTGTTTTAATTTTGTAGGCTAAGAAACAAAACAGGGGAGGATACCAAAAACCAACTGCCAAGAAGGAAGAGAAACGTGAGCGAGATGCACCCAAGGGCACTGCAGACAAGAAGACCATCAAACAATTACTCGGAGAACTATACGGGGATAAAGAATATCTGGAAAAACTGCTGCGAGATCAGAGTTAGTTATGAATTTATTGCCATGGAAACAATCCTTTTTTGTGATTTTTATGTAATGGTTTTACTTATTCAGACTTTTCATTTTGTCCAGTCTTTAGATTGTGTGCTTAATCCTTTGAGTGCAGAAACCGGTAAACTGACATTTTGCAAACAGTATAGACCAAGATCAGATTGAATAGTTTTCAGCAGGTCTTACCTTGTAATTCTGAATAGACTGAGAGTACTGCTTTGTTCCTAATTAATGATTCTGTTATGAACTTTAAACCATTACCTCATATTGACACCTTTTGACGCCTCTGCAAAAGTCTATTCTAGAAACCATTGTGATAAATAGAGCATTTGCTCCATAGGAGCAAATGCTCTATATATCACAATGGTTTCAAAACTACACAGTTCAAAGATTTACCATTTTCCTAATAAATGCTCCTTTTCGGTAGATTTATTCAATGAAGCTGGGTCTAAAAATATCCTATGAGCGAATGGGATAACCATGGTTTATAATTTAAAGAGTTGCATTCGGATTGCTTTTGAGGGTCGCCTTTATGGGTTGCTTTTGAGGATCGCTTTTGATTACTTCATATCGTTGCAGGTTTAACTGGCAAAACTAGGACAGACAACAGCCGTGAGATCAAAGACAAAGTCTGCGATGGTCTGGAGTATCTGTATGCACGTGCAGACTTCTGGAGGCAACAGAAGCCGATGTATGCCAGAAAGCGTGACAAGGAGCGTCAGCAGAAAATGCGACAAAGTAACAAAGCACGAGGCTCAATGGAAAGAGTGCTCAGGAATCTTGAAGATATTGATGAAGGTAAGTCACAAGAACAATACAGATTTTTGAGTATGGCTCAGGTTTTCAGCCACCACAGTAAACCCTTTACTCCTTAGAATGCCTTTTCACACCTTTGCAAACAGAGAATATTATTATTGACAAGATCAATATTATTTCAAAAGCAAACAGAGCAAACTCTTAGCAGACAGCTCCTACAGGAGCCATCTGATCTGAATCTGCTCTGTTTGCAAGAGTGTGAAAAAGTATATAAGGGAAAGGTTTAAACAACTGTCATGTTGTTGTCTGTTTCAATGTTGAAATTTAAGCTTTATTCTTGTCAGAAACATAAACAAGGTGTTAAAACAATTTTGATTCTGATTTTAAGCTCGTCTGTTTCGAAGAAATCACAAGCTATTTTCGTAACTCGGGCATCCGCGTTGTCGTCGTTGTAGTCATAGTCATTGTTGTCGTCCGAAATCTTGACATTGACCATAACTTCTTCAATTTTTCATTTACAACCTTCATTTTTGGTATGCATGTTCATCTTGAGAATGACGACAGACGAGCATTGACACCTGCTTGAGGTGTTCTTGTTTATATTAAGGTTATTAGAAATTCACCTGTAGAAGACTAAGGGTAAAGTTTGAAACTATTAACCCATTCCCTCATATTGACGACTTTTTACGACTCTGTAAAAGTCACATAATGAAACCATTGTAATAAATAGAGCATTTGCTCCTATAGGAGCAAATGCTCTATTTATCACAATGGTTTCAAAACGACACAATTCTAAAGTTTCCCTTTTCTTTAGTAAATGCTCCTTTTTGGTAGATTTATTCAAAGTGGCTTGATCTAAAAATAGCATATGAGTAAATGGGTTAATTTAAGAAATTATGAATATCCATTAAATGATTTTTTCATTATGACAAGTGAACACTGGAAATTTTGGTCATGGCAGAAACTGTAGAATCAGATCTGTACATGTATTATTGTAGAAGCAAACAGAGCAGACTCTGATCGGACAGCTCCTTCAGGAGCTCTCTGATCTGGGTCTGCTCTGTTTGCAAAGGATTACAAATGTGTATCTATACAACATGAGTCTGATGTGAAGTCACCTTTCCACCATTTCAGCTCACAGTGAAGGAAAGTATGTGGATTGTTTAGACAAAGCTAGAAACACACTAAAGATTGTAGATGGTGCAAGCGATGATGAGATACAAAACAAGCCTGAACTTATGGCCAGTCTTCATAGCAGTATGGGTAACGCCTTGTTGGAGCTCGGCAAACTGAACCAGGCTCTCGATCAACATCAGATGGACTTGGATATCGCCAGAGAATTGTATGTACTGCCTATCCTATTTACCGTAACCCATTCCCTCATATTGATACCTATTGACAACTCTGTAAAAGTCACTTGTTGAAACCATTGTGATAAAAAGAGCATTAAAATTTTGCTCCTATAGAGCAAAATTAATGCTCTATTTATCACAATGGTTTCAAAACTACACAATTGTAAAATTTTCATTTATTTCAAGTTAATCCTTTACTCCATGAATATTTATGTAAGAAATAATGACATCATCAATATTAATTAGATTAATTATTAAAATTGAGACAGGCATTTTTGGCCATGGCCGAAACTGTAGAATCATACCTACATTATATCATAAGCAAACAGAGTAGATCCTGATCAGACGGCTCCTACAGGAGCCGTCTGATATGGGTCTACTCTGTTTGCAAAGGCGTAGAAAGGCGTATTTATGGAGTAAAGGGTTAATGCTCCTTTTTAGTAGATTTATTCAAAGAGATTGGGTCTAAAGATTAATGGCAATTGAGGTAATGGGTTAACACTTACCCTCATAGAGACAGCGTTAGGCACCTTTATTGTTATGAAACAATATATGCTATATGCAAGTGGTAGCTTAATGCAGGACAAAAGTAATGCAGAAAGCTCCTAGAGGAGCATTACTTTTGTCCTGCATTAAGCAACCACCTGCTTATAAAGACACCAATGTTTATTCATTAAGTGGTCGCATTAGTGGGGTTCTACTGTATATGCTTATTGCAGTTCTGTATAACCACAGGTAACTCCGGAATAAATACATGGTTTGTGACGCGTTTTACCTCCACGGGTGGACTCAAAGGTCACAGCTCACGGGTCAAAATTGAACTATACCCTTTGCAAGGAACAAACAATCACATAAGTTCTGCAGTGAACAAACAATCACATAAGTTCTGAAAGTGAGAGATTTCGAAAGCAAAAACAGCAAGGTAGAAAGAGAAAATTGCAGACTCTGTTTTATTGAGTTATTAAAAGTGCAACGCTACTCACGCCTCCTAGCACCAGCTTAGGTGGTATTCAATTTTCAAAACCAACAACATCAAAACTAATGTTTCTGAAGGACCAGATAATAGTTGCATGTTGCTCATTGTTGCCTTGCTTATAAAGAATGCCCATACATCTGCTGCTGGCATGGCAGATGCTATGAAAATGGCATTAGGATAGACCATTAAAATTTTCTCTTTGCAACTGCTGTCTTATGAGGAATCCTGTTATGTTACTAGATTTAGCTGAATTGACCGCATGACGATGTCGCATAACTGGTATATACACCTGCATTCTGGCAAATCACAAACTTCATTTAGGGTAAATTTGTGAGTTTTGCTAACTCTGATTTGACAACCCATTACATCATAGGCTATTTTTAGATACAACCTCTTTGAATAAATCTACCGAAAAGGAGCATTAACTAGAGAAAAAAGAAAAGGAAAATTTTAGAATTTTGTAGTTTGAAACCATTGTGATAAATAGAGCATTTGCTCCTATAGGAGCAAAATGCTCTATTTATCACAATGGTTTCATAAAGTGTTTTTACAGAGTCGTCAAAAGTCGCCAATTTGAGGGGAATGGGTTAAAATTAATCTTTATTTAACTGTTACTTCATTTTGTTTATTGTGGAATTTAGGAGCCATCTGATCAGGGCCTGCCCTGTTTGCTTATGAAATTATAACAGATCTGAGTCTACAGTTTCTACAAATACCAAGAAATCCTGTCTGTATACAGTGCTCCCTCTCTACAACGACACCCTTTGGGATACGAATATTGTATGTGTTGTTCAGAGGGAGTTGTTATAGGGAGGGAAAATCAAACATAATTAACTTGTTTACAGATCCCCAGATATGGTGTATTTCGAGAACTTAAACCGTTATGCCTCTATCAAACCCTATGTTGTGACCACTCTTTAGAATCGTCACAAAGTGACTATTCTAATGAGCGGTCACAACATAGGGTTTGATGGAGGCATAAAGAAAATACGATGGAAAAAGGTTGTTTCTGGAGCCTTGTTGTTTCGGAAACTGTGACATGCGTTGTTGTAAGGAGGGAATTGTTATTGAGAGGGCCGTTGTAGAGTGGGAGCACTGTAGTTATATCCCTTTATAAAAATTCATGAAATTAATATTCATGATGTCTTTATTTCTTACATGAATATTCAACAGGAAATGGTTTAACCCTTTTCCTCCATAAATACGCCTTTCTACACCTCTGTAATAGTCAGTTCTTGAAACCATTGTGATAGAGCATTTGCACCATAGTAGCAAATGCTCTATATATCACAATGGTTTCAATACTACACAATTCTAACATTTTCCTTTTTTTCTAGTAAATGCTCCTTTTCGGTAGTTTCATTCAAAGAGGTTGGGTCTAAAAAATAGCCTATGGAGGAAAGGTTTAGTAGACACTATAGAGAGAGATATTATGTAGTATTGTTATTTATTTCAGTGGCTTAGAAGATGCCAAGTCTAGAGCTCTTGACAACTTAGGACGGGTGTATGCCAGGAAGGGTGAATTCGAAGAGGCTATTGGAGTGTAAGTATACTGAGAGCTAGTAATGTGCCAATTAATTGCAGTGTGTACTTGACAATCACGTTGTAAAGGTTCCCACACAATGATTGATGAAGGACAGGTGCAATGATTGATGAAGGACAGGGGCAATGATTGATGAAGGACAGGCGCAATGATTGATGAAGGACAGGCCATTATTTATGATTTATACATAACGTTATGGAGACCATATAGATTAGCAAACTCTAAAAGTCAGACAAGGCAAAACACCTGGGTCCATGCTTATAAAACTTTTAGTTGAGTCTGAGTTCGTTCTCAAGGTTTTGATTGGTCAGATTTGAGCCAAAGGCTCAAATCTGACCAATCAAAAGCTTGAGAACTCAAATCTGACCAATCAAAAGCTTGAGAACAAACCCAGACTCAACTAAAAAGCTTTATAAGCATGATTAGCCTTTACACACTGTTTGTTCCACTGTTTTAACCCATTCCCTAATAGGCTTATAATTTCTAGAGCCAAACTCTTTAAATAAATCTACCTGAAAAGGAGTATTTTCTGGATAAAAGGAAAATGTTAGCATTGCGTAGTATTGAAACCATTGTGATAATAGAGCATTTGCTCCTATGGAGCGAATGCTTTATTTATCACAATGGTTTCAAGAAGTGACTATTACAGAGGCGCAGAAAGGTGTATTAATGGAGGAAAGGGTTAACTAAACAGAATCATTTTTAGCTCCACTTTTTCAAAAAGTGAAGCTATTGTCATGACCCTTTTGTCGGCGTCGGCGTTGGTTAACCTTTTTGTTAAGGTCCTTTTCTCAGAAACCATCAAAGATATTTGTATCATATTTGGTATGTATGTTTACTATCACAAGGGGAACCCATTTCACAAGGGTAGGTAACCCTAAAATTAATATTGCCATAGTTATGCCCCTTTTTCGACTTAGAATTTTCATTGTTGGTTAAGTTTTATGTTCAGGTCCATGTCTCGGAAACTGTCCATGATATTTGGTTCAAATTTGGTATGCATGTTAACTATTACAAGGGGGACCCATTCCACAAGGGCAGGTAACCCTAAAATTAATTTTGCTATAGTTATCTGCCCTTTCTGACTTAGACTTCCAATACACTATCCAGCACTAAAGAAAGTGGAGCGCGCTGTCTGCGGACAGCTCTTGTTTAATTTATAATATAAAACACAGTTTAACATGTCAGATCAAATGTCATGTTTTGGACAATGATACTTCTCCTCTGGATATGCATTCAAACTTCGATTATCCGAACACTAAATTACGTATTATTATCGATCTTTAAGACAGGTGGCAGCTTAATGCATGGTGAAAGTCATGCAGAAAGCTCCTCTAGGAGTTTTCTGCATGACTTTCACCATGCATTAAGCAGCCACCTGCCTAAAAGGGTCTAAATTCTTCTATACCGAAAATTCGAATAATCGAGGTTTTACTGTACATTCATTGCAAGCCTACAACCCATATTTGGCCTTTACCCAAACTCAAATAAGCCTGCCATATTAGAATTTAATTGTGATTTTTAATTGATGATCGATCATAAACATGTGCCGATGATTGAGTAAACTTTTTTGGTCCGATTCCTAACACTAAGTACTGAGAACTAAAAGTTTCAGAGCTGTACAGTAAGTAACTCTTGTGATACTTTATTACTTAAGCTATTTGCTCCCACGATCCCATATATGGGATATAGGCAAACAGTGTAGACTCTGATCAGACGCCGCATAATGTGGCATCTGATCAGAGTTCTACACTGTTTGCTGGTAGGAATTTAATATAAAACAAAACAAAATTGAAAATTTAGGCCAGGCACTCCTTAGATAAAGAATGGACTAATCCAATATATAACAATGGAAGAATCCACTGGGAGTAAATGGGTTAATATTTAGACAATTACCAGAAATATTAAAACACACAAGTATCCGTCTCTCTCCAGAGGTGTAGCTAGCGATAAGCACTTACGCATATGCATAACATCAGTCTGAAAGATTATTAACCCTTTCCTCCATAGGTTATTTTTAGATCCCACCTCTTTGAATAGATGTACCTAAAAGGAGCATTAACTAGAGAAACAGAAAAATTTATAATTTTGTAGTTTGAAACCATTGTGATAAATAGAGCATTTGCTCCTATAGGAGCAAATACTCTATTTATCACAATGGTTTCAAGAAGTGGTTATTACAGAGGCGTAGAAAGGCGTATTTATGGAGGAAAGGGTTAAAATGGAACAAAAATCGAAGGCTAAGGGCCAGTAAGGGGAGTAGACTTGATAACATATGGCGCAATCATGCAGCCGCAGTACCGGCGAGTGACCCTCACAAGTACCCATTTTAACCCCTGGGTGGAGAGGAGGTGCGGCTGGGAGACATGGAAAAGCATCTCTGAAATTTCCGGGAGGGACCGGGATCTGAACTCCGGACCTCCGGACTAATAGTCAAACCTGTTACCACTAGACCACCGCACACCACGAACATAAACATTGTATCTTGTCATGTAAGTCTTTTTTTACCGTGGCATAAATTACAGAAACTGATCTATATTATTTCATAAGAAAGAAGAGCAGACCCTGATGAGATGGCTCCTATAGGAAACATCTGATCCGGGTCTACTCTGTTTGCAGTTTCATCAAAAGGCATCTCTATGAAGGAAATAGTAAAAAATTTCTGTATCATTTTCCATTAATAGATGGACTGAGAAGATTCCATCTAGTAAATCTGCTCTAGAGAGTACTTGGTTGTATCACGAGATTGGACGGTGCTACTTGGAGCTCAGCAAATACTCGGATGCTCGTGACTTTGGTGAGAAATCCTTGGCGGCCGCACGAGAGGCTGATGACGAGGGCTGGCAGTTACATGCCTGTGTATTGGTTGCACAGTCTGAAGGTGAGAGAGATATCTTCCTTCTTGCAATAAAACTTTGCTCTATGAATATGCACATAAAGAATAATGATACCATGAATATCAATTAAATGATTTTTATACGCCCGAAGGGTCGTATTATGTTATGGTCTCCATCGTCTGGCCGTCTGGCTGGGTGTCCGTCTGTCTGTCCGTCCGTCCGTCCGTCCGTCCGTTAGCAAATTCATGTCCTGGCTATAACTTACTCATTTTTTCTCCGATTTTCAAAATTCTTTCACACAAATGTTCACTATCACTTGAAGGTGTGTCGCGTACAAAACTCAATTGTGAACTTTCAAGGTCAAGGTCACAAATAGGGCGTTAGCAATTTTCGTGTCCTTGCTAAAACTTACTCATCTTTTCACCAATTTTCAAAATTCTTTCACACGTATGTTCAGTATCACTTGAAGGTGTGTCGCGTACAAAACCCAATGGTGAACTTTCAAGGTCAAGGTCACAAATAGGGCGTTAGCAATTCTGTCCGTCCGTCCGTTAGCAAATTCGTGTCCTGGCTATAACTTACTCATTTTTTCTCCGATTTTCAAAATTCTTTCACACAAATGTTCAGTATCACTTGAAGGTGTGTCGCGTACAAAACCCAATTGTGAACTTTCAAGGTCAAGGTCACAAATAGGGCGTTAGCAATTTTCGTGTCCTTGCTAAAACTTACTCATCTTTTCACCAATTTTCAAAATTCTTTCACACGTATGTTCAGTATCACTTGAAGGTGTGTCGCGTACAAAACCCAATGGTGAACTTTCAAGGTCAAGGTCACAAATAGGGCGTTAGCAATTCTGTCCGTCCGTCCGTTAGCAAATTCGTGTCCTGGCTATAACTTACTCATTTTTTCTCCGATTTTCAAAATTCTTTCACACAAATGTTCAGTATCACTTGAAGGTGTGTCGCGTACAAAACCCAATTGTGAACTTTCAAGGTCAAGGTCACAAATAGGGCGTTAGCAATTTTCGTGTCCTTGGTAAAACTTACTCATCTTTTCACCAATTTTCAAAATTCTTTCACACATATGTTCAGTATCACTTGAAGGTGTGTCGCGTACAAAACCCAATGGTGAACTTTCAAGGTCAAGGTCAAGGTCACAAATAGGGCGTTAGCAATTCTGTCCGTCCGTTAGCAAATTCGTGTCCTGGCTATAACTTACTCATTTTTTCTCCGATTTTCAAAATTCTTTCACACATATGTTCAGTATCACTTGAAGGTGTGTCGCGTACAAAACCCAATTGTGAACTTTCAAGGTCAAGGTCACAAATAGGGCTTCAGTATCACTTGAAGGTGTGTTGCATACAAAACCCAATTGTGAACTTTCAAGGTCAAGGTCACAAATAGAGCGTTAGCAAATTTTGTGTCCTGGCTGTAGCTAACTAGACCTACATCATTACCTTTAAGATCAGTCATATTTTTCATTCTGGAGTTATTGCCCTTTGATAGTTTCGGGTAGCAATTTCTTGTGCAACTAACTCCTCCTTTATTTTTCAACATAATTTTATAGAACAGCCTTCGGGCGTATATTGCCCCGTCTTGCGGTGCTCTTGTTAACTCACCTATTCGAAGTATAGGGGGGATTATGGAATCACCCCGGCGTCAGTGTCTGCGTCTGCGTCGGCGTTGGCTTTTTGTTAAAGTTTTGGGGTAAGTGTTGAAATTCACTACTACTACATGAAATATTTGCTCTAGAAAGCTGATATTTGAAATGGAGGTTCCCAGTGTGTTGAACATTGATGTAGTTTAATCAAAATTTAAAATAAAACTGAATATTTAGTCAAAATTTCACCAGTTTTGAACTTAGCTTTTTGGGCTGAAATAGGAAGGTTAAAGTTTTGGGGTAAGTGTTGAAATGCACTAATACTACATGAAATATTTGCCCTAGAAAGCTGATATTGGAATGGAGGTTCCCTGTGTGTTGAACATTGATGTAGTCTAGTTAAAGTTTAAATAAAATTGAATTTTAGTCCAAATTTCACCTGTTTTGGACTTAGCTTTCTGGGCTGAAATAGGAAGGTTAAAGTTTTGGGATACATGTAAGTGTTGAAATGCACTAATACTACATGACATATTTGCCCTAGAAAGCTGATATTGGAATGGAGGTTCCCTGTGTGTTGAACATTGATGTAGTGTAGTTAAAATTTAAAATAAAATTGAATTATAGTCCAAATTTCACCTGTTTTGGACTTAGTTTTTTAGGCTGAAATCTCGAGGTTAAAGTTTTTGGGTAAGTGTTAAGATGCGCTAATGCAACATGAAATACTTGCCATAGGTAGCTGGTATTTGGAATAGAGTTTGCCAGTAGGTTTAACATTGATGTAGTTGAATTAAAATAGAAAAATATTTTGGACTTCATCTTTGTAGACAAGGTCTTCAATAGGTGAGCTTTGCTGTCCTGTGACAGTCTATAGTTTATAATTTAAATGTACAAGGCGATTGTTTTAGTCTGTACAGAAACTGTAGAATCAGATCTGTATTAATTCAGATGCAAACCGAGCAGACCTGATCAGGCTGCCTGATCTGGTTCTACAGTTATACAACAGGTAACCATGGAGATTGTCTTTGTGATTTTTTTCTTTATAATAATGTAACTTAATTGCTTTTATGCCACAGTCAAACTGGGTGACTACCAGTCAGCTGCAGATTCATTTGAAAAAGCCTTAGAAATGGCGAAACACCAGAATGACACTGCCGCCGAACAGGCCATTACAAAAGCTCTAGAGGAAGTGAACCAGAAAATTGTCCGAGGGGTCCAGGAAGGAGATCAGGATGAGGATGAAGGTAGGGAACACCTGTGATGTTACTTGCTTAATTAGGACATTGACTGTTACACTTCATATACACACCATTTACCTGATAAATATTCATGACAGAAATAATGAATATATGAATACTAATAAGCTGAATTTTATAATGATATAAACAAGGCAATTTTTACCATGAAAAAAACTGTAGTAGGAATAGAAATTTGTAATATAAGCAGACGGAGCAGACCCTGATCATACAGCTCCTACAGAAGCTGTCTGATCTGGGTCTACTCTGTTTGCAAAGGTGTAAAAAGCGAAAGATTTTTTACCATTTCAAAAGCCACAAAATCAGATCTGTCATAAGTAAACAGAGCAGACCCTGGTCCTTTAGGAGCCATGTGATAATGATTTACTCTGTTATCAGGTAAAGGGGTGTTGTACAGTAGATTAGAATTTCATGCACACAAAAAATAAGTATACATGGTTGTTCTTTGAGATTCATGAGTGGTTTGCTCTGAAACATATAATGTTATGTCAATATTCACTGAAATTTACAATGCACATTTTTGTATAAATCTCAGTCGATTTACTGTAGATGGCAGAATTTGGCATGCAGCTTAGATTGTAAATTTTTGACATGTTGCTTATAATTGTATGTTTACTTGATTTCAAGTTTCAGCATTTTGCTAACTAGAGCTTTATTCAGGAAGATTATTATCTCAGAGCTCCAGATAAGATGCGTAAATTAAAACATTTTCAAGAATAACTTCTTCATTTCTCTACCAAAGCCAATGTTGTGACCACTCTTTAGAATCGTCTCTTTGAGAATTTTAGTAATTGAGTACGCACCTTTATCTGTAGCCCTGTTAACATATTCCATCATAGGCTATTTTTAGACCCAACCTCTTTGAACAAATCTACTGAAAAGGAGTATTAATTAACAAAAAGAATTGCTTTAGAATTGTGTAATTTTTAAACCATTTTGAGCAAATGCTCTATTTATCACAATGGTATCAAAACTACTTAATTCTAAATTTTCCTTTTTTGTAGTAAATGCCCCTTTTCAGCTGATTTATTCAAAGAGGTTTGGTCTAAATATAGCCTATGAGGGAATGTGTTAAACACTGCAATTTTGGAATTAAATATTTAGAAAACGTCTTAGATTTCCTAATAATCAAGGCAGTTTAAACATTTCGACCAAAGAGAGAAATGCTTTTTATTTCAATGCTTGTTGTTTACCAATCCATTTAGGACAGGACAAATATGAGGAAGACTTTGAAACAGACAGAGGTAGTTGTTGATATACACACGCAACAAGCATGTCACAAAATGGCTGACTCTTTGGACTATCAATCCTTTCCCCCTGTTTCATATTTATTAAAAATTTCTTTTTCATGAATATTCATGCACAGAATCACTTTTTCTGAAACTGCATTATCAGATCTATAAATTTTCATATACAAACAGAGCAGACCCTGATCAGAAGGCTCCAATAGGAGCCATCTGATCTGGGTCTACTTTGTTTTCAGAAACATTTATATGAAGGAACGGGTTAATGCCTTGAACACTGCTGTATTGAAATCTGATCTTTAATTCTTTATCATGCCTTTGCAAACAGAGAAGACCTAGATCAGATGGCTCCTGTAGGGGCGGTCCAATCAGAGTCTACTATGTTTGCTTATTGAATGATAAAGATCAGGGTCCATGCTTATAAAACTTTTAGTTGAGTCTTAGAACATTCTCATGCTTTTGATAGGTCAGATTTGAGCCTCTGGCTCAAATCTGACCAATCAAAAGCTTGAGAACTCAAATCTGACCAATCAAAAGCTTGATAACGAAACTCAGGCTCAATTAAAAGATTTATAAAAAAAATCATTTAATGAATATTCATAGAATCATTAATTCTTGCATGAATATTCATGAGATAAAGGGTTTATTAGTACAGCCCATTTGTCCATACAAAAAAAGTCTCAACCAATGACTGAACTTTAAAAACTGAAAACATAGAAAACTGAGTACATAAAAAACTGAGTACATACAGGTCCAAATTGTATTCTTGAAAGACCCAAGGAGGTTGACATTTTGTGACATGTCTCAAGTTCTTCTCTATTTCTATATCTAATTTCAGTTTCATGAAATAGTGCTGGATAGACAAAAAAAATGATGACTGAAGTATCCGAAAATGTTAATAGCAATGTGATATACATTTTGTATTTGGCTTCTTTTATATGTTTGAATTATAAATGTGTAGAAATAACAACCCTTTACCTGATTGATGTGTGTTTTTACGCATTGGCAAACAAAGTAGACCCAGATCAGACAGCTCCTTTTGGAGCTGTCTGGTCCGGGTCTGCTCTGTTTGCTTATGAATAATATAGATCTGATTTTACAGTTTCTGCCATGGTCAAAAACTTTTTTTTTCTTTGTCCTTTATAAGAATTATGAGTTAATGAATTTTCATGAATTCTTGTTGAAATATTCACGAGGTCAAGGGTTAAGCAATACATGTTTCATAGCCTTGGAACAAATGTCAATCTGGACACTTTTTCATATATTTCAGTTCCTTTCAGGGTAGACAACTCAGAAGTTTATCTTCAGTTGATGTTTTAGTACACAGCTCTATTACCTCCCTTTAATGTTCAAAATCTTTCATTAACATTGTGTGTGGGTTACAGTTCAATAGACACAGTTGATTTTCCTTTTGACCTATGTATTTACCATATTCTTTTTTCTGTGTGAATTACTTCAAATATTATATTTTGCTGTCAGTAAAAGGGGGGAAGGCACCTAGACTATATTAATTGTTTGCAGACTAAGTAAATGTCGTCGTCAATATTGTCATCTGTTAAAATTATCAAAGTTTTATTTCCCCCTACTTCTCATAAAGAAATCAAAGTATAAAAGAGTTTGAACCTTGACGAGAAGCTAAGTTACTTGTCTTCCAAATTGGCTGCAACTTAATGCTAGTATGCATAATGAGTTCAAAATTGCAAAATTTAAGGACCCTTGCCAGCAGGTTCCATACTATTTCAGTGAGTAATAGAGAAAAATGCTTTTTCTGGTGATTGCAAAGAATATAGATCTTGATCAGTGATACTGGTTGGTTTTACACTACCCTTTACGACCCTTTAATGAATAGACAATGGTGCCTTTCAAAACAGGTGCTAGCTCAATGCAGGATTTGAGCAATGCAGAAAGCTTTCATCCAGCATTGAGCTACCACCTAGCTTTAATACCCAGAATTATGCCGCTTTTAGGTGGTCACTTTAATGTATTTTCAAATGTCTAGGTGCCTGGGTTTTTTTTAGCCATCATAAAGTGTATGATATTTTTCCAATACTAATGAGGACTTCAATCTTTCTATACACTTATTAACTTGTTTGCAACATAGCTAATCATGACACTGTCCTGCACTGTGACTTAGTCTTATGGTGAACAAATATTTCTCTTCATTACACGATCGACACATCATTTTTCTTGGATGAAAGAATGATGGCACTGCCCTTTCTTGCTCATCCGTATACCTGTACCTTAACCCAAAGGTTTCTGCTAAGAACTATCTGAGTTTTCTACTGCACTTGTTATAGTATGCATGATTGTGTAAATATGTTTTACATTGTATATTTGTTTTTCCTATTACAGCATGGTTTTATGATATATTTGATCTGTTGGTTGTGGGGGAATGTGATAATCTCTATTTTAGAGATGTCCTTGTGCGACAATTGAAGTCATTCTTATTAACTTTTTGCAAGTTAGCGACAAGACTATGACAATCGATTCAAACAGTTTGGATCCTGATGAGATGCTGCATTATGCAGCATCTCATCAGGATCCAAACTGTTTGACACTTTGATTGTATTTTCGGAAAGAAATTAGAGAAAGTTTTAAGAATTGAAGCAAACGACAATTACTTCGGGCGAAAACTTACTTAGCATGCAAAGAGTTAATTTGTGCATTCAAGTAACTATTTACTTCATGAATATTCATATGTAAGGAATAATGACATCATGAATATTAAACACCTGAATTTTTAGAGACATGTGAACAAGGGAACCTGAACTGTTTTGTTCCACAAGCAAACAGAGCAGACCCTTACCTTGGTCTTTTCTCTTTGAAGTCATAAAAAACAGAGTTTTCTGTTGACCCTTCAAAAATCCTTATAAAGTTATGACCCTTTTGCTATAAAGTAAAGAAAGGAGCCTCTTAATTTTGAGGGCCATTTGTAAATTATTAGAGTCATTTCAATAGAAATAGAAGATCAGGGAAATCCCATCAAAAAGGTGTAACATTGGTGGGCCTTTAAATGTTTTTGCAAACAGAGTAGATCCAAATTAGACAGCTTTTAGGAGCCATCTGATCAGGGTCTGCTGTGTTTGCTTATGGAATTATTGAAATCTAATTCTACGGTTCCATTGTCAAGATAAAATAATCCTGTGTCCATGTACCTTTATAAAAATTCAGCCAATATGTATTCTTGATGTCATTAGTTCTTTATGAATATTCATTGGCACAATTATAAGCTGCTTCAGTTGTAGCATAGATGCACAGTAACATGTTTGAAGTTTTACACAGAGAGGTCTAGATAAGATGCGTACATTAAAATATTTTTCAAGAATAAATTCCTTTTTTCTCCAAAGAACCCTATGTTGTGACCACTCTTTAGAATCGTCTCTTTGAGACGATTCTAAAGAGTGGTCACAACATAGGTTTAGTGGGAAAAAAAGGTTTTTTCGTATTTGAGTACGCACTTTTATCTGTTGCTCTGTTTAACAGAATGTCCATGTGTTTGAATATCAAAATGTTAGTTAGCTCACTTGCGATGATTTTCTGCTAAGAGTTCTAGCATAAGTAATACTTAAGTCACATGATTCTGTGATTACAATTAGACATGGAACCTCTTTCACCGCCAACGGAGTTCCCAAAACCGCCTTCCCTGGATAAATCTCAGAAGGTGTCACCGGATAAGTCAAAGTCACCATCCCCTCCAAAATCCCCGCCAAAATCTCCGCCAAAATCTCCACCAAAATCACCAGAGAAACCACCGGCACCAGTGAAATCTCCAGAGCCGGAAACAGTGCCATCACCAGAGCCACAACGACCAAAATCAGTCACAATTAAAGAACAGCCAGGTTGAAACTCTGAAATTACTGCTCTTTTAGTTGGAGTGGTTTAATTAATTATTAACCTGGTATTTATGTCCCATTTCTTTGCATACCAAGACTCTCGAAAGATGCCATGTGCTTGGTATGAATATTCTTGTAGCATTTTCAAAACATTCAGAATATAATTTACAAGTTTAATCAGTGGATTAATACAGCGAACCCTCATTATACCGGCATTTATTACAATGGCACCCTCGTTATACCGGCAGTATGCATTGAAACAAAATTACCATGAAGTCTTTGAAGCAACCACTGAATAAATAGGTACAATGCCAATAAGACAGGTGATCGCTTAATGCAGAACAAAAGAAGTGCAAAAGCTCCCAAAGGGAGCTTTTCGCACTTCTTGTGTTCTGCATTAAGCGTTCACCTGTTGGTACTAGTTTAAAACTGGCCATATAGTTCCTTTCATATTTAAACTCGGTATAACGGCAACCTCGTTATACCAGCAAAATGTCTGGAAACAAACACCTCCGTTGTAACGAGGGTTCACTGTATAAGAATTACATGAAAATTTTACAGGAATCATTTTTTTAAATATTTATTATAAAGTATCAGATATTTCAATGGAAAGAAACAAAACAAAATTGCTTAAGTCTGACCAGCCATATTACATTAAATAATAATTCTTTTCTTTAACCCTTTGCTCCTTATATACACAGTTTTAACTACTTTTCAAACAGAGTATACCCGGATCAGATAGCTCATGTAACAGCTATCTGATCAGGGTCTGCTTTGTTTGTTTATGAAAGGATGTATGTCTTATTCCGTATGTTAATGATATTTATGATGGCATCATTGCATAAAGGGTCAGTACCTTGTCACAGAATTTTCATGCAGAAAATAATGATATTAGTATTAAACTTGGTATGCAAAGGTTGTTGCCAAGGCTGTAGATAATAAGCGTATCTTATCTAGAAAAAATATATATTTTATCATTAATATTTCTCTACAAAATTCTATCTTGCTGCAACTGTTTAGAATTGCCTCTCCAAGCCCCATCTTACTGCCTCCCCGAGGCGATTCTAATGAGAGAATTGCCTCTCCAAGCCCCATCTTACTGCCTCCCCGAGGCAATTCTAATGAGAGAATTGCCTCTCCAAGCCAAATCTTACTGCCTCCCCGAGGCGATTCTAATGAGAGAATTGTCTCTCCAAGCCCCATCATACTGCATCCCTGAGGCGATTCTAATGAGAGAATTGTCTCTTCAAGCCCCATCATACAGCCTCCCTGAGGCAATTCTAATGAGTTGCAGCATGGTAGGGTTTTCCAAGAAGTAAGAGATTTTGACAGGCAGGTATGTGTCTTATCTACAGCCCAGAATGTAGCTTTTGTATCATAACAGTAACATTTGTATTGTGGATTGTTAGATTGCATGTTAGAAAACCTACTGTTATTTTATCAAGATTATTTATTATCATATCTTCTATATTATGAGCATGGATTTATTTTCTTAAAATTTTCTTCAATGTAGCTTTTTTTTAGCATGTTTGTAATAATCGCCTGAGTCCTTGACACCTACGGTACCTTCACTTCTACAGGAGAATTTAAGAAATTTAGCAAGTCTAGTACAGCTTTCATAAAATGTGAATTATTAACCTTTATTGTGCAAAACTGTCTGAACACAACTTTATTTTTACTTTTGCAACAGCTTGGATCCTGATCAAACATCAAATGATTTGATATCTGATCCAGATCCACGTTTCTGGATACATGACTGTTGCCACTGAAGCCCACATTTTATTGACCTACAACATAGCATGAAAAAGATTAACCCCTTACCTCATGAATAACTATGCAAGAATCTATTGCTTCATGAATATTGATTGACTGAATTTCTGTAACGGTACCTAACCATGGGAACTTTTGACCATGATAGGAACTTAAGAATCTGTTCTATATACATGTAGTTCCATTAGCAAACAGAGCAGACCCAGATTAGACAGCTTCTGCAGAAGCTGTCTAATCTGGGCTTGCTATGTTTGTAAATGTGTGAAAAGGGATTCATATGAGATAAAGAGTTAGACAGTATGCTGTATTATAACCCCTCACCTGATGAATACTCATATAAGAAATAAGAATGTCATGAACATAAACCCTTTCGCTGCCAAACTCTGTCGTCTGCTAACTTTGTCGTCTGCTACAAATTTTCATTCTTTTGATTTTCTTCATTTTTGTTTCAAAAACATAGTAACAGTAACAAACAGTATGGATCCTGATGAGACGCCGAGTTACTCGGCGTCTCATCTGGATCCAAACTGTTTGCATAGATAATCACAGATCTGGCATTGGCAGGGAAAGGCTTAAATTATTTTTTTATAATGATAATTATATGAATACAGGAAACTTTGGCCATTGTAGAAACTGGAGATATTCCTCAAGCAAACAGAACATACTCAGGTCAGACAGCTCCTATACGTGCTGTCCGATTTGGGTCTGCTCTGTTTGCAAAGGCATGCATATGCATCTCTATGAAGTAAAGGGTTAAATTATGTAAGCTAGAATACCGGTATGTCTTTTTTGTTTTTCATTCCTTAAAGATATATACACGTACTATGAAAGCTTTCGTATTTCTATTTTTTGTTATTTTACTTACTATGGTAACAAACATTCAATCTTATGGTTTAATAGAATGGGGTTGAGTTATTAAACCTTTTACTCCATAAATACGCTTTCACCCCTTTGAAAACAAAGTATACCCAGATCAGATGACTCCTATGGGAGCTGTTTGAACAGGGTCTGCTTTAATTGCCTTTGATTTAATGTAAATCTTATTCTACAGTTTTTACCAGAATCAAAACTTTCATGCTTTTATTCTCTAATAAATATTAAGCTAATTAATATTCATACATACATAAGCTCTTACATAAATATTCATGGAGTAAAGGGTTAACAGATTTTTCATATACTTTCAGAGTATTGACTGGTATTTCTATTCTGCAATTGTTTTATTATGCTGTCTTTCTCGGCCACTGGCATGTAATAATGGTGTAGTTCTTTTTCTTAACCATTCTCCTGCTTTTGACGATCTGGGTCCATGCTTATAAAAACTTTTAAGATGAGTCTGAGTTTGTTCTCAAGCTTTTGATAAGTCAGATTTGAGCCTTTGGCTGACATTTCCAGCATGGAACACTGACATTTCCAGCATGGAACCAGACTGACATTTGTAAGCAGTATTGGTAAAACACTGACTTCCTATCAGGATCCAGACTGTATGACAGTCAGTCAATAGTTTTCTCAAAAATTAATGAATCAGAAGAAAGCAGACATTGAAAGAGATTGGAAATTAAACATTTAGCATTTTTACGGTTATAATTCAAAGAGTTGGTACATGTGAGTTTAATTATGAAAATTGCAGGGATTAATAATAGTATTTGTTAAAAATATTAAACCAAAATCAGTGATATGGTTTGATTTAATGTTAGGGGTTAGGGGAGATTGGGATGGGGGGTATGTAGTATCTTATAGTGAAGGGAAACATGAATTTTGTTATTGTTTGTTACATGTGTAATATACGGTTCCAGAATTGGAATTATAAAAACACATGTTTTCTATAAGTTTTTTATATAAGTTCATACAGTTAAGCGTATCTATATTTGTATTTGATTTATTATGTGATTATAAGAAACTATTTTATTCTATTGTGTGACATATAATTAGCCTAATATTAGCTCAAGTAAAATTTGATGTTTTGTTGTTGCAATTAATATGACAGTGTGAGTGTGGTCTAAATCAATATCTAATGAATTAATTATAATAACAGATAGGATTATTTAATAACCTATTTACCTTTAAATAAGTATTTGGACAGACAAGCTTGCAGCAATTAGTTCAGACAAGGATGAAAATGTACCTATCTAATCTACACTATTTGCTACCAGTCTAATTTGAAGTTATCATTATGGTGTCAACTTGACATAAATCAGTTTTACAAAATTTAATGCAGAGTTAAGATTGGATGTCCGAATAGCTATGGTAAATAGGGTATAAAAGGGGTTTAGGGTATAAAAGGGGTTACTGCTATGAATTGTATAATTATTTAACCCATTCCCTCATAGGCTATTTTTAGACCCATTCTCTTTGAATAAATCTACTGAAAAGGAGCATTTCCTAGTAAAAAAGAAATTTTAGAAATTTGTAATTTTGAAACCAGTGTGATAAAAAGAGGATTTGCTCCTTTGGAGCAAATGCCGTATTTATCAAAAACGGTTTCAAAAAGTGACTTAAAATGCATCAATATGAGGGAATGGGTTAATCATTATACATGTACAGTATTGAAATTTTGTTTTCAACAATTTAAACTCAATTCATGTTGTATTCTTTTCCATAACAGAAAAGGGTTACATAGTATTATATATTGAAAAGTGAAATGTTTTGCTTTAAGCTGAAAAGAATCTATTGCTCATTCCAATGTTTATACAACACTATGCCCAACTCATTTCATCGTTTTATTTTTTTTCATGGAATCTTTGCTTGGAATTATTTCTCTAAACTTGTCATTAATATGCTTTAATCTGTTACTAGAATTATTATTTCATTAGAATCAACATGAGTGACGCCATTAACCCTTTACTTCATAAATAAACCTTTGGACATGTTTACAAACAGAGTAGACCCAGATTGGACAGCTCTTTAAGGAGCCATCTGAATCAGGGTCTGCTCTGTTTGCTTTTGGAGTTTTATAGATTTGATTACATGTATACAGTTTCTGCCATGATCAAAATACAATGTTTTCATATACCCTTACAAAAATTCAGCTTATAAATATACATGTTGTCATCATTTTATTAATATTTGTAAGGTAAATGGTTATTATAGCTGTCTTCAGTGTGTCAAAGTCATTAAAGCAGGCATTATATTTAGCCCAACCATCCTACCACATATCCACTTTATTAGTTAGGCTGCAAGTGGGTCTCTTATCATATAGATGTACAATCTGTAATGTATAGAGATGCATTTCCTATTGGCTTTACTCAAATCGCATTTGTTTATAACAAATATGTTTGTATATTTCATGTTTTTTTACAGCGATTTGCTTTGATGAGGATATTAATAATTCATTTTTGCATACTAAATATAACTCATTTTTTTTGGTAATTTATTCATTATTTCATACTCATGAATATTCATTAATCATATAGATGAGCCTGAACAGGAACAACAACAGCAGCAACAACAACAACAACAAGAGAAAGAAGAAGAAGGTATTATACCGTGTATTGCGATTCCTTGTCAGTGACTAACTGTAACTTTCCCTTTATCCTTGCTTCCAGTAAAATGTGCATGTATATCACAGTGTTGTGCCTTAAGGGCCAGCCCAGGGGACATTTGCCAACCATATATGACCAGTGTCCCTTACCCCCTTTCCTTTGTATAAATGTGTTTTCATGCATTTGCAAACAGAGTAGACCCAGATCAGACGGCTCCTATAGGAGCCGTCTGATCAGGGTCTGCTCTGTTTGCTATCGGACTTTAAGAGATAGGCTTATGTACTTTATAAAATGGCTGCAATGTTCCACCTTCCATATTACATTGTAACTACCAGTATTTTTCCCATGAATATTCAGTAGGTATTGAAATTTGGAATTAATATAGAACAGGGAAAAGGTTAACCCTTTCCCCATTCAATATTCATGTAAGAAATAATGACATAATGAATATCAATTCGATTATTTTTTATAATGACATATGAACATTGGACATTTTGGCTGAGGCAGAAACTGTAGAATCAGATCTATATCATGTCCAAAGCAAACATAGCAGACTCTGATCAGACAGATCCTATAGGAGCCATCTGATCTGGGTCTACTCTGTTTGCAAATGCTTGAAAAGTCATTTATATGAGGGAAAAAGTTAAATTTGTTAACAAAACACACCCACCTACTCCCATCTGGACACCACCCCTCGATATTAGACGTTGGGACACATTGGTTCCTCAACCTTGCTAGTATCTTGCTTTAAATGTTATAATAACTGTCCACCTCCACTCCTCTACCCCACACCCACCCCTTGATATTGCTCCTTTTAAAGTAATATATAATATGGAGCCCTTGAAATTAACACTTTGAATTCATGAAATAAATGTACTTTTACTTGCAAACTGTGTAGACCCAGATCAGAGGGCAGTTGCTAGTGGAGCCATCTGATCAGGGTCTGCATCCTTTTACAAATTTAGGCCTTTCAGACTGAATGAGCTATAAAATTATGTAGTTTAACCCTTTCCTTGTTCAATATTCATCACTAACATTCATTCTTTGCACGCTAGTGGTGAAACTGTGATTACCTATGCAAACAGTTTGGATCCATCATCAGAATCTAAACTGTTTGTCACCTTGATCATATTTTTGCTCAGAAATGAGAGAAAGCTTATTTAAAGAACTGAAGCAGATGACAATTGTTGCAGACGAAAAATTACTTAGCATGCAAAGAGTTAATTAGATTAAATTTTAGATTGAGTGAAAAAGCATTTTATTTGTATGAAGGAAAGGGTTAAACACTGATGTCCCATTCTACTTTGAAAATACAGCAATTCAAGGGTTTATACACTTAGGGCTTGATTCCATTCGTTCAAACTGTAATCGTGCAAGTCAGTCGTGTAATTCTAATTGTTGTATCAATTTTGTTTGCAGATTACAAAGCTCCAATTAAGATGCGTAAATTTAAACATTTTCAACAATAACTTCTTTATTTCTCCACTAAACCCTATACTGTGACCACTCTTTAGAATCGTCTCATGGAGACGATTCTAAAGAGTGGTCACAGTATAGGGTTTGGTGGAGAAATGACGTTTTTAGTATTTGGGTACACACCTTTATCTGTAGCTCTGCAGATTACTCTATTTACTCAATCAAGATACTCAGACACCCAATATCACAATCATACCTCTTTGTTAACCCTTTCCCTGTTAAATATTCATGTAAGAAATAATGACATCATGAATATTTATTAGCTGATCTTTTATAATACAGTGTACCAGTATACAGGACTGTTTGGTATTGATAGAAAATGAAGAGTCAGATCTATTACAATTTCATAAGCAAACAGAGCAGACCCTGATCAGACAGCTCCCATAGGAGCCGTCTGATCTGGGTCTCCTCTGTTTGCAAATGCGTGAAACGGCATTTCTATGAAGGAAAAGGTTAATCTGTTAATTGTCAAATATTCATGTAAGAAATAATGACATAATAAATATTTATTAGCAGAATTTTATAATGGCATATGTATACCGAATGGTTTGATATTGAGAGAAACTGTAGAGTAAGATCATAGGCAAACAGAGCAGACCCTGATCAGATGGCTCCTACAGGAGCCATCTGATTTGGGTCTACTCTGTTTGCAAAGGTGATTGTATAAAGGAAAGGGTTAAATCACATTATTCAATATATCACCATTTTGATAATTTTGAATTGTATTGATATAGTTACGAATAGTGTAGATTCTGATCAAACTGATCCTTCGGGAGCAAGTTGGTCTGTGTCTGCACTATTTGCCTAAGAGTGTGTGTTGTAATGTGTATGGTAATGATGGTGTAAGCATTTAAAATAATTGTTTCCTAAAATTGTTTCAAATAATCTTGTTTGGAGAAGTTTCTCGAGTTTTGTTTTCTGAGAATATATGTTGGTTAAATTATAGACTGTATATTAGGGTCAAATTCATGATACTTAATAGCCATTTGGTCCTTTATTAAACTTTAATCTGCCAAGATTATTCCAGTACTAATTCACCCGTAACTTATTTAACCCTTTCAACGCTGATCTTTCAAATGGATTATTCCAAAATTCAAATAGGTAAAGCTTACTGTCAATTTTCAGGGATTTTTTTTAAAGTGTAACATGTCAAACTGTGCAGACCCTGATGAGAGAGCTCCTTAAGGAGCTCTCTTGGAGCTCTCTCATTTTGGTCAACACTGTTTGCAAAGGACAGTAGTGACTCATTTCCTGCACTGAAAGGGTTAACCCATTCCCTCATATTGATGCCTCTTGACTCCTCTGTAAAAGTCACTTTTTGAAACCATTTTGATAAATAGAGCATTTGCTCCTATGGAGCAAATGCTCTATTTATGACAATGGTTTTAAATCTACACAATTCATTTTTTTTCCTTTTCTCTAGTAAATGTTCCTTTTCTGTAAATTTAATCAAAGAGGTTGGATCTAAAAATAGCATATGAGGTAAAGGATTAAACGTTTTGTGTTTTTCATTGCTGTATTGTTACATGTATTACCACATGTTGTAGTTCGTCCCAAATCTCCAGAACCTCAGGTTGAAGTTGAAAAGGCACCTGATGCAAAGGAAACAGGTTTAGAATGCTTCCCTTGACCTTTGACCCTTTGTATATTTAACCTTTGTGTACCCCTTCCAGAGTGTCCAGAGTTTAATTTATAAATATTTTGCGGTTTTATTGTGTATATCCAGATATTTTTTTAAACAGCATGCTACCATTTTTATTCATTTGTGTTTATTCTTATATATCGTCAAACATTGATTTTCATAAATATTGTTCATGATTGTATTGTAAAACCTCTCCATGGCAACGCCCCAAAATGAGGTCAAGTTCAGAGTCTTGGAGTCAGGCTTATTTTTTTTATCTTGTGAATATTTATACAAGAATTCATGACAGCATGAATATTTATTAGCCGAATTTGTATAATAGTTAACCCATTCCCTCATAGACTATTTTTAGATCCAACCACTTTGAATAAATCTACAGAAAAGGAGCATTAACTAGAGAAAAGGATTTTTTTTAGAATTTTGTAGTTTGAAACCATTGTGATAAATAGAGCATTTGCTCCTGTAGGAGCAAATGCTCTATTCATCACAATGGTTTCAATAGGTAATTTTTTACAGAGGCCTAGAAAGGGGTATTTATGGGGGAAAGGGTTAATGAACACTGAATGTTTTGGCCATGGCAAATAAATTAGAATCAGATGTATATAATTGCATTAGCAAGCAAGTCAGATCCTATCAGACTGCTCCTGCAGGAGTCATGTGATCTAAGTCTACCTTGTTTGCAGAGACATTAAGCTTTTCCCTAATAATCTCGCATTTTCCTGCACTAGCAAACAAAGGAGACCCAGATCAGACAGTTCTTGTAGGAGCTGTCTGATCAGTGTCTGCTCTGTTTGCACACTGAATTTGATAAATTTAATAGTCTAGATTCTAAAATGGCATAAATATTCCATCTTCCATGTTAAAACATAAGAATTTTCTCTATGAATATTCAGTAGATATTGGAAATCAAAGTAAATATAGAACAGGGAAAGGGTTAAAGGCATTTCTAAGGTAAAAACTCCTGTAGGAGCTCTCGATATTACTCATGTCCTGCATTAAGCAACCACCTGTTCACCTTATTTATTCATGTAATGGTCACTTGTGAGAGGTTCTTCAATACATGTATATAAAATGATCATTTTCATTAGCTTTTCTGCTGTTGTTATGAAATCTGCATATCCTAATTACCTTAAGTATTCAGGCAGACAAACTTGGGCCAATAGTGCAGACCCAGATAAAATGGCTCATGAAGGAGTCCTTTGATTATGGTCTTTACTATTTGCTACTGTGTCAGTCTAATTAAAGTTGCAAAAATGGTCCCTAATTGACATATTCAGCAGTACCACCTGGTAGGCAGGGGGATCTGGGTGTCTGAATACGTAGGGTAATAGGTTAACACTTTACTCCATGATTATTCATGTAAGAAATAATGACATCATGAATTTTGATTAGATTATTTTTTATAATGGCACATGAACCCATGAAAGTTTTAGCAATGGCATAAACTGTAGAATCATATCTATATCGTTTCATAAGCAAACAGAGCAGACCCTGATCATATGGCTCCTATAGGAGCCATCTGATCTGGGTCTATTCTGTTTGCAAAGGAGTATTTATGGAGTAAAGGGATAAATATAGCCTTTCATTACCTGGCAGCATGATGCTTTAAACTTGGCCATGTTATCTTTATATTTACCTTTAGCAAGCTATCTATGGTTTAGATTTGACACTGAGTAACTGCATCCTATCGGAATCAGACACTCTGATTATCTCAGATTATGTTTTTAACTCCGTAAATATATATGTAAGAAATGATGACATCATGAATATTGATTAGATTAATTTTCAAAATGGCATATTAACACATGATTGTTAAAAGTAGAAACTATAGAATCAGATCTATATTATTCCATAAGTAAACAGAGCAGACCCTGATCAGACGGCTCCTATAGAAGCCATCTGATCTGGGTCTACTCTGTTTGCAAAGGCATAGAAAGGCGTATTTATGGAGGAAAGGGTTTACCCAAAATTACCTGACACCTTTACACACCTTTGCTAAGAGAGTAAACCCTATAAGAGCTCTCTCATCTGGTTCAACACTGTTTTCAAATGCAGCTATAGATGTGACTGGTGGTGAGTTAAAGCAATATAAAGCATGATACAAACAAACAAACACAGTTCAGACATTACTATAGTCAAACAACTAGGTCTGACGTGTCAAAGGTCAGCCGAGTCCATGTTTTAAGGAGATCAGCATTCCGCATGTTCTCGGACCATTTTTTTAAACAGACGAGTTTAGTATATAAGATAAAATTGAAGTCGGAATTGTTGTCAGCAGTTTAGCGCAGTGGGTAAAGTCTAGGTACGCAGAAGAAATTGCGAGAGTAGTTTTTTATTGAGCGTGGGTTCGAATCCCGTGTCGACCTTAAACTTTTTTTTAATTTTGAATGAATAGTAGAGTATTATTTTATGTCATATTGTATAATTGTATTGGCCATTCATGCACATGTTCGTCTATGTTAGGGAATGGTGCCTTTGTTTGAGTTCGAGTCCTATATTAGCCATATTTTCAATAATAAATCGATGCTAAAATATGAATATCAATATAAGTTTTAGCAAATGTCTTGTACAAGTGGCTTCTTAATGCACAACAAAACTAATGCTCTTAAGGGGACTTTCCTTAATATTTTTAGCAAAAAAATATTTTAGGTTGATGCGAGACTCGAACCTGTGCCTAATAAAATGTTAGTCGATCATATACTTCTTTATGGTCCTACGACTTATCCACTACACTATATTTCCGATAACTAATGCGCTTATTCTTTATACCTATAACTGAACATTTTCTTTTATAAATGGCACGTGGATATCCGAAATGCTGATCTCCCTTAAAAATGGACTCGGCGAACCCGTGACCCGTCAGACCTAGTTGTTTGACTATACTTCACAGTATGTGTTCACTGATTACAACTGCTACTATGTAATGGGACTTTCATGCAGTTTGGTGCAAACAGAGAAGACCAAGATAAGATGGTTCTTGTAGGAGGCATATGATCAGGATCTACTCTGAAATATGAAACAATCATGAAATAGTTAAAATCTGATTTTACAGTCTCTACCATGACCAAAGATTCCAGTGTTCTTATGCTATTATAAAAATAATAATGCTATTTTATGTTCATAAAATGCTATTATGTGTTCATAATTATGCTATTATAAAAAAGCCAATATTCATGCTGTCATTATTTCATTAGTTAATGCTTTGGTCACAACCCCTTCCGATTAGGCTTAGGATGTACTCCCGGCATGATTTTTAGCCATTTTGGACTGATCCCCGGCCGGACACCAGACATGGCCGGCCGGTGGCCGGGGCTTACAGGCAGCATTGGGGAGGTGCCTGAAAAGTTTTATCTCGAAGTTAAAATTTCTCCGGTGTCCCGTAGATTATCATAATCGGCCCCATATCCTTCACACATCGTTTAAGTATCGTCCGATATCCGGCCGGGAATCGAGCGGTAATTGGCCGGTGTATGTAGCCTCAGAGGAGAAAATTATGGGGTCGGACATGGGCCGATATCTGGCCGATGTCTGTTTACACATTGGAAAGTAACCCACCGATGTCCGATCGGCTTGAACCGATGTGGACCAGATATGTTACAGACATGGGCCGGTCACCAGCCGACTAGAACTGGGCATCGGGCGGACTATATAAACCCCCGTCAGTCGCCATGTACAACATGGTACAAGCATCGTTCGTTGTCCATAGGATACTCGGGCGATATTCGTACGCTGTCCGGTGAATAGGCCGGTTATCGCCCGGACATCATAGGATAATCGCCGATTAGTATTAGATGTTCGGTCGGTATTCACTGCCTCGCCAGCCCCCAAAAAATTTCTCTTTGGAAACAGATGCCGTACGATTACCAGACGATCTTCGGACGGCCTCCGGACGGTGCCATTTATGTAAATGATGTATGACAATTTTTTTTGACTGGTGTTGTCCGATGTCGGAAAAATGACCAAAACCAGCGGTGTACTCCCGATTACCCCCTATCCCCGGTTACCGGCCGATCTTTGTGACCATAGCATAAAGGGTTAAAACCATTGCTGTGAAAACAGACAAGTGTTGTCATCCATGTGTGTTGCTCTTGCTTCATAAAATGATTAGCCCAGGAAAGGGGCCATTATTCTTCATGCATATTGAATGAGTTGTGCCCCTTTAAAACATTTTTTTTAAAAAAAATTTAAAAACAAATCATACCAGCATTGTCACCTATGTGTGGTGCTCTTGCTTCTTAAACAAATAAGCCTTGGAAAGGTGCCATTACTCTTTCATGCATATTTAATGAGTTATGGCCCTTTAAAACATTTTATTTTGTTGAAAAATCAGACCAGCTTATACATCTATGTGTGTTGCTCTTGCTTCATAAACAGATTAGTCTTGGTATCAGCTTGTTGTTCTGTTGATGTATTTGTGCATGAGTTTGGAATGTTTTATGTAACCTAGCTACGTATAAAGTTTTCCGCTTCTATCTGAGACCTCATACATTAAAATACAGACCCGTATCAGTAATTGTGATAGAAATGTGTAGTCTAATTCGGGTCTGTAATCTATACAGTAAAACCCCTCTAAACCAGACTTTAACCTTTTCCTCCATAAATACGTCTTTCTACGCCTCTGTAAAAGTCACCTGTTGAAACCATGGTGATAAATAGAGCATTTGCTCCTATAGGAGCAAATGCTCTATTTATCATCATGGTTTCAAACTACAAATTCTAAAAAAAAAAACTTTGTCTAGTTAATGCTCCTTTTCAGTAGATTTATTCAAAGTGGTTAGATCTAAAAATAGCCTATGAGGTAATGGGTTAAAAATAGTATCAGTGCTGGTCTGTCAGACAAGTGGCAGCTTAATGCAACTCCCTTTGGAGCTTTCTTGCATGACTTTCACCCTGCATTAAACAGCCACCAGCCTATAAGACCTAATTTGTGTTCTGGTTTAGTGAGGTTTTACTGTACACTACAAGCGGACATGAAGCTATTAACTTTGATAAACAGTGCAGACCCTAATTAGAAACCATGATTCTAAAATGGTAAACAATTCAAGTCTACCCAAATTATTTTAAATATTCGGACACCCAAAATCAATTCTGCATTGTTTGTTAAAATTGGCAGCATTTTGATAATTTGAAATTGACTGACATACGGTAGTAGCAAATAGTGAAGACCCAGATCAAACTAGCAAATAGTGAAGACCCTGATCAAACTGCTCCTTTGATCTGGATCTGCACTATTTGCCTAAGTTTGCCTGTCTGTCTGAATACTCAGGGTAATTATGGTCCATTGTTTTCATTGCCAAAGTGTCTGTTTTTGTATATGTCTATATGTTGTATTCTGTATGTAGTCAAGTTAATATTTTACAGCAGACATATTGATACCATCATATATACTCAGATTTGAATTCATTTCATATAATGTTTTGCATACGTTGCTTTTCTATTACAGCTAAACCTGTCCTAAAGCAGTCATTTAACCCTTTCACTATTCTATGTGTATTCCAAATTTCAGTACCTACTAAATACTCATGAAATATGGAAGGTGAAACATTGTACCCATGTTAGAAAGTAAAGAAACAGATTCCAGATTCTTTCAAATTCCATTAGCAAACAGAGCAGACCCTGATCAGACGGCTCCTATAGGAGCCCTCTGATCAGGGTCTACTCTGTTTGGAAATGCGTGAAAATGCGTTTGTATAAGGGAAAGGGTTAAAAAGGTTTAATTGGAGCAAATTTTAGAATTGTGTAGTTTTGAGACCAAATGCTCTATTTTATCACAATGGTTTCAAAAAGTGACTTTTACAGAGGAGTCAAAAGGTGTCAGTACGAGGGAATGGGTTAAAGCCACTTTTACAGTATACATTTGTAAAGATTTCTTCAGATGGCGCCTCTCTTAACCCTTTCCTCCATAAATACGCCTCTGTAAAATCACCTGTTGAAACCATTGTGATAAATAGAGCATTTGCTCCTATAGGAGCAAATGCTCTATTTATCACAATGGTTTCAAACTACAAAATTCTAAAAATTTCCTTTTCTCTAGTTAATGCTCCTTTTCGGTAGATTTATTCAAAGTGGATGGGTCTAATAATAGCCTATGAGGGAATGGGTTAATAAGCTTTCTATAATAATTCAGAAGGATCGCTTTTCTTACTGTATTTGATCCGATATTTTATTTTATTTCATTTCAGTATTCTTAAACTCCACTCACTGCATATAGTTTACATTACATTATTTATTTTGTATTATGAAATAATTTGTAAATCTTACTACAAAAAACATAACTTTTTTTTCTTTTTTAAAAGGTGATCTTGGGGTTGTGCATTGCATTTTATATAAAGCCTCTATATGACAGGGAACTTCTCTTTCAGCCATTTAATTAATGTGATAAGTTCGATATATTTTGTGAAATTATGTGTATAGGCAAGTTTCTTGATGGTTTTGATAAAAAGTTATTGTAATTATCCTAGTTAGGGTAGATGTACATACTGGAGGTCACAGATACAGTAAAACCTCTCTATAACAGCCACTAAATTACATCAAGTATTTTATGTTAAAGGCAGATAGCTGCTTAAAGCAAGGTGGAAGTAAAACAGAACGCTCCTATGGGAGCGTTCTGTTTTACTTTCACCTTGCTTTCAGCAGCCACCTGCCCTAAATACCAGCTAATTAACACAATTTAGTGTCCATTATAGAGAGTTTTTTTCTGTATAGGCAAGTTTCTTGATGGTTGTATTAGTCTAGATGTATATACTGGAGCTCACAGATATTTATTTGTACTAACAGATATTTATTGGAACTAACTTACTTGTTTGCCTGTTTTACAGAAACAACTCAAGAAAAGACAGAACAAGAGAAATCGAAATCGCCGGAACCTGAACCAGCAAAGGAGACACAGGAGACAAAAGAGCCGCGTAAGTGCTCAGTATGACCAATGGCCTTTCCCTCATATATCCCTTTATAAATAAACAAAAAGCAGTGAACCATAAAAATCAGTGCTGTTCACTTTTCGGGGGAATCAGCATTATGTCAGCATAAAAACCTGCATGAGAAAATCGTGATTGACTGTCGCATGTAAAGTACATATCTTAGTTAGATGGACTGCAGCAATGCGGACACCCCTAAATCGTGGAACGTACCAAAATGTAAAGTACATTCACGGCTCACTGCTCATTGTTTTACCTATACTCCATGACTATTCATGTAAGAAATAATAACATCATGAATATGGATTAGATTAATTGTTATAATGGCAAATGGACAAAAGAATTTTGGCCATGACAGAAACTGTAGAATCATATCTATATTATATCATCAGCAAATAGAGCAGACCCTGATCAGACGGCTCATATAGGAGCCATCTGATCTGAGTCTACTCTGTTTGCAAAGGCTTAGAAAGGTATATTTATGGAGGAAATGGTTAAACACTTGTTCATGCCTGTGCAAACAGGTGAGACATAAATCCTACAAGAGCTGTCTGATCAGGGTCTGTTCTGTTTGCTTATATAATTAAGATAGACCTGAGTCAACCGACTCTACAATATCTACCAATATAAAACATATGTCAGTATATTATAGAAAATCACCTAATAAATATTCATGAGATTATGATTTCTTACTTGAATATTTCAAGAGGGAAAGGGTTAACCATTTACTCCATGAATATTCATGTAAGAAATAATGACATCATGAATATTAATTAGATTAATTCTTTTAATGGCACATGAACGTAACTATGTGGGTTTTTTTTGCCATAGCTGACCCTTTAGAATCATATCTATATAATTTCATAAGCAAACAGAGCAGACCCTGATCAGATGACATTTATAGGAGCTGTCTGATCTGGGTCTACATGTATTCTGAAGTTCTGCGAAGCGGGACTTGTTTTTGTTCTCAATGTGGTACAGGTGAAGAAGAAGTAATGAAGAAGTAATTGATAAGAAACTTTAAATAAGTTCAGTTCTGTTGTTAAACCGTTTCCTCCATAGGCTATTTTTAGACCCAAACTCTATGAATAAATATACCAAAAAGGAGTAATTACAAGAGAAAAGGAAACTGTCAGAATTGTGTAGTATTGAAACCATTGTGATAAATAGAGCAAATGCTGTATTTATCACAATGGTTTCAAGAAGTAACTATTACATAGAAAAGGCGTAGAAAAGCGTATTTATGGAGGAAAGGGTTAACTGTTCATTATTTAAACTGTTAGTACCGCGATACCACTGTTAGTACCGTGATACTATCAACATGCATATCGTGAATACCATGAATATTTTTGAATGCACATATCCTGTGTGAAAATTGTGCTACATAAATGTGGTATGATAATAGTACATGTACATGTAATAGAAATTTGTATTTTTATAATGGCTTATGAACGCAGAACGCATGTAAGAAATAATGACATCATGAATCATACAGTAAAAACTCGATACTACGAACACTCAAATACGTACCATTATTGATCTTTAACACAGGTGGCAACTTACTGCAGAGTGAAAGTCATGCAGAAAGCTCCCAGAGGAGCTTTCTGCATGACTTTCACCCTGCATTAAGCAGCCACCTGCCTACAAAGACATATTCTTCATTACTAAAATTTCGTAGTCTCGAATTTTTACTGTAATTGGCAGAACCATTTATAAATGCATTATGATCATGACTTGTAATATTTGATCTTAAATATTTTCAGAGAAAGAGGAAGCATAGCTGAAGATGTGATACACACTAACAAGAAGTGAACGCTGAGGAGCTTTAAGGCCATCTATTGAAACCTGTGATAACAACATGTTTTTGTTGAACAATTATACACAAACTACGCACAGCAAAGAGATCTTGTGTTCAGATGTCATAAGCTCCACAGACAATATACATGTTTTTAAGAATTCCATCCATGATTGGTCAGAACTATTTCTTTTTTTTCTTTCTGACTAATCAGAGTGCAGCTCAGAAAATATACATGTACAATGTATTTAAGAATTTTATTCAGGATTGGTCAGAATAATTGTTCCATATTTTTCTGGCCAATCAGGGAGCAGAAACCCTGACATTGAAATGTATGAAAAGTTGGTACTGTATGATGTTTAATTGAATGCTGAATATTTAAAGTGTTTAACCCAATGAAAGAAATGATACACTGTTTGCAAATGCATCCTGTTTCTTGCATTGAAATTGTCTACAAGACTACGCAATCTAACTAATGAGCGATTTGACCATATTTAAGACTGCGCAAACTAATTTTCGACCGTACACAAGGCTGCACAAAATTTATGAGTGCTTTTGATAGAAATATTTACAATGTAGAAATTTAAGGTGAAAGTATGCATTTACATGAGTAGAGTTGTAAATGTGTGTAACCCATTATTCCATAAATATTCATGTAAGAAATACTGACTTTATGAATATTAATTAGATGTGTGTGTTATAATGGTACATGAACACAGATTATTTTGGTCAATATTCCATATCGAGGGCTTGGTGCAAAACTATTCTAACTCGTTCACAAAGTGAAGGAGTTAGAATAGTTTTGCACCAAGCCCTCGATATGCAAAGAGCAGACCCTGATCAGATGGCTCCTACAATAGCCATCTGATCTGGGTCTACTCTGTTTGCAAAAACATTAAAAGACGTATTTATGGAGAAAAGGGATAATTTTTGTGATACAAAGAATGTTTTACAGAGTATATTAGACAGGTAAATTTAATTTCTTTTTATACATTTGTCAGTTCTATAGAATTAATTGATAATTATACACTTATTCTACACAATTGCACAATTATATTTGTTAATATTTACAATATTTATATGATGAGTCTCCTCATCTATTCCTCTGTAAGGAGCCGTCCAATGTAAGGAGCCGTCCAATGTTATCAGTATAACGATAAACTTTACCTTAACATTGATTGTAGTAAATCCCCTCTTAAAGTGACTCCCTCTCTGCCGTCCTAAGTAGTCACAGATGGTAGCTTAACCCTTCGCTTGCTATTCGCGTCAATATACCTAACTGTAAATAGTGAAGACCCAGATGAGACAGCTCCGGCAGGAGCTGTCTCATCAGGGTCTTCACTATTTACAAATTGATTGTGCAACCAGCACACTCAGCAGCAGTGATTGCACAGCGAAATACTTGTACACAGTGTAGATATATGTAATTATACAACAGGGTATGGGTAAAGAAGGAGAAATGTATTTTAAAATTCAGCAAGCGAAGGGTTAATGCAGGATGACAGTTATGCAGAAAGCTCCTCCAGGTAATTTCTGCATTACTGTCATCCTGCATTAATTCTTTACTCTGTGAATGTTCATATAATATTAATTGGATTAAGTTTTATAATGGCTAATGAACAGAAAAGAGTTTGGCCATGAGATGATGACACAAACTGTAGAATCAGATCTATTTTACTCAATAAGCAAACAGAGCAGACCCTGATCAGATTTCTGATCTGGGACTACTCTGTTTGCAGAGGCGTAGAAAGGCATATTTATGGAGCAAAGGGTTAAGCAACCACATGCTTTTAAAGACACCGATGTCTAATCATAAAGGGGGTCAAGTTAGAGAGGTTTCACTGCATTTCTTTTTATGGAATATTGGTAAATTGTTAGGACTGTTTTGAAGTCAGAACGGAAAACAGCTTTCATGTGTTATAGAATACATAAATACTTAAACTGCTCTGATCTAATATTTCGACCACTAAGGGCCTTTGTCAAAGATTATCATGTCAAAATACACGTCACATTTTTGTTACATGCATTCAGCCATAAAATCAAAGAGAATAATGTTGATCCAGCGTCGTCATGGTGACATTGGGTTGTTTTTTAAAATTCTCTTTGATTTTATGGCTGAATGCATGTAACAAAAATGTGACGTGTATTTTGACATGATAATCTTTGACAAAGGCCCTTAGTGGTCGAAATATTAGATCAGAGCAGTTTAAGTATTTATGTATTATATTAATTCCCTATTTTGGAATATTTACTTCATTGTGTTATAGAATAATTGTGATAAATTTAAATCATTTGTTTTTAGATTTTTAAACTACGCATGAACTCTAAAAAATAATGAAAAAAGTTACAGAAAAAACAGATGTGTTTTTTGTAGTCTTTTAACCCATTGATTGAATATTTTCCAGCCCCTTTCAGCTGTTGGTGTGATAAATTTATATATATAGTAGAAACCCTCATAACTGGAATTTTATTAAAGAACAATATAGGTCTTTTTAGGCAGATGTCTGCTTAATGCAGGGAGAGGAGCTTTCTGCATGACTTTCAACCTGCATTAAGCAACAGGTTTTGACACTAATATTAATGTCCGGTTTAGAGTGGTTTTACTGTAAATGGCTTGCTACAAAGAAAGTATAATTGTGGGTCTCCAAGACATATTTTGCATGAAGCAGGACAAAATTTATGTAAAAAGCTCTTGTAGGAGTGTGTTATACACAGAGGTCCAGATAAGATAGTAAATTAAAACATTTTCATGAATAACTTCTTTATTTCTCCACCAAACCCTATCGTGACCATTCTTTAGAATCGTCTCGAAGAGATGATTCTGAAGAGTGGTCACAATATAAGGTTTAGTGGAGAAAAAGACAATTTTAATATTTGAGTTTGCACCTTTATCTGTAGTGCTCTGTACACTACTGTCATTTTTATGCCCCCTTAAGGTGGGATGCATAGAGCCTTGCTTATCCATCTGTCTATTCATCTGTATGTCCATTCATATGTCTGTCCATATGTACATTTGGCAAATCTCATGTGTCCAACTCCTCATACACCAATGGTAGACTTTACTTCAAACTTTCACTGATAAACAATGTTCAGGTGAAGATATATGTTACATAGGGAATATTTGCTTCAACCATTTTACCAGAGTTCAGGAAATTTGAAATGTTCTTCTCTGTGTAATATACAGCAGAAACCTGTCTTAAAGAACCATTCCTTTACTGAACAGAGGAGTCTTAAAAAGCAGATGGTTGCTTAATACAGGGAAAAATTAATGCAGAAAACTCCTAGAGCTTTCTGCATTTTTTCTGACCTACATTGTCACTAACCTGCACTACCACCTACCTTAAATACTAAAATTTAGACCCGTTTAATGTTGGCTTAAGACAGGCTCTACTGTATGATGAAAAGTGCTTGATTTACATGGATTAAAATGCTCCTGTACATGTCTATGCTGTTTTCCAGTTGCAGGGATGTTTTAATTCTTTACTCCATGAATGTTCAGGCAAAGAATAATGACATTATGAAAATTAATTAAATATTTCCGTCAAATAAACGTCTTTTCATGCATTTGCAAACACAGCAGACCCAGATCAGAGCCGTCTGATCAGGGTATGTTCTATTTGCTTATGGAGTAATATAAAACTGTTTCTGCCCGCCTAAATGTCCTGCATTCATATACCATTATAAAATATAATCTAATAAATATTCATGATGTCATTATGATGTCATTATTTCTTCCATGAATATTGAACAATAAAGGGTTAACTGCATATTTTTAATGTCACTATGAACAAAAGAAATTTTTGTCATGACAGAAACTGTAGAATCAAATCTATATCCTCATCTAAACTTCAGTATCCATGCTTATAAAACTTTTTAGTTGAGTCTGAGTTCGATCTCAAGTTTTTGATTGGTCAGATTTGAGCCTTTGGCTCAAATCTGACCAATCAAAAGCTTGAGAATAAACTCTGACTCAACTAAAAAGCTTATAAGCATGGACCCAGATGTCCTGGGGACTAGAAAATAAATGGTAAGGGCAACAAATTGAGGATTTGGTGCAAAAAATATTGTAACTACAATCTGTGGAACAAAACTGACGACTTCTTCAAATAGTTTGGATCCAGATGACTCGGCATTTTGTCAGAGTTTGACTGTTTGACACACAGATTGTGAATTTGGAAAGAAATGGAAGAGAACATTTTTTTTCAGAATTAAAGAAGGGGACAACTTTGCAAAGACTAAAAGAATGTAGTTACAATATTTTGCATTAACCCTTTACCTAAAGGAGCCGTTGGATCTAGGTCTACTTTGTTTGCAAAGACATATTTATTGAGTAAAGGATTTAGCCCTCGAAATATGAAAAGAAAGATGTAATACAGTTTAAAGTTACACTTTTTATTTCTTCACACCACAACATGAAAAAAGGCAAAAATACAAGAAAAGTGTAGAAAAAGTCTGTCAAGGCTTGAAAGCTACCAAAACATACTCGGACTAAAATCTCATGAATATTCTCAAACATGTTTGTTTCAAAATTAAAACTTGGTTGAAAATAGTCTTGAGACGAAAGTTTGAGGATGTGTTCTTGAATGCAATACCTGGACAACAGTGGATGTAGATAAATAATTACAACAAAAATAATTGAGGATTTTCTGTAACCCTTTCCCTTACAGACATTTTTGCATGAATTGATCACTTAGGAAAATTCATTAACCCATTCCCTTATAAGCTATTTTTAGACACAACCTCTTTGAATAAATCTACTGAAAAGGAACATTTACTGGCGAAAAGGAAACTTTTAGAAATGTAAAGTTTTGAAACTATTGTGATAAATTGTTTACTATTGAAACTATTGTGATAAATAGAGCATTTACTCCAATGGAGCAAATGCTCTATTTATCACAATGGGTTTAAAAGGTGACTTTTACAGGAGCATCAAAAGGCGTCAATACCCGATTTTTATAAACTTTTCAAGGGAATCTTAGGCTTGGAGAGAAACAGATCTATTATAACTTCATATGCAAGCAAAACAGACTCTTATCGGACAGCTTCAACAGGAGCCATCCGATATGGGTCTGCTCCATTTGCAAAGGCATGGAAAAGGAATAATATGAGGGAAAGGGTTAAACTCAGTTTCCTATATACATTAGTTCAAACAAACAACCCAGTCTCATAAACTGGAAACAATTTTTTTTTATATGTAATCCATGTCTGGAGAAGGATACAGTATCACTACTCAAGTACATTCTTTAACTCTGTGCAGTAAGTAATTTTTCGTCTGCAACAATTGTCGACTGCTTCAATTCTAAAACTAAAATTTTCTTTAATTTCTTTGCAATAAAATATGGTCAAAATGACAAACAGTTGCATTATGCGGCATCTCATCTGGATCCAAACTGTTTGGATAGGTAATCACAGTTTCAACGCTAGCGTGCAAAGAGTTAAATTGATGACACCTGAGCAATTGACAAATTTTTCATGTCTAATAAAAGCATCAAAATAGCATAAAAGCTTTTTAATACTAGAAATTGGGTTTTGTTTGGCAAGAACTGTGAACATGTATTTGTAGGAAATTTATCTGTGTACTGCAGTTAACCCTTTACTTCATGAATATTCATGAAAGTTTAATTAGCTGAATTTTAATAGTGGCACATGTACACAGAAAATACATGTATTGGCCACAGCTGAAACTGTATATCCCATAAGCAAGCAAACAGGACAGACCCTGATCAGACGGCACCTGGGGCCATCTGATCTGGATCTAAACTGCTTGCAGAGGGGTGAAAAAGCATCTCTATCAAGTTAGGGGTTACACACAGGAATTTAAAAACAAAACGGTGGTCGCTTAATGCAGGGCAAAAGTAATACACAAAGGGAGCTTCCTGCAAAGCTCTTGCCCTGCTTTAAGCTACAACCAGCATTAAAGGCACAGGATTAGTCTTCATTTTGGTGGCAGCTTTAGACAGGCTATAGTGTACCAGTACTCTTTTTTTTCATTTAACCCTCTACTCCATAAATACACCTTTGCAAACAGAGTAGACCCAGATCAGATGGCTCCTATAGGAGCCATCTGATCAGTGTCTACTCTGTTTGCTTATGATACAGATTTGATTTTGCAGTTCTGCAGTGGCCAAAAAATTATATGTTCATGTAATCTAATTGATATTCACGATGTCATTATTTCTTATATGCATATTCATGGAGTAAAGGTTTCAAGATGTGATCACAATGATTGACATAGTAATGATCGGTAAGAAATATAAGAAGAACAATATTGACTGAAGAAAATTACAATGTGGCGATACAAAGTGTGTTTGAATAATACAGTAAAACCTCTCTATAATGGCCACTAAATTACATCAAGTAGTTTATGTTAAAGGCAGGTGGCTGCTTATAGTAAGATGAAAGTAAAACAGAACGCTCCTACAGGAGCGTTCTGTTTTACTTTCACCTTGCTTTAAGCAGCCACCTGCCCAAAATACCAACTAATTAACACAATTTAGTGGTTGTTATATAGAGAGGTTTTACTGAAATCTATATACGGCTAACATAACACCAAAAAACAATAATGTATATATACACTACAGTAAAAATTAAATATAATACTGATGAATAGGCTGAAAGCAAATAAACACTTGCTGATCTAAGCATTTGTACAGAAACCCTCAAAAATGTTTTAATAATTTCTGAATAATGCAAAAAAAAAAGTCATGTTTGTGAAACTGGGAATTTAAGCTTGATTCCTTGAAATTCGAACAGAATTTAGAGAAATAGCAATATTGTACAAGCCAAAGCTAATGTCTCAATTTTTATTATGTAAATCATAAATGTCACAGTATATAATATATATATGTCTCTTACTTTACACATGTAGTCATTAGTAAAAAATTCAATGATATAATCTCCTACCCTGGGGTAGGTTCCATATCTAATAAGAACAAACGGAGTTGCACCATGACGAAGAAAATGTCTTTATAGTTTGCAAACGTGTGTAGACCTAGAACAGTTGATGTGTCAGAATTGACATGCTTTATCAGAATCTTCAATCTTCGAAAAGCTGTTTATTAACCCTTTACTCTATGAATAATCCATATTCATGTAAGAAATAATGACATCATAAATATTAATGGCATATTTATGAACACAGGAAATTGCAGAAACTGTGATCAAACCTGTAGTAATCCTCTTGCTGAATTTTAAAATACATCTCTCCTTCTTTACCCATGCCCTGTTGTATAAATTACATATATCTTCCCTGTGTACAAGTATTTCGCTGTGCAATCGCTGCTGTGGAATGCACTGGTTGCACAATCAACTTGTAAATAGTGCAGACCCTGATGAGACAGCTCCTGCAGGAGCTGTCTCATCTGGGTCTTCACTATTTACATGTAGGTATATTGACGTGAACAGCAAGAAAAGAGTCAATCCATAAGCAAACAGAGAAGAACCTAATCAGAGAGCTCCAACGGGAACTGTCTGATCTGGATCTACTCTGTTTGGAAAGGCATGAAAAGGAGTATATATGGAGTAAAGGGTTAAAGAAATAGATTTTAATAATGGTACACGTGTTTAAGATGAGTAAATATGGGCCTTGATTTGGGTGTGCGCTGTGTACAAGCCCTACGTGACTTTGTTAACACACAACATTGCAAATTGGAGAAACAAAACCATAGAGATGGGTTCCTCATTGTAAATGCATTAAGTATAACCCCTTTACTCCACGAATAATCATGTAGGGAAAATAATGACATCATGAATGAATTTTTAAAATGGTATATTAACAAACTGAAGTTTTGCTACAATTAGAAATGTAGAATCAGATCTATATCATTCCTTAAGCAAATAGAGCAGACCCCAAATAGACGGCTCATACAGGGGCCATCTGATTTGGGTCTACTCTGTTTGCAAAGGTGTTAAAATGTACATCTATGGAGTAAAGGGTTTTGTCCTGAATTAACTACTGTAAATATATGAATATTCATGAGCTGTTCATTCTTGCAACAATCTCCCCATAATGACCACTAAGAGAGTCTGGTTCTTAAATTCTTTTGGTGCCAAATAACTTTCGTCTGCAATCAATGTCGTCTGCCTTAAGTTTCAGAATGGATTTTCCTTCATTTCTTCTCTAAAACATAAGTGGTGTGTCAAACAGTTTGGATCTTGCTCTGCCTCTCATCTGGATCCAAACTGTTTGTAATCACAGAAACGCCCATTGCAGCAAGCCATGTGAGTCGCTTTCCTGTGACTTTGGTGGTAAATGAGTTAAGGCAGGTGGCAACTTATTGCAGGACAAAAGTTCTGCAAAAAGCTTCCTTTCATTCTGCTGTAAGTAGTCATTTGCATTTATAGACATCCATGTGTATTCACTTAGTGGTCATTTTGTAGAGATTTTACTGGGCCATTCCATTTCAGAAACCCAGCATTTAATGGGTAGAAACACAGTCCATGTACAGATTAACTTGCTTTCTTTAGAAAAGATGAGAAATAAACAAATGTATATAAAAACAAAACCTAATTTAGTCAGGTGGTATAGATGATTTTCTTCTGGTTTTAAAATCACACATTACATACATGTATACGTGACTGTGTAAATACGGAATTTTAACCCTTTACCTCACAGGCCCAGATCAAACAGCTCTTGTGGAAGAAACTGTCTGATCATGGTCTGCTCTGTTTGCTCTTTAAACTATGCAGAACTACATGTAACTCTAAAATTTATGTCATGTCATGTCCAAATGACAGGAACATTCCCTTCAATATTTAGGTACAATTATGCATAATTATGCATTCAATGAATATTCAGGCCACAAACAGATTCTTACATAAATATTCATGAGGCAAAGGGTACAAAACAGCATTGAGCAAGAAGTTCTTTAAGTGGCTGACTGTTCTTATGAGCAAACGTCAACCCTTTACTCCACAGATACACCTTGTAACTGCATCGCAAACAGAGTGGACCCAGATCAGATGGCTCCTGTAGGAGCCATCTGATCAGGATCTGCTCTGTTTACTAATGGAATTATATCATTCTACAGTTTCTGAAATGGCCATATCTTCCATTGTTATTTAGCCATTTTAAAAAGAAGCTAATTAATATTCATGATAATTATCATTATTTATTACATGAATATTCATGGAGTAAAGGGGATAACAAAATGTATTATATAAAGTGACTTACAACAATAGATAACAATACCGTAATATTTCTTTAACAATGAAAAACAATAAAAAGGGGTAAATGATATAAAAGTACAACATATCAAAGTAAAAGTGATAAAAATTCTATCGCAGTAAATTCTGAATCACATGTAGTAGGCGAGGAAAAAACGTCTTGTCCAGTTTTCTCTGTTTGTTTCATTGGTCAGTTTTGCTTGGTAAAAGGCAGATAAGGGTCACCACTGGGCCACATAATCCCTTGACTGTAAAATAAAAGTGAAACATGCAGTATTGAGACAACGAAATAGTGCAAAACTGACAAAAATACAGCCATCTGAAATCAATGTAAGGTTTTCCCCTAAAATGTCTATTGTCATTCGGCTGGTTATCAAATGTGTCCGAGATTTTATAGCCACACACAATTTCATGAAGGTGAAGATCGGATTAAACTGGTTGACTGAAAGAGTGTGCATGGCAGAAATAGGCAATTTTGGCTACTTAAAGGGCCATAACTCTAAAGTGATTGGGGCCATTTTGATGGTTATCAAACTTGGCTGAGATGATAATTATAGCAACATACAATTTCATGAAGTTTAGGGAAGAAAGACTAAGAGACCAGACAGGGCAAAAATACCAGTAGCCTATTTTAGCTATTCTAATAATTCGGATTAGGAAAACTACTTGACAGAATCTGAGAGAGAGAGAGAGTCACCCAAGAAATATTTCTGTAAAATCGTCTAGGCATCTGATGAGAAGATTTTTGCTATAGCCATATAAGTAAAATGTGCCCCATCCTTTAGCAGCCAAGTTTTTAACCCTTTCCCTGTTCTAAGTTTATTACAAATTTCAATACCTACTGAATATTCATGGACAAAATAGTCACAATGAAGCATGGAGGGTGGAGCATTATAGCCAATTTAGGTAGTTAAGGAATAGATATATCACCTTCTATTAGCAAACAGAGCAGACCCTAATCAGACGGTTCCTCCAGGATCTGGGTCTACTCTGTTTGCAAAAGCGTGAAAACATGTTTATATGAGGGAAAGGGTTAAAGCAAAACAAAATCAGAAAGTTTTCTCTATAGTCATATTATGAAAACACACATCACCACCAAGTAGCCATGTTTTTGTAAGAAGGAAAATTACTTTAAGGAATTTGGGAGACGGTCACCCAGGTAACATCTGACAAGAAGATTTTTTTTTTTAAACTTTTTCCTCAAAACTGCTATGCCAGAGACCACCCAAGGATCAATCTTACAAAGTTTATCACATTGTCCCAGCTATTTTAGAGGAGACATTTTTTTAATCCTTCTCTTGCTGAATTTTAAAATGCATTTCTTCTTTTTTATCCATGCCCTGTTGTATAATTACATATATATTCACTGTGTACAAGTATTTCGCTGTGCAATCATTGCTGTGGAGTGCACTGGTTGCACAATCAACTTGTAAATAGTGCAGACTCCTGCAGGAGCTGTCTCATCTGGGTCTTCACTATTTACAGGTAGGTATATTGACGTGAATAGCAAGCGAAGGGTTAAGTTTTTCAGTGGCCCAGCTACACAATGTGGGATATAGGATAATCCTAAAAGCTCATCTTGACACTTCATACCATAAGCTAAAGATATAAATTAATTATGAATATTATAAAGTACTTACATTGAAACGATTTGGAATCTTTGCAGAATATTCACACAACTGTTGCTCTCTCAACTCATTTCTTCTCATTCTGTGGGGGAAAAAGTCATATAATCAATATAATTATACATACATGTGTTTAGAATACATGAGGAGTCATCAATGCTATTTTCTGTTGATTGGCACTTCTGATAAAATGTAATTTATAACAATGTCACTTCATAAACCCTTTCCCAGTTTATTTCTAATTTTATTACCTACTGAATATTCATGGACATAATATATAGTTACAATGAAAATTGGAAGGTGGAGCATTGTAGCCATTTTAGAAAGAAAAGAAATATATCTTTCAAATTCCATTAGCTAACAGAGCAGACCCTGATCAGACAGCTCCTACAGGATTTGGGTCTACTCTGCTTGCAAATGAGTGAAAACATGTTTATATGAAGGAATGGGTTGACCCTGTAAATGATAATCCTGCCTTTGTACACCTTTGCAAACAGAGTAGACCCTGTAGGAGCTGTCTGATCTGGGTCTGCTCTGTTTGCATATGAAAAAAGATTGATTTGATTCTACAATTTCTGTCATGGATAAAAAATTCTCTTGTTCATAACGACACTATTTCAAACAGTCATTATTTCTAACATAAATAGGCCTTTCTTCGCCTTCCTACCCAGATCAAACGGCACATGTAGGAGACGTCTTATCAGGGTCTGCTCTGTTTGCTTATGATATAGATATGTTTCATCAGATTCTGCCATGGCCATCGTGGTTTCATACAATGTGACCAAGTTGCTTTATTATACCTCCATGAAAACAAAATATATTCTATACATCCTTAACCCTTTCCCTCATACAAACGTGTTTTTATGCATTTGCAAACAGAGAAGACCCAGATCAGACGGCTCCTAGAGGAGCCGTCTGATCAGGGTCTGCTCTGTTTGCTATTAGAATTTGACAGATATGTGTCTTTGCTTTCTAAAATGTCAACAATGTCCCATCTTCCATATTTCTTTATAACTATTTTGTTAATAAACATTCTGTTGGTATTGAAATTTGGAATAAATATAGAACAGGTAAAGGGTTAAATAATTAATAATTGTTCTACTCACTGATCTACATAGGCTGCATCATGCCTGGCACTTCCGACATTGCCGGGTGGGGATCCTGTCCGGCGGGTCTGGACAACTTGGCTCCCATAAGTGTCCTGCATACCAACCAGGTCTGGATTGTCACCAAACTGTTCACGAAGGTTGTTCTATAATAAAGCAAAACAAAACAAATAAGTAAATATTCTCAAATTGTAATCTCAAATTTTGTGTTGTCCATCTTTACTCATGAACTAGTGGCATTGACAATAAGCAATGTAATATTGTTACATTGACAATAAGCAAAGCAATGTAATACTGTGAAAATTAACCCTCTCTCTCATATACATGTAACTGCTTTTCACACTTTTGCATACAGTATAATCCTTTACTCCATAAGCTATTTTTAGACCCAACCTCTTTGAATAAATCTACCGAAAAGGTGCACTAACTAGAGAAAATGAATTGTAATTTGAAACCATTGTGATAAATAGAGCATTTGCTCCTATAGGAGCAAATGCTCTTTTTATCACAATGGTTTCATTAAGTGACTTTTACAGAGGCGTAGGAAGGTGTATTTATGCAGGAAAGGGTTAAACACTGATCAGACAGTTCCTGTAGAAGCTGTCTATAATCAAGGTCTGCTTTGTTTGCTTACAAAATTAGAATAAATCTGACTCTACAATTTTCACCAACACCAAAACATACAGTGTACATTGTGCTATCTTAAAAATTCAGCTAATGAATATTTATTATGTGATTATTTCTTACATGAATATTGAACAGGAAAAGGATTAAGGTACAGGTCTATTTAAAAGGAGCATTTATTAGAGAAAAGGAAAAGTTTAGAATTGTGTACTTTTTAAACTACAGTAAAAACCTCTCTATAACGGTCACTAAATTTTTCTTTATTATTTGGTTTTTAAGGCAGGTGGCCATTTAAAGTAAGGTGAAAGTAAAACTATAGGAGCATTCTGTTTTACTTTCACCTTGCTTTAAGCAGCCACCTGCCTTTAACACAAAATACTTGATGTAATTTAGTGGCCATTATAGAGAGGTTTTACTGTATTGTGATAAATAGAGCATCTGCTCCTATGGAGCAAATTAATGCTCTGCTTATCACAATGACTTCAAATAGTGACTTAAAGAGATGTCAAAAGGCATCAATATGAGGGAATGGATAAACAACATCACCATGGGCAGATACAAACATTTGTCTATTGTTGCAAAAATCAATGTTTTAAAGGGCCATAACTCTTTAAATATGCATGGTGGAGTAATGGTCCCTTATGAGACAAATTACAGCCCTTGTACATGTACTAGTGAACAATTGTGTGAAATTTGATAGGAATATCTATACCGATGTTTAACCCTTTCCCTAATATAAACATGTTTTCACGCATTTGCAAACAAAGTAGACCAAGATCAGACAGCTCCTAGAGGAGCCGTCTGATCAGGGTCTGTTTTGTTTGCTAATAGATTTTGATAGATATGTTTCCTTACTTTCTAAAATGTCTACAATGTTCCACCTTCCATATTTCTTTATACCTATTTGTTAATGAATAATCAGTAGGTATTAAAATTGGACTAAATATAGAACAGGGAAAGGGTTAAACTATCACAAAATATCAAAGTGTTTACACAACTATGATAAAGATGTTGATGATGACAATGATGATGATGATGATGATGACAATGATTATGACCACGACACTGAGGCTAATGATGGCAATATTTCAGTTTTTTCTTTGAAATAAGAGGGTGGATGTCTCTTGAGAATCTTGAAAGTATTCTGGACCAACACCATCTCCAATAATGACTTGTACCAGAGAACTGGAACCACAGCCATCTCGACTGAGATCAAGTGCAGACGCTGGCAATGGATTGGCCATGTCTATCAAATGGACCCAGAGTCTATCCCCAGAGCTGCAATACGATGGACATCGGTGGGCACAAGACGGAGGGGACACCCAAAAGAAACATGGAGGAGGTCTATAGAGAAAGATGAAAGAAGTGGGCTTAACATGGGGACAGATCCAATGACAAGTAGTTGACAGGCAGCACTGGCATTCTGTGGTGGCGATCTTATGTGCTTCACCGCACAAAGAAAATTAAGTAAGTAAATAATAAGAGGTTAGATGAAAGTATACATGTATCTGAGGCATGACACTGCTTGCAAACCTGTGAAATTGGAAACCCCATTTGATACAGATATGACAAGGTTTATGACCTGACCGTGGAGCACATACAAAAGTGTACATAGAAATGGACAATAGAATCACTGAATACATATGGTGTATATGCCTTTGAGTATTTCTTATACACTTATGTGTTAGAAGTACATGTACATGTATATCATTTGAAGTGGAGAAGATTTTTAAATATGAGTTGTTTCCGTTGATCTGAATTATACTATAATTACTCTAATTACTCTAAAAACTTAGGCAAATAGTGTAGACCCAGATCAAACTGCTCCTGAGGAGCAGTTTGATCAGGGTCTACACTATTTGCTACTTAATTACATTATGTAGATTCATTTAATCTTTTACTCCATAGATGCCCACAATGCCTTTGCAAATAAATGTAGACCCAGATCAGATGACTTCTAATCTGTCTGTTTTAAAATGATGGAATTATATAGGTCTGATTCTACAGTGTTTACCCAGCGACAAAACTTTTCTTGTTCACATTTCATTCTAAATATAAATACATGTACAATTAGTATTCATATGTACATTATTCCTTACATGAATATTCATAGAGTTAAAGGTATCAAAATGGTGCCAAGCTGACTTCTGGTCCTTCACGATCATCAATTTCAATGCTTTTAGTATGAAAATTGAATACCGCTTCAGCCAGTGCTAGGGGCGTGAGTAGTGTTGCACTTTTTATAACTGCTCATGAACAAACTCCATAAAACTGTGTCTAAAGTTTTCTCTTTTCGCATATCTGCATTTTATTTTGTAGGATCTCCTACATTCAGAATTTATTCAGCTTTACAAACAAGTGGAGAAGGGAAATTGGTTTTCCGAATATTTAGGTTGAATATGGTAGTTTGTGATAAACATACTTAACCCTTTCCTCCATAGGCTATTTTTAGACCCAACCTCTTTGAATGAATCTACCTAAAAGGAGCATTTACTAAAGAAAAGTAAAATTTTAGAATTTTGTAGTTTGAAACCATTGTAATAGATAGAGCATTTGTTTCAATAGGTTATTTTTACAGAAGCGTAGAAAGGCGTATTTATGGAGGAAAGGCTTAAAAACACGCAATCAAACCACAATGTAGGAACTACCAGCAGGATTTACTAGCCAGACATGTGTGTCTTAATCATCAAAAAAAGCAAACCAACTTATCTTATCAAAGTCTATAGTGGATTTCAAGGAAACCTAAATTTGTGATAACCTTTACATGCAATCAGTTTGCATGCAGCTGAGACACCGAGCAACTCGTCCTCTTGTTAGAATCCAAACTCTTTCACTGCCAATGTCACATCTGTGACTATCTATGCAAACAATTTGGATCCAGATGAGACGCCAAGTAATTTGGCATCTCATCTGGATCCAAACTGTATTTTACTGTGAGTATATTTTTTAAAACAAAAATGAAGAAATGTAAAAAATGGAAATTGCAGCAGACGACAAAGGAAGCAGACAACAAAATTTGGCAGCAAAAGAGTTGAAACTATTAAAAGAAGTAAAAGAAAAAAATACTTTCAGAACTGCAGCAGACATTCAATTTTTTTTGCAGACAAAAATGGCTTTTTATGCAACAAGTTAAAGACAAGTGTTGTTCTATCATGAACTAGATAATGCCTGAAGGATAATCTTGGGCGACAAACAAATGCTTAACCCTTTAGTCAAAATTTCAATATCTACTGAATATTCATGGACAAAATAGTAACAATGAAATATGGAAGGTGGAATATTGTAGTCATGTTAGAAAGTAAAGAAACATTATTATTATCTTTTCAATTCCATTAGCAAACAGAGCAGACTCTAATCAGATGACTCTCATTGGAGCTGTCTGATCTGGGTTTACTCTGTTAGCAACTGCATGAAAACACGTTTATATAGGAAAGGGATAAACAAATGAATAACACTTGTATTCCTCATAGTAGAGCTCCTGTAGGAGCCATCTGATCAAGGTCTGGTCTGTTTGCATATGAAATAATTAACAGATCTGATTCTGCAGTTTGTACACTTAAAAAAAAAAGTTTAACCCATTCCGTCATATTGACACCTTTTGATGTCACTGTAAAATCACTTTATGAGCAAAATTTTAATGCTCTATTTATCACAGTGGTTTCAAAACCACAGAATTCTAATATTTTCTTTTTTCTAGTAAATGCTCATTTTCAGTAGATTTATTCAAAAGGTTGGGTCTAACAATAGCCTATTAGGATACAGGTCTAAAAATAACATACATGTATATAGGAAATGGGTCTAAAAATAGCCTATGAGGAAATGGGTTAACCCTTCCCTTGCTGAATTTTAAAAAATTATTTCTCCTTCTTTATCCATGCCCTTTTGTTTAATTACATATATCTTCACTGTGTACAAGTATTTCTCTGTGTAATCACTGCTGTGGAGTGCACTGGTTGCACAATCAACTTGTAAATAGTGCAGACCCTGATGAGACAGCTCCTGCAGGAGCTGTCTCATCAGGGTCTTCACTATATACAGGTAGGTATATTGACGCGAATAGCAAGCGAAAGGTTAATATAAGCATCTGATCTATGCTTCTGTTTGAATGCCAAAATATCAAAGTGCAGTGATCCATCATTCTTTGCATTTGAGTTCAATCAGCGTAAATTGATCATTTTTATGTCAGAAAAAAGTTTACTAGCATTTGCAAACACTGTGGAGACCCAGGTCAGAGGGGATATAGGAGAGCCACCTGATCCTTATATGCACAATTTATCAATTACCCCTTTACTCCATAAATATGGCTGTCTATGCCTTAGCAAAGAGTAGACCCAGATCAGACGACTCCAACAGGAGCCATCTGATCAGGGTCTGCTCTGTTTGCTTATGATATAATAAAGATATGATACAACAGTTTCTGCCATGGACAAAATGTTTTGCGTCCATGTGCTATCATGATAAATTAATCTTATCAATATTCATGACATCATTATTTCTAACATGAATATTCATGGAGGAAAGGGTTAAAATCATCCAGCAAACTTAATTATTCCAACTGAATATAAATTACCATTAACTCTTTTGCTGCCAATGTTACATCTGTGATTACCTATACACACAGTGTAGATCCAGATGATATACAAAGTAACTCAGTATCTCATCAGGATCCAAACTGCTTGTTTCTGTAGCATGTTTTTAGAAACAAGAATAGGGAGAAAATTAAAACAAACAAAAATTGTAGCAGACGACAAATTTTGCAGACGACAATTCTTGGCAGCAAAACAGTTAAGCAATATTGGACCATACACCTTGAAAATTAATCATTAAAATGTTAGATAGTTCTGGCAATTACTTGAACTGTAACTACTGGCAGTGAATCAGAAGATTTCTGTTTGAATTCTAAAAATACTTTTAGATCTGCACATGTCATTCATTATCGTCTTTTCTCAACAGCCACTGTACTTGATTCTCAAATTGTGAATGTGAATATAATGATATATTTTCATAGTTCTTATCGTTACGCTAGCAGCAAGAAAATTCAGAAAATCTCAGGCAAATAATGTAGACCCAGATAAAACTACTAGTGACAAATTAGTGCTAACCTATGCAAGTAGTTTGGATCCAGATGAGATGTCGTGTAACTCAGCGTCATTATGCAAACTGTTGCACTTTCTAACCATTTTTTTAAACACTTTACTCTATGAATATTCATGTAAGATATTTAATGACATCATGAATATTAATTAGATTAAATGTTATACATTGTAATAGCAGATGGACATGAGAATTTTTAGCCATGGCAGAAACTAAAGATTTGTATCTATATTATATCATTAGCAAACAGAGCAAACTCTGATCAGATGGCTCCTATAGGAGCCGTCTGATCTGGGTCTACTCTGTTTGCAAAGGCATAGAAAGGAGTATTTATGAAATAAAGGGTTAAAGAAAACTGTAAGAAAAATTGTCTATAAAAATTCTAGCAGATGACATTTTTTGCAGACGACAATTACTTAGTGTGCAAAGAGTTAAACCATTCAAGCTGACCTAATTTTGTTCTTTATAATGGATAAGATCACTTGTGGGTGATTGTCGTTGGCAGCGAATACCACTCTGTCAATGCATGCGACATCAAAAAAATCTGATGACACGATTTTATATGTAGCTCAGTATATAATTGTTGTCTTTGAAACCATCAGCCAACTTCACCTTTAAATGTAAAATTGTTTGTTTGTTTCTTTTCGAAACAGAATTAGAATGTCAAGTAATTATGCTTCTGGTGTGATGCCAAATTACTTTGCATCTCGACTAGACTGGAACCTTTCACAAAGATTATCCAATCTGCCTTTATAGCATGTTAAATGTAAAATGTGCCAACAGTAAAGAAGGAACAAAACATCTGCTGAATTGACTGTTCTTTCAATTAGAGCACCAGCAAAACTATAACCCTTCACGCTATGAATATAAACATGGCAGAAATAATAACATCGTGAATATTATTTAGATAATTGGTTGTAATTGCAGATGGACACATGAAGTTTTGGCTACGGTATAAATTGTAGAATCATATCTATATTTTCATATCATAAGCAAAACAGAGCTGACCTGTTCAGACCTACAGGAGCCATCTGATCTGGATCTACTCTGTTTGCAAAGCTGTAGAAAGGTGTATATATGCAGTAAAGGGTTAAACCTTTACTCCATGAATATATATGTTAGAAAATATATATGTGAATATTAATAATAAATAGGGTAACTTTTATTACGGTATATAAACACATAAATGATTGGACACAGCAGAAACTGCAGAATCTGGTCTAGAAAATCCATAAGCAAACAGAGCAGACCCTGATCAGATGGCTCCTTTCCTACAATAGCCAAGATGGCTGACTCTGTTTACAAAGGTATTACCCCTTTCCTCCATAGGCAATTTTTAGACCCAACCTCTTTGAATGAATCTTACCGAAAAGAAGCATTTACTAGAGAAAAGGAAAATGTTATAATTGTGTAGTATAGAAACCATTGTGATAAATAGAGCACCTATGGAGCAAATGCTCTAATTATCATAATGGTTTCAAGAAGTGACTATTACAGAGTCGTAGGAAGGTGTATTTATGGAGGAAAGGGTTAAATCTATGGAGTTAAGTGTATATCAATCCTCTACCTCATATAGACTATATATATATTTGTAAACAGAGCAAACCAAGATCAGACAGCTCCTGCAAGAGCAATCTGATAAAGTTCAGCTCTGTTTGCTTGTGGAATAATATAGATAGAATTCTACAGTTTCTGCTATGGCCAAAGAGTCCTGTGTTCACACCCTAGCTCCTAATTCAGCTAAAGGGACATACAGTTTTGCAGAATGCAAATATCTACAATATAAAATGTTTTTTGTTGACAATGATGATGATGATGATGATGAAAATGATGATGATGATGTTGATGATGACGACAACGACAATGGCTTTCACCATACAACACATTAACATACCAGGAGCTCCCGTTTCTTGAAAGCCTGTTTCTGGATACACATTTCTTTTCTGCGAGCTTCATTGTGCTCAGCTATGCCTGAAGCAGCCATCGTAAGTGGTGAAGTACCCCTGGAATGAAAGGACAGAAAACATTAAAACTTTGTTTTTGTTTGTTTTGGAGAACTACGACTATATTATTGTAACTGTACATCTGTCTGTTCAGGATCTACTGTATATAATTATCACATTTCGAGGGATTGGTGCAAAACTATTCTAACTCCTTCACTTTGTGAAGGAGTTAGGATAGTTTTGCACCAAGCCCTCGAAAATTTTCAAATGATACTCTCCTCGACGACTTCTTTAACACTTTAGGAGCCGTCTGATCAGGTTCTGCTCTGTTTGCTTATGAAAAAATATATACATGTATGTAGATATGATTTTACAGTTTCTACTTAGGCCAAAATTTCCTGTGTCCATGTGTCATTATAAACATTAATCTAACTAATATTCATTATGTGATGTATTTTTTTACATAAATATTCATGGAATAAAGAGTTAATAAACCCTTTCCTTCATATAAACGCCTTTTCATGCATTTACAAACAGAGTAGACCCAGATTAGACGGCTCTTATAGGAGCCGTCTAATCAGGGTCTGCTCTGTTTGTTAATGGTATAATATATGATTATTCATATAGTTTTGTCAGAGCAAAAAATTCCCTTGAAAAGTTTACATTATAAAACTTCAGCTAATAACTAATCATGATATCATTATTCCTTATATTTTATTGAGCCGATAGCTGACTAGAGATTTCCATGTAACACAAGATTGAAGAATATTAACCCTTTCCTCCATAAATATGCCTTTCTATGCCTCTGTAAAAGTCACTTTATGAAACCATTGTGATAAATACAGCATTTGCTCCTATAGGAGCAAATGCTCTATTTATCACAATGGTTTCAAACTACAAAATTCTAAAATTTTCCTTTTCTCTACTTAATGCTCCTTTTTGGTAGATTCATTCAAAGAGGTTGGGTCTAAAAATAGCCTATGGAGGAAAGGGTTATACAGGGAAAGGGCCAATAAAGGAGTTTCAGTTTTTACCTCACGTCATTACCAATTGCATCAAGAAACATTGGTACATCCCAAACAGAATGATATCCATCTTGGTTATCCATGTTAAATTCACAAGTGCAGTCACTATATGTCCTTATAATACTGAAGATGTCCGATCTGTCATTCACCGTTTGTGTGATATAGTTAACCTTCAGCGCTCTACTGGCGACTTTATGATGATCTTTGCAAGCAGTTTGGATCCACAGGAGACACCAAATAACTCAGAGTCTCATCAGGATCCAAATTATTCAATTTCTTTTTAAAAGAAACGAAGAAAACTATACTTTTAGAATTGAAGCAGATGACACTATTCGAAGACGACAAATGCTCAGAGTGCAGTAGGTTACCAAACACCCTTTACGGTGCCAACAACACATTGATAGCATTTGAAAAAAAGTTTGGAGTCAGACCAAATACCTAATCCAGAATGTTTATATAACCCTTTACTCCACAAATACACTTTTCTATGCTTTTGCAAACAGAGAAGACCCAAATCAGATGGCTCCTGTAGGAGCCATCTGATCAGGGCCTGCCCTGTTTGCTTATGATATAATATAGATATGATTCTACAGTTTCTACCAATACCAAAAAGTCCTGTATGTATAAAACATTATAAAAATTCAGCTAATAAATATTCATGATGTCATTATTTGAACAGGGCAAGGGTTCACGTTAATGTTCACCTCAGAGAAAAACTGTTTAATACTTTAATCCTTTCCCCTCATGTAAATTTTTATGCCTTTTCACGCATTTGCAGACAGAGTAGATCCAGATCAGATAGCTCCTATAGGAGCTATTACCCTAATGGGCTATGGTCCTAGTGGGCTATTGCCCTACACCCAATCTGACAGCTCCTATAAGACCTGTCTGATTTGGGTCTACACTGTTTGCATAAATATGTAAAACAGCATGTCTATGGAGTAGTGGGTTATTAAGTTCTTTTATTTCAGCCTAACTCCAAGACTGCTAGTAATTGCTGTCAGCAAAATCTTCTATGCATAAATTTATTAAAACATCTCCAGTATTCATATGCCATTATAAAAATTAATCTAATCAATATTCATGATGTCATTATTTCTAACATGAATATTCATGGTTTAATATTAATGCGAGTCTTTAACTCTTCGTACTATAAGTAATTATAGGTTTGTAGTTGGCAAAAATTGTCATCTGTAACTGTTTTAATTAACCCTTACAGTGCGGGACACCAGTCACTAATGTCCTATACAAACAGTGTAGACCCAGATGAGTGGGTCTGCACTGTTTGTCAAATTACACTTTTCTTTAGAAAAATCTCTAATATTTACCATAAGCTTGACCGGTTTCAACTTAGGAATAGTCCATTAGAAAATTCAGCATTGTAAGGGTTAAGCCTGTTTTCAAGCTGCTCTGTGTCTACTCTGTTTGCATAAGCATTGCAATTTATAATGAGTTAAATTAACTCTTTCCTCATATAAATGCTTTTAACCCTTCGCTTGCTGAATTTTAAAATAAATTTCTCCTTCTTTACCCATGCCCTTTTGTATAATTACATAGATCTTCACTGTGTACAAGTATTTCGCTGTGCAATCACTGCTGTGGAGTGCACTGGTTGCACAATCAATTTGTAAATAGTGCAGACCCTGATGAGACAGCTCCTGCAGGAGCTGTCTCATCTGGGTCTTCACTATTTCAAGTACGTATATTGACGTGAATAGCAAGCAAAGGGTTAATGGCCTATGCAAACAGAGTAGACCCAGATCATATGGTTCCTATAGAAGTCATCTTATCTGGGTCTGCTCTGTTTGATTATGACATAGGGTACTGCAGATCTGATTCTACAGTTTCTGCCTTGGTAAAAAAAATTCCTTGTTAGGAATGCTCTTAAAATATTTGGCTAAGTAATATTTGTACTGTCATTTTTTGTGACATGAATATTCATCAGGTAAAGGGTTAACCCTTTACTCCATGGATATTTGTGAAAGAAATGATGACGTCAGGAATATTAATTAGATTGATTTTGATAACGACACATTGACACAGGGGTTTTTGGTTATAGTAGAAATTATAGAATCACATCTATATTATTTCATAAGAAAACAGAGAAGACCCTGATCAGAGGGCTCCTATTCTGGGTCTACTCTGTTTGCAAAGGTGTAGAAAAGCGTATCTATGGAGTAAAGGGTTAATATCACATTTTACCTGGTTGTCTTTAACAAAAATCCAAAATAATCACTTCTTTACAACTGGATTTTGAAACACTAACACTTGATATTCAGACCTACTTCTAACTTCTTCACTGGTCAAAAAATGTATGATCTAAATCACCTGAGACTGGTCTCGCGTATCTATGGTCACTCGTCATGTATCTATGGTCTCTGGTTATGTATCTATGGGTCCCAGTGGAATCACACCTTTAACATGTTGCGGAAAAGTCCGCAATAATCACTGCAGAACAGATCGGATCAAGATGAGATGCTAATTTACTTTTCATGTCATCAGGATCCAAACTAACGCTTTGAAATGATTGGCCGAAAGTCTGTACTGATCAATCAAATAAAAAGATATACATATGATAATCATATTCTTTTTATGATAATTTGTTCAGCATATTAATGGTTTAGCAGTTAATAAACAATTTATGTGGATCACACCCAATGTCCATTGAAAAACAATATTTCCAATACAAGGAGTCTCCCATTCTATTAAACTCTTTACTCCATGAATATTCATGTAAGGAATAATTAGACCATGAATATTAATCTACATGTATTTATTTTTTATAAGGACACATAAACACAGGAAATTTTGTCAAATGCAGAGTCATACATTTGTATCTACCAGGTATTTTATTTCATAACCTTTTCCCTGTTCTGTATTTAGGTCAAATTTCAATACCTACTGAATATTCATTAGCAAAATAGTTATAAAGAAATATGGAAGTTGGAACATTGTAGACAAATTGTAGAAAGTAAAGAAACAGATCTATCAAATTTTATATGCAAACAGAGCAGACCGTGATCAGATGGCTCCTCTAGGAGCCTTCTGATCTGGGTCTACTCTGTTTGCAAATGCATGAAAACACGTTTATATGATGGAAAGGGATAAGCAAACAGGGTCCTTCTGATCTGGGGTCTACTCTGTTTTCAAAGGCGTATAAAGGTATATTCATCAAGTAAAGAGTTAACCCATAAGAATGCTGAGTATAATTTCAAATCCTTTCCCTGTTATAATTATGTTTATTTCAAGTTTAAATACCTACTCAATATTCATGGAAAAAATGTAATAATGAAATATGGCTGTTGAACATTGTAGCCATTTTAGAAAATAAAGAAACAGATCTATCAAATTCCATTAGCAAACAGAGCAGAACTTGATCAGATGGCTCATGTAGGAGTCATCTGATGTGGGTCTACTCTATTTGCAAATGAGTGAAAAGGCATTTATATGAAGAAAAGGATTATAAGCCTTTTACTTGATAGACGCCTTTTGATGCCGTTACAAACAGTATCTATAGAAGCTCTCTGTTCAGTGTGCTAATATTTGCTTATGACATTATACAGATCTGAGTGAGTAGTTTCTGCTATGGCCAAAAAATCCTGTGTTCAGTATACCATTATTAACCCTTCGCTTGCTGATTTTAAAATAGATTTCTCCTTCTTTACCCATGCCCTGTTGTATAATTACATATATCTTCACTGTGTACAAGTATTTTGCTGTGCAATCACTGCTGTGGAGTGCACTGGTTACACAATCAACTTGTAAATAGTGCAGACCCTGATGAGACAGCTCCTGCAGGAGCTGTCTCATCTGGATCTTCACTATTTACAGGTAGGTATATTGACGTGACTAGCAAGCGAAGGATTAAACTTCAGGTAATGAATATTCATGATATAATTATTTCTTACATATTTATTCATGAGGGTAAGGGTTAACATTCTGTAATAAGGGGTATAATTTTGTGAGAGGATTTTGAATGTCAAACAGTGCAGACCCTGATCAGAGGGCTCATCTAGGAGCCCTCTGATCTGGGTCTGCAGTGGTTGTATGCCAATACATTTGTTTCCCACCTTCAAAGGGTAACCCTTTCCTCCATAGGCTATTTTTAGACCCAACCTATTTGAATGACATCTACCGAAAAGGAGCATTAACTAGAGGAAAGGAAAGTTTAAGAATTTTGTAATTTGAAACCGTTGTGATAAATATAGGAGCAAATGCCCTATTTATCACAATGGTTTCAACAGGCAACTTTTACAGAGGCGTAGAAAGGTGTATCTATGGAGGAAAGGGTTAATCATTCAAGATGAAAAGAAGCTTGTCCAAGGCCGCCAATAAAGTTTATCTAGTATCATGAATTATGCACAAAGTATATTTTCTAATCAATACTAAACAATAGTAAACATCGTTGAGAATGTATCTATTCTATCTATATATCCATCTACCTTAACTTTTATCCTGTTAACCTTTCATTCCATAAATATGCCTATCTACGCAAACAGAGTATACCCAGATCAGACGGCTCCCTGTAGGAGCCGTCTGATCAGAGTCTGCTCTGTTTGTTTATAGTATGATATAGATAGGAGTCTAGAGCTTATGCCATGGTCAACAAGAGTGCCGGTGGACACAATATACGCCCATGGAGGCCTTTTTCATTGAAACATAAATTGAGGTTAACATATTTGCTGAACGCAAATGCTAAACGTAAATTCTAAGTCCAATTGAGTGACCTTGACCTCGGATATACATACCAGGACACACCCATGCTACTGTGGCAATTGTCCAGATAGACACTGTGGGGAAATTTGAGAAGGATCCACCAAGCAGAATTTGAGTTAGAGATGTTACAGACAGACAGACAGCGCCATTTTATAATACATCCCTTTTTATAAACAGGTGTATAAAAAATCCTGAGCCCTATGTGCTATTATAACATGTAATCTAATAAATAATCATGATTTCATTATTTCTTACCTTTAACCCTTTCCTCCTTTCTACGCATCTGTAAAAATCACCTATTGAAACCATTGTGATAAATAGAGCATTAGCTCCTATAGGAGCAAATGCTCTATTTATCACAATGGTTTCAAACTACAAAATTCTAAAATTTTCCTTGTCTCTAGTTGATGATCATTTTCGGTAGATTTATTCAAAGTGGTTGGATCTAAAAATAGCCTACGGAGGAAAGGGTTGCCGCAATCTGACTGCCATTTGCAAAAGCTGGGATTCGACTAAGGGGTCTGGCCAGTAACTCAAGGTCTCTTCAGGATTATTTTGGAACACAGAACAGGGAAAGGGTTAATGACGACTAGAATTTCTTCCATGATCAAACTCATTAGCAAGCTAATTGGTTTCATGTGTTTAAACCTTTACCTAATGCATATTAATGTAAGAAATAATGACATCATGAATATTTATTAGCTGAATTTTTTCAATGGCATATGTACACAGGATTTTTTGGCATTGGTAGAAACTGTAGAGTCAGATCTATTATGATTTCAAAAGCAAACAAGGCAGACCCTGATCAGATTGCTCCTTCAGGAGTCGCCTAATCTGGGTCTTCTCTATTTGCAAAAGCATGAAAAGGAGGGGAAAAGGATTAACCCTTTTCCTCCATAGGCTATTTTTAGTGCCAACCTCTTTGAATGAATCTACCCAAAAGGAGTATTTACTAGAGAAAAGTAAAATTCTATAATATTGTAGTTTGAAACCATTGTGATAAAAAGAGCATTTGCTCCTATAGGAGCAAATGCTCTATTTATCACAGTGGTTTCAAGAAGTGGTTATTACAGAGGTGTAGAAAGGCATATTTATAGGGGAAAGGGTTAAATAGAGATTCTTGTATCTTACACAATAACTACAGCACATTGCTATGGGTTTTTTCAAATGGTAAATGTGTAGAAAATAAGAAAGAAAAAACAGTAACAGTTTTTTCTGTGATTCGCAGTTACATGTATTTAGAAGAAAACAAATCTAGCTGCGCACAACATTGAATGTTGTCAAGTTACCCCATAATCCAGTCACACAACATTGAATGTTGTCACGTTATCCCTTATCCAGTAAATCAAGACCTAACTGTCATAAATTGCAAACGTTATTATTTGCAAATATTACAGTAGAACCTGTCTTAACCCTTTCCCTGTTCTATGTTTATTCACAATTTCAATACCTATTGAATATTCCTGGACGAAACAGTTATAATGAAATACAGAAGGTGGACCATTGTAGCCATTTTAGAAACTAAAGAAACTGATCAATCAAATTCCATTAGCAAACAGAGCAGACCCTGATCAGACGGCAGAGGAATGAAAACATGTTTATATGAGGGAAAGGGTTAAGCAACCATAAAAAGAATTGTAATCATGGTTGTGTAAGGCAGGTGGAAGCTTAATGCAGGTCAAAAGTAATTCAGAAAGCTCCTGTATATTACTTTAGACCTGTATTAAGCAACCACTTGCTTTTTACGATTCCTCTGTCCAATCAATATATGGTCGCTTAAGACAGGTTCTACACCGTTATTTTGAGGAAAATACAGCTGTGGACTAGTATACATTGAACATATTCAAATTAATCCTTATCCTGCTGATCGCGACATAGCTTGGATCCGGATGAGATGCCACATAACCCCCGGTCAGTAGTTTCTCAAAAAGCTTGAACGAATCACAAGTACCGTAAGTAAATATTATTTCGTATCAGAGTTTGAGCAGATATTATATTTTTTCGGCAGGTTATGAGTTAACCCTTTCTCTCATATAAATGCCTTTTCACACATCTGCAAACAGAGTAGACCCTGATCAGACGGCTCCTATAGGAGCCGTCTGAGCAGGGTCTGCTCTGTTTGCTAATGGAATTTGATAGATCTGTTTCTTTAGTTTCTAAAATGGCTTCAATGCTCCACCTTACACAGTTCATTATAACTATTTTGTCCATGAATAGTCAGTAGGTATTGAAATTTGAAATAAATGTAGAACAGGATAAGGGTTACTATTATGAGTGTGGTTTACAGCTTTAAGTTTGAACTGTTGCTGGATACTGGGACAAGTGTTTTGCTTTGAGACAGTTTGGATCACAGGGCTAAGACACATTTGAGTCAGTATATGTATATAATTATAGAAAGCTAGCTATACATATACTGACTCAAACGTGTCTTATTCCTGTGGTTTGGATAGTATTTCTTTCATCTTTGAGTCTTTAACCCTTACTACATTGAATTTTCAAATCGAGGGCTTGGTGCAAAACTATTTTAACTACGTCACAGAATGAAGGAGTTAGAATAGTTTTGCACCAAGCCCTCGAAATGAATTATTCTAAAATTTAAACAGGTCAAGCTTACAGTGAATATTAAGGGATTTTTCTAAAGAAAACTGTAACATAACAAACAGTGCAGACCCAGATGAGAGGGCTCCTCTAGGAACCCTCTCATCTGGGTCTACACTGTTTGCAAAAGACATAAGTGACTTGTGTCCCGCACAGTAAAGTTTAACCCTTTCCCTGTTGAATATTAATGTAAAAACATGACATAAAGAATTATTTTTTTTTATTAGATGAAATTTCATAATGGCATACATATATGTACACAGGACTTTGGTATTGACAGAAACTATAAAGTCAGATCTATTATAATTTCATAATCAAACAGAGCAGACCCTGATCAGATGACTCCTGAAGGAATTATTCAGCTTCACAATATAGAGGAAAGCGGAGACTGGGTGTCAGAATATTATGGGTGATTTCACCATAATTATGTTGAATTGTCATATACACATTAACCAGGTTGTAACCTATTACAGCAAGTCTATATCCTAATATGGCCAAGACTATGAAATTCATAGTAAACAAGGGCATGTTGTATTGCTATGCAAGACATAAGTCCCCCACCGGACTGAAAAAAACCTCCACTCTCCCCACCCCACCCACCCATGGTGTGGTTGACCATGGTATATACATGACCACCTGAATGGTATTAGTACCTACTTTCATACATTGAATCAGTAAATAAAAAGTTATTGTCCCGACAAGAAAATATGAAAAAGGGGAGTAACTCCAAAAATATTGATGCTAGAGTTATTGCCCTTGTGCATGACACTACCCCTCATCATGCGTGTTCCATATGTGAAGTTTCAAATCAATTGAACCAGTAGAGAAAGAGTTATTGTCCGGACAAAAAAATATGAAAAAGGGGAATAACTCCAAAAATATTGATGCTATAATTATGGCCCTTGTGCATGACACTACTCCTGATCATGCTTCTTCAATGTGTGAAGTTATAATGAATTTGGCCTAACTTTGTAGGAGATATTGCCCGGACACGAAGTGTGACAGACGGACTGACAAGAAAATGTGAAAAAGGGGAATAACTCCAAAAATATTGATGCTAGAGTTATGGCCCTTGTGTATGACACTACCCCTTATCATGATTGTTCCATATGTGAAGTTTCAAATCAATTGAACCAGTAGATAAAGAGTTATTGTCCGGACAAAAAAATATGTAAAAGGGGAATAACTCCAAAAATATTGATGCTAGAGTTATGACCCTTGTGCATGACACTAGCCCTCATCATGCTTCTTCAATGTGTGAAGTTATAATGAATTTGGCCTAACTTTGTAGGAGATATTGCCCGGACACGAAGTGTGCAGACGGACTGACAAGAAAATATGAAAAAGGGGAATAACTCCAAAAATATTGATGCTAGAGTTATGGCCCTTGTGTATGACACTACCCCTTATCATGATTGTTCCATATGTGAAGTTTCAAATCAATTGAACCAGTAGATAAAGAGTTATTGTCCGGACAAAAAAATATGTAAAAGGGGAATAACTCCAAATATATTGATGCTAGAGTTATGACCCTTGTGCATGACACTAGCCCTCATCATGCTTCTTCAATGTGTGAAGTTATAATGAATTTGGCATAACTTTGTAGGAGATATGGCCCGGACAAGAAGCGTGACAGACGGACAGACGGACAGACGGACGGACAGACGGACGGACAGACGGACATACTAACAAATGGGTAGTTGTGTGACTTTTTCCTTTGATCTTTTCTTGTGTGACTAGTCCCACAAGTAAAACTATTTTTGGCTCTAACTTTGGAATAGAATGATCTGGAAGCTAACCCTTACCCTAACCCTATGTCCCACAACTGGCCAGGTTAATGTCACAAGAAATGGCCAGGTTAATGTCACAAGAGATGGCCAGGTTAATGATTTTACTTGTGCGACTAGTTAGAAAAAGTCACACAACTACCCTTTGGTGAGTGCGGACGGACAGACGGACAGACGGACGGACAGACGGACAGACGGACAGACAGACGGAATCGAGCAAACCTATAGTCCCCCAACCGGTAACCGGTGGGGGACTAATAATCATATTGTTTCTTTTTGGTTAAAAATATCTCTTTTTGTTTTTTTGTTGCATATACGGTAACTTGTTTGATTTAACTTATAAACACTATAAAATCTCGAAGTTACAGCTGCTATGACGTTTGAAATACAATGCACTGGTATCATACGATGACTCACAGTCATATGTGTATGTATATGTGTATCTCGGTAACAGCTATACAAAGAATATACATATAGTATTAAAAGATTATGTATATATAAAAAAAAATGACTAAGGAAAAAATGCATTCCTTTTATTCCCAATGTACTTACCAACTTAACAAGAAAATCCTGAAAGTGAGTGTATACTTTGAAACATCTAAGTTTACACTAGCCTAAAAATAACTTGAATTTAAGCAAACATTAAATAATCTAAAATACACTCCGCAGATTTGCATGCACCTTTATTTGGTTGGTTGTGTTGATTAATGTCCGTTTCTGCCAACAATGGACTATTCGGACGTCCCAGAGATAGGGGAGTGATTATAGAGATGATACATCGAACCTCGGTTTATAAAGTAAAAAGTAAGATTTCTTATCATTTCAGTTACATACTGATGTTAAAATAGCAACAAGCATTAAGCTGTTTAGAACCAACCATTAATAAGGCTTACAAACCTGTCTTAATTACCTTTTCCTCCATGAATATTCATTCAAGAAATAATGACGCCATGAATATCAATCAGCTTAATTTGTTAAAATAGCACATGACACAGGATTTTTTGGCAATGGCAGAAACTGTAGAATCATATCAATATTATATTATAAACAATATAGGAGCCATCTGATCTGGGTTTACTCTGTTTGCAAAGTCATAGAAAACGTGTTTATATGAAGGAAAGGGTTAATCTGCAATATAATATGTAATGATTTCATCGTATATACAGTCAGCAGAAAAAATGTTGAAATATCACCAAGTTTCAAATTGTTTGGAATTTTTAATGTAGCTAGGTTTCAAAATCTGCAGCGAAAATAATTAAAATGTCTAATAAAGCACATCATTTAACCCTTTTCCTGATAAAGATGCCATGTCACTCCTTTGTAAACAGAGTAGACCCAGATCAGACAGCTCCTGTAGGATGAACCATGAACAGAACGATAAAAAACATCACCATTGAAGAAACTGCACAATGAGATCTATAAATTTCCATAAGCAAACACACAGACCCTGATCAGATGGCTTCTACATTTTGAAAATGTGGGAAAAGGCTTTTTTGTATATGAAGGAAAGGGTTAACCTTTTCCTCCATAGGCCATTTTTAGACCCAACCTCTTTGAATGAATCTACCGAAGAGGAGTATTTATTATAGAGGCGTAGAAAGGGGTTTTTATGGAGGAATGGGTTAAGGAGCCCTGTGATCTGAATCTACACGGTTTGAAAAGGTCTTATAGCAGAGCAACGGATAAAGGTGCATACTCAAACTTGTACTAAAATTATCATTTCTCCTTCACCAGAGTTGTGACCACTCTTTAGAATCGTCTGTTGTGACCACTCTTTAGAATGGTCTCTTCGAGAAGATTCTAAAGAGTGGACTTAACCCTTCGCTTGCTAATCGCGTCAATATACCTACCTGTAAATAGTGAAGACCCTGCAGAAGCTGTCTCATTAGGGTCTGCACTATTTACAAGTTGATTGTGCAACCAGTGCACTCCACAGCAGTGACTGCACAGCGAAATACTTGTACACAGTGAAGATATATGTAATTACATGTATACAACAGGGCATGGGTAAAGAAGGAGAAATGTATTTTAAAATTCAGCAAGCGAAGGGTTAACATAGGGTTTGGTGGAGAAATAAATAAGTTATTCCTGAAAATGTTTTAATTTACGCATCTTATCTGAATCTCTGCTTATAGACTCAGTTTCTGCACTTGAAGGGTTTATTAAAATTTCACTAGTTTTTATCATTGTGTACTTTACAAGTACATAACAATTGCAAATATTTGCTTAATGTCCATGTAAAGCAATCTAATGCTAACAGAGGCACAATCTAACTCTTTGCATGCTATCAGTGAGTTTGTGATAACCGTTGCAAACAGTATGGATCCAGATCCGCAGGTAACTCTGCATCTCACCAAACTGTTTGTAACTCTAATTCTATTTTTGAAATGAAAAGAAAGAAACAATAACTCTGAGAATTGCAGCATGCACTTACTTTTTTTGCAGTCAACAATTGCTAGTGTGAAAAGAGTTAGCCCTTATCCCTGCTCTATATTCCAAATTTCAATCCCTACTGAATATTCATGGACAAAATTGGTATAATGAAATATCAAAGGTGGAACATTTTAGTCATTTTAGAAACTGAAGAAACAGATCATTAGCAAACAGAGCAGACCCTGATCCTATAATAGGAGCCATCTGATCTGGGTCTACCCTGTTTGCAGATGTGTGAAAAGACGTTTATATGAGGGAAAGGGTTATCGTACAAACTCTAATGGCAATTGACAAATTTCATCAATAAATATACTTTAATCATATTGACACAGACATATAAAGCTTTTAAAACCCTTTAACCCATTCCTTCATATTGACAGACACCTTTGACCATTGGAATAAATAGAGCATTTGCTCCATAGTTTCACAATGGTTTAAAAACTACACAATATTTTCCTTTTTTCTAGTAATTTAAATGCTCCTTTTCAATAGATTAATTCTTAGAGGCTAATCTAAGAGGAAATGGTTTAAAGCATGGCAGCATGGTTTCATACAATAGTAAGTGGTTAAAATTTTTGAAATTATCATGGACTGATGTTAAGCTGTTGGTAATACTTTAACCCTTTCCCTGTCCTATGTTTATTTAAATTTACAATACCTATTGAATATTCATTGACCAAATATGGAATGTATAACAATGTAGCTATTTTAGAAAGTAAAGACACATATCTTTCAAATTTCATTAGCAAACAAAAAAGACACTTACCAGACGGCTCCTCTATCTGGGTCTACTCTGTTTGCAAATGTGTGAAAACATGTTTATATGAAGGAAAGGGTTAAAGTGGCATACACTTTATATGACCAATTGAATATTCAAGTGGTCATAACCAAGTGACACAGGGCTTCTTTCAAACCAGAGTTTATTTTGACCCTTTACCTGATGAATATTCATGTTAGAATCAATGACATCATGAATACTTAAAACAGGATAATTTTGCCATGGTAGGAAATGAACCAGATTTGTGAAAAAAAAAAGAATCTATTCCCATAAGCAAACAGAGCAAATCAAACGACTTATAATCCATCTTTTAACAAAAGCAAAATACAGAAAAAGAGAGAGACTTCCCCCATAACCGTTTCCTTTATATAAATGTTTTTCATGCATTTGAAAACAGAGTAGACCCAGATCAGACAGCTCAAATAGGAGCAGTATGCTCAGGGTCTGCTCTGTTTGCTGATGGAGTTCGATAGTTCTGTTAATTCTTTATACTTTGTTAAATGGCTACAATGTTCCACCTTCTGTATTTCATTATGAATATTTTGTCCATGTATATTCAGTAGATATTGAAATTTGAAAAAAAACACACCAAAGAACAAGGGAAAGGTTAATGTGAGATTGTGTGAGACTCAGGGTCATGTGAGGCTCAGCTTATCATGTTAATTAAAGACCACATGCAGAGTGCCAGTACAGGAAAGCAAACAGATCTTATTCTGTTGGACTTCAGTAATGCTTCTGATATGGTGTCCCATTAGAAATTGCTCTACAAACTGTTCAATAATTGTGTCCGAGGACACACATTATCCTGGATAAAAGCATTTGTAGATAAACGAAGGCAGGTGGTTCTGCTGGTAGGCCAGTGCTCAGACATAATACCAGCGACATTCAGAGTACCCCAAGACTCTATCCTTTAGTATGTACTATATACATATTAAACAAAAGCAGAGCATCGCAAGTAAAGTTATTTGCTGATGGCACAGCTGTATACTTTGACAAGAATGGTCACAGAAATAGGATATGAGTTTTTATCCATCAAAAGGCCCAGAACTTCTGAGTTTGAGTTCATTCTTGAGTATCTGATTACTTGCAGGCATGTACACAATTCAAAATTTCCTTGGGCGCCATTCATTAACAGGATAACTGGTGAAAAGATCAATGCCTGGTCGGGACTCAAACCCAGGGCCTATGGCTTAATGTTCCTACACTCTAACTATCGAGCTACCGAGCCACACTATCTGTGACTTATTGATTTCTCACCTGTTACCTCTACCCCGTTACAATAGATTCAGATAAACATACAACTTGCATTACTAAAGTCTTAGGTTTAAATTAATCATTTGGCAAACAATTTCTTAGAATTCTTTGATTGTTCTATTTTTCCTACTTATATCAGAATGAATAACAACCCATACATGTAAGTTATCTGGAGGGGTCTGATTGTGAGGGCAGTGTTTCATTGACACTTGAGAGTTTATCATGGTCACCAAAATCAAATTCACCATCTCATCACCATACCATCTGCTCCTGATACCTGATCTTGACAAACACCTACCAGTTTAGAGGTCACAACTCCAGATACTTGGTACCTCACTCAGAATCCTCTTTCATAAATCATCATTCTTTTCGAGTACCATCAGATTGTTGAATGCATTGACTGTCAAAGCAGCAAACATCATCGAGGACTTCAAGTCCAGGCTGCTGACAATCTATGTCATTGTGTAAATTCCTCAACTAGGATTTTATCATTTTAATTATAAACTTTATTGATTTTTAAGTGCACTGTCCTCAATGACACAAATATGGCACATTAACTTAAATTCGAGAATACTCAGTATTTGAGGCATGATGTAATTAGGAAGAAGAAGAAGGCAAGGGCCGGAGTGGTAGTTAGATGGGGGATCAGGGATTTATAGTTACTGATAAAGTGCAGTCAATATATAGTACCAAACTTGACTTATTAAAGGGTGCTTAAGTTGGTATAGCCTCTGGACTAACTTTATAGGGGTCTTTGGATGAAGAAATACCTTTCCTCCACACTTTCCTACAAGTTTTAGTAAAAAAAAGAATAACTATAAAACTATTTTAGTGAAAGGTGCAGTCATATGAGAGACTCAACCCGGGATCCCTCACTAATACAGGGCATGCACTCTACCAATGGAGCTACCTGGGTGCCATACAAGCTCCACACACCACAACAACTAAACTCCCCATTCACTTTTTCAGAATTCTCCCAACTCTCACATACTGCTTCTCACTGCATGGTCCGTCAATTAAGCCCTTTGACATCATTAAAGTGACAGCATGAAACGTGCAAACATGTGCGGAACTCGAACCAAGGACCCCTCGCTTACAGGGTGAGTTCACTATGATCTGATCAACCTGGGCATCCATGCGAGCTCCACACACCACAACTACTACAACTCAGTAGTTGTCAACTATAAGAATTTGATTATTGAAATGCACAACAATTCAGAAAGAAAACAAATACAATATATTGTTGCTTGAATTTTTACAAACTACACATGCGCTAATATTTTTGCATCAGTAATTAATTTGCCAATTGAATTTGCGGCAAGCCACATTATTCTACATCTTTCAATCACAGGCAAAGATGAGAACACAAAAATTAAGACGGTTCAACCCCCATCTTCGGTTTGCGAGTTGCCCAGCGTACATACCGCATTAATTACCAATTGCATAATAAATAAATAATATGTATACGAACCTGCCGGACTCTAATATGTGATATTTAGCTTTTCTCTCTTTTGGGCGTTTTTTATCGTGTGTAAATTGTTAAGGTCCACTCACGAAACTTCGTTGCCTAGCACGCTATCCGAAAGCTTTCTATGCCTTTCAAACTAAAGAGCTCCGCATTCACAGGGGTCGTCTCAACGTTAATGACACATGTTAATGAACAACAACAACAACGATTGATTGATGATTAGAATGCTTATAGCAACTATAGCAAGGTATAATTTGTTTACCACATACTGGTTTTATTGCTGTATTTTGTGAAGTTGAAGAATCGACAAAAAATAATGCACATGTAGATATTAAAATGATGAAAAAGAAGACGCACTGATCGATATATAAAGGATGATGACTATGGTGATGCTGACAGCAGCTATATGAAATTATAGGCTGTGATTGATGAAAAGGATACTAGTAATGACGGTGGTAGGTGCTGGTGGTAGTTATGAGCAATGGTGATGTTGATACTCATGGGCTGATAATGACGACTACAATAATAATGTTAATTATTGGCGCGATGCTGCTGCTGGTGGTGGTGATGATGATGGTGAATTAACTGGAATGGAAGTGATGATAATAATAACAAGTTAAACAGAAATGATAAAAGTGATAAACCCTTTAACAAAAAAAGAGAAAAGATGGAAGTGACAGTCAAGGGTGGTCAAAATTCTGAAGCACTCAGTACTTAACGTCAACATTTATACCGTACACTGCACACCATGTTTGTTGTTGTTTGTTGTTTTTTGTGATGGTGTTGGTCCAGCTGGTGGTGGTGGTTTTAGGAGTTGTCTGATCTGGTTGCAAGTTATGTTTGCAAAGGCTAAAATTTGTATTTAACCTTTTCGCTGCCAAACTCTGTCGTCTGCTAATTTACTTTGTCGTCTGCTACAAATTTTGATTCTTTTGATTTTCTTCATTTTTGTTTCAAAAACATAGTAACAGTAACAAACAGTTTGCATAGGTAATCACAGATCCGGCATTGGCAGCGAAAGGATTAAAGAGGAAACTATTCTCTTATATAGAATATACGAAATTTCAACTTTGTCTCAAAACGCCCCAAGCTTTATTTTTTCGTCAATTTAGGGACATTCTAACTTATTTTAGACATATTTCATGAGCCTAAGGCCTGTGGGCAAATCCATTTGACGTACGTTTGCAAAAAGTTTGGATCAAGAAAGATTATGATTAATTCTGTGTCCCAACGGGGAAATTTTTTTGTGACTCTCTCGTAGTGTGTCAAATTTGAAGGAAAATACATTTCCAAGGGCGAAAGTTTTGCGTTAAAGCTCTTGAACTCTTCATTTCTTTTCACCCTCACCGGAACACTCTCAAATAACATGCGTGCCGTCAGTTTCTTGGTTTCACCCCTCATCTGATGAATATTCATTTAAGAAATTCACAATATCGTAAATGTTTATTAGCTGATGTTTTTGTTCCTTAGACACAGCACGAAGTAAATACAGAGATTTACTTCGTGGACACAGCAGAGACATATACATACATGTATGTTTATTTATGTCTCTGGACATAGGGTTTTTGTAACATTTCAGAATCTGTAGAATCAGATTTATGTATAATTCCATAAGCGAACAGAGCAGACCCTGACCAGACACACCAAAAGTGGACTAAACCATTTACCTTATATAGTTGTGCCTTTTAAAATTTTAGTTGTCTGATCAGGATCTGCTTTGAATTATGGCCGAACATACAGGTGTGTTCACATGCCATTACAAAAATAACCCAATTTATATTTATGATATTATTCTCGCATGAATATTCATGAAGTATTATAGACTTAACTAGTGTCAAGAATGCATGATTTTATTTTACATTCTCTAATTTAAACAGGTTCTAATGTCTCAAAAATGCGTCTTAGCAAAGTATAATTATGATTAACTGAAATTTTTGTGTGATCTTGTGATATTTATTGCATGTGTTAATCATGTTGTGTTATTAGAGAGTCCTAAATATTGGTTTTATTGGACCATTGCATTATTTCATTAACTTTACTCTCACAGGTTTCCACAAACGCAAAATGTCACCAATTCCGCCAATCTCTGAAATTTTGACAGGTAATTTTGTGTTTGAGATGGTCCCTGAAATACAATCGGAATTCCTCTACATTTTCCGCTAAAGTGTATTATACGGAAGTTGTGTCGAAATAGTTCCCATCATGCACTAATGAAAACAGAAATGAAGTCGCTCATTGTCTGAGACTGACCATTAATAATTGTGGGTTCTGGTCTCTTGTGGCAATTTAGAAGTAAATGACATCTTTTCAAAGACGGCTCGACCATCTGTGATAATTGGACATGCTGCCTATATGGTAAGATTTTTGCAGAGTAAAACCTAAAGACCGTTTTGAGAGAAATGTTTTGGGGATAAGACAGTGGCAGATTATTTTGTGCCCTCTGGCTATGTCTACTGCTAAAATGTACACAGACCACAGACAAGATTGCGTAATATTGTCTGGCATATAATCCCCTTTGTCATTAACTGCTGAGCTATAGTTTGGTTCCGTTTATAATGTTCTTTTTTCTGGATGTTTTATGTTCTCATGGCGAATTATTAAGGAAGATATTCAAAACGCATATTATCCATTGTTCACCAAGCACCAGCTGACCTATGCGGTTAGTATTAGTCAATAAGAAATAGATGTTTAAAAAAATAACCTCTTTTTGAAACTATCTTCTCGTCCAAGCTCTATCTTCTTCTTCTTCAATAATGGCTATCCATCAATTACTGAACGATTATGGCCATGCGTGGGGGTTAAAAAAGAGATGGATTGTCCTGTCTCCCAGGCTGGATTGTCCTGTCTCCCAGGCTACTTAATCCACTCAGGAGAACATGGCAATGGTGAATGTTTAAAAGCAAATAGACCTACTCTAGCCTTAATGTATTTATAGCAGACTATGTGTAGACTATGTATGGTGAAGAAAAGAATGTTGGTATGGCAGGGATTATTTGGGCTGCGAAATAGCGAGATTCTCGCAAAAAAATGCCTCATCTCGCACTGAAAATCCTCAATTGATAGATAAATTTGGTTTATGGTGAATTCGCCTAATGACCAACTCGCCTACAATTAGATATATAGTAACTCGAATGGTGAATTCGCCTAGAAAGCAATTATATAGCGATTGTATTTCGCACCTATTATAGGGTATCAAACTTGTTTCCAGGTAGTGATTGTCAAGATTGAACTTTGAGTGTAGCCCCTGATCATATGCGTTTGAAAGCACATTATGGAAGAGTTTTTGTGTGTAAGGGGAGGGGCATTAATAGTTATTTGTGCAAATCTTAAAATTATTGGGATGAATTGTTGAAAATATTATTGATTTTTGTCAGATGATCTGTGTACTATCTACACATTTTTGACATTAGTTATGCTATAGCAGTTTTTAGTAATAAATAAAAGTTTACAGGTAAACCGGAAAAATGACTGACCCCCAAATATTGTATATTATAAATACATATAGGGCTATGAATAATTCTCAATAAAAACAGATTGTTTCGTATGCGGAACTATTGCGTTTGGAAATGATATGACAGACGCTCATCGATCTATGCTGTATTCAATCTTAACCAAATATTAAGTAAATAACCCCTAAGGTTAACCATTTCCTTCCTGTAAACTTGTTTTCATGCATCTGCAAATAGATAATATCCAGATCAGACGGCTTCTAAAATGAAGGATCTACTCTGTTTGCTTATGGACTTTGACAGAACTGTTTCTTTACTTTCTAATCTGGCTACAATATTCCATCTTTCTTCTGTATTTTATTGTAACTATTTTGTCCATGAATATTCAGTAGATATTGAAAATTGGAATAAACCAGAACACTGGTCAGTTCAATCATATTAAATTGGCTGTTAAGATGCATTAATTAAGTGCATCAATTAGCTTTAAAGAGAACCGTTCTTACGTTGTTCGTCAAACACGTGCCTATTTAAAGGTGATATACCTATATATATAAGGTGCGAAATACAATCGCTATATAATTGCTTTATAGGCGAATTCACCATTTGGGTTACTATATATCTAATTGTAGGCGAGTTGGTCATTAGGCGAATTCACCAGCACCCATAAATCTCGCATCCAAAATTTGAAAACAAAATCGATCGAAATCAGTGTTTTTTTCACAGGAATATTCAGCCCCCTTCCCCCTCCTGAAAAGTATACTTGATAAAAAAATTCCTCGTTGCCGAACAATCAATTTTGAAATGAGTGGATTCTCGAATGTTTGTTTTTCTGTGTACATTTTTCAGCATCTATAGTAAACATGTAGTTACTTCCCTTGACTACTCTCAAATGTGCTGTATCACGTAGGTGCTTTCCGATGTCGAAATACGTCTGAAATCAAGCTTTGCCGTGTACCCCTACATTCTGTCAAAATGTCCCACAACATGAATTCATATCGAAGAAAAGTAACAGGAAAACAGCGTCCCGATCGAAAAAATTTTTTACTGTTTAAGCAACAACTGTTAAATCAAAGGTATTCTCTCCAATTGATGATTCTTGTTACCATCTTGAATTTACACTTCATTAATAGTTTTTATTCACATTGCTTCTCATTCATAATTTCAGGCCGCAGCATTTGGAATTTTCTGAAATTAAATTTTCCTATGTTCATATAAACACCTTTCCATGCATTTGCAAACCAAGTAGACCCAGATCAGACGGCTCCTATACTAGGGACCGTCTGATTAGGGTCTGCTGTGTTTGCTTTTGACATATATATCTGATTTAAGTTTTTGTCAAACCACTGTATTTCCTAGAAAATAATACATTATAAAACTTCAGCTAATAAGTATTCATGTCATATTTTTTACAAGTCCATTGAACAGGGAAATTGTTAAATAACTGCACACTATTTCTCATATTTATGTACTGTCAATGAGAGTTTATGAGACCATTTGCAATTTATTTGAAATTGATTTTTTGAGGAGATATTTTTTATTCATTTATCATTCTCTGTGTAGTGAGGCAAGTATATCCAATGAGTATGAAAATCATAATGAAAATTGAAATTAACAAAGAAACATCAACTAGTGAGGCTCACTGTGAGCAAAATCCAGAAATTGACATAGAAAAATCTACTAGTCTAGTGAATGATTGGCTCCAGTAGCAAGCAGGTCGCTGGAGTTAATTGTTATACCCCCCTTTTGAAAAAATGGGGGTATATTGCTTTGCACATGTCGGTCGGTCGGTCTGTCGGTCGGTCGGTCGGTCGGTCGTTCGGTAGATCGATGGTTTCCGAATGATAACTGATAAACGACTTGGCCTAGAATCTTCAAACTTGCTGTGGTGGTTGGTCATGACAAGTAGATGACCCCTATTGTTTTTGAGGTCACTAGGTCAAAGGTCAAGGTCACCATGACCTTAAATGGTGAATTAGTTTCCGATCAATAACTGCTCAAGGGTTTGGCTTGGGATCTTCAAACTAGCTGTGGTGGTTGGTCATGACCGCTAGATGACCCCTATTGATTTTGAGGTCACTAGGTCAAAGGTCAAGGTCACCATGACCTTAAATGGTTAAATGGTTTCCGATCAATAACTGCTCAAGGATTTAGCTTAGAATCTTCAAACTTGCTGTGGTAGTTGGTCATGACCACTGGATTACCTCTATTGATTTTGAGGTCACTAGGTCAAAGGTCAAGGTCACTATGACCTTAACTGGTAAAATGGTTTCTGATCAATAACTGCTCAAGGGTTTGGCTTAGGACCATCAAATTTGCTTAGGTGGTTGGTCATGACAACTAGATGAGTCCTATTGTTTTTTAGGTCACTAGGTCAAAGGTCAAGGTCACTGTGACCTTAAAGGGTGAAATGGTTTGCGATCAATAACTGCTCAAGGGTTTGGCCTAGGATCTTCAAATTTGCTGTGGTGGCTGGTAATGACCTATAGATGACCCTTATTGTTTTTTAGGTCACTAGGTCAAAGGTCAAGGTCACCATGCTCTTAACTGGTGAAATGGTTTGCGATCAATAACTGCTCAAGGGTTTGGCTTAGAATCTTCAATATTGCTGCGGTTGTTGGTCATGACAACTGGATGACCTCTATTGTATTTGAGGTCACTAGGTCAAAGGTCAAGGTCACCATGACCTTAACTTGTAAATTGGTTTCTGATCAATAACTGCTCAAGGGTTGGGCTTAGGACCATCAAATTTGCTGTGGTAGTTGGTCATGAACACTTGATGACCCCATCTTGATTTTGAGGTCACTAGGTCAAAGGTCAAGGTCACCATGACCTTAAATGGTAAAAATGGTTTCTGATCAATAACTGCTCAAGGGTTTGGCTTAGGACCTTCAAATTTGCTTAGGTGGTTGGTCATGAAAACTGGATGACCCTATTGTTTTTTAGGTCACTAGGTCAAAGGTCAAGGTCACCATGACCTTAACTGGTGAAATGGTTTGGGATCAATAACTGCTCAAGGGTTTGTCTTAGGATCTTCAAACTTGCTGTGGTGGATGGTCATGACCAATAGATAACCCCTATTATTTTTGAGGTCACTAGGTCAAAGATCAAGGTCACCATGACTTTAACTGGTGAAATGGTTTGCGATCAATAACTGCTCAAGGGTTTGGCTTAGAATCTTCAAACTTGCTGTGGTGGTTGGTCATGACAACTAGATGACCCCTATTGATTTTGAGGGCACTAGATCAAAGATCAAGTTCATCATGACCTTAACTGATGAAATGGTTTCCAATTAATAACTGCTCAATGGTTTGGGTCGGGATCTTCAAACTTGCTGTGGTAGTTGGTCGTGACCACTAAATGACCCCTATAGTTGTTGAGGTCACTAGATCAAAGGTCAAGGTCACCATGACCTTTATACGTGAAATGTTTTCAGATCAATAAATGATCAGTGGTTTGGCTTAGAATCTTCAAAGTTGCTTAGGTGATTAGTCATGACCGCTAGATGACCTCTATAGTTGAGGTCACTAGATCAAAGGTCAGGGGGTCTGGGGGGTATACATGTTTTACAAACATCTCTTGTTTTTACATTTTTCACCATTCTCTTATTAAATTCTAAAATCTCTCATAACAGTTAGTCAAATGGAATCAAATCTCTCATTCATTTGCTGAACCAAAATGATCGCTGGTATGGTTATAAGATAAACTATCTCACTGTAACTCAGTGAGGCGATTTTAATCAAAATTTAATTAGCTTTAGATAACAAGATACGGTTTAGCAGTGAAATATGAAAACTGCAAGCTATGGAAAGGTTCTATTGTATTTATCAGTACAAATCAGTAAGGTTATATTCACCTACATATTTGTTATCTGTGTATCTATCAGCCACATGCATTTAACAAGTATATAAATGTAATAAATTCGACTCGCTGCATCTGCATTGCATATTCTTTTCAATATGCCCAACTATTAAGATTGTTATCAGTGTGGGTGGAAAACTTAGTTTTATGGTGTGTTACTTTAACGACTTAATAATCATATTGAAATTTGAAATAAATATAGAACAGGGAAGGGGTTTAAAGGGTTAACCCCTTCCTTTTAACCCATTCTTCTAAGAATAGTCATGAAAAATACATGACATCATTAATAATATATTAACCCATTCCCTCATAGGCTAATTTTAGACCCAACCACTTTGAATAACTCTACTGAAAAGGAGCATTAACTAGAGAAAAGGAATTTTTTTTGAATTTTGTAATTTTGAAACCATTGTGATAAATAGAGCATTTGCTCCTAAGGAGCAAATGCTCTATTTATCACAATGGTTTCAGAAAGTGACTTTTATAGAGACGTAGAAAGTTGTATTTATGGAGGAAAGGGTTAATATTAATTAGATTATTTTTGTAAGTGCAGATGTTGCCTATGTGTGAAATTAGATCTACAATAAAACCTCAATAGTTCAAACAGAAAAACAAGTATCATTATCTATCATTAACCCTTTGCTCCATAAATATGCCTTTCTATGCCTTTACAAACAGAGAAGACCCAGATCAGACAGCTCCTATAGGAGCCGTCTGATCAGGCCATTCAGGGTCTGCTCTGCTTATGAAATAATATAGATATGATTCTACAGTTTCCAACTATCAAGTTTTTACTGTACATAATTCCATAAGCAAACAGCAATCCCTGATCTTGGTCTGCTCTGTTTGCAAAGGCGTTAAAAGAAATTTCTATCAGTGAAAGGGGTTATAGTCAATAGTAAAGCCTATATCCAGTCAATATTTGTGTTTGACTAATTCAAGCCTGTTTGTGTCAATATTTTCACTACAGTAAAACCTCTCTATAACGGCCACTAAATTTCATCAAGTATTTTGTGTTAAAAAAGCAGATGGCTGCTTAAAGTAAGGTGAAAGTAAAACAGAACGCTCCTATAGGAGCATTCTGTTTTACTTTCACCTTGCTTTAAGCAGCCACCTGCACTTAATACGAACTAATTAACACGATTTAGTGTTATAGAGAGGTTTTACTGTATATTCCATTCTTGAATGAGGTGTGAACTAACCCTTATCCTGCTGTTAAAAAAATAATGTTTGCTCAAATTTAGATCTTGTGAAATTTTGACTACTTCCGATTCAATCAAGCTTTTGAGAAATTATTGATAGAGTTTCAAACAGCTTGGATCCTGATGAGACCCCAATTAAGTTACTGTACATCTCATCTGGATCGAAGGTGTTTGCAAATGGGAATCAAGTCGTGGGTAGCGGGATAACGGCTACTACTGCTTGAATGAATGGCACAGAATCGTATTCTGACCAGTATTGATATTAAATGCTTTCAGTCCTATTGACATATTTTTGATGACCATTTGTAAGCATTTTCTGATTGGGATTGAAAATGTTTAAAGATTTGGCACATTTTTAGCTGTTTTTTTAAAAACAAATGGAAAAAATGTATTTGCAGAATTTTATAGCGGATGACCAACATTATTTATCCCATTTCCTCATATTGACGCCTCTTTAAAAGTCACATTTTGAAACCATTGTGATAAATAGAGCATTTGCTCCTATGGAGCAAATGCTCTACTTATCAAAATGGGTTTCAAAACGCTAAAAACGCTCTCCCTAATAGAAACGCCTTATGAAGCCCTATACAAACAGAGTAGATGGTTCCTGTAGGAGCCATCTGATCTGGGTCTGCTCTGTTTACACATGGAATAATATACATATAGATCTGATTCTACTGTTTCTGCCATGGCCAAACATTTCTTAGATTAGTGTTTGTATGTCATGAATAAAAAATCAGCTAATTTCTTACATGAGTATTCATCATGTAAAGGGGATGGTATTTAAAGTTTTTTTCATGGATTTCTTTCAGAATTTCAAATATGATGCGATAGATTAGGAGGAAAGAAATTATCAACTGTTGCTATGGGGAGCTCCTCCTCGAAGTTTCGTAAACATCTTCAGAATGGAGATGAGGTAGCAGCCATTCAGGTTTACAATAACCATAGCGATCTGAGGAAAGGATTGGACCCAAATTGTTCCTATGGTGATAATTTTCAACATGAAACACCGCTTCATTATGCAGCCAGGCATGGAATGAAAAGCCTATTGCGGTGAGTTTATTATTATCCCTTTCACATGGACTATTCCATTATTCAAACACACAAGCTTACTGTTAATATTCAAGGAATTTTTTTTCCCCCTTAATTCCATAAATACGTCTTTCTACGCCTTTAAAAACAGAGAAAACCCAGATTAGATGGCTCCTATAGTAGCCGTCTGATCAGGGTCTGGTCTGTTTGCTTGTGATGTAATATAGATATGATTCTACAGTTTCTGCCATGGTCAAAAACTCATGTGTTGTTGTGCTGTTATAAACAATTAATCTAATAAATATTCTTGACGTCATTATTTCTTACATGAATATTCATGGAGTAAAGGGTTAACCAATTCCCTCATAGGCTATTTTTAAACCTAACCTGTTTGAATAAATCTACCGAAAAGGTGCTTTAACTAGAGAAAATGAAAATGTTAGAGTTGTGTACATGTAGTATTGAAACCATTGTGATAAATAGAGCATTTGCTCCTTAGGAGCAAATGCTCTATTTATCACGATGGTTTCAAGAAGTGACTACATGTATTACAGAGGCGTAGAAAGGCGTATTTATGGAGTAAAGGGTTAAAGACAAACAGTGTAGAAACTATAGAATTAAATGTATAAGCAAACAGAGTAGACCTTGATCAGATGGCTCCAACAGGGACTGTCTGATCTTGGTCTACTCTGTTTGCAAAGGTGTCAGAAGGCATCTCTATCAGGTTATGTTTTAAATGTGTTATTTCATTTGGTAAAACAACATACATAGGTGCTGTGTTTTTCACTCATTTCTATACCTGAATTTGAATCAATATTTATTTTATTTCTTACCATAGATATGAAACACTTATATCTTCAATTTTAGTTCAAGTTGTAAACCTGATCTGATTGCAAAAAGCATTTGTATAAAGGAAAGTGTTAAAATGAAAATAGAAACATTCCTTAAAATGAAATTAGATTCATTTAAATACATATTTGCACAAGCTCAATAAGAATTATAGGTTAAAACTAGTTAGTATATAATTTTAACCGGGTTTTCCACGGAAAATCCGGTTATTGAAATGGTGATGTACAGCGGAAGGTCGGGCGGGTGGGCAGGCGGGCGGCTGCCAATCTTGTAAGCGCAACTCCTCTGAAACCGTTCAGCAGATTTTCATAAAACCTTGCATGTAGCAAGGACACAATATGCAGATGTGCATATTGTTGGGGATTTTTCCTTCTGCATTTTTTCTGGGAGTTATGCCCCTTTGAACTTAGAAATCACTAGATCTTTTGACCCTATCCTTGTAAGCGTAACTCCTCTTAGACTGTTCAACAGAATTTCATAAGACCTTGTTTGTAAAAAGAACACAATATGTAGATGTGAATATTGTTGGGAAATTTTCCTTCTGCAAATGTTCTGGGAGTTATGTGCCTTTGAACTTAGAAATCACTATTTGATAGTGAAGGAAAACCCGGTTTGATGTCGTGTCAACATTTCTTGTTTGTAGGATATTTTTATATGAACATGGCGGGAATCCCAATAAGACAAATGGGAGGAAGGAGACAGCTCTACACTGTGTGTGTATGGAGAAAAGTTCACAGTTCTACCCAGTGCACCGCAAGCGTCTCGAATGTCTTATGATGCTAGTGAAGTGGAGAGGACCGGAGCTGAAAGATGGAGATGTGGAGAAAGTGGACATGGCAACTGTTGATGAGGTTTGTAGAGTTTAACCTTTTCTCTAATGAAAATTTATTCATGAATTGGTCTCTTCATGAATATTCATTATTACAGTGTAAAACATTCAGGGGAATTTTTTGCGATGACAAAAACTGTAGGATCAGATCTATATATTTCCATAAGCAAATAGCGAAAACCCTGATCAGATGACTTCTGCTGGAGTCATCTAATTTGTGTCTGCTCTGTTTGCAAAGTGTTTATATAAGGGCATGTTTAAAAATTGAATTGTAAAATGGATCTACATAATTAGTATTCATAATGTTGTATTTCTTACATGAATATTCATGAAGTAAAGAGTTAAAGGATTGAGATTCATGTTTTTTCTTTACTCTTTTCAACAGCAAGACAATACAGCCCTCCATTATGCTGCCATGTCTGGCTTGAAGAGCTGTGTGGAGTCCCTTGTCAACCATGGATGCCCGCTGTTTATTGAGAACAAAGAGAACCAGACACCTTGTGACTGTGCAGAAAGCAGTGGCCATAATGACATTGCTTTGTACCTTGAATCAAAGATGGTTTTCTCTGTAAGTTTTGCTGTCCTTTGCCTTATATTAACCCATTACCTCATAGGCTATTTTTATATCCAAACTCTTTGAATAAATCTACTGAAAAGGAGCATTAACTGGAGAAAAGGAAAATTTTAGAATTTTGTAGTTTGAAACCATTGTGATAAATAGAGCATTTGCTCCTATTGGAGCAAATGCTCTAGTTATCACGATGGTTTCAACAGGTGAAATTTGCAGAGGCGTCGATATGAGAAAACGGGTTAATCCTTTAAATCATAGAAATGCCTTTCTATACCTTTGCAAACAGAGTAGAGTCAGATTAGATGGCTCCTGTAGGAGCTGTCTGATCAAGGTCTGCTCTCTTTGCTTATTAAATAATATAGATTTGATTCAACAGTTTCTGCTGTGCTACATAAAAGTTTCCTTGTACAATTTAAAATTTCCTTGTTCATTTTAACCCTTTCCCTGTTCAATATTCATGTTATAGATAATGACATTATGAATATTAATTATCTGAATTTTTATGATTTAAACTTTTCAAGGAAAATATTTTGCTTTGACTAAAACTGTAGAATCAGATTTATATCATGTCATGTCAAAAGCAAACAGAGCAGACCCTGATTAGACGACTCCTGCGGCTCCTGTCTGATCTAGGTCTACTCTCTTGCAAAGGCGTGAAAAAGCATTTATATGAAGGAAAAGGTTAAGTTAGACTAACATAGTAACAAATAGGAGCTGTTTGATCTGGGTCTATTCTGTTTGCGAATGGGTGAAAAGGCATTTATCTGAAGGAAAGGGTTAAAATTAGTATTCATGATGTCATTATTTCTTTCAGGACTACAAAGTAGATTGGTATTTGTACTAATTGGGTTTTTCTTATATCCCATGCAAAAAAGTTGCACAGGGTACATTGTATATTGTTTTTGATCCGTCTCTAAGTCCGTCTGTCCGCCCATCCGTGTATTATAATACAATGTTGCTCATCAAGCACTTTCATGTATCGACCAATTTTTCTCAAATTTACTCTAAAAATTGTCATGAATAAAAGTTTGGATGAGCTCGATTTTCAGAGGAATCTGTCTTGGGACACCACTTTTTTCACTGACAGTGTCACAGTGTTGGGTATGTGAGCTTGCAGGAAATGTCTGATCAGGGTCTGCTCTGTTTACTTATTTGTTACATATCTGCTTCTTAAGTGTTTACAATGGTAATAAATTTTTGATACATGTGCTATAAAGTCCATGTACTTGTATTTTCATGATGAATAGAAGTTAGCATGACTATTTATGAAGTAAACTGTTAATAACTTGACCCTTTACTCCATTAATATTCATGTAAGAAATAATGACGTCCTGAGTATTAATTACATTAATTTTTATAATGGCACATGAACACAGGAAATTTTGGACATGGCAGAAACTGTAGTTATATCTTTATTATTTCATATGCACAAAAGAGCAGTCCCTGACCAGACTGCTCCTGTAGCCTTCTGATCTGGGTCTGCTCTGTTTTCAAATGCGTGAAAAAACGTTTATATGAGGGAAAGGGTTAATATACAATAACTCCTTATAAAAAAAGACTTATTATTTACAGAGTGATGCGAATACAGGTGAGATCGATGAGTTGCCACCAGAGATTGACTCGGAGGAATACAGTGGGCTTCGTGCTCAGGACCTGCAGGAGGCCAAGGACCAGCTCCTTGTGGAGACGGCTGACATGCTGAGTATACCACTGTTTACAGCTGAGGCCCTGCTTCGAAACCATGGTAATTAGCAACTTAGTTTTGGCTGATAGCATAGTGACGATTTGAGTTGTTCCAGGCTTAACCCTTTCCCTGAGCTATGTTTATTAGTCCCCCACCGGTTACCGGTTGGGGGACTATAGGTTTGCTCGATTCCGTCTGTCTGTCTGTCTGTCTGTCTGTCCGTCTGTCCGTCTGTCCGTCTGTCCGCACTCACCAAAGGGTAGTTGTGTGACTTTTTCTAACTAGTCCCACAAGTAAAATCATTAACCTGGCCATCTCTTGTGACATTAACCTGGCCATTTCTTGTGACATTAACCTGGCCAGTTGTGGGACATAGGGTTAGGGTTAGGGTTAGCTTCCAGATCATTCTTTTCCAAAGTTAGAGCCAAAAATAGTTTTTCTTGTGGAACTAGTCACACAAGAAAAGATCAAAGGAAAAAGTCACACAACTACCCATTTGTTAGTATGTCCGTCCGTCTGTCCGTCTGTCACGCTTCTTGTCCGGGCCATATCTCCTACAAAGTTAGGCCAAATTCATTATAACTTCACACATTGAAGAAGCATGATGAGGGCTAGTGTCATGCACAAGGGTCATAACTCTAGCATCAATATATTTGGAGTTATTCCCCTTTTACATATTTTTTTGTCCGGACAATAACTCTTTATCTACTGGTTCAATTGATTTGAAACTTCACATATGGAACAATCATGATAAGGGGTAGTGTCATACACAAGGGCCATAACTCTAGCATCAATATTTTTGGAGTTATTCCCCTTTTTCATATTTTCTTGTCAGTCCGTCTGTCACACTTCGTGTCCGGGCAATATCTCCTACAAAGTTAGGCCAAATTCATTATAACTTCACACATTGAAGAAGCATGATGAGTGCTAGTGTCATGCACAAGGGTCATAACTCTAGCATCAATATTTTTGGAGTTATTCCCCTTTTACATATTTTTTTGTCCGGACAATAACTCTTTATCTACTGGTTCAATTGATTTGAAACTTCACATATGGAACAATCATGATAAGAGGTAGTGTCATACACAAGGGCCATAACTCTAGCATCAATATTTTTGGAGTTATTCCCCTTTTTCACATTTTCTTGTCAGTCCGTCTGTCACACTTCGTGTCCGGGCAATATCTCCTACAAAGTTAGGCCAAATTCATTATAACTTCACACATTGAAGAAGCATGATCAGGAGTAGTGTCATGCACAAGGGCCATAATTATAGCATCAATATTTTTGGAGTTATTCCCCTTTTTCATATTTTTTTGTCCGGACAATAACTCTTTCTCTACTGGTTCAATTGATTTGAAACTTCACATATGGAACACGCATGATGAGGGGTAGTGTCATGCACAAGGGCAATAACTCTAGCATCAATATTTTTGGAGTTACTCCCCTTTTTCATATTTTCTTGTCGGGACAATAACTTTTTATTTACTGATTCAATGTATGAAAGTAGGTACTAATACCATTCAGGTGGTCATGTATATACCATGGTCAACCACACCATGGGTGGGGTGGGGTGGGGAGAGTGGAGGTTTTTTTCAGTCCGGTGGGGGACTTATGTCTTGCATAGCAATACAACATGCCCTTGTTCAAACTTTCAATACCTACTGAATATTCATGGACAAAATGGTTATAATGAAATATAGACGATGAAAAATGGTAGCTATTTTAGAAACTAAAGAAACAGATAGATCTATCTAATTCCATAAGCAAACAGAGCAGACCCTGATCAGACGGCTCCTATAGGAGCCGTCTGATCTAGGTCTACTCTGTTTGCAGATGCATGAAAACAGAGGGAAAGGGTTAAAACTTGACCATGCCTGTGCTGCGTAGAAAGTATATTTTGAATTGAAGCAGTACACCAAGATAGGCTTTGTTTGAGAGAATGAGATAACTCTGACAATATGCGTCTTACCTAGTTTTTGTTAACTTTGTAAACGTACAGCTCACCATCTTCATTATCCCTTTATTCCATGAATATTCATGTAAGAAATGATTACATCATGATACTGATGAATATTAATTAGATTCCTTGTTATGGTAGAACATGGACACAGGAAGTTTTAGCCATGGCAGACACTATATAAATCATATCTATATAGTATATAATCATAAGCAAACAAGAGTAGACCCTGATCTGACGGCTCCTATAGGAGCCGTCTGATCTGGGTCTACTCTGTTTGCAAAAGCGTAGAAAGGAGTAAAGGGTTTAGTGTCATCATTCTGTCTTGACAAAGTGATTAGGTAAAAAGTCCCACTCGGGTTAGCTCTTTTTCTTTGCAAATGTTACATATTTTTAATTGAGAGGCAATATTTGAAAAAATATTTGGAAATATACATTGTACATACTTTTCTGTCATATTTCAGAATGGTCCAGGGAGATGTTACTAGATGCCTGGATGGCTGACCCTGTTCAATGCTGTGAGAAGAGCGGAGTTACTCCCCCTCCAAGCCTCTTCAGTGAGAAGCCGGTGGTAGCCGAGTCTCTAAGTAGTCCCACAATTTCTCATCCACCAAATCCCTTTGCCGAGGTGTGTACATGTACTGTTTTGTAATAATTTTCTGATTTAACCATTTACTTCATGAATATTCATTCAGAAATATAATGAATCATGACATCATGAATATTTATTAGCTAAATTTTTATAATGGCATATGAACAAATGATTTTTTCCGCTTTTTACTCCCCTAGCCTTTGCAAACAGATAGGAGCCATCTGAACTGTTTGCTTATGGAATGATATAGATCTGATTCTGCCATAGCCAACAAATCATGTTCATATACCATGATGTTGTCATTTCTTACACGAATATTCATAACGTAACTGGTTATTCAATACATGTACATGGTAACTAATTTCCTTAATGATTTTTTTTCTCTTTTTCCACTTTATTGTGAGATATATTTTGACTGTAGCAGTTTCATTGATATACACTTAAACCTTAAACTGTCTAAGCCTAGTAGATTTTCATTCCATTTTCATATATTGTTGAATAAAGGTGTGTGTATTCAAATGCTCAAATCGTTCAATAAATAACACAGTCATATTTTCATATGGTTGTTTTTATTCAAATGCTAAAACTGTTATTTCTCCACCAAATCCTATGTTATGACCACTCCTTAGAATCACTTCGAAAAGACAATTCTAAAGAGTGGTCACAACATAGGGTTTGGTGGAGAAATAAAAGAGTTATTCATGAAAAATGTTTTAATTTACACATCTTACCTTGGCCTCTGTTGTTGAGATTCTGAAGAAATGATCTTTTAATAACAAATTGTCCTACAGACAGCTGAATGTTCTGACTTTGTTTCTCTGGTTCTCGTTGCAGTGTGATATCTGTACTCAGTCTTTCCAAGTGATGGAGGAGCCAGTCCACATGACTTGTCACCAGTTTTGCAGGCAATGCTGGGAAGAGTAAGTACCAATATTTTTCCATTCACTGGAGGAGTCATCTGTCCATTCCTTTGAAAAATAGATCTAATCATTTACTCCATTAATAATCATGTAATAAATAATGATGTGATGAATATTAATAGCTGAATTGTTTTAATGGGAAATAAACACTAGAAATTTTGCCCATGGCAAAAACTGTAGAATCAGATTATTCCATAAGCAAACAGAGCAAATCCTGATCAGACAGCTCTTACAGTCTGATCTGGGTCTTCTCTGTTGGCAAGTGTGTTTAAAGACACATATATGGAGTATAGGGTTAACACTTTCCTTCGTATAAATTCCTTTTCATGCATTTGCAACCCGAGTAGACCCAGATCAGATGGCTCCTGTAGGAGCCGTCTGACCAGAGTCTACTCTGTTTGCTTATGCTATAATATAGATCTGATTCAACAGTTTCTGCCTGAGCTGAAACATTCTGTGTACATTTGCCATTATAAAGTTTCTGCTGATAAATATTCATGATTTCATTATTCCTTACATGAATATTAAACAGGTCGCGTTTAAAGGAATAAGGGTTTGAGCGCTGATAGTAGTTATTTCAAACACCATGCTTATGATAATTAGCTACTTCGCAAGCCGAAATCCATGCAATAGATCCATTTTAACCTAACCACACCAAATGTAATGCATTCTGTTATTCAAACCTTTTCTATAAACTTCTCAGAGTTCAGTCAAAACACCATTTAATACAGAAAGTCATATGCAAGCTTATAGTTAGCATGGAAGTCTGTCAAAGTTCCGTTCTTAAAATAGATGCTTATCATAATGGGAAATTCCCCAGTAAATATAAATAGACGTATACGACGATAATAACCGAGGTCTCTGAAATAGGTTGGCATATTTAACCCTTTCCCTCAATTATATATGTGTTTTCATGCATCTGTAAACAGGGTAGACCCAGATCAGACAGGTCATATAGGAGCCGTCTGATCAGGGTCTGCTCTGTTTGCTAATGGAATTATATCTGTTCATATACTTCGTAAATTGGCTACAATGTCAATTTTGACCCGGAGAAAAGCATATTTTCTCAGTGTTTGGTGATTTTATCTTTCTGCTTGTTTTGTTATAAACTAAACATATTCAAGATGCTTTGTCTAGTGACTATTTTCATGTCTGTCCATGTGCAGGTATCTGAATGTGAAGATCAGAGAAGGTGGTGTGCATGACATTACGTGTCCAGGCTTTGGGTGCAGCAGGCTTGTACCAGTAGAAGTCATTGAAAATGTTGTGTCTCGAGACATGGCCCGCCGATATCTACAGTTTGACATCAAGGTAGGTAGCAAATTGTGCTGGTGTATCGCTTCAGGAAGTAACCTTTTAACCATTTCCCTGTTCTATATTTTTTCCAAATTTGAATACCTACTGATTATTCATGGACAAAATAGTTATAATGTAATTAGAAGGTGAAACATTGTAGCCATTTTATGAAATAGAGAAACAGATCTATCAAATCCCTTTAGCAAACAGAGCAGACCCTGATCAGACTGCTCCTATAGAAGCCATCTGATCAGGGTCTACTCTGTTTGCAAATTCAAGAAAACACGTTTATATGAGGGAAAGGGTTAATTAATATTCATGACATTGCTATTTCTTACATGAATATTCATGGAATAAAGGATTATTTATTTGACTGCTTTTGTTTCAACAGGCTTTCGTAGATAGTAATCCAAATATTAAGTGGTGTCCATTTCCTGGATGTGGGCGAGCTGTCAGATTTCCTGAAGTTGTCGAAGCTTCTGCTACTGGAGCTGCCTCCCCTCGCCACAGCAAAATAGCAACAGATACATCAAGGGCTGTCGATTGTGGAAACGGACATCATTTTTGCTGGTGAGAAGTTTGCCAAATTTTATATAGTGTCTATAACTTTGTATATAATCATATTCTAAAGTTTTGAAAGTAGACCCTATTGTGTCTCTCAGACTACCAACTTAACATGTCAACCAATATACTTTCTACCAAAAAAAGAGAGTAATAATTTGCTATCATTTTTATGCCCCCCAGATCAGATCTGGTTTAACAATGCATTTATTCTATGTCTGCTGCATATGAATTAGTCTTACATTGTGTCTTATATGCAAACTGGGTAGAACTAGATATTGGTACGTGTATATCTATACAAAGAGATGCAGGAAGAGCTACTGTGCACTAGTTTACATTAGCAAACTGTGTAGATCTAGATCTTAGTGGTACTTTATATCTTAAACAAAGAGAGACATGAAGAGCTACTGTGTATTTGCATTTGCAAATTGTGTAGATCTAGATTTTACCGGCTCCTAATGGATCTCTCTTATCAGAGGCTGCACTATTTTGTCTTAAAAAAATAATTTCTACGGCAAATTTGATATTATTTTCTTTGATTCCTTTCAAACTGAATGGACTCTTCTGTTGTACAATGATGGACTGTACCTCTTTGAAAAGTCAGCTTCCAAAGTGTAAGGATATTGTATGACTGTTTGTTTTATGCAGGGAATGTATGGGAGAGGCCCATGAACCTTGTAGCTGTGAGAGCCTCAGACTTTGGCATGGCGAAATCAAAGAAATCAGACCAGAAACTCGTAAGTACACATATTCAGGGCTGAAGTTAATATATATTTTATTTGCTGAAGATTTGATGCCCCTTTTAGGTAGGTGGCTGCTTGATGCAAGGTGAAAGTTATGCAAAAAGCTCCTAAAGCATTAAGCTCTCACCTATCTTAAAGACAGATAAAAATACTTGATTTCAGTGATCAAACTATTAGGGTTTTTCTATATTTTATTAAAATATTTTATATATTTCCGTGCCAAACTCTGTCTTGTTACTATTTGTTAGAATTGCCTCTCTGAAAGTAATAAATACCTGCAAGACATTGTTTGACTGGATTCTGCTTGTATCCCTAATGGCCATTTATGGGCGAACTGGTCAGTTCATGAATATTCATTAACTTATAGTTTTATAATGTAAAATTTTCAAGTCAATTTTGTGCATTTAGAAAACTAGAATCAGATCTATATAATTTCATAAGCAAACAGCATACCTGGTCTTAGGATTCAAGTCCAAGTATGTGTTGGTGAATTCCAGGCCTGGTCACAAGCTTTTATATTATTTATATCTTACAGTGTCCGGTACAGAGGAAGACACAGAGATGGCAGCCAATTGTCTGTGGCTGGTCACTAACTCCAAACCTTGCCCCAACTGTAAGTCCCCGATACAGAAAAACGAAGGCTGTAACCATATGAAATGCTCAAAGGTAAGACATACTAGAACCCTTTTAACCTTCCTATAGGAGCCGTCTGATCTGGGTCTACTCTGTTTGCCAATGCGTGAAAATACGTTTATATGAAGGAAAGGGTTAATTTTTTCCCTGTTGAATATTATGGAAGAAATAATGACATCAGAATTTTGTAATGGTTCACAGGATGTGTTAGTATTGGTAGAAACTGAAGAGTCAGATCTATTATATTTTTTATAAGCAAACAGAGTAGTCACTGATCAGTTGTAGCATTCTGTATAATTTTCATTAAACTTCCACCTGACTTTAGGACCCAGTTGTACAGCACTTGTTTGTGGTGGCATTAGAGAGGTTTTGATGTATGTATAATAAATTTGAAGTCACATACTTGTGACATGATGATTATTGTATACTTTCTCCAATAATTACTGTCAGAGCTTAATTCCCTCATATTGACCCCTTTTGACGCCTCTGTTAATTTAAAATCACTTTATGAAACCATTGTGATAAATAGAGCATTTGCTCCTAAGAAGCAAATGCTCTATTTATCACAATGGTTTCAAACTAAAAAATTCTAAAAAAAATCCTTTTCTCTAGTTAATGCTCCTTTTCGGTAGATTTATTCAAAGAGGTTGGAGCTAAAAATAGCCTATAAGGTAATGGGTTAAGGGCTAAAGTGAATGATTTTATTTTGTTGCAGTGTAAGCATGATTTTTGCTGGGTGTGTTTGGACCAGTGGAAGAGGCACAACTCTAGTACAGGAGGCTACTTCAAGTGTAATAGATACGAAGTCTCCAAGAAAGTGGATGATCACTCTAAACAAGTCATAACAGATGTAAGTTGAATCTGGATTTAGTTTTATTATAACCCATTCCCTCATATTGACGCCTTTTGACGCATCTGAAAGAATCACCTGTTGAAACCATTGTGATAAATAGAGCATTTGCTCCTATAGGAGCAAATGCTCTATTTAACGCAATGGTTTCAAACTATAAAATTCTAAAATTTTCCCTTTTCTCTAGTTAACGCTCCTTTTTGGTAAATTTATTCAAAGTGGTTTGATCTAAAAATAGCCTATGAGGGAATGGGTTAATGAATATTCATTTAAAGATAATGAATGTATGAATATTATTTAGCTTAATTTGTATTATGGTATTAAGAACAAGGGCATTTATTGACCATGACAGAAGCTGTAGAATCAGATATACATTATTTCTTAACCCTTTCCCTGTTCTGTATTTAAGCCAAATTTCAATACCTACTGAATATTCATTAACAAAATAGTTACAGAGAAATATGGAATGTGGAAAAGTGTAGAAATTTTAGAAAGCAAAGAAACATATCTATCAAATTCTGTTAGCAAACAGAGTAGACCCTGATCTGATCTGGGTCTACTCTGTTTGCAAATGCGTGAAAACACGTTTATATGAGGGAAAGGGTTAAGTAGACCTATGGTACCTTCAGGAATTATTTTTGACAAACTTTGCAGATCCTGATCAAAAAGGCTCCCTCAGAAGCCCTTTTATCTGAAGTGTTAATATCTTTGCAAACAGATTAGACCCTGATCCGATTATTCCTGAAGGACCCAACTGATCAGGGTCTGCTTATTTTACTAACGAAATAATAAAGATCTGATTATAAAGTTTCTGCCATGGTAGCTTAATTCAGGGAAAACAGTTTGCAAAAAGCTCCCATAGGAGCTTTCTACATTACCTCTGCAGTGCATTAAGCAACCACCTGTATTTTTCTCATATTTTAGGCAGAAGAAAAGAATACAAAGATGCAAGAATTGAACAAATTTGTCCACTACTATTCCCGCTACAAAAACCATGAACACAGCTATAAGGTATAGTATAATTAATTACCCCCTGCAGCTTGTCTGTCTGTCCCATAAACACATTCTTATGTGCACAACTCCTTCAAAGCATTTGCTTTATACTTTCACAGTTGAAGAACCTCGACATGTAGATGTTTGAGAAGGAAACAATTTTCACTGTGACTTATTTTTGCCAGATTTTGTTCCATTGTTACTTATTTCATTGTTCACCTGAGATTGTCATTAGTGTGTCATCCAGATCAAAGTACATGAAAGTAGATATCTTTAGCCATTTACATCATATAAATACGCCTTTCTTTGCATTTGCAAACAGGGTAGACCATGATCACATGGCTCCTATATGGGTCATCTGATCAAGGTCTGCTCTGTTTGCTTATGAAATTAAATAGATTTGATTCTTTAGTTTCTTCCATTGTCAATTTTTTCTTTGTTCTGTATAAAAATAATCCAGTTGATATATATGATGTTTATGTTATTTCTTAACCCTTTCCCTCATATAAACGTGTTTTCACGCATTTGCAAACGCAGGAGCCGTCTGATCAGGGTCTGCTCTGTTTGCTTATGGAATTTGATAGATCTGTGTCTTTACTTTCTAACATGGCTACAATGTTCTATATTTCATTATAACTATTTTGTCCATAAATATTCAGTAGGTATTGAAATTTGTAATAAACTTAGAACAGGGAAACGGTTAATATGAATATTTATGGAGTAGAGGGTTAATTTGTCATTGAACATTAAAAAAAAAGTTTAGCATTTAGGCCTTTACTACATGAAAACTCATATAAGAAGTAAAGACTTCATGAATATTAACCATTTCCTTCATATAAATGTATTTTAACGCATTTGCAAACAGAGTAGACCCAGATCAGACAGCTCCTATAGGAGCTGTCTGATCAGGGTCAGCTCTGTTTGCTAGTTGAATTTGAAAGATCTGTTTCTTTCCTATCTGAAATGGCTACAATTTTTCCCCTTCCATATTTCATTATCACTATTTTGTCCATGAATATTCAGTAGGTATTGAAATTTGGAATAAACATAGAACACGGAAAGTGTTGAATAAAGACTTCATGAATATTAATGAACCAAAATTTTACATTGGCATATGAACAAGGAAATATTTGGCCTGGAAAAAAGAACTTAAATCAGATCTATATCATTTCTTATAAAGCAAATAGAGAAGTCCATGATCAGACGACTTTATGAGAATCTTAGTAATTGGTGACTAATTTATGTTTCAGCTGGAGGAACCATTGCTTAAAACAGCGAAAGAGAAGATGTTGAAGCTAGCAGAGGCAGTCACAGATCTAGGTACATATTCTCAGACACCCACATCAGAAGTATAGATAAATTGTGTAAATTTGCTCCAACATTTTTCCTAGAAGAACTCCTTTATTTCTCCTCCAGAGCCTATGTTGTGATCACTATTTACACTACAGTTGTCTTATTGGGTTTGATGGACAAATGACAAATTTAGTGTTTGAAATATCTCTGTCATGATTGCAAGGTGATAAAAAAACAAAACATTAAGACTCAGTAAACTGGAAAAAGAGATCGCTTCAGGAATGGCACCACTCTTATGATGACACAAGAACTTTTTCAAATTTCACCAGTTTTACCTGGTTTGAAAATCCTGACAAGAAAATACGGACTTAAAATACAGTTATTAGTCCCCCACCGGTTACCGGTTGGGGGACTATAGGTTTGCTCGATTCCGTCCGTCCGTCTGTCTGTCCGTCCGTCTGTCTGTCATGCTTCGTGTCTGTCCGTCCGTCTGTCCGTCTGTCTGTCACACTTTTTGTCCGGACGATAACTTCAATATGCCTAATGCCAGTTGATTGAAACTTCATATATGGAAAGAGCATAATGAGAGGAAGTGTCATGCACAAGGTCCATAACTCTGGCTTCACTAATATTGGAGTTATTGCCCTTTGTAAAAAAAAATCACACTTTTTTGTCCGGACAATAACTTCAATATGCCTGATGCCAGTTGATTGAAACTTCATATATGGAAAGAGCATAATGAGAGGAAGTGTCATGCACAAGGTACATAACTCTGGCTTCACTAATATTGGAGTTATTGCCCTTTGTAAAAAATATCATAATTTTTTGTCCGGACAATAACTTCAATATGCCTGATGCCAGTTGATTGAAACTTCATATATGGAAAGAGCATAATGAGAGGAAGTGTCATGCACAAGGTACATAACTCTGGCTTCACTAATATTGGAGTTATTGCCCTTTGTAAAAAATATCATAATTTTTTGTCCGGACAATAACTTCAATATGCCTGATGCCATTGGATTGAAACTTCATATATGGAAAGATCATAACGAGAGGAAGTGTCATGGAGAAGGTACATAACTCTGGCTTCACTAATATAAGAGTTATTGCCCTTTGTAAAAAAATCACACTTTTTTGTCCGGACGATAACTTCTACATGGCTCATGCCATTGGATTGAAACTTCATATATGGAAAGATCATAACGAGAGGAAGTGTCATGCACAAGGTCCATAACTCTGGCTTCACTAATATTGGAGTTATTGCCCTTTGTAAAAAAAATTACACTTTTTTGTCCGGACGATAACTTCTATATGGCTCATGCCATTGGATTGAAACTTCATATATGGAAAGAGCATAATGAGAGGAAGTGTCATGCACAAGGTACATAACTCTGGCTTCACTAATATTGGAGTTATTGCCCTTTGTAAAAAATATCATAATTTTTTGTCCGGACAATAACTTCAATATGCCTGATGCCATTGGATTGAAACTTCATATATGGAAAGATCATAACGAGAGGAAGTGTCATGGAGAAGGTACATAACTCTGGCTTCACTAATATAGGAGTTATTGCCCTTTGTAAAAAAATCACACTTTTTTGTCCGGACGATAACTTCTACATGGCTCATGCCATTGGATTGAAACTTCATATATGGAAAGATCATAACGAGAGGAAGTGTCATGCACAAGGTCCATAACTCTGGCTTCACTAATATTGGAGTTATTGCCCTTTGTAAAAAAAATTACACTTTTTTGTCCGGACGATAACTTCTATATGGCTCATGCCATTGGATTGAAACTTCATATATGGAAAGATCATAACGAGAGGAAGTGTCATGCACAAGGTCCATAACTCTGGCTTCACTAATATTGGAGTTATTGCCCTTTGTAAAAACAATCTTAATTTTTTGTCCAGATGATTACTCCTATGTGACACATGCCATTGGAGTGAAACTTCATACATGGAACGATCATAATAAGAGAAAGTGTCATGCATAAGATCCTTAACTCGAGCTTCAATAAATTTAGAGTTATTGCCCCTTGTACATTTGTTTAATTCTTTCTTGTCCGGACGATAATTCCTACATGGCTCTTGCCATCGTATTGAAACTTCATACATGGAAAGAGCATGATGAGAGAAAGTGTCATGAACAAGGGCCATAATTCTGGCTTCAATACTTTTGGAGTTATTGCCCTTTGTTACATTTTTTGGCCGATCAATAACTCCTGTTCGACTGATGCTATTGGAATGACATTTTATTTTTGGAAAGAGCATGATGAAAGTAGGTGTCATGCACAAGGGCCATAAATCTGGTATCAGTATTTTTGGAGTTATTAGCTGTTATCATTTTCTTCTTGAAAAATGTAGTGTGGAAAACGCATAATGAGGGGAAGTATCATTCATCAAGACCATAACATTTTTAGTGATTTCCCTTTACATATTGTTTTTATTAGAGGGGAGACATCTGTTTTTTTGACAAAAACCTCTAGTTTCTTGTCAGTCCGTCTGTCACGCTTCGTGTCCAGGCAATATCTCCTACAAAATTATGCCAAATTCATTATAACTTTACACATTGAAGAAGCATGATCAGGAGTAGTGTCATGCACAAGGGCCATAACTCTAGCATCAATATATTTGGAGTTATTCCCCTTTTTCATTTTTTTTGTCCAGACAATAACTCTTTATCTACTGGTTCAATTGATTTGAAACTTCACATATGGAACAAGCATGGTGAGGGGTAGTGTCATGCACAAGGACCATAACTCTAGCATCTATATTTTTGGAGTTACTCCCCTTTTCATATTTTCTTGTTCAGTTAATAACTCTTTATGTACTGGTTCAATTGATTTGAAACTTCTTATATGGAACAAGCATGATGAGGTCTAGTGTCATGCACAAGGGCAATAACTCTAGCATCAATATTTTTGGAGTTCCTCCCCTTTTTCATATTTTCTTGTAGGGACAATAACTTTTTATTTACTGATTCAATGTATGAAAGGTACTAATACCATTCAGGTGGTCATGTATATACCATGGTCAACCACACCATGGGTGGGTGGGGTGGGGAGAGTGGAGTTTTTTTTTAGTCCGATGGGGGACTCGTGTCTTGCATAGCAATACAACATGCCCTTGTTAATTTTAATTTTTGTTCAAGGAATCATTATGACTGAAAGAATTCATTGATCAATTTGCAGACATTCAAACATTTAGCCCTTAACCGAAGAGACACCTGTTAATGCATTTGTAATCTGAGGGGATTCCTATTAAGCTGTTCTTGTAGGATCTGTCTGCTCTATTTGCTTTTGAAATTGTATAGATCTGATTCTACAGTTTCTGCCATGGTCAGAAGTTCATCTAAATACATCTAAAGTTCATCCAAATACATCTAATAAATCTTCATTGATGTCATTTTTCCTTACATGAATATTCAGCAGGTAAAGGGTTAAACAATTACATCATGTGTTTGTTTCAGCCACAGCCAAAGATGAGACCAAGTTTGTGGAAGAGGCAGTGCACAAGTTACTGAAGGCCAGAAGAGTGTTGAAGAACTCCTATGTGTATGGCTACTATCTAAGTGGACCACCATACAGAAAAATTGTGTTTGAATTCATGCAGGTATGGGGGAAATGGATTTAACCATTAAATGCGGGAAACAAATATACTTGTATTTGCAAACAGTGTAAACCTAGATCAGAGAGCTCCTAGTGGAGCTATCTGATCAGGTTCTGCACTGTTTATCATTTAAATCTATGTGCATATTATACCTTCTAATACTAATCAGACTCTGTCATTATTCGGTGATGGACAATATCACTTCGATATTTCAGCAGAGCTGTACATAATCTACTTGAAATATATTTGATATTTTCCTGTCAAACCGTATCTTGCAGCTATTCATTAGAATCACCTCTCCAAGACAATTCTAATGAGTTGCATCAAGATATTGTTTGGCTGAGATGTAAGAGATTTTGATTGACCAATATGCATCTTAATGTCAAAATTTTATATTTCTAATACAAGAATTTTATTAATAATTATTACAGGTAGAGTCTTGCATGAATATTCATCAAGTAATGGATTACATATTTATTATATTTATTAACACTGATACAATTTTTCACTCTGTGCATGCTAGTGGTGAATACTTGATTATCTGTCTGATCAGTTTGGATTCCAATGAGGCACTGAGTTGGACGCTGAATAACTCAGCGTCTCATCATCATGATCCAAACTGTTTGACACTCAGATTGTATTTTTGAAAAGAAACAATACTTTTAAAAAATTGAAGGAAAAAAATACACTTTTGCCAATGATCAGTGATTTACCTATTGTGAGTGAATGAAATTTAGCCTTAATTCCATAAATACACCTTTCTACACCTTTGCAAACAGAGTAGACCCAGATCAGACTGCTCCTATAGAGCCATCTGATCAGGTAGTGCTCTGTTTGCTTATGATATAATATAGATATGATTCTACAGTTTTGCCATGGTCAAAAATTCCTTTGTTCATAAGGTTGTTATAAAAAAATAATTATTAATGGAGTAAAGGGTCAAAATATTCTCTTTTCATTTTTAGACTGAACTAGAGGAGTGTACAGAGATACTATCCCAGATGGTCAACCGTCTTTACCTTCGTACTCCACGTAAGAAGATCATTGAACAATCTCAGCTATGCCACAGGAAGAGGCAGGAATTTATAACGGCAATATCCAAAGGTCTGGTCCCACCGGAAACGCCACCAGGATTGCGAAAGAAACGAAGAAAATTTAGCATGGAAACTGAAGATGTGAGTGCTAAAGAATTATTGCCTCTGTATGCCTGCCGTATGAAGATGAAATTTTGCAGAGGTTGTACACTCTCAGGGTCTTTAGTACGAAAAGGCATGATGTGACATGCACATTTCAGGGAAAGATAATTAATTCTTAACATTTAATTTATTGTGTATGTGTATTTCCATTTGTAAATGCAGTCAAACAGTTGGGATCCTACTCTGCGTCTCTTCTAAATCTAAACTTTATGCAAAGATAATTATTGGCACACTCATAACATGCTAAACCCATTCCTTCATTTAAAGGCTTTTTCACACCTTTGCGACAGAGAAGGCCCAGATGAGATGGCTTCTGTAAGAGCTGTTTGATCAGGGTTTGTTCTGTTTGCTTGTGAAATGATAAAGATCTGTCTCTACAGGTTTTGTCAAATCAAAAATATTCCCTTAGAAATTTTTACAAAATAAATCAGCTAAAAAATATAAATATGTGAGTATTGAACAGGTAAGGGCTTAACCCTTTCCCTCATACAAACGCTTTTTCACACCTTTGCAGACAAAGTAGACAAAAAATTTGAAGGCTCCTATAGGAGCCATCTGATCAAGACCTGCTCTGTTTTCTTTATATGAAATTAGGATAGATCTGTCTCTACGGTTTCTACCAATACCAAACATTCAGCTATTAAATATTCATGATCTCATTATTTCTTATATGAATATGCATTGGGTGAAGGTTTAACCCATTTCCTGTTGAGTAATGTTAGAAATAATGACGTCATGAATATTTATAAGCTGAATTTTTATAATGGCGTATATACATGATTTTGTTCGTATTGAGAGTAACTGAAGAGTCGGGTCTATTTTAATTTCATAAGTAAACAGAACAGACCCTGATCAGACGGCTCCTATAGGAGCCGTCTGATCTGGGTCTACTCTGTTTGCAAAGGTGTGAAAAAGGGCTTTATATGAAGGAAAGGGTTAAAAATCATTTCAGGAGGATCTAAGAAAGGCTATATTAGCTTCGATTGAGGACTTTGACCCTGAGAATCCCTGGATGGTAAACGCCTCTGGATGGCACACGAACGTAGCGGCTCTTTTGGACTGGCCAAGTGATGATAGTAGTGATGAGGAACCTGTGCCTTCTAGAAATGCTGCAAACAAAATCAACAACAATGCTGGTATGTCTTCTGTCAGTACATTCATACAGTAAAGATTTGATAGAACGTTCTTGGTTAATACGTTTCCTTTGATAAAACATTTAGATTGGCAAGTCCCGGCCAAATATCTTCTTTATCTATATTGCAAAAGATCAGATACAACGTTTTTCCTGTTTTGAACGTTTGAGAGAGTTTGTCCCAAACTGCTAATAGCTGTAATTATAACGTTTTCCCGTAGTGTACCGATGACAACAGTCATGCGTTGGAATCGATTAACGGTAAAAATCGCTCTATTTATCATGATGGTTTCAAAAATACACAATTAAAAAAGTTTCCTTTTCTCTAGTAAATGCTCCTTTTGGGTAGATTTATTCAAAGAGGATGGGTCTAAAAAATAGCCTATGAGGGAATAGGTTAAGAGAGGTTTAACTCTACTCTTTTTTGTCCTCACCAGCGCCTTCACCTGACCCCTCCCCAGGTCCCTGTCTCAGAGAATCATGCTCACGACGCCGTGCCAAAAATCCTCGCACAGGAGAGTTCCACAATTTCTGTAGTCTACGATGCTCCCGTATGCATAAGCAGAGGAAAGAAGAAGCGCCACCTAGTGAGTAGTCCTTCCTTGACCTGTCGATTTTATAGTATTTGGAATATCACAGTTTTCTTTGTATCACACAGTATATTATGCCAGATGGGTTTTCAAATTTGGACTGATGAAATAACCAAATTCTGATTGTATGATGAATAGATACTCTTCAATTTTTCATTACACCTTATTTTCTATAACTGAAAATTCCCATGTTATTTCTTATTGATTCTTCTGGTAGCTGAGTTGATTTCTTTTTAGGGCCCTGCATTGAAAATGCATGACCATATAGTAATCATATTTTCTGTCCGTCCGTCCATCAACATTTGATGTGACACGATAACTCAAACTGTACTTCACATATTGGTGTCATATTAAGGTTATATGCTTAGTATCATCAGAGGAAGACGCCAATAGTTTTTGGGTTGAATGAGATCACTATGTCCACAGTTATCTGCAGGACAGGAACCACTAATGTCCTTTGCAAACAGTGTAGACCCAGATGAGAGGGCTCATAGAGGAGCCCTCTCATCAGGGTCTGCACTGTTTGTCATGTTACACTTTTCATTAAAAAAATCCCTAAATATTAACATAAGCATGACCGGTTTGAGTTTTGAAATAGTCCATTATGAAAATGCAGTGTTGTAAGGGTTAAAATTTGCAAAGGGTTTTGAATAACAAATAGTGCAGACCCAGATCAGTGGACTCCTAGAGGTCTACATTGTGTGCAAATGTCAGTTACACTGGTTTCAGGCATTTCAAGGAGTTAGTTACACAGACTGTCATGTCATTATTCTCGTATACCTGCAGCATTTACTGAGAGCCAGTTAGATGAGCAGATGGATTTTCTACGAGCACTTGAAATGTCTAGACTGCAGTACTTGAAGGAACAAGGTGTGGTTGGTGAGGATAACAGGTAAACACAATACAGTAAAACTTATTTATAACGAACTCTGATAAAGCAAATTTCTGCTTATAGCGAACTAAATTTCTTTCCCTTGCCCAAATCTTTATTAATTCTATACAGACTATAATGTTAGTACGAAGTTGGTTAGAGCGAATTTTCGCTTATGGCGAACTGATTTTCCAGTACAAAGATAAACAACACAAACTATCATTTCATTTACCTGTAGGTATTTATCAATAATTCTACTGCATATGGCAGACTTGATAATTGACTATTGACATCCAGCTGTGAAATTCTCAGTGTGGCACCATAAAGCACCCACAGTACACAGCATGGGGTTAATGGGTCAACGTTCCTTTCGAAATGCCTTTAAGTGGTCATTTTAGTTTCTACTGTAAATATATAAGGTGGGTGGGGGTGGGGGGATATGTGCTCATACCATCTGTGTCTAATAAACATATAAACATATTTCTAGCTGTTTATATATGTTACTTTTTAGGTCTGATCTAACATCATCTGGGGAGACCCCTAGCGATATAACTGGTCAGAGGAGGTCACATGATCAGGACATCTACACCCCTGCCGAGAGACTGGACATAGAAATCAAACGACTGCTAGAGTTATCTTCCTTGGGAACTGAGGGTCAGTAAACAAGTTGTCCTTGACCTTTTCAAAAGACAGCTTAAAGGATATTACCTCTTTGTCCATGTCGGACAGAACATGCTTAGATTTTGACACTTAAGCTGATAAAGATGCTTTTCATGCCTTTGCAAACATGGTAGACCCTGATCAGACAGCCCCCATAGGAACTATCTCATCAGTGTCTAATGTGGTTGTTTACATTGTATGAACTGATATAGATTTTAATCTACAGTTTATGTCACAGCTCAAAAACAAATTATGTCGTTATGTCTTAACCTATTTTTAGATACAATCTCTTTTAATAAATCTACCGAAAAGGAGCATTAACTAGAGAAAAGGGATTTTTTAGAATTTTGAAGTTTGAAACCATTGTGATAATGCTCTATTTATCACAATGGTTTCACAAAGAGACTTTTACAGAGTCGTCAAAAGTCATCAATATGAGGGAATGGGTGAAATGAATATTTATCAGGTAAAGGATTAATCAAGCATTTAAAGAGTATTTGTAGTATGGAAGTTAACTCTTTACATAATCTTTACGTTATCATCTGCTACTGGTTCTAAAAAAAGGATGCGTAAAAAGGCGTATTTATGGTGTAAAGGGTTATTGAGAATTTTATAGAAAGTTTTCAGTCTGTCAAAGGTTTTGACAGTTGTAACAGCCTTTATGATAGTAGCAAGGTTTCCACAAGTGTTCATTGTATTTACTTCATTTCAGACATTGAAGACACAAGAAGGAAATTATCTGATACCAGTCTGCAGGAAACATCCACATCTTCTGGTGATGATAAACCAATCCAAGCCTTCAGTAGGTTTGGTGAGAACCAGTCAACCATTGTAAGCAGGGTACCAAACAAGAGTGTTGAGGATTTGTATCATTCAGACTGTGCTGGGTGCCAGGCTACTCAAGGATTATCTCCCCTGACTCAAAGAAAGCACTCACATCCAAGTCCAGTCACGACAAGACAGATTGACACTGATAGCCTGAATTTTGAAGATAATTTTGACCTTGTAGGGGCTTGTGGGGGCAAAGATGATTCAAAGAATCAGGCAGACAGTGACTCGGATGCCTTGACGTCAGTGGATGATGTTCGAGTGGAAGGGAGGATCTTGCAGAAATTGCTTAATACAGACAAGATTGATAAACCTTTTCAGGAGAACTTGTCAACTGGTGCTACAGCCTTTGGTGTTATCAAAGACATATCAGTGTCAAATATTCACATTAGCGATGAGGACAAAACGAAAGACTTCTTACAGAAGGATCTCACAAGATTTTCAAAACCTAAAGTTGTAGATAGAGGAAATGGGCGACTCTTTTCTGCTAACACTCCGGGAGAGGACGAAAAGGTTTTTTCATTGATAAGTCCAGAGTCAGACTTCTCAGAATCCAGCTCAAGTGAAGTATGGGGTTATAGACCTCAGGTGGTGAATGACCATACTCAAGAACGAACACCGGAGACAGACTCTAGCTTTGATGCATGCTCATATGCTGATTTACCCAATCAGAATGAGCTTTACAGATATTGTGACTCCACAAATGAGCCAAGCCCTGTGATTGGTGAGGAAACAAAAACAGACAATTTGATTGGCCAGGACCAAATGGCGTCCAATGATATTTCTATTGTAGAAATGACGGAAAATCTCTTACAGATGACTTTGGAGATGCAGACCAAACTTGATAAAGATTTAAATACTCATCTCAGCTCACAAGCATCATTGGAGTTAGGGGTAGAAAATAGTCCCAATTTGACAGAGTATGCATCGGGCTACTCGGAACCATCAAATGGTACTCTAGTGTCTGAGGAGCTGGCCCCTCAAGAATTGCTCACAGGGTCAACATATGTCAGTGAGGATCAAAGAAGCCTGCCAGAGAGGTCAGAATCTACTGTCCTTGACACTCTGGGAACAGACGTGGACAGTGTTACTATGGTAACAAGTATGACATCATCACACAGTGAGACTCGTGAAAGTGGAAGACGAGAAGAGTCCAGATCAACTTATGTGTAATGTGTTAGTGCTGTGTCAGAGCTGTAAATAAGATTCGTACTGATCTTCAACCCTTTCAAATGGACTATTCCAAAAGTCAAACAGATCAAGCTTATATTGAATATTTAGGGGGTTTTCTGAAGAAAAGTGTAACATGACAAACAGTGCAGACCCTGATTAGAGGGCTCCTTTAGGAGCCCTCTCATCTCAGTCTAGACTGTTTGCAAAGGACATAAGTGACTCGTGTCCCGCACTGTAAGAGTTATAAATCTCTTATTTCCCCTCCAAATCCTGTCTTGCAGCAACTCATTAGAATCACCTCGGAGAGGAAATTCTAATGAGTTGCAGTAAGATAGGGTATTGGCTAAAAAAAAAATGTTTTTAATTTTTTTTCTAAATACGCTTCTTATTTACAGCTCTGCTGTTTGGCAATATTATACCCCCAAGGGGCCAGTGCATAGATCTAGGTGATATATGTTTGCTATTGCAATTGTTGAATGTTAACCTATTATAGTATGCTGTGAACTTTGGATGTCTTTCAGAGCTCCAGATAAGATGCGTAAATTAAAATATTTTCAAGTATAACTTCTTTATTTCTCCACCAAACCCTATGCTGTGACCACTCTTTAGAATCGTCTCATCGAGACGATTCTAAAGAGTGGTCATAACATAGGGTTTGGTGGAGAAATAACGATTTTAATATTGAAGTACGCATTGTTATCTTTAGCTCTGGTCTTTTCAGTTTTACACTACAAGTTACTTATAAGCATCATGTCGTATTATTTTTGGTCAACAAGTTTGGTAAACATTAGTAGTAAATGAACACGATTGTAATATTATTTTTGTCACATGACACAAGAACCCCAAGAAAAATTAGCGCTTTTTCCTATTTACATTTCAACGACAGCTGTCAATCAGACCGACTTGCCTATGTTATTTATCTGTTACATGTACATTGCATGTGTGCAGTATATAAAACTATGAACTTGTTATAATAACTTGGGATACATGTAATAAACAGGTATACATTAAACCTTTCTAAACCAGAAGTTTAGTAAAGAAGCATTTAGGTCTTTTTAGGCAAGTGGCTGTTTAATGCAGGATGAAAGTCATGCAGAAAGCTCCTTTTGGGAGCTTTCTGCATGATTTTCACCCTGCATTAAGCTCCCACCTATCTTACAGACCGGCATTGATAATAATTTGAGCATCTGGTTTAGAGGGGTTTTACTGTACAGTTAAACATCTCTACCATGACCAATAATGACTCAATGATTCTAAGTCCTATTGACAGATTGTTGCTTACCTCTGTCCAAGCTGTTTGTCTAAAGCGTGTCACTTAGTGTGAAGTTTCACAGACATACTTACATTGTTAATGCATATATATAAACATCAGCTTCAGAAGTATATCTTATTTACAGCTTATGAAATTAGTGACATTGTCAGCTTTGATTTAACTCTTTACCTGATTGAAACGACTTGTAACGCCTTTGCAAACAGAGTACATCCAGATCAGACAGCTCCTGAAGCACCGGTCAGATCACGATCTATGCTCTGTTTGCGTATGAAATGATATAGATCTGATTCTACAGTTTCTGCCTTGGTAAAAAATTCTTTTGTTCATGATATCGTTAAAAAATTCAGCTAATTAATCCTTCACTTGCTATTCACGTCAATATACCTACCTGTAAATAGTGAAGTCCCAGATGAGACAGCTCCTGCAGGAGCTGTCTCATCAGGGACTGCACTATTTACAAATTGATTGTGCAACCAATGCTCTCCACAGCAGTAATTGCACAGAGAAATAATTGTAGACAGTGAAGATATATGTATTATACAACAGGGCATGAGTAAAGAAGAAGAAAGGTATTTTAAAATTCAGCAAGAGAAGGGTTAATAATCACACATTTTTTTTTGTAATAACTATTCTTTAGGTAAAGGGTTAAGTCAGTTATGCTTAGCAAACACATAATTAGACATAGACACAGGAAAACCCTACTGGAACCCTCTAATGAGATTCAGGGTCTGTTTCTTTGCTTAGCTCTTAAGCCTTACACCTTTGCAAACAGAGTAGACCCCGATCTGCTCTGTTTGCTTATGAAATAATATTGATCTGATTCTACAGTTTTTGCCATTGCACAAACCTTCCCACTACCATGTGCCATCAAATTTTTTTTAATCTAATTAATATTTATGATGTCATTATTTCTTCCATGAATATTCATGAAGTAAAGGGTTAACCATACTATTCATAAAAGAAATAATGATAGTGAAATTAATTAAATAAATTTTGAAATGGCACAGGAAAACGGGATTTTTGTTACCCTAACACAAACTGTAGAATGACATCTATATAATTTCATAAGTAAACAGCAGATCCTGATCAGACGGCTCCTGTAGGAGCCATTTGATCTGGATCTACTCAGTTTGCAATGGCATTAGAAAGGTGTATCTATGAGGTGAAGGGTTAAGATTTTTTCAAAGTCATCTGATCTGGATCTACTCAGTTTGCAATGGCATTAAAAAGGTGTATCTACGAGGTAAAGGGTTAAGCTTTTTTAAAAAACAGCTGCATTATTTTTTTCTCCACCGAACCCAATGTTGTGATCACTGTTGAATATTATCTGAAACATCCTCCTCCCCTCTCTCCTTTATCAATGACTTCGCTAAGGTTGCCCATGCACAAAATCCATTTACCATATCTTAGAATTTAACAATATGAAAAAGTGGATAATGTTTATAATTGACTGCCATTTAAAACCCTTTACTTCATGAATATTCATTTCAGAACTAAGGTTTGAATACTGATTAGCGCTTTTTTCATAGCAACATCGTGTACAAGGGACGTACAAAGATACATACTCAAATACTAAAATCGTGATTTCTCCACCAAACCCTATGTTGTGACCACTCTTTAGAATCGTCTCTTCGAGTGGTCACAACATAGGGTTTGGTGGAGAAATAAAGAAGGCATTCTTGAAAATGTTTTACCTCTGGACCTCTGATATATATTATTACATAAGCAAACACAGCAGACCCTGTTCCGACGGCTCCTATCAGACAGATCCTACAGGAGCCATCTGATCTTAGTCAGCTCTGTTTGCAAATATGCAAATATTTATGAGGTAAAGGGTTGTTGGATGTATTTAATTTTATACAGAAAACTTAAAAAGGCCAATTTGCTAGTGAGTTGAATGCCTTGAATAACTGAACAATATTCGTATATTGTCGTTAATCATCCCGACTAAATCAGGTCAATGTCATTTGTGCTAATGTTTTCGTGATATTTTATATGAAATGTTCTTTTGAACTATTATGTTAGCTGATGTCTTTTTCAGTGTCCTTCTCAGAGCAATAGATAAAGGTGTGTACTCAAATACTACAATTGTCATTTCTTTGCCCAATACAGTAAAACCTCTCTATGACGGCCACTAAATTGTGTTAATTAGTTGGTATTTAGGGCAGTTGGCTACTTAAAGCAAGGTGAAAGTAAAACAGAACACTCTTATAGGAGCGTTCTGTTTTACTTTCACCTTGCTTTAAGCAGCCACCTACCTTTAACGCAAAATACTTGATGTAATTTAGTTGCTGTTATAGAGAGGCTTTACTGTACTAAAATTGCCATTTCTTCACCAAATGCTAAAAATCGTCATTTCTCCACCAAACACTATGTTGTTACCACTCTTTAGAATCGTCTCTAGGAGACGATTCTGAAGAGTGGTCACAACATAGGGTTTGGTGGTGAAATAAAGGAGATATTTTATAAAACGTTTGAATTACGCATCTTTATCTAGACCTGTGTTTGTTGTGTTAGCTCACTTATGTCTCTAGCTCTAAATGAATTTGCATGAATATTTATTTTGAATAAATGTAATTTTAACCCTTTACTCCATGAATACTCCTTTCTTTGTCTTTGCAAACAGAGTAGACTGCTCCTACAGGAGACGTCTGATCAGGGTCTGTTCTGTTTGCGTATGATATAATATAGATATGATTCTACAGTTTCTGCCATGGCCAAAAGTTGCTGTGTTCATGGGCCATTATGGAAATTCTATTAATGAAATGAATATTAATTAATAATTAATGTCACTGTGGATATAAATTAGCTATTTTATAACGGCATATCGGCACATGGCAGAAACTGAAGGATCAGATATATAATTTTCCATGTACACACAGCAGACCCTGATCCGTCAGCTCCTACAGGACCGTCTGATCTGGGTCTACTCTGTTTGCGAGTGTTAAAAGGTGTCTGTATGAGGTAAAGGGTTAATTTGTAAGAACTTTTATGCAGTTGTGCAGTGTCAAAATAATTAGATAAGCGAGCAGTATGTACACTGAACAGAGGGGCTTCTTCAGATTTGTCCTGTTTTAAGGACACTAGGCTACCTTGTGCCTAGTTTACATTTGCAACGGAGGCCATACGATTTCTTTCTCTGCGATTTTTCTACAATTTTGTTTGGCATTGTTGAAGTCTACTGGCTGCGATATTTTTGTCTACACTGTCTACGGTCACCATACTATTGTTTGTGTATACTGATCGGGGCTTATCCGTACGATGACTGAGCGGCGACCGTACGGAGATCATGCGATCTTCGTGCTATCTCCGCTTGGATAAGGCAATCATATGGAGCCTGTGCGGGTTCCATACAAAGACCAGCGGGATTGTTCCATCTTCTATAGATAGACAAACTATTAATGCAGGAAATGTCAAATAAATATGCACCAATTAGAAATCTCAAAATCGCCGCACGGCCATCATGTGGTCATCGTGAGGTTGCCGCAGGATGACAGTGCTATGTACGTACGATTTTGCTACATGTTCTCGCGCGGCCTATGATGATGCCTGTGCAGAGGTCGTACGATGCCTGTTACCACATGTTTACCGGCTGCAGGCTTGCCATTTTGGAAAATATGTATAACTTTTTTATGACAAATCATAGCCGCTACAGCGCCCGGGAATATGGGAAATTCGTATGGCGACCGTATGCCTCCGTACGGAGACCGTACAGTTACGACGAGTCTACGGGCAATCACAGGGCAAATGTAAACTAGGCACCTGTTTGTACAGGTCTTTAACCCTTTACTCCATGAATATTCATGATTGTGAAAAATAAGGACGTCATGAATATTAATTAGAATAATTGTTCTAATACCTAATGGATACAGGAAGTTTTGGCCATAGCAGAAACTGTAGAATCATATCTATATTATATCATAAGCTAACAGAGCAGACCCAGATCAGATGGCTCCTGCAGGAGCTTTCTCATCTGGGTCTACTCTGTTTGCAAAGGCATAGAAATATATTTATGGAGTAAAGGATTAAGTCATTTTTGATAACTTTTACCTTTATCCTGCGGAGCAGATTATTTTTACACAATATTTCACTCACTTCTTTCTCAAAATTCGAGCTATAATTAGCTTGTCTACTATTGTTACTATAATTAGCTTGTCTACCATTGTTACTATAATTAGCTTGTCTACCATTGTTACTATAATTAGCCTGTCTACCAAAATGCAATCGATGCGTCCAACAGTTTGGATCCAGATGAGACACCAAGTTATGCGGCACCTCATCTGGATCCAAACTGTTCGCATAGGTAATCACTCCTCCGACCTCAGCAGACTAAAGATTAACCCTTTACTCCATAAATAAGCCTTTCAACGCCTTTACAAACAGAGAAGACCCAGATCAGACGGCTCCTCTAGGAGCTGTCTGATCAGGGTCTGCTCTATTTGCTCATAACATAATATAGATCTGATTCTACAGTTTCTGCAACGGCCAATAATATCTTGTGTTCATATGCCATTATAAAAATGAATATAATTAACATCCATTATGTCATTATTTCTTTCATGAATATTCATGGAGTAAAGGGTTAAAATAGACTGATATAGTAGCAAATAATGAAGACCCTGATAAAACGACCCCTTTTGGAGTCTGGGTCTTCACTATTTTCCAGATATTGTCTGCCGAGCTAAAAAATGAAGTAAACCCATTTACCCTGATTACTTGTGATCACTTGGTCGTAGGTGTTGTCGGCAGCGGCAGCTTGCAAAAACTTAGTAAATGTAATATAGTTCATTACTCGAAAAGTATAAGAGGTATCAACATGAAACTTCATAGGTTAGTAGATCTCATTGAGGGGAATGCCCCTATTTAAGAACCATAACTCTTGATTCCATAATTTTGGAGTTATGGCCCTTTATTTTTTCAATTTTTTTTTAATTTAGCTGGACAAGCACCAAATCAGACGAGCGTTGGCGCCGCATGCAGCTCTTGTTTCTTCTTATTTTCTCTTAAGAAAGTTTGTCAATCAAATATTACAGTCATGCCAATTGGACCAGTTTTGTTTATAAATTTTAGGAATGCTTTCCAAGAAACCAAAGTCGGTCTTCTGGTGGAACATTTGTAGTTGACTAGGGTGTTAATACGTCTGTAGATTTAAGTGGTATTGTGATATACGTGTTAGAATTTTTGTTGTACAACATTTTGTCATTGGATATTTCATTCTTTCAGGTCTTATTACACATTTGTTGCTTTTGAATGGTACTTTTACAAAGTATACAAGATGACTGACTGGCAGTAAAACTATACAGGCTTGTCTAAAACAGGGAAATACAGAGGTCCAGATAAGAGGTGTAAATTAAAAACATTTCCAAGAATAACTTTATTTATTCTCCACCAATCCCTATAATTATTATGACCACTCTTTAGAGTTGCCTTTTTGAGACGATTGTAAAGAGTGGACACAACATAGGGTTTTGTGGGGAAATGAAGATACAAGTACTTGAGTACGCACCTTTAAATGGTGCTCTGGACAATTTTTCTCCGAAATTCTGGAAAATCAACAAACAGCTTTCTTGGATGAAAATAATTTTTATTCTGGCTTATGGTCATAGGAATTTTACATCATGGCAAAAACTGTAGAATCAAATCTGTATCATTTCACAAGCAAACAGAGCAGACCCTGGCTCCTATAGCAGCTGTCTACTCTGTTTGCAAAAAGATGTAACTGGAGTACAACTGGAAGAAGGGGGCAGTTGATTTAGAAGCAGTTGAAGATGTCATTCCGGTTGTTTTGTTCCAATTTGATATCTTACATGATTAAGGATGTGACTTTTCTGCACATCTTAACCTTTTACTCCATGAATATTGTTGGAAACAATTTTTAGAATGCTACATGAACACAGGAAGTTTTGGCCAATTGTGAAAACCGTAGAATCAGATCTATACTACATGTACATTACACGTAAATGGGGCACACCCTGTTCAGACGGCTTCTACATAGCCTTCTGATCTTGGTCTACTCTTTTTGGAAAGGGATATATTTGAAGTAAAGTGTTAAATACTGAACTGAAAATGTATTCAAATCATTTGAGGGGTGAATGTATTATTGATGGATAACTCGAAAGCCCTTTACTCAGTGATGCCAGTATTAAAATGCAGCTAATTAGGCCTTCATATCAATGTATTTTTTGCGCATTTGCAAACAGGGTAGACCCAGATCAGATGGCTCCTATAGGAGCCATCTGATCAGGGTTTGCTCTGTTTGCTAATGGAATTTGATAGATCTGTTTCTTTAGTTTCTAAAATGGCTACAATGGTCCACCTACTCTATTTCACTATTACTATTTTGTTCATGAATTCAGTAGGTATTGAAATTTGGAATAAACATAGAACAGGGCAAGGGTTAAATGACAGGGTTATAGCAGATGTTGGCTTACTGCAGAAGATGAGCATCTGCATTACTATCATTCTTTACTTAACCCATTCCCGCATATAGACGCCTTTTGACGCTTCTGTAAAAGTCACTTTGTGAAACCATTGTGATAAATAGAGCATTTGGGAGCAAATGCTCTATTTATCACAATGGTTTCAACACTACACAATTCTAAGTCTTTCCTTTTCAGTAGTAAATGCTCCTTTTCGGTAGATTTGTTCAAAGAGGTTGGATCTAAAAATAGCCTATGCGGGAAAGGGTTAATGAATATTAATGTCAGAAGTAATGACTATGACTTCGCTGAAGCTTTTAAATGTCATGAACTATTTTTATCATGACAGAAACTAGAATTTCATAAGCAAACAGAGCTCACTCTGATCAGACAGCTCCTACTGGGGCTGTGATATGGGTCTGCACTGCTTGTAAAGATGCAGAAAGGTGTTTTATGGAGTAAAAGGTTGTGTGGCTTCTTTGGAGAGGTTCTACTGTTTCTCTAGTGGTCTTTTTCTCCGTTCATATTGGCTATATATCTCATCTCAGCTTGAATGTATGATGCTTATTGGTTTGTCACAAAGCTTACAAAGGGTATTTAGCAGTTATATTTTTGTGCTGCAAATCTTGTTATGTATTGTATGTGAAGTAAATCACTAATATATACATCAAATTACTGCAGTGTAGTGTTATTATTTATATGCAGAAGCCCAGATAAGATGCGTAAATTAAAACATTTTTGAGTATAACTCCTTTATTTCTCCACCAAAACCTATGTTGTGACCACTCTTTAGAATCGTCTCTTTGAGATGGTGCTAAAGAGTGGTCACAACATAGGGCTTGGTGGAGAAATGACAATTTTAGTATTTGAATAAGCACCTTTACCGATTGCTGTTATGTTTATGTCCACTTTAGGTCATCTGAGAGACTTGAGGGAACTGAAGCCCCATTCTATATTTGACTATACAGTGAACTCCCATTATAACGACCATGTTTGTTACCACTGAAAGTGTGGCTGTAAAATGTAGTTTTAACCCTTCGCTTGCTGTTCACGTCAATATACCTACCTGTAAATAGTGAAGACCCAGATGAGACAGCTCCTGCAGGAGCTGTCTCATCAGGGTCTGCACTATTTACAAGTTGATTGTGCAACCAGTGCACTCCACAGCATTGATTGCACAGAGAAATACTTGTACACAGTGAAGACATATATAATTATACAACAGGCCATGGGTAAAGAAGGAGAAATATATTTTAAAATTCAGCAAGAGAAGGGTTAATGAACTTAAAGTAATATGTTTCCAAAATTCATATCAGTATAATGAATATTCTGTTAAATCGAATGTCATTATAGTAAGAGTTCACTGTAGAGTGCATTGTCCATTACAGGGGCTACAACTCTAATATTACTCAATACTGAGTGCATACCATTTTACAGTACCCCACGTTTTCAAATGTACATAATGATCCTACAAAGTTTCGTTTTGGAAATATACTTTGAATCTTGACAAAAAAACAAACTTTTGGAAGAATGTTTTGTACATACATGTAAATCATTCTTATGTCCTGTTCTATGCATTGGAACGATATATTGTGTTGCAGGGTTTTTATGCCCCCACATGGTGGTGGCATATATATGTTGCCCTTGTCCGTACGTCCATACGCACATCTAGAAGAATTTGTCCGGATTTCTTGGAAAGTATTTGTCCAATCCACACCAAACTTTACACACATGTTTGTGGCCATTAAATCTTGGTCATGGATGATAGCCATGTAAATCACTTCAGTCGTTTAGGAGTTGCGGCCCTTTATTTAAAAAATGACTTTAAAATGGCCCTTACTTTCTGTGACAAAAAGTCTGAAGTGGTGGAATCAGTGTCATATGGACACATTTCTAGTTTTTCTTGTCCCAAACCACTTGAAACTCAATATCAACAGGTATGAACACAGTCTATTCATGATTAAGATGTATGCTAAATCATATTGCTCTGCCCATGCAAATAATCAGAGGGATGTGTAGCACAAGCGTGACAACTGCCAACATTGTCTCTAATAAATACCAATCTGTGGCCGTAACATTTTTAAGGGGAGCTTCTTGCATTTTTTACACAGGTGGTTGCTTAATGCAGAATGAAAGCAATGCAGAATGTCCACATTACTTTGCTTTCAGTATACATTCACACTTTGCCCATAAATCCGCCTTTGCAAACAGAGTAGACCCAGATCAGATGGCTCCAGTAGCAAACATGATATAATATAGATATGATTTTTACAGTTTCTACTATGGCCAAAAATCCTGTCTCCATGTGCTATCATAACAATTAATCTAAATATCCATGATGTCGTTATTTCTTATAACGAATATTTAGGGAGTAAAAGCTTATGTTTCTTTATTTAACTCTTCCATGAATATTCATGTAAGAAGTAATAACACCATGAATATTAATAAGATTAATTGTGAAACTAGCCACATGGATACAGGATTTATTGGATATGGCAGAAACTCTAAAATCATATCTATATTATACCATAAGTAAACAGAGCAGACCCTGATCAGACGGCTCCTCTAGGAGCCGTCTGGTCAGGTTCTACTCTGTTTGCAAATGTGTAGAATGGTGTATTTAAAGAGTAACGGGTTAATGGTTTAGTTGTTTTCATATTTTAACCAGAAGAAAGGGATGTGTATTACACTAGGGTGTTTATTAGGGAGAATTTGGTATTCCTAATGCTGCGTTTACACTCAGCCACGATGTCCACGAATTAGAAAAAACGCAGAGGCGTCACGATTTTTTGGATTAATTTTCTTTTAGCATTTTCCATGCTTTCTTACGCCCTCTGTGCGCTTTGCTACACCCTGTAGCGTTTTGTTACGAAACCAACACGATTCTTGTGAAGATCGGTCACGTCCTTTCAAGTTCTCTTATGATCACCAGGATATGCTATCACGTTTTGCCACGTTCTGTTTAGATCTATCGCATTATTAAGTTCTGAAGCTTTCCTACGATAATCGAGTTATCGAAACGATTTGTTCAAGATTGCCGCGTTTTGAGCACCATTGGAGTATAGAAAGGAGGCATGGGCCATCCTCTCATTCTATCATGAGATTCCAAACAGGAACGAGCTACCGCTATGAATCGTATGAATCCAAGCTATGAAAAAAATGCAGAACTGGCAGTTGTTATCTATGCATAGTTAACAACTGCCACTCTGCCAGTTCAGCATCTTTTTCATAGCTTGGATTCATAGCGGTAGCTCTATGCATATATAGTTGCTCGCAGAAAGGAGATTCGACGGCAGCGACAAAGGACGGAGCAGGACAAGATAGAAGAAAGGAGAAGGAGCAAACGAAAGAGAGGGCATAGGACCTGCTGGGTAAGTCAATGGTTACGCCATCAGCAGCGTAGCTGAATCCAAATGTAATTAATGTACGCATCGTGGCTATAGGGCTCCGGGGGCATGCTCCCCCGGGAAAAAAAATTAGAAGTGTGTTGTTTTGAAACCATTGTGATAAATAGAGCATTTGCTCCTACAGGAGCAAATGCTCTATTTATCACAATGGTTTCAAAGATGGCTTTTACAGAGGTGTCAATAAGATGAAATGTATTAAAGCTTACATGACAAGACAGCGTTATCAAAGTATATCCCCTTCGCGTTCCATTTTTGTTCCATTTTGGCCACAGTAATGTTTTCACTTTTCAAATTAATGTTACTGTAATACAAGTGACAAAACTAGATTTAGTGCCAATAGATTCTCATCCAGAATAGTCAATCAGTGGAACAGACTAACAGAATATGTTATTTCAGCCAAGAGTGTAAATAATTTTAAGAGTGCTCTTAACACTGCTTGGAGAGCAAAAGACAATAAATTCAATATAGATCAATACTAGAACCATCACCACGCAGAAATTATTGTTTACCGATTGAAATTGGGTCAAGGCGAGCAGAATTGCTTATTGGAAGACCATCAACGACAGGCAAGTTACGCACGTGCGTAAGTGCGAATCGCTAGCTACGCGCCTGTCCATGGTTGGCTTATGTGGGAGTTAGACTTCTTGTCAGATGCGGTAGGTTCTGTAAGTTGGGGCAACCTTGCCATTCTTGGCAGAGCTTTTCCGTCCTCTTTTGGTAGGCATCTTCAAACCTGATATCATGAAGAGTGTGAAACAAATCTTGCAGAGCGTGGAGCCAACATGTAAAAGCCACGCCGGAACTTTTCCGAACTTATTAGAGCGTCACAGACCGCGGGAGCCAATCGGGATGATTTTAACATAACGTGCCGTAGCGTGATGGAATTACCGATATAACTCAATATAATTGACGAATCGTAGAAGAGAGTGATAAAGCGTGAAAGAAACGTGAAAGAATCTTAGTACAACTTAAATTAACCAATCGCGTTTTCCAAGTTCACACAGATCCCCTATACGGTAGAGGTTCAAGCTTCGGTGCGCTAGCCTATGTCAAGGCCTGTTAAGCTGTACTACGCTCTGCTAAGATTTCCACGTTTTATCGCGCTTTCTCAAGATATAAAAACTATTCAGGATAAGCCGATAAATCGTAGCAAAATTTTGACCGTCAAAATTTTTGTCACGATCCTTGCGATCATCACGATTCTTCCAAGCTCCCTCTAATTCCCCAAGATTCAGTTGACTTTTAGATCTACCTGATAAATATTCAGATAAGAAATAATGACATGCGGTAGCTGATTTTCCTTTATAATGGTGTTATAAACGTGGAAATATTTGGCAATGGAAGAAATTATAGAACAAGTAAAAGATGAAAAATTGTCATTACCGGTTTAGATTTCGCGGCCTCGCCGAGCAATAAGTTTGTTTTAGCCAGACTCATACCGGGCACGCGCACCGACAAAAAGCGGTATGACTAAAATACGAAATGGAAACAAAGTACGAAATGGAACGAAATGGAATCTAAACATACGAAATGGAAACACAGATTTTTAACTAGATGTTTTTTTTGGGAAATTGAATTGATGTACATATACCTAATATAAATACAGACTCTTGTACAAAATTTCAGCAAGAAAATGTGAAAAATAAAGATTTTACAACGATTTATATATTCACGCATTAACAGCCTGAACTGAAATGGAATCTGAACATACGAAATGGAAACACAGATTTTTAACTAGATGTTTTATGGAGAAAATGAATTAATGTACGTATACCCAATATAAATACAGACTCTTGTACAAAATTTCAAAAAGAAAATATGAAAAATAAGGATTTTACAACGATTTATATATTCCACGCATTAACAGCCTGTCCTGAAATGGAATATGAACATACGAAATGGAACCACATCTCCAAAGAGATGCATTTAATCAACAATGCCCATATATATATGCATGCTAAACATTATTATTAACATATGCATTAAATTTGGGATAAATTGATCATAAAATAAACATTTTATAGCGATTTACATATCCCCATATGTGGATCAGGCTAAGGGAACCTCATGAAATGGAATCCGAACATACGAAATGGAAACACAGTTTTTTACTAGACATTTTTTAGGCAAAAATGAAATCATGTATGTGTACCTAATATAAATACAGACTTGTGTACAAAATTTTCAGCCAGAAATTGTCAAAAATAAAGATTTTACAACGATTAATATAGTTCATGCATGAACAGCCAGAATTGAAAATGAACCTGAACATACGAAATGGAACCATATTTTCAAAGAGGGGCGATATATCAACACTATTCATTCACAAATGCATGCTTAACTTTATTTTAGACATTTGCATTACGTTTGGGATAGTTTGAATGAAAAATAAATTGTTTTTATAGCGATTTACATACTCCCATATTGGGATCAGGCTAAAGGAATCTCATGAAATGGATTCCAAGCATACGGAATGGAAACACAGTCTTTCAATTAAGTAAACGTGTATCTGCAAAACTGGATTCATGTAAGTATACCTAATATAAATACAGACATGTATGAAAATGAGATCGGAAATAGGAGAATTAAAGATTTGACAGCGATTTTATATATACCACGAATTAAGAGCCAGACCTAACATGGAATCTGATAATCTGTAAATGGAACCATATTTTCAAATAGAGGCATTATGTCGACAATCTTCATTTATGTATGGATACTAAACGTGTTTTAGACATACATGTATTTATCAAATGTGGCATATATTGATTAATAAATAATGATTTTGTAGCGATTTACATATCTCCATAATGCATCAGGCTAAAGGATCCTCCTGAAATGGAATATGAACATACGAAAGAAAATGGAACTATAGTTTTAAAAGCAAATGTATTTTTGGAAAATAATAATTTACTATACCTACATCTAACACTTGTATATAGACTTGTGTACAAATCTATATTCGGAAAGGGTGAATAATAAAGGTTTTGCAACAAATGGTTTATCCCCTAGGCTAAGGGTCAATCGTGAAATGAAATTCCGAATTACACTAATCAGCTCCCGTATATAACAGCAGGTGTTTGACGATGGGTGGCAGTTAAAGGATTATTAGCATGGCGGTGTATGTTTATTGTGGACAATTACACCTGGACAGACCCCATGCATCTTTGTTATAAGCTATTTCATAATAAATATTAAATGGAATGGGTCTAATAAATGTATATGTACTCGGTATCCCGCCCTATATCTAGATCCAGTATGCAAACACTGAATTGTTTTTGAACTTCCCATGTTAAAAACAATACAATTCTCTTATTTCATCAATTACAATTCGGCATGCTAAGAATATCACTTAGAGAAGTTTGTCACATAATTAGGCTAATACTGTCACATTAGAATCGTTTATTTTAATCATGTTTGGCACAACTGATAGAGTGACATTAATCACCCACAGCTTTGATTGGGATATAGGTGTGAAGAAATTTAACGTTGCGCGTGGCTCAGTCCTAATCAATTAAAAGTGATAGTTGTCAAATCCACTTAAGGAATTATCTTAAAAAATGAATATCCCTTATTAACCAAACAATAGACAAATGCGACATTCTGTTTGCAAACTGTGGGTTATTATATGTATTTATTTCAAATATCAATCCATACTTAATATTAATGGTCAAAATAGTTATAATGAAATGTTGAAAATGAAACAATGTAGCCATTTTAGAAAGTGACGAACTCATTAGCTAACAGAACAGACCCTGATCAGACGTTTTGAACTTGGTCTTCTCTCAAACCATTCAAGTTTATTTAGTTTAGCCGATGTGATATTCGGTTAAAAGTTGATCTTAGAAAAAATAATTATATTACAATTACATATTTCGATTACATATCCCTTCAACATCCAATGATCTGGATCTATATTGGTTTACTGTGCTTCACAAGTTATACGAATGTACCTTTATATGATATTTATATATTCTTTTCAAACTGTGTTGTTAATGAATATAACCTTATAAACAATTAGTTCTAATTCTATTCTTATGCGCACCGCATGTGGTAATCAAAGGATTTAACAGATACACAGCTACTTAGCATATCACACCTGGGGTCCATTTCGAATGTTACTATTTGAACAGCGGGGGCCTTTAGCATGCTGTCCATACAGGGATATTTAAATCGCTATTAAATCATTATTTCTTCGATCTATAATCTCAAAAGATATGTAGATGTAAAAAAAACCATGTTGAGCATGCATACATTAATGCACATTGTAGATATAATAACTCTCTTCGAAGATATGTTTCCATTTCGTATGTTGAGATTCCATTTCAGGACTGACTATTAATTCATGGAATATATAAATCGTTGTAAAATCTTTATTTTTCACCTTTTATGGTTCATATTTTGTACACAATTATGTATTTATATTATGTATACGTAAATGAATCCAGTTTTGCAAATATACGTTTCCATTTCGTATGTTTAGATTATATTTCAGGAGGATCCTTTAGCCTGATGCTCATATAGGGATATGTAAATCGCTATAACATCATTATTTTTTAATTTATATATCCCAAAAGTTATGCAGGTGACCAAAATAATGTTAAGCATGCATATATAAATTAATAGTGTTGATTAAATGCCTCTCTTTGAAGATATGGTTCCATTTCGTATGTTCAGATTCCATTTCAGTTCAGGCTGTTATAATGCGTGGAATATATAAATCGCTGTAAAATCTCTATTTTTCAAATTTTCTTGCTGAAATTTTGTACAAGAGTCTGTATTTATATTAGGTATACGTACATCAATTCACTTTTACCCAAAAACATCTAGTTAAAAATCTGTGTTTCCATTTCGTATGTTTAGATTATATTTCAGGAGGATCCTTTAACCTGATGCCCATATAGGGATATGTAAATCGCTATAAAATCATTATTTTTTTAATTATATATCCCAAAAGTTATGCAGGTGACCAAAATAATGTTAAACATGCATATATAAATAAATATTGTTGATTAAATGCCTCTCTTTGAAGATATGGTTCCATTTCGTATGTTCAGATTCCATTTCAGTTCAGGCTGTTATAATGCGTGGAATATATAAATCGCTGTAAAATCTCTATTTTTCACATTTTCTTGCTGAAATTTTGTACAAGAGTCTGTATTTATATTAGGTATACGTACATCAATTCACTTTTACCAAAAAACATCTAGTTAAAAATCTGTGTTTCCATTGCGTATGTTTAGATTATATTTCAGGAGGATCCTTTAGCCTGATGCCCATATAGGGATATGTAAATCGCTATAAAATCATTATTTTTTAATTTATATATCCCAAAAGTTATGCAGGTGACCAAAATAATGTTAAGCATGCATATATAAATAAATATTGTTGATTAAATGCCTCTCTTTGAAGATATGGTTCCATGTCGTATGTTCAGATTCCATTTCAGTTCAGGTTGTTAATGCGTGGAATATATAAATCGCTGTAAAATCTCTATTTTTCAAATTTTCTTGCTGAAATTTTGTACAAGAGTCTGTATTTATATTAGGTATACGTACATCAATTCACTTTCCCCAAAAAACATCTAGTTAAAAATCTGTGTTTCCATTTCGTATGTTTAGATTCCATTTCGTTCCATTTCGTACTTTGATTCCATTTCGTATTTTAGTCATACCCACAAAAAGTGCTTCCGGAATCAGTATGGCGACTACAGTCTAGAATGTCTTGCTAAAAATGACACAAATACTGCGGCGAGGGAATGAGATATGACCTTTAGAAGCCATACGTAATAAAAATTATATTTATGTTACCTGCTGAATTGCATGTATATGCGTTTGCATGCTGTTAATGAATTGCTCGCGTTAGCCTTCAGGAAAAGGTCAGGCTGTCAAAATTGACCTGTGCTCATCTTGCAGGATTATCCAGCTCCTGTATCTTTATAATCGCGCATGCGTGTTAAAATGGAGAGGGTCGGCTTTTGTTGTAGTTTAATAAAGTATAAAAATATTGCAATGATGTTGCCACTCAAAGTCACTGAAAGCCCAACCATGATCTAACACTTCAATCCATTGCTCCAGTTTCATGGTCATTCCTGAATGGAGAAGCAGATTTACACCACAAAGTTCACGATTTTTTGTAATGGAAGTAATTACAGCGGTAAACTGCTGTAGATGCATAAACTGTCAGAATTTCCTTGCCAAACTATATTGCTGTCATTTACTAGAATGTCGCTGCAAGGCGAGTCTAATGAGTAGCAGCAAGATAAACATCAAAACTACTTTACTACAGCTCAGGGTTAACTTGCACAAGCGGTACCCTGCTCAAGAAAAGGTACCTATAGTAGTCTGAAGATTCTTCAGTGTTGTAAGAAACACTTTCATTGTTGACAATTATGTTTCAGAAAAGTTGCAAAAAGGTGTAAGATCAAAGAAAAAAAAGAAAAGAAACATAATGAAGGAGAAAGGCAGAATTTGCTGAAAAATGTTCTACATCTACAGGATACGTTAAGCTGTCACACTTGACAATTATTTAACGGTGCGCAAGAGTATGAAGAAAAAGTATAAAGCAAAAAAGTAAAGTCAGAAAAGAGTATTGACTAGGGTTAGAGTTTGCATGTAGTATAAAGGTTAGAAAAACGAAATGAAAAAAAAAAAAGTATACCATCTACTACACCCCATAGGAGAGACCAATCCGATTTGCATGGCGCTACCAGGACACAAGGTCCCGCCGGCATACCCCCTCGATTCAAATCATCTTATTTTTCAAATGCAACCACGTTTTCCTTTCTTGTTGTAATGCAAGTATCGAAACTATTTTCCTATGCGGTAGCTCATTAGATCTATTTACGTCTAAATGGAAATGAAGAGGGAGGGATCCGTTGATAGAAAAACTGCATTTTAATGTAAATTATTTCAAAAGTGTTATGTTTTATGAGTCTATGAAAAAAAGATATTTAACTAAATTGACTGGATAAATCGAATAATAGGTTAATGCCGTAGATGGGACGCCTTTATCCGACTCGGAGAGAGAACAGTTGAGGCTCGGCAAGCCACGCCTCAACGTTTTCTCCCCTCGTCTGATAAAGGCGTCCCACTTGCCTCGCCTCAACGTTTTCTCCCCTTATCTGATAAAGGCATCCCATCTACGGCACTAATCTATTATTCTCTATTTATGCATAATAAATATTCATGATGTCAATATTTCTTACATGAATATTGAACCCTTTCCCTGTTGAATCTTCATGTAAGAAATAATGACATCATCAATATTTAGTCGCTGAATTTTTATGACATATACACTGAGGTCATTTGAATGCAGGACATGCATGCTCTGTCATTCGCATACATTGTAGAGGCAGATCAGTTGGCTCAATATTCCCAACCAAGAGTTGTTTCTAAAGAGTGGTCATAACATAGGGTATCCAGGGCTCATCTATATTGCATTGGAAATGAGTCCTTTTAACTGGCTCATGTAGACACCAGAAAAAAAGCTTGTATTCAGGCAGTCTTAGTGAATAATTCTGCATGATTTATATATCAGATTTATTACTGTCCTGGCTGATTATAATAATTGTTTTCCAGAGTCTTCCATCTTTGAGCAGTATGGACAAGGGGTAGACAGGGCAAACTCCTAGATGGTCTGGACATGGAGAAATACATGGAGAGATAATTAATCACAAAGGCATTTGATAGCAGGGAAAGCAAGCTTTACAAGGAGATGGTTCACAATTGCTAATTACAATGCTTCATTTAGGTATGTATACAGAGCTACAGAAAAAGGTTCGTAACCAAATACTAAAATGGTCATTTCTTCACCAAACCCTATACTGTGACCACTCTTTGGAATCGTCACGAAGATTCGAGACAATTCTAAAGAGTGGACACAGTATAGGGTTTGGTGAAGAAAAAATGTTATTCCTCAAAATGATATAACTTACCAGAGCTCCAGATATGATGTGTAATTTAAACAATTTTCAAGCATAGCTGCTTTATTTCTCCACCTACCTCTATACTGTGACCACTCTTTAGAATCGTCTCTTCGAGACGATTCTAAAGAGTGGTCACAGTATAGAGGTTGGTGGAGAAATCGCAATTTCAGTATTTGGGTACGCATCGTTATCTGTAGCTCTGACTTATGCATCTTATCTGTAGAGTATGTTTGTTAGTGCTAATGATGTAAGTTGCTCGTGCAGTTTTGATTTTGATTCCTGCTTTGTCAGAAATTGATAGGACTTGATGTTATTTCCTCAAATGGGCAGCTTTCATCATTTCAGCGTGAGAAATGAGTCGCTAATGTCCTTTGCAATTGTAGACCAAGATGAGAGGGCTCCTATAGAAGTCATCTGATCAGGGTTTACTCTGTTTGCTTATGGAATAATAAAGATATGATTCTACAGTTTCTGAAAAAGCCAAAATATCAATTTTTCATTGATCAGTTTACAGATTCAGGTAACAAAAATTCATGAAGTCACAGGTAAATATTCATTAGGGAAAGAGTTAACCCTTTACTCCATAAATATGCCTATCTACTCCTTTGCAAACAGATAAGACTGAGATAGACGGCTCCTATTAGAGCCGTCTGATGATGATCTGCTGTTCGCTTATGATATAATATAGATAACATTCTACAGTTTCAGCCATGGCCAAACATTTCTGTTTCCATGTGTATTATAACAATTTATCTAATTAATATTTATGGTGTCATTATTTCTTGCATGAATATTTTGCAGGTCTTCCAGTTGTCCAGCCAAAATTTATAACTGGCCCAGTATTGGAGTGAAGAAAAAGAAGGCTAGCTAGCACACTTAATTGGTTATGTTTTCAAGAGACAGTGCTGAAAGGGCAACTGATATACACAGGGGTCAGATACCTGAAAGAATCAATGGTAAGAAAGTGTTTCAGTGGTTTCAATGATTTAACCCATTTCCTCATATTGACGCTTTTTGGGGCTTCTGTAAAAATCACTTTTTGAAACCACTGTGATAAATTGAGCATTTGCTCCATAGGAGCAAATGCTCTATTTATCGCACTGGTTTCAGAACTACTTAATTCGAAAAATTCTCCTTTTCTCTAGTTAATGCCTCTTTTCGGTAGGTTTATTCAAAGTGGTTGGGTCTAAAAATAGCCTATGAGGTAATGGGTTAACCCTTTACTGCATGAGTAGTCATGTTAGAAATAATGACTGAATATTAATTGTTGCCATGGCAGCAACTGCAGAATCATATCTATTATTTCATGAACAAACAGAGCAGACCCTGATTAAGATGGCTCCTGTAGGAGCGGTCTGATCTGGATCTACTCTGTTCGCAAAGGCGACTACTTGGTCTACTCTGTTTGCAGACAGCTCCTAAAGGATAATCTCTACTTTCAACATGTTTTAAAAATGCTAAAAATGACATAAATAATTTGTTTGTATGCTGAAAAGAAGTATACTTTGAGAAAACCAATCGAATAAATGCCGACGAAGACAAAACTTTCATCTGTTTGATATCGAAGACCTCTATGTTATTCGCCAATGTATTAGTATCTATTCGGGTTGTGTTTTAGTTTCATAACTGTTTGACATAGTATTGACAAAAATGGTTTATTTTGTACCACAGGGTTATTTTGAGGTTCAAATTGACAATCTTCATAAGAATGAGTGAAGATAACAAATACAGTGAGCCCTCTTTACAACGGGGGTGTTTGTTTCCAGACATTGTGCTGGTATATTGAGGTTGCCGTTATAGCGAGTTAAAATATGAAAGGAACCATATGGTCAGTTTTAAACCAGTACCAACAGGTGATCGCTTAAATGCAGAACACAAGAAGTGCAAAAAGCTCCCTAAGGGAGCTTTTTGCACTTTTTGTGTTCTGCATTAAGCAATCATCTGTGCTACTGGCATTGCATCTATTTATTCAGTGGTTGTTTCAAAGAGTTAAAGGTAATTTTGCCCCTATAACGAGGGTGCCATTGTGACTAATGCCGGTATAACGAGGGTTCACTGTACCATATTTATTTAGGTAATCACAGTTTCTCCACTAGCGTGCAAAGAGTTAAGGTACCATCTCCCTTAAACCCCAAGAATTTGTCTTATTTTGCGTGATCCCTATCAACAGGTTTTACAATATATAAGTAGAAGCACTTTGATTTTGCTGTTTTGTGTTTTAGAAGAGCACCCAATGTCGACATTCATGCATCAGCTAAATCTACACCAGAGGTCGGGAAATATGTCTTCTAACAGAGGAGAAGAAAAGCATGAGGTATGTGACATATTAACTGTGAATATTATGAAAGTCTTCAGTCTCCACTGACTTGTAATGTTGAATAAGTCAGTAAACAGTGAGTTAGTACCCTTGTGATAGTTTTAACCCTTTCCCTCTTATAAATGTCTTTTCAAGTTTTCACACATTTGCAAACCGAGTAGACCCAGATCAGATGGCTCCTATAGGAGCTGTCTGATCAAAGTCTGCTCTGTTTGCAGATGTCTTTTCAAGTTTTCACACATTTACAAACCGAGTAGACCCAGATCAGATGGCTCCTATAGGAGCCGTCTGATCAAGGTCTGCTCTGTTTGCTTTTGACATGATATAGATCTGATTCTAGTTTTTGTCAAAGCAAAAAGTTTCTTTGAAAAGTTGACATTATGAAAATTCAGCTAATAAATATTCATGATGTCATTAGTTCTTATCTGTATATTGAACTGGGAAAGGGTTAAACCTTTACTTCATATTATTCATGTGAGAAACATTCACATTTATTTATTTATGAATATTTGTTAGCTGAGTTTTTATAACGACATCATGAACAATTGCAGAAAGTGTAGAAAAATATCTATGTTATTTCATGAACAGACCCTGATCAGACGGTTCCGATAGGAGCCGTCTGATCTGAATCTACTCAGTTTGCAAACTGTGTGAAAAGGTTTTTACATGAAAAGGTTAAGTAAAGGGTTAAACACTTTTTGTTTTTGGTAAAGTTGGAAATCTTTTAACCTATTTGCTCCCACGATCCCATATATGGGACGTAGGCAAACAGTGTAGACTCTGATCAGACGCCGCATAATGTGGCATCTGATCAGTGTCTACACTGTTTGCTGATAGGAAATTCAATATACAGTCCACTCTCGTTATGGCGAACTCGCTTGACACGAATTTCTCGTTGACACGAAGTTTTTGTATAGTCCCAACTTTTCTTCCTATATATTCTATATAAATTTAAGTTTTTAAGACGAATTCGAAAGATCACATTTTCGTTAAGTCGAAGTCATTTTCCGTCCCCAAAGTGTTTGTTTGCATGTAATTATCGGTGTTTGTATCGAAGTCGCACCTCTCAGTCTGATTGAGTTCGAGGTGTGAATTGGACCTTTTGATCCGACCCTGGCAAAGTACGTCAGGTGATCACGACACACGTAATTACAGTGTTTTGTGGGTAAACAATCACTGATGTCAGATAATTATTCAAACTGTGGAACAATGCCGCGTTGAGTGAACGTTATTTAGTAAAATGACACCTTACCTTCATTCGTCCTAAGTGTCAATCATAACTACTGTAGTAAGAAAGATAACTCTCAAGCGTCCTCGCTTCTGGACGATTTTGTAGAGATTGGATAAAAGTAAGGCAGGTTCCTTATTTTAATATCAATACATGCAGTTCAACATTGAATTTAATTTGTCACTTGAGTATAGCGAAACAGCTCACGGCGAAACATGTAAAATGGTGACTACATTTTGAAACGTCTGGTTTCCCGAATACGGCTGTTCTCTTAGATGTACCGGATGTACACGAATCGGCAACCAGCTAGTTCACGTGTGATTGCGTATTTCCGGTGCCCGTTTAGGAAAAGGGATTTCCCATAGAAATGGCGTAAACAAACGATGCGCTTTAAAAATCGCCAAACCAACGGTGATTAATTCAATAATAAAGGCAAAAGGGATCTGAAACTTGGATAGGACCTTGTAAATTACGGCATAGTGTCATTAATGGAGGGTAGGAAAGACAGAATTTTGTTCTCGCAGTAATGGATCAACACGCACATGTACAGTTTTATATACACAGAGTGCGATTCTTTTACACAATGTGAAGACTAAACTGTACAAACACATTAGTATTCTTGTAATATGGCAGCTTGTTTAAGGTGAACGTAATGGTAGAAACTGGATTTTTTTGAAAAATGGCATGTGATTTTTGAGTCGAACTCTCGATGAGTCGAAGTTTTTAACAGGTCCCTACGAACTCGACATAACGAGAGTCGACTGTAAAACAAAACAAAAATGAAAAGTTAGACCAGACATCCATCCTTTAGATAAAAGATAGATTAATCCAATATATAAGCATGGAAGAATCCACTGGGAGCAAATGGGTCAACTGAATATCAAATACTTTGGATCCAAGATTTTATCTTGATCAGAACTGTTTTCAAATCTCACCTTGATAACCTGGGTCTACTCTGTTTGCAGATGCATGAAAACACACTCATATGAAGGAAAGAGTTAAATGTTTGAATGATCCTATTTGCTTTTATTGTTGTGAACTTCAGGAAGAAACACACGATGTTCCCAGGACTCCCTATGACATTTGGAAAGCTACAAATTTCATGTATATGCAGCGCCCATATGTTGAGAAAGCAGCCAACTTCATGAATGCCAGATATCAAGATGATGGGAAAACTGCCAATTTCATGAACACAAAACATCCAGATGACGGGAGTCTTCCAGCTTTCATGAACATAAAACATCCAGATGATGGGAGGTCGACTAATTTCATGAACACAAAGCATCTAGATGAAGGGAGGCTTCCAGCTTTCATGAACTTAAAGCATCCAAATCATGGGATACCAACAAATTTCATGAACACAAAACATCTGGAGGATGGTAGGCTTCCAAATTTCATGAACTTAAAGCATCCAGATGATGGTAGGCCAACAAATTTTATGAACACAAAGCATCTAGATGATGGTAGGCCAACAAACTTCATGAACACAAAGCATCCAGATGATGAGAGGCTGGCAAATTTCTTGAACACCAAGCATCCAGATGATGGTAGGTCAACAAATTTCATGAATGCAAAGCAACAAGATGATGAAAGGTTGGCAAATTTCTTGAACACAAAGCATCTAGATGATGAGAGACTCATAAATTTCATGCACACAAAGCATCTGGATGATGGAAGGCAGTCACATTTCATGAACACAAAGCATCCAGATGATGGACAGTCAACACATTTTTTGAACACAAAACATCCAGACGATGGGAGATCATCAAACATTTTGAACACAAAGCATCTAGATGATGGAAGGCCTACACATTTCTTGAACACCAAGCATCCAGATGATGGAATTCCTACACATTTCTTGAACACAAAACATCCAGATGATGGTAGGCCATCAACTTTCATGAGCGCAAAGCATCCAGATGATGTTAGGCTGACAAATTTCATGAACACAAAGCCATCAGATGATGGACGGCAAACACATTTTATGAACACAAAACAGTCAGATGATGGGAGGCCGACAAACTTTTTGAACACAAAACAGTCAGATGATGGACGGCCAACACATTTTATGAACACTAAACATGCAGATGATGGACGGCAAACACATTTTATGAACACAAAACAATCAGATGATGTGAGGTCAACAAACTTTTTGAACACAAAGCGCCCAGATGATGAGAGGTTGACAAATTTTATGACTGTCAAACCAAATGATGGAAAACCAGCAGAATTCATGAATTTTGAGCATCGAGATGATGGGAAACAGACACACTTCATGAACACAAAACCACCAGACAAACAGAAAGCAGCAAATATTAAACCAAATGATGGAAAACCAACAAATTTTATGAATATGAAAAGTTCAGATGATGGAAAATCAACAAATTCCATGAGTATAAATCTTCCAATTGATGGAAAGACAAAACCTTCCATGAATGTTCCATGTCAGAATGATGAGAAAAGAACAAACTCGATGACAGCAGAGCCTACAGGTGACGAGAAACAGACAAAGACCAGCAGCATAGAGTCTGAGGATGACGATAAGTTTCTTTGTAAGTTTGATATTCACAGCTACCAGTGTTTCCTTTTCTTCACATAAACACCTTTTCATGTCGTTACAAACAGAGAAGACCCAGATCAGACGGCTCCTGTAGGAGCCGTCTGATCAGGGTCTGCTCTGTTTGCCTATAAATGATGTAATATACACCTGATTCTACTGTTGCTTGCCATGATAATAATGCCATTTTAAAAATACAATTAATTGATATTCACCATGTCTATGTGAAGAGGTGGTTCTAATCAGTAGCAGCAGGGTAGAGTTTGTTGAGGAAGTATATAAGAATTACATAAAAATGTACTGTGATCAGCTGTATTTTGGCGAGTCAGAAAAGTAGTTAAATGCTCCCCAAGGCTCGCATTTAAAACCTTTTCTGACTCGCCAAAATACAGCTTAACTTCAAAACTACTAGCATATTTCATTTATCATGCAACACTATGAAAAATGGAAAAAATGATGAAAAAGAAAGTTTGCTCAAGCGGTTCTGTCCCCTGAATAAAAATACATGCAAGTACAATATACGTGACGTCCTAATGGTATGCAGTGACGTCGTCGCCTTTTACAACATAAGCTTGATTTAATCCATTTAATGGACAAATAGTTGAGACAAAGGTGAGGAAATGTGTTAAATTTGATGTTTTTGCTAAATTACGCCATTTTCGTCCTGTTTTCCTCCTATTGGCTGAAATAAACTTGCATCCCAGTGGGGTCAGTACACTTGCACTATACCTCACAAAATACAGCGTCGGCATGGAAAATATTATGCTAGTAGGAAGTGGCTATATTTGGTGACATTGCATGATAAAAAAAGATATTTTACTGAGATTTCTTAAAATACTGCCCTTATAATTTACAGCAGGAATGTCTTGTATTGCAGTTTGTTCAGAGTGCAACAAAGAGTACCCGGACGACTGCCCTGTACATGGTCCAGTCATCCATGTCAAAGATGCCAAGGTGTGTATGGAGAATTTATGCTGAATTTAAGTGAAATAGTCCATTGTTTAACCCTTTACTCTAAAGATATACACCTTTTGACACATTTGCAAACAGAGTAGACCCAGATCAGATGGCTCCTGTAGGAGCCGTCTGATCAGGGTCTGCTCTGTTTGCTTATGGAATAATATAGATCTGATTCTACAGTTTCTGCCATGGTTAACCCTTTCCCTCATATTTAAACACCTATTCACGCCTTTGCAAATAGAGATGGTCCTGATCTGACAGCATAGAAGCTGTCTGATCAGGGTCTGCTCTGTTTGCTAATGGAATTTGATATGTATATTAATTAGAATGTTTTTTTATAATGGCACATAAACAAAGGAATGTTTGGCCATTGCAGAAACTGTAGTATCATACCTATATTATATCATAAGAAAACTGAGCAGACCCTGATCAGACGGCTCCTATAGGAGCCGTCTAATCTAGGTCTTCTATGTTTGCAAAGGCGTAGAAAGGTGTATTTATGGAGTAAGGAATTGAGGGTTAGAAATGACTCTAGTCTTATTTATTGGAACCTTAAAGTTATTTTATTGTGAAGCATATGAGTCTCTAATGGAGATAATGATACAGTAATATTCCAGACATTAAATTAAATATAGATATCAGTCTTGGAGACAGGTGGCAGCTTAATGCAGGATGAAAGTCATGCAGAAAGCTCCTCTGGACTTTCACCCTGCATTAAGCAGCCACCTGCCTAAAAGTATCAAAATTCTTCTCTACTAGAATTCCAGTTTAGAGGGGTTGTACTGTATCATGTACCATATTTACTCAAGATTTTCAGACACCCAATCTCCCTGTTCAACTGGTTTGTAAAGCTGAATAATTCAATTTGTCATCAATTTTATAACTTTATATTATAAAGCTGACATAGAAGCAAATAGTGTAGATCTTGATCAGACCATAAAAGAGCTGTTTGATTTGGGTCGACACTGTTTGGTTAATAAATTTGTCCAATCAATGCTGCATGATGAAAGTATTGAAAGTCATGCCGAAAGCTCCCTGCATTGAGCTGCCACCTGCCTTAACCCTTTCCCTCATATAAACGCCTTTCTACACATTTACAAACTGTATAGACCCAGATCAGACGGCTCCTAGAGGGTCTTCTTTGTTTGCTTATGGAATATGATAGATGTTTCTTTAGTTTCTAAAATGGCTAGAATGTTACCTTCCATATTTCATTATAACTATTTTGTTCATGAATATATAGTAGGTATTGAAATTTGGAATAAACATAGAACAGGGAAAGGGTTAAAGACTGATAATGGGACTTGTTGGAGTGTCTGGAGAGGTTTTTATTGTAACTGTGGATCTTTTTTTCAAGTTTATGGTGTGAATAGTTCGAATATTTAAGGAAGCATATCGATTCATCTTTTTTAAGGGCACATAACTCTAGCGACAGGTATATATAGGTAAAGGAAGTTTGTTGATGTTTACTGTTTTGGTTGTGGGATGCATGTGTTTGATTTCTAGCTAACGGGACAGTTCTTAGATATGATATTTAACAAGTTAATTTGTGGTTTAAAATGTAACCCGTTATCTCATAGAGAGTCCTCTTCTTGCAAACAGAGTAGACCCAGATCAGGTAACTGTTTGCTTATGGAATTATATAGATCTGATTCTACAGTTTCTGCTGTAGACCAAAAATCCTGTGTTTATATTCCATTATAAGCTTTTAGCTAATAAATATTCATGATGTCATTTATTTCCGAGATCAGATGGCTCCTGTTGGAGTCTGCAGGGTCTGCTCTGTTTGCTAATGGACTTTGAAGAATCTGTTTCTTTACTTTCTAAAATGTCTGCAATGTTCTGTCTCCCATATTTCATTATAACTATTTTGGCCATGAATATTCAGTAGATACATGTATAGAAATTTGGAATAAACAAACAACAGGGAAAGGGTTAAAAGATAACATTTTCAAATTAAAATTGCAGATCACAAGTAGATTTTGTATTGACTGCTTTTCACAAACACACTCAGAATGACAAGACAGTTTGATTCTTGATGAGTTAACATGACATCTGGATCCAAACTGTTTGAGTTGGTTGTTGAAAGGTCTGTCATATTTTTGTCACACAAAATGTTGTTAACCCTATAGTCCATGAATATTTATGTAAGAAATAATGACATCATGAATATTAATAAGGTCACTTTATATAATAAACACCTAAATCGTGATTTCTCCACCAAACCCTATGTTGTGACCACTCTTTAGAATCGTCTCTTTGAGACAATTCTAAAAAGTGGTCACAACATTGGGTTTGGTGGAGAAATGAATAAGTTTTACTGGAAAATACATATATTGCAATTTACGCATCTTATCTAGAGCTCTGAATAACATGGCCACATCATCATATCGATATTAGTTCATAAGCAAACAGAGCAGACCTTGATCTGACAGACACCTGTAGGAGTCATGTGATATGGGTCTACTCTGTTTGCAAAGGTGTAGAAAGGCATATTTATGGAGTAAAGAGTTAAAATATCTTTTATTTACTCTTTACTTCCTAGATACGCATTTTAATTCAAATAGAGTAGACTCAGATTAGACGACACCTGTCGGGGTCTGCTCTGTTTGCTTATGGAATATTGTAGATTTTATTCTGCCATGTGTTCATATGCCATTATATTTAATCAACTAATCAATATTCATGATGTCGTTATTTTTTATATCAATATTCATGAGGTAAAGGGAGAATTTTGAGTTTTGTTGCATAACTGGTATTGGTGGGAACTTTTAATCCATTACCTCATTGGCTATATTTAGACCCAGCTGAAAAGGAACATTTGTTAAAAAAAAAGAGTATTTTAGAATTGTGTAAGTTTGAAACCATTGTGATAAATAGAGCATTTGCTCCATAGGAGCAAATGCTCTATTTATCACAATGGTTTCAAACTGCACATTTCTAATATTTCCCTTTCCTTTAGTAAATGCTCCTTTTCAGTAGATTAATTCAAAGAGGATGGATCTAAAAATAGCCTATGAGGGATTGGGTTAAGTTGAAATTTTGTGTATGAAAATAATGAGGTGAGATAAAGTTCAATTTTTTTGGTTCAGCTTTTCTTGTTTTAAACATTGCTATGGCCCTGGACATAATTTAGATATCCTATTTTAAAACTATTACACAGCTTGTAGCTATTGAGCTGAAAGTCAACTGTGAGTGAACAATAAGTCACAGATCAAGATTGACTTAAATTCTGGTTGATTTATTTTCAACTGTGTTATTTTCCCAGAACTTGTTACATTTCATACTTTACAACATTTTTTAGCTCACCTGGCACAAAGTGCCAAGGTGAGCTTTTGGGATGATCCTATGTCCGGCGTCGTGCGTCATACGTATGTGCGTCGTGCGTACGTCAACAATTTACTTAAACATCTTCTTCTCTGGAACTACAAAGCCAAGAGCTTTGATATTTGGTATGTAGCATGATGTAATGGTCCTCTACAAAGATTGTTCAAATTATGTCCCCCGGGCCAAAAATGGCCCCGCCCCAGGGCTTATCAGTTTTTCATAGGAAAATCTTTAAAAATCTTCTTCTCTGAAACTGTAAGGCATAGACCTTTAATATTTGGTATGTAGCATGATGTAATGGTCCTCTACTAAAATTGTTCAAATTATGACCCCTGGGCCAAAAATGGCCCCGCCCCAGGGCTTATCAGTTTTTCATCAGAAAATCTTTAAAAATCTTCTTCTCTGAAACTGTAAGGCATAGACCTTTGGTATTTGGTATGTAGCATCATCTAATGGTCCTCTACTAAGATTGTTCAAATTATGACCCCCAGGACAAAAATGGCCCCGCCCCAGAGCTTATCAGTTTTTCATAGGAAAATCTTTAAAAATCTTCTTCTCTGAAACTGTAAGGCATAGACCTTTGATATTTGGTATGTAGCATGATCTAATGGTCCTGTACTAAGATTGTTCAAATTATGACCCCTGGGCCAAAAATGGCCCCGCCCCAGGGCTTATCAGTTTTTCATCAGAAAATCTTTAAAAATCTTCTTCTCTGAAAATGTAATGCATAGACCTTTGATATTTGGTATGTAGCATCATCTAATGATCCTCTACTAAGATTGTTCAAATTATAACCCCCAGGACAAAAATGGCCCCGCCCCAGGGCTTATCAGTTTTTCATAGGAAAATCTTTAAAAAGTCTTTTTCTCTAAAAATGTAAGGAATAGACCTTTGATATTTGGTATGTAGCATGATCTAATGGTCCTCTACTAAGATTGTTCAAATTATGACCCCCAGGACAAAAATGACCCTGCCCTGGGGCTTATCAGTTTTTTATAGGAAAATCTTTAAAAATCTTCTTCTCTAACATGATAAGGTATAGACCTTTGATATTTGGTATGTAGCATTATTTAATGGTCCTCTACCAAGATTAATCAAATTATGATCCCCAGACCAAAAATGGCCCCGCCCAAGTGCTTATCAGTTTTTCATAGGAAAATCTTTAAAAATCTTCTGCTCCAGAACTGTAAGGTCTAGGCCCTTGATATTTGGTATGTAGCATCATCTAATGGTTTTCTACCAAGATTATTCAAATTATTACCCCTGGTTCAAAAATGGCCCGCCCTGGGGCTTATCAGTTTTTCATATGAAAAGCTTTAAGAATCTTCTTCTCCAAAACTGTAAGGCAGAGACCTTTAATATATTCGGTATGTAGCGCTATCTAATAGTTTTCTACCAATATTGTTCAAATTATGTCCCCTGGGTTGAAAATGGCCCCGCCCAGGGGCATATTAGTTTTTCATAGGAAAGTTTTAAAAAATATTCTTCTCTTAAAAATCTTTAAAAGTCTTCTCTGAACTTGTAAGGCATAGACCTTAGATATTTGGTATGTTGCATTATCTAATAGTCCTCTACCAAAATTTTCAAATTATGAACCCCGGATCAAAAATGGCCCCGCCCTGGGGCTGAACAGTTTTTCATAGGAACATCTTTAAAATATCTTCTCCTCCAAATCTGTAACGTCTAGACTCTTTATATTTAGTATGTAGCATCAACTTATGGTTTTCTACCAAGATTTTTCAAATTATGTAATCTGTCATTGAAATCATTAATCTGTTATGAACAGGTGAGCGATTAAGGGCCATCATGGCCCTCTTGTTATCATACACCATTACATGTATGTGATTTCAGTCTTTCATGTACCCAGGTTATGTTAAAGAAATTTTCACCAGCAAGGCATTCGTTTCTCTCCAAAACATCTGTCTACTTCTTTTTAGCATTTAAACAAATGGTTGATGTAATTTATACATTTTTAGCTCACCAGAGTACAAAGTGCTCAGGGTGAGCTTTTGTGATCGCCAGATTTCCATCAGTGTGCATCTTCCGTTGTCAACAATTTGAACCTTTAAAAATCTTCTCCTCTGAACCTACAGGGTTCTCAGCTTTCATCTGTGACACACAGCATCATCTGTAGGTCCCAGGGGTGCCTTGTTTTCTATAGAAACTTTTAGTGAAAACTTTGAAAATCTTCTCCTGATTGTCTGGTGAGCGATATCAGGGCCATCATGATCCTCTTTCTAGTTAATTCTCCTTTTCGGTAGATTCATTCAAAGAAGTTTATTGAAATAGCCTATGAGGGAATAGGTTAGTATTTATGAGAATAAATCTGATAGTATTGAGTAGTTCACAACACTTAGTCTATTTATTTTTAATTTCATTTTCATTAGCACTATCAAAGGGTGGAGAGCAAAACTCTTGTGTAATTATCAATAATCTATGGGGTGATCTTGTGATGACCTTTACAAACAGTTTGGAACAAGATAAGATTCTGTGTAATTCAGCATCTCATCAGGATCTAGACTGTTTGATCTTCAACAAAATTGATAGAAAAATCACGTGATTGCTTTAACCCTTTCCCTCATATAACCCTTTCCCTCATATAAACTTGTTTTCACGCATTTGCAAACAGAGAAGACCCAGATCAGACGGCTCCTATAGGAGCCGTCTGATCAGGGTCTGCTCTGTTTGCTAGTGGAATTTGAAAGATCTGATTCTTTTCTTTCTAAAATGGCTACAATGTTGCACCTTCCATATTTCATTATATCTATTTTGTTCATGAATAGTCAGTAGGTATTGAAATTTGTAATAAACATAGAACAGGGAAAGGGTTAAATGAATTATTTTAATGTTAACTCTTTCGCTACCAGTGTGTCATCTGTTATTACCTACGCAAACAGTTTGAATCCAGATGAGATGCCAAGTAAATTGGCGATAATTTTGTAGCCATTGCACATACATACTTCAAACTATCAGTATCATATGAATATCATAAGGAAACAGCAGATTCAGATCAGATGGCTCCTATAGGAGCTGTCTGATCTAGGTCTACTCTGTTTGCAAAGACATAGAAAGGCGTATTTATGGAGTAATGGGTTATTAGATTGATATATGCATCTTAACCCTTTCCCTTATGTAAGCGCATTTTCGCGCATCTGCAAACAGAGTAAACCCAGATCAGACGGCTCCTATAGGAGCCGTCTGATCAGGGTATGCTCTGTTTGCTTATGGTGTAATAAATTATAGGTCTGATTCTACAGCTTCTGCCTGAGCCAAAATGTTATGTGTTCATATGCCATTATAAAAAGCACTCTTATTAATATTCATGGCATCATTATTCCTTACATGAATATACAACAGGGAAAGGGTTAACTGGGCCTCTGTTTAACCCCTGCTGTACAGTAGGAAGTATATATAGAGCTCCAGATAAGATGCCTAAATTAAATAGTTTTCAGGAATAACTTCTTTATTTCTCCACCAATCCCTATACTGTGACCACTCTTTAGAATCGTCTTGAAGAGACGATTCTAAAGAGTGGTCACAGGATAGGGATCGGTTGAGAAATGACTATTTCAAATTTGGGTACGCACCTTTATCTTTAGCTCTGTATATAGGAAGAAATATTGTGTGAACCAGGCTTGATTTCACCATTGAAGTCTCAAACTCAAAACTCAAGAATATTTTACAACATGTTTGCTTGGTTCTCGACTTCTGTCATCCTGTTAGAAGCTGGAAACCGAACCAAACACGTTTGAGAATATTCCTTAGTCTCAAGCCTTAGACTATGTTGGGAATTCAAAAGCTAATATTAATTCTCTTTATAGGTAAAAGTAGATGATCCAGAAAAAGCTTTACACAGTCTACCTCCAGATCTGTACGTGAAAGCATCCGGAGTATCTGGAGCAGGTTTGGGTGTGTTTACCAAGAAGGAAATTGTACCAAGGACAATATACGGGCCATATGGTGGTGTAGAAATTAAGAACCATAATGTCTCCAGTTCTGCCTACCGTTGGCAGGTATGTTTTCCTGCTGAATTCATGCCTCAGCCTTTTCAATGCTTATTATAGAATTTTCAGCCTGTAGGGGACTATGGCATTGCTCTCAATGCTCCCGTAACTTGTTAATTTAATAGTGTTGATTAACCCTTTCCTTCATGAATACGTCTTTCTACCCCTCTGTTATAGTCACTTCTTGAAACTATTGTGATAAGTAGAGCATTTGCTCCATAGGAGCAAATGCTCTATTTATCACAATGGTTTCAATATTACACAATTGTAACATTTTCCTTTTCTCTAGATAATGCTCCTTTTCGGTAGATTTATTCAAAGAGGTAGGATCTAAAAATAGCCCAGGGCTCAAGCTGGAGCTCTCCATTAGGGAAAAGTTTAGTGATATTGAGGGAGAAGATTGGTCCTGATTTTGTATCTCCATATATGTTCTATATAATAAAACTTCTCCCTCAGTTCAAAACAGGGAGAAGTCAGCAGGGTTGGGGAGACTTTTTCTCCCAAATCGCCCTCTTGCTTGAGCCCTGTCTAAGCCTATGAGGGAATGGGTTAAATGAAAGTTAATGAAACAAACAAATTGTTTTATTACATTTCCTGACACAAATATGTGCTTAAATAACTGAAATCTTTCTTAAAAGCATAGGTGTTTGGGGCTATTGGAACCGTCTCTCCCCTCGACATGAAGCCTTCGTTTGCCTTCAAGATTAATTTGCTCATTCAAACACATGCATTATTATACCCCCACAAATGAAGTTTGAGAGGGGTTGTATAGGAGTCATTGTGTTGGTCGGTCGATTGGTCTGTCCGTCTGTGGCACAACCTGGCACAAATCTTGTTTGATTTGCGATCAAAGCAGCTGAGCCATGGTTTTCCATCACCTTTAATGATAGTTCAAGTTTAAGATGAAATGCTGGTCCCCGGCACTTCAAATAAATGGGACTTGACTGTATTTATTGAGTTGACGATTGGTTGTTGTTGGTTTTTTTTCAGACATACGTAGATGGTGTCTCTAGTCTGTTTGTTGAGCCCAAGGATAAAGATCGGTCGAACTGGATGAGGTACATAAACCTGGCAGTATCTGAATCTGACAAAAATCTTGTTGCCTTTCAACATAAGGGTGGAATCTACTACCGCTCATTCAAGGAAATATCACCGGAGTCAGAACTTCTGGTATGGTACGGAGACGAGTACACAAGAGGAACGGGTACTTCTAAGGAGGATAATCCAATTGTGGTTCCGAAGTATATTAATGGAGAGCGTGAGTATACTTTTTTGACCCATTACCTCATAGGCTATTTTTAGACCCAGCCTGTTTGAATAAATCTATTGAAAAAGGAACATAAGATTTAAAAAAGGAAAATTTTAATATTGTGTAGTATTGAAACCATTGTGATAAATGGAGCATTTGCTTCTATGGAGCAAATACTCTATTTATCACAACGGTTTCAAAAAGTGACTTCTACAGAGGTGTCAAGAGATGGTAATATGTGGAAATGGATTAAACAACTCGTTCTTGTAACATACTTTTAACAATTTCCTTCATATAAATGCTTTTTCACGCCTTTACAGACAAAGTAGACCCAGATCAGATGGCTCCTGTTACTAGGATCTTTCTGCATGAATTTGAACCTGCATTAAGCTGCCCCAGTCATGAAAAACTGGCATTGAAGCTAATTTTATGGTCCAGTGTATAGGGGTACTGTAGTGGGTTATTTTATATTTTCTTTTTTAGCTCCACTTTTTCAAAAAGTGGAGCTATTGTCATGACCCTCTCGTCGGCGTCGGCGTTTTTAACCTTTTTGTTAAGGTCCTTTTCTCAGAAACCATCAAAGACTATCACAAGGGGAACCCATTTCACAAGGGCAGGTTACCCTAAAATTAATTTTGCCATAGTTATGCCCCTTTTTTTGACTTACAATTTTCATTGTTGGTTAAGTTTTATGTTCAGGTCCACGTCTCAGAAACTGTCAGAGATATTTGGTTCAACTTTGGTATACATGTTAACTATTACAAGGGGGACCCATTTGACAAGGGCAGGTAACCCTAAAATTAATTTTGCCATAGTTATGCCCCTTTTTTCAACTTAGAATTTTCATTGTTGGTTAAGTTTTATGTTCAGTTCCATGTCTCAGAAACTGTCTGAGATATTTGGTTCAACTTTGGTATACATGTTAACAATTACAAGGGGGACCCATTTCACAAGGACAGGTAACCCTTAAATTAATTTTACTGTTGTTATCTCCCCTTTCTGACTTAGACTTCCACTATACTATCCAGCATTAAAGAAAGTGGAGCACCCTGTCTGCGGACAGCTCTTGTTCAAGCATGCACCAACATAGTATCAAGTAGAGGTGTCATGATGGAAATTTCTGTATCGATAAATCGATGGGAAAATATCGACGATATATTGATTTCTATACACAAACATGATTTATGCTCTGTGGTTACATCCATCTGAGTGTAAAAAGTCAAAAACAGAGTTATATTTTAAAATCAGTCATTCATAAAATAACAGTCAAATTTTCAAGGGTCTCATTTTGAAAATATCTAGACAATGTCGCAGAATTAGGTCTAACCCACCGAGTAAACACGGGAAATGGCGGAAATAAAAGTATGCGTGGACATTTTTCAGAAGAATTCCACTACAAGTATGTAAGAAATTACCAACCTGTATGAAATATGGCCCTTGGAAAGGTGTTTATTTGTCCTCCATTTATATTGATATTTTGAAACTAGTATCGATATCGGATCGACTGACGTGTATCATTTTCAATGATATATCGATATCGTTCCTAACAATGACACCTTTAGTATTAAGTAATAGGTAAGGCTGTTTTCTGTTCAAAGTGTACACCCTTGTGGTTTCAAGTAATGGAATATGGGTTTTTTTCAGGGCATTTACCCTTGTGGTATCTAGTAATGGGTTATGCTATTTTCTTTTTCAGGCGTCTACCCCTGTGGTTATTGTAAAGCGATGTTTTCAGAAACCATTTACTGGGTAAAACATGTTAAGATAAAGCATGCCGGGGATATGCTAAGCACTGAACAGCTACAGAAAATCAATTCATGGCTCGTAGCCAATAGGTCACCGTTGACTAACTATACAGGAGGAAGTATTAATAGCAATAGTGGAGGACCGCCTGTAAGCTCCTCGAACACATCAACAGACCCTACAAGGCCACAGACAGGAGAGAGTGCTGGTAAGAGTGGTGTGTTTGGTAAGCCATTTGAACAGGAAATGTATTTTGCCACACATATAAAGTTGGACACTCGCGACAGACCTTACCAGTGCAATGTGTGTGCAAAGGCATTTCATCAGAATTGTCATTTGGTCAGACACATGATGCTCCATACAGGAGAGAGACCTTACAGTTGTGATATATGTGGAAAGGCGTTTACACAAACTAGTAACCTAGCCGTACACCGGCGGCAACACACGGGAGAAAAACCGTACAAGTGTGATGAATGCGGGAAGTTATTTAATTTGAATGAGAGTTTAATCACACACAAGAGATCGCATACTGGAGAGAGACCGTTTAAGTGTGGTATGTGTGGAAAGGCGTATAATAAAAAGAGTAGTTTAGTGAGACATTACAGACTGCACACCGGGGAGAGACCGTACAAGTGTGATGTGTGTGAAAAAACCTTTCAAGATAGATCTCACTTAGTTACACACAAGAAGCTCCATGGCGAAGAGAGACCTTTCAAGTGTGATGTGTGTGGAAAGGCATTTAAATTAAATGGTCCTTTAGTCACACACAAAAGACAGCATACTGGCGAAAAGCCGTATACTTGCTTTGTATGCGGCAGGTCATTTGCTGCAAACAGTAGTTATGTGAAACACAAGAGGTTGCATACAGGCGAGAGGCCGTATAAGTGTGACATTTGTGGGAAATCATTTAACGAGATCAGTAACTTAGTCACCCACATGAGGATCCACACTGGCGAGAAGCCGTACAAGTGTGATGTGTGTGGAAAGGCATTTAACCAGAGTGGTAAAGTAATCATACACAAAAGGATACATACCGGAGAAAAACCGTACAAGTGTGATGTGTGCGGAAAGGCATTTAATCAGAGTAGCAAGTTAGGTCCACATAAAAAGATACATATTCTTGCTCTTAAAGCTAAACTGGGTGTTAAGAAGTAGGTTTTTACTTGACTATCCTTGGAGACTATATTTAACCCTTTCCCTATTTAACCCTTTCCTTTATATAAACACCTTTTCACACATTTGCAAACAGAGTAGACCCAGATCAGACGGCACCTGTAGGAGAAGTCTGATCAGGGTCTGCCCTGTTTGCTAGTGGTGTTATATTTATCCGAATCTACATTTTCTGATTCAGCCAAATTTTCTTCTGTTCATGTGCTGTTTAACCCATTTCCTCATATTGACGACTTTTGACGACTCTGTAAAAGTCACTTTGTGAAACCATTGTGATAAATAGAGCATTTGCTCCTATAGGAGCAAATGCTCTATTTATCACAATGGTTTCAAACTACAAAATTCTAAAAGTTTCCTTTTCTCTAGTTAATGCTCCTTTTCGGTAGATTAATTCAAAGAGGTTGTAACTTAAAATAGCCTATGAGGTAATGGGTTAAAAAATAATGTAATTACTATTAATGTTATGAATATTGAACAGGTGAGGGTTAATAAATATTCATGCAAGAAATAATGACTTCATGAATATTAATTAGCTGAATTTTTATAATGGTTTATATCCACGAGAGTTTTTAGTATAGGTAGAAATGGTAGAGTCAGATCTATAATAATTTCCAATGAAGAAAATATTCCAAAATAGGGAATTAATATAATACATAAATACTTGAATTGCTCTGATCTAATATTTCGACCACTTAGGGTCTTTTTCAAAGATTATCATGTCAAAATACACGTCACATTTTTGTGATATGTATTTTGGCGTGATAATCTTTGAAAAAGGCCCTTAGCGGTCGAAATATTAGATCAGAGCAATTTAAGTATTTATGTATAATAATTTCATAAGCAAACAAAGCAGACCTTGATCAGAAGGCTCCTACAGGAGCCATCTGATCTGGATCTACTCTGCAAATGTGTAAAAAAGGATTTATATGAAGGAAAGGGTTAACAAATAAAATGTGACATTGGGGACTGTAAATAAGTTTACAGACTGGATAGTCGGACAGAAGATTTCAACCCTTTTCGTCCATGGATGTTGATTTAATCTATTATTATATGAATATTCATGGACTGAATTTTGAGCTTGTCTGTTTTTTGAAGAGAAAAATAGGAGCTACTGTCATAACTCAAGCGTAGTCCAGAAACTTTATAATCTTATGAAACTTGACACACATCTTTACCACAAGGACTACAGTCAAACAGACAATCATTGGCACTGACATGTAAATTGCATTTGTTATAATTTCACATTTTTGGCTTTGACCGCATCATTAGAATCATATATTATTCCATTAAGTAAACAGAGCAGACCCTAATCAGACAGCTTCTTCTGTGTTTGCAAAGGTACCAAAAGTGATCTATATGTGGGAAATGGCTTAACCCCCTTCCCAGTTGAATATTCATTGAAGAAATAATGACACCATGAATATTTATCCGTTGATTTTTTATACACAGGATATTTCGGTAGTGGAAGAAACTGTAGAGTCAGATCTATATAATTCCATAAGCAAACACAGCAGGCCCTGATCAGATGGGTCCTGCAGGAGCTGTCTGATCTGGGTCTTCTCTCTTTGCAGCATGAAAAGGTATTTATATGAAGGAATGGTCTAATCAAACATTGCAGACCCTTCTACTCTGACAGCCCCTGTTCTGATTCCAAAGTTGCCAAAAGTCACTTATATGAAGGAAATGGGTTAACCCTTTACACCATAAATAGGACTATGCGTCTGCAAACCGAGTAGACCCAGATCAGACGACTCCTATAGGAGCCATCTAATCAGGGTCTGCTCTGTTTGCTTAAGACATAATATGAATCTAATTCTACACTTTTTGTCTTGGTTAAATATTTGTGTGTTCATGTGTTACTTTAAAAATACACCTAATTAATGAGTATGATATCATTATTTATTTTATGAGTATTCATGGAGTAAAGGTTTTAACTCTTTCCTTCATATAAACATGTTTTCACGCATTTATAGGAGCCATCTAATCAGGGTCTGCTCTTTTTGGTAATAATAGAATTTGAAAGATTTGTTTCTTTGCTTTTTAAAATGTCTACAATGTTCCACCTTCCATCTTTCATTATAACTATTTTTCTATGAATATTCAGTAAGTATTGAAATTTGGAATAAACATAGAACAGGGAAAGGGTTAAACAGACTTAAGCTAAGCTTGAGTTTTGTATAACGTCTTCCATCCAAGTAAGTCTGTAAACTATATATGTCCCAAATGTTATGTTTTATTTATTATTCCTTATTTGTACACATTTTATAAATAAGATATTTGATATAAGGTATTTGAGAAATCATAAGTAACTGAATTAACATTAACTGAAATGTCATTATTGTGTATTTTTAAGTTATTCTTCTTCTTGTTATGTCACCTGGTTTTAGAAGGATGACACTTGGGGATCTTCACCAGAATCCGTTATGGCCTGTCCATCTGTCTCCCTGTCCATTTTCTTTTTAATTTCTCTTTTTATGTTACACATCTGCTGGCAGGTGACACGTGTTCTTTCAAACACTTGTGTTCTTGAATTTTCTAATTTAACCCATTCCCTCATAGGCTGTTTTTAGATCTAACCTCTTTGAATAAATCTACCAAAAAGGAGCATTAACTAGAAAAAAGGAAAATTCTAAATTTTTCCTTTTTACACCTCGTTAAAAGTCACTTTTTGATACCATTGTGTTAAATAGAACATTTGCTCCTTAGGAGCAAATGCTCTATTTGTCACAGTGGTTTAAAAACTACACAATTCTAAAATTTTCCTTTCTACGCCTCTGTAAAAGTCACTTTTTGAAACCCTTGTGAGATTTATCACAGTGGTTTCAAAACTACACAATTCTAAAAAATTTCCCTTTCTCTAGTTAATGCTCCTTTTCGGTAGGTTTATTCAAAAGGTTGAATCTAAAAATAGCCTATGGAGGAATGGGTTAAGGCCATGGGTCTATAAATGATGTGATCTGTAAAGTGAATCAAATTTTTAATCCTCCATAAATTGTGAATGTTTGATGTTAAAGTGTTGGTGTTGCAGAAGTTGTTCATTTGCATTTTAGACAAAATTCTTATGCATTTTAGTTAAGTATGCGTTTAGGATATCTATACTACTTTTTTTTAGGACAAGACATTGAACCATTGGCAATGTAAACCATTATTATTTTATTCATAAATGCATTTTATGTTAAATAGTCCAAACAGTATTATTTCCACCAAACCGTGTGTTGTGACCACTCTTTAGAATCGTCTCGAAGAAATTCTAAAGAACGATCTGAAGATCGTGTTTGGTGGAGAAATAAATCTATTCCTCTGTTCACTGCTTCCAAGTGCTAGTAATGTCATTTCTTTACCATGCTGAGTTGTTTTAGAATTTGTATTTAACTCTTTGCACGCTAGCAGTAAAACTATTATTACCTATGCAAACAGTTTGGATCCAAACCCAAACTGTTTGTCACCTTGGCCATATTTTTGCAAAGAAATGAGAGAAAGTTTATTTTAAGAATTAAAGCAGACGACAGTTGTTGCAGACGAAAATTTACTTAGGATGCAAAGAGTTAAATAGAACCCAGAGCTATAGATAGGGGATCGCTAAAATGTTGAAAACCTGATTTCACAACCAAACCCTAACTGTGTTGTACACACAGAGCAACCAATAAAGGTTCATACTCAAATACTAAATTTGTCATTTCTCCACCAAACCCTATGTTGTGACCACTCTTTAGAATTGTCTCTTCGAGACGATTCTAAAGAGTGGTCACAACATAGGGTTTGATGGAGAAATAAAGGAGTTATTCTTGAAAATGTTTGAATTTAAGTATCTTATCTGAACCTGTACACAAATTCTTATGAATGCTACCAAGCGGTTTGATGGATAAATATAAAACCATACCTGCCTAGATATAGTATTCAAAATACTCCTTTTATCGAAAGCTTTGAAATCATATTTGGGTTGTAGATATATATTGCACCAGCTAGGACTAGTTTAATGTAGATAACCCTTTGCTTCATCGATACACCTTTTAACGCCTTTTCAAACAGAGAAGACCAAGATCAGACAGCTCCTGTAGGAGCTGTCTGATCAAGGTCTACTCTGTTTACTTATGCAATAAATTAGATCTAATTCTAGAGTTTGTGCCATGGTGGAAAAAACCCACCTAATTCATGATAATACAGTAATAAAACCCCAACCAGTTGATATTCATAACATCATTATTTTATATGAATATTCATGAAGTAAAGGGTTAAAATGCTATAGCTTTTGATTTACAATAATTATTTTGTTGCATGTCCTCTCTACAGACATATTTCTTTTTTACCGATTGTTGGTCATTTTTGAAAGTGTATATTATACCTAGGTGGTCGATGTTTGTACCGTGGCGAGTGCTGGTGTGTTGTAGCAGGTTACAATGGCTGTCTAATTTAACCCCTTCCCTGTTGAACATTCATGTAAGAAATAATGATATAATTAATATTTATTAGCTGAATTTGTATGCGCCCCTGCAGGCATATTGTTTTTGCTGTCTGTCTGTTAGTTGGTTTGTCCCCAACTTTAACGTTGGCAATAATTTTGTTCGAAGTTGGCATGCATGTGCATTTATGGAGGCAAACATTTTTGGGGGTGACTGATTAAGGTCAAGGTCATACACCAAGGTCAAAGTTCATATTGGGGGCAAAGTGTTTCACAAAAATATCGTGTTGTAATAGCATATATACATAGGATTTTATTTTGTCTTGGTAGAAACTGTAGAACATATTTATTATTATAAGTTCATAAGCAATCAGAGCAGACCTTCTTACATGAATATTCAGCTACACTAACTTGCCCAAAGTATTCAGACAGACAAATGTGGACAAATAGTGCAGACCCAGTCTTCACTATTTGCTACCATGTCAGTCTAATGTAAAGTTATCAAATTAATGTCAATTGTCAAATTAAAGGCAGGTGGCTGCTTAAAACAAGGTGAATGTGAAACAGAACGCTCCTATAGGAGCGTTCGGTTTCACTTTCATCTTGCTTTAAACTGCCACCTGCCCGAAATACCAGCTAATTAACACAATTAAGTGGCTGTTATAGAGAGGTTTTACTGTATTTCGCTTTACAAACGCATGGAAAAGACAGAGTGGCAGTTCAGACGTGTAGGCTAATTAGGGCGTATGGATAATAAGGTTAATGTGTAAATGACCAGTTATCTACAATTCTCCTGGCAACTGTTAGAGCCAAAAATATGCAAAACAAAACTTTGGTAAACAGCCTAGACCAGATCAAACTGATTCTTGACCAGCTGTTTGATTAGGGTCCACACTTTTTGCTGCTTCAGCAGTTTCATTTGAATTTTATCTGAACAAATAATAATTAGTTTATTCATTAGTAATATTGCTTGGTGCTATAAGAACAGGTCCAGATGAGATGCCTAAATTAACACATTTTCAAGAATAACTCTTTTCTTTCTCTACTAAACCCTATGTTGTGACCATTCTTCAGAGCTGTCTCCTAAAGGAGCAAATGCTCTATTTATCACAATGGTTTTAAACTACAAAATCCTAGAATTTTTCCTTTTCTCTAGTTAATGCTCCTTTTCGGTAGATTTATTGAAAAAGGTTGGAGCTAAAAATAGCATATGAGGTAATGGGATAATACATGTGCATGATAAAAGTGTATAAAGTTAAATATTGTATAATATACATTATGGATATGGATGACATGAGTGTATAGCCCTTTATCTCATAGACATCTTTTCATGCCATTGCAAACGGAGTACACCGAGATCAGACGTCTCCTGTAAGGTCTGCTGTGTTTGTTTATGAAGTAAAATATGTAGATCTGGGATGGTTAACCCTTTACTCCATAAATACGCCTTTCTGCACCTTTGCAAACAGAATAGACCCAGATCAGATGGCTCCTATAGGCGCCGCCTAATCAGGGTCTGCTCTGTTTGCTTATAATATAATATAGATATGATTTTACATTTTCTGTGATGGCCGAAACTTCCTGTGTCCATACGCTATTATAACAAATTAATCCGATTAAATTTCATGACATCATTATTGCTGACATAAATATTCATGGAGGAAAGGGTTAACCCATTCCCTCATAGGCTATTTTTAGACCCAACCTCTTTCAAAACATCTACCAAAAAGGAGTACATGTATTAACTAGAGAAAAGGAAAATGTCAGAATTGTGTAGTGTTGAAACCATTGTGATAAATATAGCATTTGCTCCTATGGAGCAAATGCTCTATTTATCACTGGTTTCAAGAGGTGACTATTACAGAGGTGTAGAAAGACATATTTATGGAGGAATGGGTTAAAAGGAGCTTTTGTTTCATATGCCATTTTAAACATTAATCTAATTGATATTCATGATGTCATTATTTCTTACATGAATATGCATGAGGTAAAGGGGTAATAATATATCGGTCAAGATTGTTTAGTCAGTAATTTTGTATCATACCCACCATGGTTGTTCCCCGTTATTTGTTAAATTTGACAAAATTCTTCACTTAATTATCATCCCACCGGAGAGAGTTTTGGCCTCCCAAAGTCATATCTTATAAACAGTGCTTTTCTTTGAAACTTTCCGTAAATGGTGAGAACCATAAAGGAATGTGGGCTTGCAAGTATCAGTCACATTGAACTTGGAACACCGAGAGTTACATTTTTGTCTGTCAGATTCATTTCTCAGAAACCATTTGGAGGTTTTCTTTGAAACTGTGTGAAAATGTTAAGTAGCATAAGGAAATGTGACCCTGCAAGTATCACTCACAATGACTTTGAAACTACGGAGTTACAGCCCTTTGTTTGCCAAAAATGTAACGTTTATGTCTATTCAGAGCCATTTCTCAGAAACTGTTTGGTATTTTTCTTTGAAACTTTGTGAAATGTTTTTTTCAGCCAGATCCACCCAGGGATTCTTCAAGTTTTTCCCTTTGTTTTATTCAAAAGTGACATTTACATTATTATACATAACATGGACACATTTTGTGTCGGGCATTCTTGTTCAGATATGGATATTCTTTCTACAGTTTACATATACAATTGTTATTAAAATCATGTACCACAGGACCTGTCTTAAGCAGTCATCAAAAAGAGGTCTAAGTATTTATCTGTAAGGTGGGTGGTAGCTTAATGCAGGTCAGAAGTAATGCAGAAAGCTCCTTTAGGAGCTTTCTGCATTACTTTTGCCCCTGCATTAAGCAACCACCTGCTTTTGAAAACTGTATGGCTGTTTAAGACAAGTTCTACTGTACTGATTTCAGGCTAATCTTTTTGAGAATTTGCATTCAAATGTCGGGATTTGAATAAGTCCAAAGCCCCACTGTACCAAAACCAACCCTCTGAGCATTGTAAACAGCGTAGCATAATATCAGTGGCAGTGTATGACATGTAGAGTTTGATAAGATTCTACACTGGGGGCAGTAGTATGCTGCTGCCTCAGAGAGTGAGTGTTGATCCAGATTAAGTGCTGCATTTCTAACACGCAATCTGTTGCGGGTTTGTGGTTTTAACCCTTTACAGAGATACAGATAAATGTGGGTACTCAAATACTAAAATTGTCATTTCTCCACCAAACCCTATGTTGTGACCACTCTTTAGAATCATCTCTTTGAGACAATTCTAAAAAGTGGTCACTGTATAGGGTTTGGTGGAGAAATAAAGAAGTTATTCTTGAAAATGTTTTACGTTACGCATCTTATTTGGACCTCTGACTTCATGAATATTTATGTAAAAAAAAATGATGGCATGAATATTAATTAGATGAAGTTTTATAATAGTATATGAACACAGGAATGTTTGGCTGTGGTAGAAACTGTAGAATCAAATCTATATTGTCCTAATTAGCAAACCGAGTAGACCGTGATCAAATGACTCCTACATGAGCTTTCTGATCAGGGTCTGCTCTGTTTGCTTATGATATAATATAGGTATAATTCTATAGTTTCTGTCATGGTAAAAAAATCCTGTGTCCATTTGCTGTTAATCTAATTAATATTCATGATATCATTATTTCTTACATGAATATTCATGGAGTAAATGGTTAAGAGGTGTGTCTATGAAGTAAAGTGTTAAATGTACAGAGGTTTTTTTGCAGAACAGAGCTGATATACTGACCAGAGATAGATCTGGATCACAACTGTGTGAATGTACTAGTCATTAATCTGTTAAGGATTGTTTATTTGATGCCTGTACATTGTATTTTCATGTTACAATCAAAATATACACACATTTCTAACATACAAAAACCTTTCGTTATTTATGTACAGTTAGACATATAAGTGTGTACTTGATAATAAAGAGCATTTTTTTCTATACATGAATTCTTGTTTGTTGTTAATTTACAAGGTGAAGGTCTCTGTGGTTGTGGTGTTATGGTCTTCAACTGACAAACACTCGGCCCGTCCCCACAGTGGTTCGAATCCTGGCCTGGGTTTTTGATTTTTTTTATGTGAGTAAGCCTTCCTGCTGGCTTGCGACAGGTCGGTGGTTTGACCTGCGTGTTCTGTGCACAAAACAATGCAATTTGTTCCACGCGCGGAAATATATCAGCGGGTGGGGGTGGGGTGGTCTTCCTTCTCCAGTAATATTATAAGCTGAACGTGGTGACACATGTTCCTTCAAACACTTGTTAACCCGCTATCTCTCATAAAGACGCTTTGCAAACAGTAGATACACATAAGACCTAGATCTGCTCAGTTTGTCTACGGAACTATACAATAGAACCACTCTAAACTGGAATTCTAGAAGCCAGGAATTTAGATACTTTTTAAGCAAGTGGCTGCTTAACGCAGGATGAACGCCATGCAGAAAGCTCCTAGAGGAGCTTTCTGCATGGCTTTCACTCTGCATTAAGCTGCCACCTGTCTACAAGACCGATATTTATACTAAATTGAATATCCGGTTTAGAGGGGTTTACTGTATCGAACAATTCTGTCGTGGCCAAATGTTCCCTTGTATAGGTATCTATAATAGTGCAGTCTATGAATATTCATGAAGTGGGAGATTTTTTAATGATTATTCATATAATGTTAACAGTTAATTATGAGGTGTCCAAGTTTTGTAACGGACTCCCTGGTCTTGAGTAATACATTAGAACGTCTCCATAGCAACCATTTAATGAACAAATCTAAAACACCATTGTCATTAGAACCATGTGCCCGCTTAACCCTTTACGTTATAGATATGCATTCAAACACTTTTACAAACAAAGACCCAATATCAGTCGTTTCAATATTACAACAAGCGAGGTTTTACGCAAGCGTAAAATGGCTGCCTAACATGTATCAGGTGGCAAGATCGGCAGTGTAAACCAAGACCTTAAATGTCAATAAATAAATAAAATAAGAAGCGGGTTATATAGTGTACTTGCAGAAAAAAACAAGTGGGGTGGGGGTGGGGCTTGTAAATTAATGGAAATCGGAGAAAGAACATACATGTATAACACTTATTAACCTGTCGTGTTTGAGAGGTTTTGTTGTGTTTGCATTTTTATTATGCAAAGTTACTTTGAAATAAAAAGTTTGTATTCAACTAGTTACCAAATTCAACTGACAGTTAATCAGTTATTACTTGTTAATTTGTTGACGTCATTTCATCAGCAAATCAGAGTTAAGGTGTCATTTGTGTAAATGTGGTGTAGGTTCTACATACGGGACGATGTGTGGATATTTAATGACAGGGCGCTAATATAAAATGGATTTAAAACAAAAGCACGTTAATGTCGAAATAAGAAATAAAAAGAAACAATTGACATACGAAAAGAAAAAAACTAGAGGTTTTTGTCACAAAAACGGATGTCTCCCCTCTAATAAAAACAATATGTAAAGGGAAATCACTAAAAATGTTATGGTCTTGATGAATGATACTTCCCCTCATTATGCGCTTTCCACACTACATTTTTCAAGAAGAAAATGATAACAGCTAATAACTCCAAAAATACTGATACCAGATTTATGGCCCTTGTGCATGACACTTACTTTCATCATGCTCTTTCCAAAAATAAAATGTCATTCCAATAGCATCAGTCGAACAGGAGTTATTGATCGGCCAAAAAATGTAACAAAGGGCAATAACTCCAAAAGTATTGAAGCCAGAATTATGGCCCTTGTTCATGACACTTTCTCTCATCATGCTCTTTCCATGTATGAAGTTTCAATACGATGGCAAGAGCCATGTAGGAGTTATCGTCCGGACAAGAAAGAATTAAACAAATGTACAAGGGGCAATAACTCTAAATTTATTGAAGCTCGAGTTAAGGATCTTATGCGTGACACTTTCTCTTATCATGATCTTTCCATGTATGAAGTTTCACTCCAATGGCATGTGTCACATAGGAGTAATCATCCGGACAAAAAATTGTGATTTTTTTACAAAGGGCAATAACTCCAATATTAGTGAAGCCAGAGTTATGGACCTTGTGCATGACACTTCCTCTCGTTATGATCTTTCCATATATGAAGTTTCAATCCAATGGCATGAGCCATATAGAAGTTATCGTCCAGACAAAAAAGTGTGAATTTTTTTTACAAAGGGCAATAACTCCTATATTAGTGAAGCCAGAGTTATGGACCTTGTGCATGACACTTCCTCTCATTATGCTCTTTCCATATATGAAGTTTCAATCAACTGGCATCAGGCATATTGAAGTTATTGTCCGGACAAAAAATTGTGATATTTTTTACAAAGGGCAATAACTCCAATATTAGTGAAGCCAGAGTTATGGACCTTGTGCATGACACTTCCTCTCGTCATGATCTTTCCATATATGAAGTTTCAATCCAATGGCATGAGCCATATAGGAGTTATCGTCCGGACAAAAAAAATTAATTTTTTTACAAGGGGCAATAACTCCTATATTAGTGAAGCCAGAGTTATGGACCTTGTGCATGACACTTCCTCTCATTATGCTCTTTCCATATATAAAGTTTCAATCAACTGGCATCAGGCATATTGAAGTTATCGTCCGGACAAAAAGTGTGACGGACAGACAGACAGACGGACAGACGGACGGACAGACAGACAGACAGACAGACAACTCTCACGAAAACAATATGTCTCCCCCATATAAATATGGGGGGAGACATAATAATTTAACGTGACACAATGTGGACTAACGGCAGTAAATATCGTAAATTCTAACATAAGAAACTGTCTTAAGCGAACATTTATTGAACATAAGAGTCTTTAAAAGCAGGTGACTGCTTAATGCAGGGCAAAAGTAATGCAGAAAGCTCCTAGATGAACTTTCTGCATTTCTTTTGACCTGCATTAAGCTACCCCCTGCCTTACAGACCCATAATTAGACATCTTTTTGATGGTCTCTTATGACAGGTTCTGCTGTACAGTAAAACCTTTCTATAACGGCCACTAAATTACATCAAGTATTTAGTGTTAAGTACAGGTAGTTGCTTAAAGCAAGGTGAAAGTAAAACAGAACGCTCCTATAGGAGGGTTAGGGTTAGGGCTCCTATAGGAGCGTTCTGTTTTACTTTCACCTTGCTTTAAGCAGCCACCTGCCCTAAATACCAACTAATGATATACAGTAAAACCCCGCTAATGCGACCACCAAAAAGGGGCATACTTCTGGGTGGCATAGGCTGGTGGTTGCTTAATGCAGGACGAAAGTTATGCAGAAAGCTCCTATAGGAGCTTTCTGCATAACTTTCGTCCTGCATTAAGCAACCACCTGCTTTAGACGACATCAGTGGCTGTTTATTAAGTGGTCGCATTAGCGGGACATTCACTGTATATACGTCACCCTTCGTCTTAATTTTGCGACATTGTCTCCTCGCTTGAGTAATATACGTGCCACATGTGGTATTTTTTAGTAATTTGCATTTTGACACGACTGGTTCCTGAACAATTTATTTGCTAAACTTCAGTATAGCGAAAACCGGCATCTCATCTGGATCAAAACTGTTTGTATAGGTAATCACAGATGCAACATTGGCAGCGAAAGAGTTAAATGGCTTTATGGAAATCGGAAGCAGCCACGGAGACTAACTTTACGATCATTTATGTTTAGCTCACCGGAGCACAGCGTGCTCAGGGTGAGCTTTGTGTTCGCCAGATGTCCGTCGGTGTGCGTCGTCCGTCGTCAACAATTTGAACCTTTAAAACTCTTCTCTTCTGAATCTACAGGATTCTTCACCTCTGAAACTGAAAGGTTTTCAGCTTTCATTTTGGGCATATGGCACATGTTCAGGTCCGCTTCAAAAGTATATATGAATTATGCCCCGGGTCAAAATTGACCCCGCCCCAGGGGTGGCCCGTATTCAATATAAACATATAGTGAAAACTTTGAAAATCTTCTCCTCTGAAACTGGAAGGCTCTCAGCTTTCATATTTGGCATATATCGTAGCATCATGTCCATGTCCTCTACAAAATTGATATAAATTATGCCCCTGGGGTCAAACTTTGCCCCGCCCCAGGGGTAACCAGTTTTCTATAGAAACATATAGTGAAAACTATCTTCTCCTCTGAATGTCTAGTGAGCGATATCAGGGCCATCATGACCCTCTTGTCCTATTTATTTTGTTACGAAATAATGTATACTGTACACGTACTAGTTGTGACTAGGTTGACTAATGATGCAGATATGGATGACTGAGGGCTTAATGGCTGCAGTTTTTAACCGAACACTACTGACCCGTACTTAATTATTTACTCTAGCCCGAAATAGATAACAAAGTACATGCGTATGACACAGGTATGTCAACACGTGATAACGAAGTAAAATGACCTAAATACGTAAATGGATTTCATTTCGCAACGGGATTTCAGGAGGATTAGAACAAGATGTGGAGAACACTGATCATAGTATGTGTCTTGATCATTGGTATGTTGAATTATATATAGTTTAAGCTTTTTACTCCATATAAGTAAAAACTCGATTATGCAGAAAGCTCATAGAGGAGCTTTCTGCATTACTATCACCCTGTACTAAGCAGTCACCTGTATAAATAGGCACTAATTCTTCATTACTCTTTCGAAGTATCGATATTTTACTGTATACACATTTCTACGCATTTGCATACAGAGTAGACGCAGATCAGATGGACCCTGTAGGATCTGTCTGATCATGGTCTGCTCTGTTTGCTTAAAATACAATATCGATATAGTTATTCAGTTTCTGCCATGGCCAAACAATTCTGTGTCGATGTGATAATTATGACAATTAAGTTAATTAATATTCATGTGTTATTATTTCAAACATAAATATTCATGACCTGGATGGTTAAGACCATATCCCAGATGGTAAAATGGTTAACCATTTACCAGATGAATATTCATGTGAGTTAACAAGATCACGGGTATTTATTGGCTAAACATATTTACATCTTTACTCTGTGAACATTCATACAAAAAATAATGACGTTATGAATATCGATTAGATAATGTTTATACAGGCACATGGACACGTGGAATTTTGAACATGCCAAAAACTAAAGAATCTGATCAATAGGATAACAGAGTAAACCCTGATCAGACGGCTAAAACTAAAACAACAAAGCTCACCATCGCCGTCATTGTCATTATGGTTATCATAATACACATGTAATAATGATAACAACAACAATGATAATAATAATAATAATAATAATAATAATAATAATAATAATAATAATAATAATAATGATAATAATGATAATAATATTAATATTGATAATAATAATGATGATGATGATGATGACAGTAATATTATCCTTCCAATTTAAACTGAGACTCGATTAAGTTTCGGCGTATTTATCGGGATCGTTTGTAATACTCTGACAAAAACTAGCAAACCAAAAGCCGGTAATAATCATGTTCCATGAGGATTGTATTCTTATAGCGCATTCTTATACCTTCGAAAATTTATCCGAAGATTACCGACGATAATACACGAAATATGCACGAGTCTCAGGTCAAATTGGGAGGATAATAATAACAATTATCACCACCATCATCAATTCAATATACATGTATGATGATGGCAATGATGACAATGATGATGATGGTGATGATATGATGGTGATGATGATAAGGTATGTAGATAGATCGCAGTCACTTAGGCAGACACACAGACACACAGACAGACATACATACTATCATACATATATTTACGTTTCTGCTGTTTAAGATAATACGATTTACCATTACTATATTCGATACAATTATTTATTTTGGACTGATACAGAATAACCTGTGTTAAGCGGCCATTCATTAATTGAGCATAGGAGTCTTGAAAAGCAGGTGGTTGCTTAATGCAGGGCAAAAGTAATGCAGAAAGGTCTTATAAAAGCTTCCTGAATTACTTTTTACGTGCAATAAGCCACCACCTGCCTTACATACCCATACAAAGACCTCTATTTGATGGCCACTAAACCTTTTCCTTCATATAAACGTGTTTTCACGCATTTGCAAACAGAGTAGACCCAGATCAGACGGCTCCTATAGAAGCCGTCTGATCAGGGTCTGCTCTATTTGCTCATGGAATTTGAAATATCTGTTTCTTTACTTTTTAAAATGGCTACAATTTTCCACCTTCCATATTTTGTTAAAACTATATTGTCAATGAATATTCATTAGGTATCGAAATTTGAATAAACATAGAACAGGGATCGGGGTGTGGCAGATTCAGCTGTATATACGTGGGGGATTTCTTAACAGTCGGGTAATTTGTTTGTTCCTAGAATTCATCCCGGAAGTTAGAGATACATGTCTTTGCGGTCATATTAGTCCTGCTTCATTGATCATGTACAGAATAAACCTTTCGCCCACAAATAAATTTTATCTACCCAGATTTTCGTTCACTTCAGGTTTCTTTTTTTTCAAAATACGTTCATGTATGAGAGTGTCAAACAGTGTGGATCATGGTGAGATTTCGAGATCCAATCTGTGTGCAAAGGTTATCAAGGATTCGCATATAGGGATGAAAGGCAGAGGTCTAGATAAGATGTGTAAATTAAAACATTTTCAAGAATACTTTTTTTGTTATTTCTCCAACAAACCCTATGTTGTGACCACTCTTTAGAATCGTCTCGAAGAGACGATTCTTAAGAGTGGTCACAACATAGGGATTGGTGGAGAAATTACGATTTTAGTATTTGAGTGCCCACCTTTATCTGTAGCTCTGCACTGAAAGGGTTGACTAATTATATCTGAATATTCAATCAATATCCTGTTTTGAAATGAGCATTTCTGAATTTAATTTATATACTTTACAAATGTGTTGCATCAGTTTTATATATAATATCATAATATGAAAAGATTCGAAAGAAAATGTTTTAGTATTTGTAATTAGCAATCAGTGTACGTAGTTCAAGAGGGCAAAGGTCGTGGCTTAAATGCGCCATATGGTACCCAAGTGTACAACCCTTGCATCAGGATCCGAACTGTTTGACACGGGCTATATTTTTGTAAATATATTAATCATATCCCTCATATAAACGTTTTCACGCATCTACAGAGTAGACCCAGATCAGACCACAGGCGTTCGGCTCATGAAATATGTCTAAAATAAGTTAAAATGTCCCTAAATTGACGTTTTGTAACATTTGGGGCCGAAAAAATAATGCTTGGGGCGTTTTGAGACAAAGCTGAAATTTCGTATATTCTATATAAGAGAATATGCGAAATTTCAGCTTTGTCTTAAAACGCCCCAAGATTTATTTTTTCGGCCCCAAATGTTACAAAACGTCAATTTAGGGACATTTTAACTTATTTTAGACATATTTCATGAGCCGAACGCCTTTGGACCAGACGGCTCCTATGGGAGCCGTCTGATCAGGATTTGTTCTGTTTGCTTATATAAATTATGGGAGCCGTCTGATCAGGATCTGTTCTGTTTGCTTATAGAATTTGATAGATCTGTTTCTTTGGTTGCTAAAATGGCTACAATGTTTCACCTTCCATATTTCATTATAACTACCGATATTTTGTTTCCGAATATTCATTAGGTATTGACATTTAGAATAAACACAGAACAGGGAAATGGTTAAAGAAAATGCCACTTGGAAACCCAAAAGAAGGCGACAACCATAGCATATGAAGTTTATTTGGCGCCGAAAGTGTTAAAGTGGATTACTTTTCAATTTCTGATGTAAAAGTACATGTATAAATCATGCAGGAAACATCACATACAAACACAGCCACCGAACATCACCAGGACAAGAAAGCACAGCAATATAATGTACATGTACATATCTATCAAAACGTATAAGGAAACGCACAAAGACAAAACTAACAAACAATAGGGGGAGATGGAAGTTCCATTTTGGAACGGTCATTGACGAATCACTAGGGGTTAAACTGGTTATGGAGCGCCCAACCTCGCACTTATTCCATCCTCACCCTAAAATACTGTGTAAATAAACATATATAAGACTTGTTTTGGTGCATAAAAAACTGTCACGGTTTTTGCAGCAATACATGCGAAAATGTAATTATTTCTTACATAGATATTCACGAATTAAAGTGTTAGCTATCCCATAAAAATAAAGGAGATTCAAGCCATAATGCATCGCTTAGTAACACTTTCAGAGATATGTACATGTAATATAAAACATAAGCTCAACCAAAACCATTTGAAATTGACTGAGATTGAGATTTCAGCTGAGTTGCAATGATAAGAGCTGACGTCAGATACAGAGGTCCAAGTAGGCGGGTACAGTATAGAACCTGTCTTAAGCGGCCATCAAAGAGGTCTAATTATGGCTCTGTGAGGCATGTGGTACCTTAATGCACGTCAAAAGTAATACAGATAGCTCCTATAGGAGCTTTCGGCATTACTTTTGTCCTGCATTAAGCAACCACCTGCTTGTTAAAACTCCTATGTTCAATCTATAAGTGGCCGCTTAATACGTGTTCTACTGTGTGCAAATAACGATAACATTTTTCAGTAGCTAAAAAGATAAATTAGCCCTTCACCAGACAGAGATGCAGTTTGACGTCTTTGCAAACAGAGTAAACCCAGATCAGACGACTTCTGTGTCTGGCATGGTCAAAACATCCTGTGTCATCATTATAAGTTTTCAGCGTATTGGTATGCATCATGTTATTATGTTTACGTTCATGAATAATCAGGAGGTAACGGGTCAATGATTATTTAAATCCAGTAAGCCCGCACATGATGTCAGTTTCTAGGTCTTTAACCCTTCTCTAGCTGAATTTTAAAATACAGTTCTCCTTCTTTACCCATGTCCTGTTTCGCTGTACAATCACTGCTGTGGAGTGCATTGGTTGCACAATCAACTTGTAAATAGTGCAGACCCCGATGAGACTCCTGTCTCATCTGGGTCTTCACTATTTACAGGTAGGTATATTGACGTGAATAGCAAGCGAAGGGTTAAATTTGTCTAAGGCGTTTTAAAACATCCCGGAAATATTGAAATAATTGGCCCTTTATGAACATTTACCTGTACAACATATAAATGCATTTGTGAATCAATAATAAAGATTTACATTGCCACTCGTATTTTTTTCTAGAACAAATCTCAAACACATACGGAAACATTCGGAACAAATCGGGAAATCAATCAACACACCGTCGAGTAGTTACGATAAAAACGAACACAAATCTTGTCTAAAATGCGGACAATTATTACTGGCGACATCGATATTAACAATAGACTTTCGCAATTATAAGTGATCATTGGCAAGATATTTTTTACAAATACTGCTTTTCGTTAGCTCTTTCACTGCCAATAGAGAATCTGTGATAACTTATGCATACAGTTTGGATCCAGATTATAATGAATATTGGAGCAGACGACAAAGTTTGCAGACGACAAAATTTGGCTGCAATTCTATTCCATTTTTACAGATTTCTATTAAAACGTGTCATTTACAGACACTCTTTCATTAAATAAAGTTTGCGGCAATGAAGAACGTAAGTAAAGGAGTCGTTGATTTGAATATACCGTGGAACCTCGATATCTCGAACACGTATTATTCGAACTACGACATATCTCGAGTTAAAAATAAAGTCGGTCCCTTTTTAAATTTGTAATATAGAAATTTCTAAATTGTCCCACTGCACATATCTATAAACACATGCGACAGCTTGGTGCGGGTCGCAAGTAATACGGGAGCTTTCAACATTACTTTCGATGTGCATTAAGCTTTCACGTGAGGAAAGTTTCCAAGTTAGAAATGGGTTGGCTCGAGCTCACGTTATCTCGAAGTAATTTGTGTGGTTCCTTAAGGTTCGAGATATCGTGGTACCACTGTATATTCATATACAGCAAATCCTCGCTAATCTGAACTTTTAATAAAAAGAAAAGTTGTGAATTTTTGGAAAGGTGCTTAATGTAGGGTGAAAGTTGTGCAGAAAACTTCCAAAGGAGTTTTGTTTGCATCACTTTCATCTCAACTTTAGCTGCCGCTCTTTTGAATCTCCATGTAAGAAATAATTAAAGCATGGATATATATTTGTCGATTTTTTTTATAATAGTATGTGCTTACATGAATGTTTAATATTGGTAGAAAATGTAGAAGAAGATTCGTATACACGTAATTTCAAAAGCGAACAGAACAGACCTGATAAAATATTGATAGAAACTGTAAAATTAGATCTGTATGAATTTCACAAGCAAACAGAACATACTTTGATCAGACGGCTCCTACATGAGCTGTCTGATCTGGGTCTACTCTGTTTGCAATGGCGTGAAAAAAGTCACATATTGCCTTTTGTTTTCGATAATTTTGATTTTGGTTTAGTTTAACGACACTGTGCAACATTGATATAGGGTAGATATGCTTTCGGTTGTGAACAGGCAAGGATCAATTCTGTGAAGGTTGTGTGTGTAAGTACAATTAAACTTAGATATCTCGAACTTCAAAGAACCCAAACAAATTACTTCTTGTGTGGCTGTGGACTTCGCGTGGCAATTCCCGCAAAATTTATGTTAAATTTTTATCTGGATGGTCGTTGTAGAGGTGGTATACTGTACATGATCACACATTACCCGCAGTATGTAAAGGGACTGGACAGTAGTTACGGTGACAGATATGGCAAACAGTTCACGTCAATTAGCCAACCATGTAATTCACCCAATTTACGGAATTTGTCCTAAACATCCTCATTACTTGGACTGATCAATCTAGGCAAATAGTGCAGACCCAGTTCAATCAGTCGCTGAAGGAGCCGTTTGATCAGGGTCTTCACTATTTGCTACTATGTCAGTTTAATTTATCAAAGAGTAACAAAATGAACTATCTAGCCTAACAAACCAATGGTTATTTGAAAGTTACGCCGAATCCGCTCCTGTGAAGATAGAGCAATTTACGGAATTTCTCATGACAACACGTGTCATTTTACACAAACCATGTTCTATTGTTATGAGCATACACCCAGCGTGTTTACCATTGCGTTTAGAAAAAAAAAGTAACGATCGAAAAACACTCGCAAAACAGCTCGTTCAGATGAAAAATTGTGACTAGCTGTTGACAACAGTTGCTAACAGTTCGGAGTGTTTTTAACGAATACAGATGCAGTTTCATACTGTGAGTGAATTCGTGGCAAGTCGAAGTCTCATCTCATTCAAACTGTTTCACAAGTTACCATGAGTTACTCGCCAGTATGTATGGAAAGATCCATCCAGGGAAATTCCAAACATACGATAAAGTTATCTTACGAGGGTGAGAGGCCTAGACTTACCTTATATCCATAGACTGTCTATTATCAAGCACGCTTGGGACGGACTTTAAATGTACATGTACAATCATACGTTTTCGTTTGGCATCGGTAAAAGCAATACCATAATTATTGTTTTCATATTTTTTGTTGTCCGGTTCCATTTCAGTTCTAGGATGTGTAGATGGGCGTGGCGGTGGGCGCGGCGGAGGCGGGCGAGGAGGAAGTAGAGGGGGATCGCGGTCGCGATCAGGTAGTTCGAGATCTAGCCGCTCTAGGTAAAGCATGTTCGTCTAATTCAATTATCTAAAGTATTAAAATATATCCGAAACTCCAAATATTCTATAGCAATGTTGTAAAGAAAGAAGGGAACCAATTTTACTAAAGCCATGGAACTATATATAGTCAAACAGTTTGAATGCGCTAGAAAATGGACATATATAATAAACGCCTTTTCTGTTACATTTTACTATTTTACTTTTTAAGAATTAGTGGTAATAGTTACTAGAGTTGTGCTTCAAAAGACGTTAAGAGTTGTGCTTCAAAGACGTTATGCGGACTACTCACTGTCTTATAAATACAGTTGTTTTTATATTTCAGTGTTCGAACATACAGGGGGCCTGTGTACTCAAGTTCCTCTTGGAAGACTGCCGCAGCCGCTGGTACTCTGTATGGCGTGATGAGCTACAAACGTCGACACCTTTACCGCGATCACCCAGATAAAGGTACAGTAACCCTTTATTTCATGAATATTCATGTACAGTAATAACACAATTGTATCAAAACCAGTCTTACAGATTGGTTGCAGCTTAACTAATGAAGGGTGGAGAGGGGAGCTTTATGTGTGGCTTTCACGTGCATCGTGTATTAAGCAACCACCTGCTTGAAAAAAGATATCAATATTCTTGTTTTGCTGTATCCTAAAATGCTTTAACCCTTTACCAGATGAATATTAATGTAAGAAAAAACATTATGACTATTTATTTGATGAATGTTGCAATGGCGTATAAGCACAGGAGCGTTGGCCACGATAGAAACTGTAGAGTGATACCTGATCAGATGGCTTCTGCTGATCTTGATCTGCTCTTTATGCAAATATGTCATAATGTGTCTCTATCAGGTAACAGTTTCATATCTAACCCATCTCTTGCTGTTCACGTCAATATACCTACCTGTAAATGGTGAATACCCTGATGAGACAGCTCCTGCAGGAGCTGTCTCATCAGGGTCCGCACTATTTACAAGTTGATTGTGCAACCGGTGCACTCCACAGCAGTGATTGCACAACGGACTATTTGTAGACAATAAAGTCATATGTAATTATACAACAGGACATGGGTAAAGAAGAAGAAATGTATTTTAAAATTCAGCAAGAGAAGGGTCAATTTATTTCGCGGACATAGACGAATTTGTGATAACCTGTGCAAATAGTTTGGATCCAGAGGAGAGGCCGAGTAACTCGGCGTCTCTTCAGCATCCAAACTGTTTGACATGGTTATTTGTAAAGAAAATGCTACTTTGAAACCCAAATTTTGTTTGTAGAGCCCAGGGTTTGCTTTAACCAGGATAACCTGAAGAATGGTACTTACGGATATTTCATCTGTCCTGAGCCTGATCAGCCCGACGACCATAGCTATTGCTGTGGTGATGATAATGAACAACGATGCTGCACGTATTCCGAGTATAAAAAAGCGTAAGTGATCGTAGGGCATTTTTTATCTGTGGGGGGTTCTACTTTCTGATATATTTCTATTGTGAACCATTTTAGCAACTATTTATTAGTTAAATCATCCGCCTATGTAAAAATGGAATTAATGTTATATTTTCGCTCACTTTGGGATTAACCCTTTCACCGCAAATGTCGCAAAAATGCACCACGACAAATAGTGCAATCCCAGATCAGACGCCTCTTTTTCAAGGCTGCGGCTTACACTCTATTTCTATATCTTTACTTTATTCCTTTGAAATTTGCATTTATTTATCTCAGTTCTTTATTTTACCGAATGATTTAACAAAATTGGTTTGCAGACGACAATTAGAAATTTGGCACCGAAAGGATTAAAAAAAGAGTATACGATTTGGACCCTGATAACACGCTGTTCAAATCGCATCTGCAGCCACGGGGTTTACCAGAGTAATATTAACCCTTCGCTTGCTGAATTTTAAAATACATTTCTTCTTCTTTACCCATGCCCTGTTGTATAATTACATATATCTTCACTGTGTACACGTATTTCGCTGTGCAATCACTGCTGTGGAGTGCACTGGTTGCACAATCAACTTGTAAATAGTGCAGACGCTGATGAGACAGCTCCTGCAGGGACTGTCTTATTTGGATATTCACTATTTACAGGTATGTATATTGACGTGAATAGCAAGCGAAGGATTAAACACAATGGAACTTCGATATCTCGAACTCGGATAGATCAAACTTCGGATAGATCAAACTCGGATAGATCAAACTAAATGTTCGGGCCTTCCGAGATTCACACACACAGAATTTCTCTTGAAACACATGCGTCAACTTAAAACATGTCTAAAGTAATGCTGAAAGCTCCTATAAGAGCTTTCAGCATTACTTTAGACCTGCATTAAGGTGTGAACTTAAGAAATAGTTCAGATTAGAAATCGGATAACTCGAACATTGGTTATCTCGAAGTACTTTGTATGGTCCCTATATCGTAGTTCAACTGTAGCGTTATCGCAGTGGACGTGCTTGATATGAACATTGAGGCTATTGTAGGCAGAACTCTAGATGGTATTAATGTAATTTAGTTGTCGCGGTGAGTGTTTCTGAAATGAGCTTCGTTATTCCAGACAGACACTTGGAGCCATTGCAGTTTTAGGTGGTACATGTATTATTGTTGTAGCAATGGCAATGCGCGTGGCTAATATGAATTTCACTATTCTAGACAAATAATCGGAGCATTATAGGCGGGGTTATAGGTGGTATCATTGTAATAATGTAAAATTAATCACAGTGGGCGTGGTTGAAATGAAATTCATTATTTCAAACAAATAATTGGAGATATTGTAGGCAGAGTTTTAGGTGGAATTAAAGTAATTAGCAGTCGCAGTGGAGGTGGCTGAAATGAGCTTCATCATACCAGATAGACATTATAGTTTTAAGTGGTACTATTGTTAAAGAAATCGCAATGGGCGTGGCTAATTTATGAACGTCATTATTCCAGACAAATAATCGGAGCTATTGTATAGTAGGCGGGGTTTATATGTGGTATAAATGGAAATAGCAGTCGCAGTGGGCGTGGCTGAAATGAACTTCAGACAGACATTATAGTTTTAAGTGGTAGTATTATTATAGAAAGTCCAATGGGTGTAGCTAATATGAACTTGATTATTCCAGACAAATAATCGAATCCATTGTAGGCGGGGTATAATTGTAACATCAATCTTAATAGGCGTAAATGATATGGTCATCATTATTCCAGACAAATAATCACAGTCAGTGTAGGAGGAAATATAGGTGGTATTAATGTAACAGTAATCGCAGTGGGCGCGTTACTGATATGATCATTATTATTCCAGGCAAATAATCGGAGCCATTGTAGGAGGAGTTATAGGTGGTGTCGTTCTAATAGCATTTGTGGTGGGATTTACCGTCTTTTGCTGCTGCGTCAAAAAGAGACAGACATCAAGAAGAGCAAACGGTGGAAAGGTGCTTTATAATGGAAACACACAAAGTGAGTTAGTAGGTCAGGTGATATAATATATAGGCAATGCATGCAGTTTCAAGTAATGTTTTAACCTATTACCTTATAGGCTAACATTTTAGAAACTAGTTTTAAAATCATTGTGATAAATAGAGCATTTGTTCTATACATGTAGGAGCAAATGCTCTATTTATCACAATGATTTCATGAAGTTACTTTAGCTGGGGCATAAAAAGGCGTCAGTATGAGGGAATGGTTTAACCGAAAGAAATTTTTGTCTGTTTCAAAACTGCCTTATTCTAACATTTTCATTAAGAATGGTAAGTAAATTATTTTGTGTGTTTGCATATTCATGTTGTTTGATTTTTATCATGAATTATACATTTGGTTATTCTCCGCTTGTTCATTCACAAATTGATTGATTTAACCCTTTCCCTCCTATAAACGTGTTTTCACGCATTTTCAAACAGGGTAGACTCAGTAGTCTGCTCTGTTTGCTAGTGAAATTTTAAAGATCTGTTTCTTTAGTTTCTAAAATGGCTGCAATGTTCCATCTTCCATATTTCGTTAGAACTTTTTTACCCATACATATTCAGTAGGTATTGCAATTTGGAATAATCATAGAACAGGGTTAACCCTTTTCCTAATAAATTTTCATGTAAGAAATAATGACATCATGATTATCTGTATTTTATTTTTATAATTGTATATGAACACATGACTTGTTTTTGCTATGGCACAAATTGTAGAATCAAATCTACCGGTGTATTATTTTACAAGCAAACAGAAGCAGACCCTGATCAAACAGTTCCTACAGGAGCCGTCTGATATGGTTCTTCTCTGTTTGCAAGGGCCTGAAAAGGTTTCTGTATGAGATAAATGGCAAATTAGATAATACAGTGCTCCCTCTCTACAAGGACACCCTTTGGGATATGAATATTGTATGTGTTGTTCAGAGGGAGTTGTTATAGGGAGGGAAAATCAAACATAATTAGCTTGTTTGCAGATCCCCAGATAAGGTGTATTTCGAGACCTAAAACCGTTATGCCTCAAATAAACCCTATGCTGTGACCACTCTTTAGAATCGTCACAAAGTGACGATTCTAAAGAGTGGTCACAACATAGGGTTTGATGGAGGCATAAAGAAAATACGATGGTAAAAGTTGTTTCTGGAGCTTTGTTGTTTGGGAAACAGTGACATGCGTTGTTGTAAGGAGGGAATCGTTATTGAGAGGACCGTTGTAGGGAGGGAGCGCTGTAGAGTATTTATAATTTTTCTGCAGGTGTCACAACAACCTCTACTGCACCACCTTACAGCAGTAATGTTTATTCCACTCCAGCGAGTTATGGCCTACCATCGAATGATGCCATGAATGCAGGTACACATATGACACTTTTCTGGGTAGTTACACCACGCCAAGCCATAGAGAAATTACCTACTTAAATAAACTCTGGCGTGATGCAATTTATACTTGCTTCTGATTAGTTCAAACATTTGAGAAATTGTTATCTTGTGTCAAACAGCTTGGATTTTGATGAGAAGCCGAATTACTGGAGTTATTCAAGCTGTTTCTAAATGCAGGCCAGGACGCAGATAGCGGGACAATGGCTAACCCATTCCCTCATAGGCTATACAGTAAAACTCCGCCTTACGACCACCCCATATTTAGAACCAACCTATTTGAACAAATCTGCTAAAAAGAAGCATTTACTGGCATTTTGTAAACAAGTGTTTTGTTAAATGCAGAAAGAAAGCAATGCATCAATCTACCAACTGTATTTTGATTAACCTATATTTCTATAATGTATAAAAAACATTGCAGGGAATTACATCTTTTCATATATTTCTGTTTTTTCTTTTCTTCAGATACTCCTGATACCAAAGAACCAATTCAACCACCAGCATATGGGTTTAAAGGTAAATAAAGAAATACAAAAAATAGCACACATTCACATTCTTAATTATATATACCAGATATGATTAATTTTGAATATTAACTCTTTGCCCCATAGATACGCAATTTTAATGCTTTTGCAATCAGAATTAACTCAGAACAGCAAATACTTAACAGTTCAGATACTGATCAGACGGCTCCTACATGAGCTGTCTGATTTGGCTCTACTTCATTTTCAAAGGCATAGAAGGGTATATTTATGAACTAAAGGGGTTGTAATTAATACTTGTATCACATTGTGTGTTAATTAAAAGATTATCGGTAAGCGAGACTTACCTTGGTGAGGCAAAGGTTGATCACGATTTCATCAGACACAAAATTCCCTTAGGACTGTAAATGTGACTTTGTTACTGCGAAAATATCACCGAGTGTTACTGGGTATTGTGAATATATCACCATGTGTTAATGTAAACATATCACTGAGCGTTCCATATACTGTGAATAGATCACTGAATGTTATTGTAGATATATCACTAAATGTTATTGCGGATATATCCCTGAGTGTTATTGTAGATATATCATTATGTGTTATTATAGATACATGTATATCACTGTGTGTTATTGCAGATATATTGACTGTTTGTTATATTAGATATATCACTGAGTGTTATTGTAGATATATCACTGTCTTTTATTGTAGATCTATCACTGTGTTTTACTGTAGATGTATCACTGAGTGTTATTTTAGATATATTACTGAGTGTTATTGTAAATTTATCACTGAGTGTTATTGCAGATATATCATTATGTGTTATTATAGATATATCACTGAGTGATATTGTAGATATATTACTGTGTTATTATAGATATATCACTGAGTGTTATTGTAGATATATCATTATGTGTTATTATAGATATATCACTGAGTGTTATTGCAGATATATCATTATGTATTATTATAGATATATCACTGAGTATTATTGTAGATATATCACTGTGTGTTATTGTGAATATATCATTTAGCGTTATTGTAGATATATCAATGAGTGTTTGTGTAGATATATCACTGAGTAATATTGTAGATATACCACTATGTGTTATTGTAGATATACCACTGAATGTTATTGCGGGTATGTAACTGTGTTGTTTGTAGATATATCACTGTGTTATATCAGTGTATGTTATTGTAGTTGTAGATATATCTAGAGGTGTCATTGATGGAATTTTCTGTATTGATATATCGATGCAAAATATCGACGATATATCGATCTATCGATTTCTATACACGAACATGATTTATACTTTGTAGTTACATCTATCTGAGTGTAAAAAGTAAAAAGCACAATTATATTTTAAAATCATTCGTTCATAAAATAACATTTAAAAGTTTCAAGGGTTCCGTTTTTGGAAATATCTAGACAATGTCGCTGAATTAGGGATAATCTACAGAGTAAACATTGCAAAATGGCAGACATAAAAGTATGTGTGGAAATTCTTCAAAATAATTTCACTGCAAGTTTGTAAGAGGTTGCTAACCTGTAAGAAATATAGCCCGCGGAAAGGTGTTTATTTGTCCTCCATTTGTATCGATGTTTTGAAACCAGTATCGTTATCTTATCGACTGATGTGTATCGATTATATATCGATATCGTTCCTATCAATGACACCTCTAGATATATCACTGAGTGTTATTGTAGAAATATCGTGTATATATTGTCACGAAGTAAATATACCATGCATTAATTCAACATATTTGCATTTCATCACAACTCACGTTGAATGAAAATAATATACGAGAAGTAAGCCTTAGTGTTTCCCGATTCCACGGTATTAAGAAAGCGATCCTCAGTGAAATGGCAATATAGCTAAAATTCGTCATTTTCACAGCTAAGTTTACACGTAATCTCTACACAAATTTCGATTAAATATGGACCATGCATTAGTTCATAGTCTTCAGAAGCACTGGACTAAGTATAAGCAACCACATATTTCAAGAAACTTACTTTTATTATCAAACCATATGAAAGCTAAACTAATTTTTTCGACCAAGGCCGCCATTTTGTCAACAGTTCAGACGCACTGAAAATAACAGGTTCATTTCCGCCTCCAAAAAAACCATCAACTAAAATATTTTGCACCATAAACAAGGACCCATGAAAGAAAGTAATACTAACCAAACACTTTCACACAAAAAATCTATCAATTCGAGACTTCAATACAGGTGAAATCGTCTTAAATTTGCGAGCAATTTCACGCCTTTTCCTCAATGGCGTCCATCGTCAACAATAAGATGCTGCGCTCTGATTGGTTGATTAATTTTGAACGACAGCATATTTGATCAGATCGACTCGATGCCACTCCGTCTGTATTTACTTCGTGATATTGTGTATATATCACTGAGTGTTATTGTAGATATGTCATTGAGTGTTATTGTAGATATATAATTGTGTGTTGTTGTAGATATGTCACTGAGTGCTATTGTAGATATATCAGTGTTATTGTAGATATATTACTGAGTTTTATTGTAGATATATCACTGTGTGTTATTATGGATATATAATTGTGGGTTATTGTAGATATATCACTGAGTGTTATTTTAAATATATCACTGTGTGTTATTTTAGATATATCATTGAGTGTTATTTTACATCTAGCATTGTCTGTTGCTGTAGATATATCATTGAGTGTTATTGCAGATATATCACTGTGTGTTATTGTTGATATATTATTGTGAGTTATTGTAGATATATAATTGTATGTTATTGTAGACATATCACTGTGTGTTGTTGTAGATATATCACTGTTTGTTGTTGTAGGCATATTACTAACTGTTATAGTAGATATATCACTGTCTGTTATTGTAGATATATCACTGTGTGCTTTTGTAGATATATCACTAAGTGTTATAGTGGATATATCACTGTGTTATTGTAGGTATAACATTGAATGTTATTGTAGATGTATCGTTGTGAGTTATTGTTGTGATATCACTGTGTGTTATTGTTCCAGATGACACTACTGGCCTTCCATATTCAAGTAATCCACAAACAGGTAAATATTTTACCCAGAAACATTTGGACCAACTGACACAATGCCACCACCATTTGAGAATTTAAAATGAATTCAGATTTACGCATTTAACTATAAAATCTAAACCCCTGTAGGACCATACTGTCAAATTCCAGTTCCTCTGCAAACAGTGTAGAACATTTCCTTCATCTCCGTTACATCTCCGTTTCCAGCTACATGGTCTTTGTGTTCAAGTATTGTAATCGTTTTCATGTTCGTGTGTGTGTGTACCTATGTGTTCAATCACGATACAATAAAACCTCTTTATCACATAATCTGCCTTGTGGGAGTGCCGTAACAGAGTGCCGTATTTCGCAGAAATGCACTAGTGCATTTTTATGCAAATAAGCAATCGTTAGCCAATCGTAGCGCTCATTTAAGCATTAGCCAATCGTAGTGCTCCATGTGCGCTATCCGTTCTATTACTACCCTGCAATGACCGAAACAGCCGTCAGCTATAACCTGTTCTATTTTCTTTGGCGTTTTAGGGCTTATGTGATAAAACGAATCTTACATTCATGTTCATTACAAATTGTTTTCATGAAACAATATGTATTGAACATTCATGTAAGATCCTCTATATACAACGGCCACTAAATTACATCAATTATTTTGTGTTAAAGGCAGGTGGCTGCTTAAAGCAAGGTGAAAGTAAAACAGAACGCTCCTATAGGAGCGTTCTGTTTTACTTTCACCTTGCTTTAAGCAGTCACCTGCCCTAAATACCAACTAATTAACACAAATTAGTGGCCGTTATAGAGAGGTTTTACTGTACATCCATTTGCTGTCATGGATGATTCTATGATTTACCTATGCAATCAATGTAGATTCAGACAAGATGCCGAATAACGCAGCATCTCATCAGGATCTAGACTGTATGAAGCTGTGATGTTTCATGAAAGAAAATAGAACATTAAGAAATGAAAATTGTAACGGATGACTAATTTGACAGACAACAATCTGTGGCTGCAAAAGGGTTAAGTTGTCTCGATTTGAAAGTACAGTAAAACTCGATACTACGGACACTATATAATTATTGATCTGCAACACAGGTGGTAGCTTAATGGAGGGTGAAAGTCATACAGAAAGCTCCTAGAGGAGCTTTCTGCATGACTTTCACCCTGAATTAAGCAGCCACCTGCCTACAAAGACAAAAGAAAATTAAAATTTCCTAGTTTCGAGTTTTTACTGTATTTAACCATTTCCGTTGCATATTCATGAAAGAAATAATGACATCATGAATTTATTAAATGGTATATGTACACATGAATTTTCTGTAAATTAAGGAATTGAGATAAATAAATGCAAAGTTCAAAGAATTAAAATACATGTACATGCACAGAACTGGAGGTTGGGTCAAACAGTGGAATCCCTGATCAGATGCCGCCTTGAAAAGTAAGCATCTGATCTTGGACTGGACTGTTTGTCATGGTGCATTTTGGTGACATTGTCGGTGAAAGAGTTAAGCCTAATTCTGTTGAAAACACCATTAGCCATTCTTATTTCCCATTCATAGAAACGTTTGATATTCTATTGATAGACTTCAAGCAGACTGGATCCTGATAATTCACAGAGTAACTCGGTGTCTCATCTGGATCTAAGCTGTTTGTAAATGCAAGCTAGCTCACATTTGGCATGATAAGCTAGCTCACACTTGACACGATAAGTGTCAAGCTAGCTCACACTTGTCGTGGTAAGCTAGCTAACACTTGACACAATTTTAAGGTGTCAGAGGTAGCTCACACTTGGCATGATAAATGTGTCAAGTTAGCTAACACTTGGCATGATAAAAGCTAGCTCACAATTGACACGATATAAAGGTGTCAAGCTAGCTCACACTTGGCATGATAAGATGTCAAGCTAGCTCACACTTGACATTATGAAAAGCTAGCTCATTTGGCATGAAAAATGTTTATAACCAATTTATGAAGTTTTGTCGTTGTTGCATTCTGATTCTATGTCATCTATTGCTCAGGCGAACCAGCGGATCCCAATGCCAGACCACCTCCATATGGAACAAGTATTTAAAATCATCGATGAAGTGGACCATGAAACTACATTGCATGTACTCAAGATAATTCATTGATCATGCACATAAACATTACAAACCCCTCTTAACCCAAGTTTGAAGTATGTATGTGCAATGGCTACAAAATTATTGCCAACGTTAAAGTTGTCCACAAACCAACCAACCAACAGACAGGTCAAAAACAATATCCCCCCTTTCCTTGGTGGGGTGGGGGCATAAAAATCTACTGAAAACTCATATGGCTCAAAGATATAGAATAAGCTTTCTATTATGTGGACTGTATCGAGAGGTTTTACCGTATTCCAAAAAAAAAGATATGTAGTAAGTAAGTGTTCCCAGCCTGAGGTTTGAGTTCGAATTCATGCTCAAATTTCTGGTAGGTCAGATTAACCCTTTCCCTCATATAAACGTGTTTTCATGCATTTGCAAACAGAGTAGACCCAGATCAGACGCCGTCTGATCAGTGTCTGCTCTGTTTGCTGAAAGAATTTGATAGAAATGTTCCTTAACTTTCTAAAATGTCTACAATATTCCACCTGCCATATTTCTTTCTAACTATTTTGTTAATGAATATTCAGTAGGTATTGAAATTTGGCCTAAATACAGAACAGGGAAAGGGTTAAGAGTTTTACTCAAATTCTGACCAATCAGATGCTAGACAATGGCCTCAGACTCGAGCAAAAGCTTCTTTATTACTTGGGACTGTTTACAGAAAATATCTCCACGTTAGCCAGCTAACTTTGTGTTTTTTTATGTTGACCATATTCATGTTGATATTTCATTTAACCCATTACCTCATACATGCATGCTATTTTTAGATCCAGCCTCTTTGAATAAATCTACTGAGAATGAGCATTTACTAGAGAAAATGAAAATTTAGCAGTTTTGAAATAATTGTGATAAGTAGAGCATTTGCTCCTATGGAGCAAATGCCTTATTTATCACAATGGTTTCAAAAAGTGACATTTACAGAGGCGTCAAAAGGCTTCAACACTTACACTTCTGTAAAAAAAAGGTCTCCGGAAGAAATCCCCAGCGGCATTTTTGCCCCATCCATAAAAACTGCAATGAAACAACAAAACTCTTCTCAAAAAATTGGATCTGATGCAATTCAGTCAAACACCTTTGATTCTGATGAAAAGTTGAGTTACTCGGCGTCTCATCTGAAACCAAGCTGTATTCCATTGCGAGGCAAGTCGTGGATTTTCATTTTTTTTTATCTTTGTTGAAAGTCATGAAACCTATAAACATGTACTAGTTATACAGTTGAACTTCGATATCTCGAACTCGGATAACTTGAACTTCGGGATAAGTCGAAGTAGAAGTTCGGTCCATCCAAAATTTGCAATACAGAATTATTCTAAAACGTATCACTAGGCCTATCTAGAAACACACGTGACAGCTTAATGCAGGTCCTGAAAGATCATGTAAGAGCTTTCAGCATTACTTTAGACCTGTATTAAGCTGTGAACTTGAGAAATTGTTCCGATTAGAAATTGGATGACGCGAAATTCTGTTATCTCGAAGTACCGGTAATTTGTATGATTCCTTGAAGTTTGAGTACATGTAGTTGTATTATATATTTGTTAAGGTTACCATGTCATGACAACTTTTATCATCCTTTACAAACAGGATAGATCTCGATCATATGACTCTTGTAGGGTCTGCACAGTATGAACATAGAATGTAATTATTTTCATATGATTTTATACTATTTGTGAAAGCAATTGTATCCGCTTGTTTTATACGAAAATTGGTTAATTAACTCTTTGCCTGATAGGTAATTGTTATATTCAAGCCTTGTCATCTGTCACAGTTCTCAAAGTGGACCTTTCCTCAAATATTTTTCATAAAATTTAACACTATATGATAGCACATGGACACAGGAATTTATGGCCATGGCAGAAATTAGATAAAATGGCGAACCTGGATAAATCGAACTTCGGGATAACTCGAACTTAAAAGTTAGGTTCTTTCAAAATTTACAATGCAGAATTGTTCTGAAATGTATCACTACACATATCTAGAAACACATGTGACAGCTTAATGCAGATCTAAAGTAATGTTTAAAGCTTCTGCAGGAGCTTTCAGCATAATACTTTAGACCTGCATAAAGCTGTGAACTTGAGAAATTATAAATCGAAGGTATCAAACTCCTGTTATCTCGAACTAATTTGTATGATCCCTTGAAGTTCGAGGCATCGAAGTTCAACTGTAAATGCTTTTGGGGAGGAGTTACATTTTTAAAAGGAGTTTTTTCATTTTGTATATAGATGGTTGCTTGATGCAGAATGCAAGTAAAGCAGAAAGCTCCTAGGGGAGAGTTCTACATTGCTTTCAGTCTGCATTAAGCTACCACATGTATTTTGAAAACCCTATAGTTCTTTACTTAATTGTTATTATATAGAGTTTTAGTTGTTTTATTGATCATTATAAATATATCCCCTCCCCCAAGAAATAAGGGGGCATTAATTAGAGCGGGGACATTTATTAGGAAAAATACGGTATATCAAAGAGTTTAATTATTATATGAAATATATTGTATATTGCTCAATCATTCTTTTCATACTTTTAATCTGATATTATTTTTTTCTTAGAATTTGCGGAATAAATATCAATAATATAATATGTACTTCAAGAGAAAATGTTGAATTGAACAAAACAATTTTGTACAAAATTTATTCCATTATGCCGTGTACTTTGTCAACTTGTTTTTGTGTAAAGCTAAGTTCATATACATGCACTTTTTAAAATAAAAGGAATTTAAAATCAATCAGTGAGATATTTAATTTACAATTGGATCACAGTAGCCATTCCCTCATACTAACACATTTTGAAACTGTTCGATCTACTGACTGACTGACCTACCGACATACCGACATGTGTATTTAAAGCAATATAACCCCATTTTTTCAAAAGGGGTATAAAAAGGAGCCATCTGATATTAGTTTACTCTGTTTGCAAAGGCATAGAAACGCATATTTATGGAGTAATGGGTTAAAAATCTTCGATTTTTCAAGTGAGCAAGTCTTCCAGCAGCTGGCGTGTGGTAGGTCAATGATTCTACCTGAGTCTCCATCTCAATTATAGAATGACTTAATCTAAACACATTTGTCATTACAATCCGGTGACCTTTACTTTATATATATATAACCTTTAATGCTTTTATAAAGACCCATACCATACGGCTCCTGTAGGAGCTGCCTGATCATGGTTCTGCTCCGATTGCTTACAGAAAATCGACTTCTAGAGTTTGCTTTGGTTAAAATTCCCTAATAAAAGTTGATAAGCATGCAGTAGCTCTAACCTGTCGTAATCAGTCATCAAAACGACGTCTAATCATGGGTCTGACTGGCAGACGGAGGTTAAAAGTAATACAGAAAGTAGGAGCTTTCTGTATTACGTTTGCCCTGCATTGAGCAACCGCGTGCTTTTTAACCCTTTCGCTGTCCTGATCTGTCATTACCAATGCAAACAGTTTGGATCCAGATCAGACATCTCATCAGGATCCAAACTGTTTATTACAGTTACAATGTTTTTGCAACAAAAATGAAGAAAATCAAAAGAATGAAAATTTGTAGCAGACGATAAAGGTAGCAGACGACAGAGTTTGGCAGCGAAAGGGTTAAGACTGGTTTTACTGTTTTACATTCGCAACTTCCTGGTTGCTGTCGTTGTATGTATATTCGTCCGGTATTCGTGCTTTGACTAGCATCTGCAATCCGAGACGTCGAGTAACTCTGGGTCCATGCTTATAAAGCTTTTAGTTGAGTCTGAGTTTCGTTCTCAAGCTTTTGATTGGTCAGATTTGAGTTCTCATGCTTTTGATTGGTCAGATTTGAGCCAAAGGCTCAAATCTGACCAATCACAAGCTTGAGAACGAACTCAGACTCAACTAAACGTTTTATAAGCATGGACCCGGGTCTCATCGAGCTGTTCAAGCTGTTTGACAATCGTTCCATGGTTTCTTAACCGTATCCTTGCTGAATATCCATGTAAGAAATAATGATATCATGAATATTAATTAGATAAATGTTTATAATGGCATTTAAACACAGGACAATTTGGTTTAGGCAGAATTTGTAGAATCATGTCTATTATAATTTCATGAGGCAAATAGAACAGCCCCTGATAAGATGGCTCTTATAAGGAGCAAATGCGCGAAAAAGAGTGTATATGAAGGAAAGGGTTTATGGAAATCGGAAGCAGTCAACGTCCAATTTTGACCAAAGCTTATTTCTAATTATTTAAATGTCACATCTGTAATTACATATTCAACCGTTTGGATCCAGATGAAACGTTGAGTGACCCGGCGTCTCATCAGGATCAAAATTTATTTTTACAGTTTATTACTGTGTATGAAACAAAAGTGTAGAACAAATTGAAAATTGTATCAGACGACAAAGTTTGCAGACGACAACTTTTGGCAGCTAAAGAGTTAAATAGCGTGATAAAGGTGTAGTGGGGGACTAACCTTATCATAATTTATTGTTAAATGAACACTAATGACTCGTGCCGATTGTTAACTCTAACCCGAAATAAATAACAAAGTACTTGTGTATGACACATGCATGTCAAGATGTGATAACGTAGAAATTGGCCTAAATGGATTTCACTTCGCAAGGGGAATTCAGATTAGAAGAAGATGTGGGGAGAACTGGTCATAATATGTTTCTTGTTTTCTGGTAAGTGGAATAATTCGTAAATATAATTTTAACCTTTTACTCCATATACAGGAAAAGCTCAATTATTCGAACACTCAAATACGTATAATTATTGATCTTGTTATAATTTTGAAAGCAGTATTTGGCAATGCCTTTCTGATAACAATTTAAGTAGACGGAACTTGTTAGAATTCTAATTACACCAGGCAGATAGGACAGAACTGAACAAAGGCAGTTAATCATCGTTAACTAGTAAGAAGTATCTTGACTTCCTTTTTGCAGCTTGCTAACATGTTAGCCCCTATAAAACGAGTATATAAGCAAAGGCCCAGGTGTGTGAGAGAGAGAGGGCTTTTGATTTGAACTTGTTAGGATTCGGGCTTCTTATTCGATAGTCAATAGCTGAAAGTTCATGGTACGAGGGGTGTTCCATTAATAATGTCATCTGTTCTTTATTTCGCGGAAATCGTGCAATTCATGCACAAAATCACCTCGTGTCGATTGAGTGATCACTGGCTCGTGACACAGGTCAATATCTCGTCCACACGTTCACTTGCCTCGGTACAGTGTACATCGTTTCATAGCCTATTCGTTAGACTATACACAAAATGACAGGAAAACGAGCTGAAAATGTTCTTGAAATTAGGGCCTATATAAAAGGTAGGTCATTACTCGGCATAAAGGCTGTAGATATTCACCGCGAGGTGTGTGACATTTATGGGGAGGGCCAAATGTCCCACAGGACTGCTTGTAGGTGGGTAGCTAAATTTAGTGCTGGGCAGCAGCAACTGAAAGATGCTGCTCGCCCAGGTCGTCCTGCAACAACTACGACCAAAGGTAACATAGAAAAAAATCCAAAATATCCTCAAAACTGATGATCGATTCACCGTAAGACAATTGGCTCGAATGACAAACTTGTCGTTAGCAAGAGTTCATGCAATTTTGAAGAAACACCTAAAAGTTAGAAAGATAAATGCAAGATGGATACCCCATTTGTTAATGGATGAGCAAAAGAAGACGCGTGTAACAATGGCAAAAAAACTTCTCAAAATGTACCCAAAATATAGTAAAAAGGCTTTTGACAATATAGTCACTGGTGATGAGACCTGGGTGTATTATTTTGAACCAAAGCGGAAGGTTTCCAACCGAATATGGGCCACTAAAAATGCCAGACGCCCAAGTATTGCCAAACGAATACGAACGGTAAAGAAGGTTTTGTATGCTATTTTTTTCACTAATAAGGGTCCAGCTATTCAAATCCCGGTGCCAAAAGGCAGAACGGTCACAGGCAAGTTCTATAAAAACGTTGTTCTGAGAAAATTGAAGAACTACTACAAAAGTAGCCGCCCCAAAACAGGACTTAAGTATGTCCGACTTTTGCATGATAATGCACCCGCTCACAAGGCACGTATTGTGACTGACTTTTTGGAGTCAGAGAAGGTTACCGTCCTTCCGCACCCTCCGTATTCGCCAGACTTGGCCCCCCTGCGACTATTTTCTCTTTCCAAAACTTAAATATCATTTATTTGGAAGGAGATACAATTCGAGAAATGCCCTTGGATCTGCTGTTTATCAGTGTCTGATGGGTGTCCCCATTGAAGAGTATGAAAAATGCTTCCAAAAATGGTTTGACCGGCTAAAAAGGTGTATTCTGGCTGGCGGAGAGTATTTTGAAGGGCAGAGCAAATTAAAATGAACAAAAGCACTTCCGCTATATGAGCACCGATGCAAGTGACATTATTTTTGGAACACCCCTCGTAGTAATGGCTCGATAATAACCTATAATTTAGACATAGAGTTAGTAATTAAATGTATGTACACTTTAAGAAGACTTGCTTGTCTTTAACTCTTCGCTTGCTATTCAGGTCAATATACCTACATGTAAATAGTGAAGACCCAGATGAGACAACTCCTACAGGAGCTGTCTCATCAGGGTCTACACTATTAACAAGTTGATTGTGCAACCAGTGCACTCCATAGCAGGGATTGCACAGCGATATACTTGTACACAGTGAAGATATATGTAGATATATGGGATGTTGACTTTAACATGCCTCTGATGTGTTAAGAAAAAGAACATTAATATTCTTGGAAGTTTGGAGTAGAACTTTGGCGATACATAATTTAGCGTTTGGATAAAAAAAATGGGATCAAAACGACAACCAGAAAAAATACAAAGACAGTGTCAGCATATCAAACATTGGTGAAAGCAATGTTTTAAATGAAAGTGAAGTTTTAAAACAGAATCTTAAAGCCGCAGAAAATAGTGTATTACAGACAAGACTCAGAAATAATGAAGAAACATTTTTCCACGAAAGAGAGGAAATCGTACCAAGTAAAGACTTAGATAACCCTTTCTTTGACGTTTTGATTCCTACCATTTACCAAACAGATCTCAACCTGAATAAAGCTGACCCTTCCAACACTTATGCAGCTTTTCTTGATTTAGACCTTAAAATTAACAATGGAATGACTTCTTCCAACATTTATGACAAAAGAGACGATTTTAATTTTAATATTGTAAATGTTCCTCATCTTGACGGAGATGTTCCCCATGTCCCATCCTACGAGGTTTATATATCTCAACTTATTCGTTTCGCTGTTGAGGATTTTAACAGTCGAAATATCATTTTAACTGAGATGTTGCTTATGCAAGGATATAGCTATCATAAACTAAGAAACACATTCTCTAAATTTTATTATCGAAATCTCTCACTGATTGGCAAGTACAAATGTAATCTTAAACCGCTCCTGCTGCATAGTATTTCACAACCTGAATTTTTTGGCGATGTCATTTTATTTATAAACTTCGTAAAATTATTGGACATATATATTTTCTCACGCGATCGGGATGGAATAAGTGTGAGGTTGGGCGTCCCTAAACCGCTTTAAACCCCCGTGACTACTGTCACTGACCGTTCCAAGTCGGTACTTCCATACCCCTATTTCTTGTTTGTTTTGTCTATGCGCGTCTCTTTGTGATTTGGTAGTCATGTACATTTGTTGTTTTCGTGTTGTGGTGCTGTTCGGGCGGCTGTTGATTTGTATGTGGCGTTTCCTGCACGACTCATATTTGTAAAATAGTGCTATTCAACCAGCTTCCATGATGGATATTTCTTTACTCATCGAATCCTTCAGCTCTTTAAGTTTCCAGTTATTGTCACCGTGCGCATGCTCCAAGTTTTTCATAACTTCTTTGGGTAATTTATCAAATTTAATTGTCACTAAAAGTTTCCGTAACCCCCTTTACTCTTTACTAGAGAATCTAAACCCCGGATGTACATTTCAGGTCTATCACAAAAGCTTGTATTGATGAGTTGACTAATATTATGTGGATCCGTCCGTATTTTTGTTGCAATAGCTCAAAAGCTCTAGCATAATTTGAGTTTGTCAAAGCAAATGTACCAATGTTTTGGGTACAGCTTCAAAGTGAAGGAGAGGTTTCAGGTAACTGATATTTTGCATGTCATTTAACTGAATGTTTCATGTACACTGATTATTCAAACCTATCCCTAAATTCTTGCCATTTCTATATGGCCCCGCTGAATCTTGGAGGTGAAAGCCGCGGGAGTCTTCTGTAGATCGACGAGGCACTTGAAATATTTGAAAACGGGAGCGTACTTACATTTGACTGACCGTTACGTCCGCTATCTTCTTGTTCAGTCCTCTTTACTTAAGCTTCAGTGTCAAATGGTGTCGCCGAGAACATGCAGACAATAATGTACTCACAGAATAGATGAAACATATTAAAATATAATTGATACACGTATCGCGTTTTACAAATCTAACATTCACCTTCTTCCACGTAAATCTGGGAAACCAGTTCGCTATCTTAAGAAAAAGTATACAAGAGTTTCACTCTAAGTAAGTGTTTGCTCCAGCTGATAAAGCATAAAAATGTAATTATCGTTTAACGACACGACTATAGCATGTGGATCATGTGGATGTTTTAGAACAAGAACATACTAACACAAAGTCATACATTGTGGTCTCTAAATCTGAAAATGACATAATATCTGAACATGTTAATAATTGTAAACAATTCAATGCAATCACACATCATAAACCTCCGACAATGTACAGGATACCTAAACTCCATAAAACGCCATATAAATCACGCTTCATAGGAAACTCGGTCTCATGCACGACTACCATACTGTCAGAACTAACTACATCTTGTCTAACAGCTGTCAAGGAACATGTCAAGCGTTACTGTGATAAAGCTATGAGAATTCAGGAATTTAATCTTTTTTGTCTATAAAAAACTCCAATGAGGTTTTAAATTATAAAACAGGCAACACCAAGATATCGCTATAAGCAGATACACATATTCTACACTTTATACTACACGATCTTTTAAATATCAAACTACAAAGTGCAGGGCCGTACCCAGAAATTTTTGTCTGGGGGGGCCGAGTTGGGGAGGGTACGGGAGGGGTGTCCCCTCCCGGTAGCCGATTTTTTTTGGTATGCCGCATTGAATGGTGCAATTTCCTGCTATCTGGATCACTCTATCAATATATAATTTTATATTATAATATAGGAAATCGGCTCCTTTTACACCTGGGTTTAGGTGCAGAGACTTAATACATGATGAATGATCACCTGTTTCAATGTATGGACTTCGTACAAATCACCCTAATACAAAAGTTGTGATCAAGGCTAAAGTTTTTTGCCATTGACAGACAGACAGACGAACATGTGATCATGCCTTTTTTCCATTGGCAGACGTGATCTTGGTTAAAGTTTTTTGCCATTGACAGACAGATATGATTGTGATCATGACTAAAGACGTTTGCCATTGACAGACAGGCAGACAGACATATGATTAAAGTTTTGCCTTTGACAAACAGACAGACATTTGATCATGATTTTAAAAAAATGCTATGGACAGACTCGGCATTATTAATCTCAGAACTAACATCTGCTTATGTGCATGTTGATCTACCAGGATTGGCAAGAACACAATTAAAAATAATAAAGAAAACATTTTTTTTTAAATCATCTCCATTTAATTATTAAAATAAGAAAACATAAGTATATCAGTAGTCTAAATGAATATATTTACTTTTAAAAGAAATGACCATTCTTTTATTCATTGATCATAATGAAAATCCTTTTGAATTTTCAAAACTAATTGATTTTATGCAATATGGCTAAAAACTATTATTTTCAAGATTGGGTAAAGGAAAAAAAAAGATTTTCTGTAAGTATAAATAACTGAAATGTAAACACATAGATTATTTTGTGTTTTTTTTCTGAACATTACCACATTATACAAAAAGGCAAAATATCCAAGTAAATATGCACTCAACTAACCATAGCATCACACTAGTTCTTTCTTCTAAATGTGAAAACAACCCTGATCAAAACTACAAACATTAAATGTAACAGTTTAACACGGGGATCATGATGGCCCTTAATCGCTCACCTGGTTATAACAGAAATATGTATACATGTACAATAAAAAAGATATTCCATTTTTATCTTATTTTACAATAAAAGTTTCAGGGTTTTTTATTTGGCTATATTCCCAATGGCAAAAGGTGTGTTTTGCACCTATTTTTTAGGACAATCTCAATTTACAAAAATTCATTCATACTTTTTTATCATTCGGAATGTTCGGAGTTATTTTTTCATTACTAGTTATTGATAAATACAGTAAAACGTTTATCGGTGCATACTGCTTAGCGTCTTGATATGTCACCCGTCCCCTCGTTTTGCGACATTGTCTCCACGCTTGAGTAATTTACGTGCCACATGTAGTATTTGTGGACAACGTAGCAATTTGCATTTTGTCACGACTGGTTCCTGAACAATTTATTTGCTAAACTCAAGTATAGCGAAAACCGGAACCAGCTCGTGATTACGTAATTCGGTTGTTCTCCGCTGGGGATTACCCTGATTGGTCCATACCAAAATAGCCCAAGCGTGTATCACAGCATGACAGCGTGCTAAAGGTGGTCTGTCTGTGTAGAGAACTAACAGATAATCTCCCACAGGGAGGAAAATATCGGTCACTAAAGAATTTGCCATGGTAAAATTTCAAAACGGTAGGGAAAACTAAAAAGGGCCCATTAATAAAAATGGTATCTTGGCAGCCAGCTGGGGGCCCGGGCCCCCTAGCCCCCCACCTGGGTACGTGCCTGAAGTGTTGCACTTGTAATTACTACTCATGAACAGACTCAATAAAATCGAGTCTGCAATTTTCTAATTTTGCATGTCTACTTTTGCTTTTGAAGGATCACCCATTTTGAGAATATATGTACTTCACAACAGCAGGTGTTAAGTGCTTGTGTGGCGGCCGTAAAAAGTCGCCCCGTACTTCATTCTCAGTGTTGTTATATTTTCTGGATCATTAGTTTTGATGCTATTAGTTTTGAAAATTGAATACTGCTTAAGCCGGTGCTAGGGGGCGTGAGTAGTGTTGCACTTGTAATTACTACTCATGAACAGACTCAATAAAACCGAGTCTGCAATTTTCTCTTTTTGCAATTCTACTTTTACTTTTGAAGGATCACCCATTTAGAGAATTTACAAACCTTATAAAAGTAAAACATTTTCTAGAGAAGAGGTATCATTTTTGCATGTTATTCTAGACATTCGTTCTTTACCAATGACATGACAAATAAGTATACCTCGTGGACATGTTTAGATCTTTGTGACGCACTCACTTTTCTGTTAAATATATTTGTTCGCTATGGTAATTCTGTATATCGCCAGGTCATTGGTATTCCCATGGGAACTAACTATGCTCCTTTAACTGCAGACTTGTTTTTGTATTGTTATGAACGGGATTTTATGCTTAACCTTAAAACCGATTCACAGGCAGATATCATCAATGCTTTCAACAATACAGTACGTTATTTAGACGACAAATTTAATATTGATTACCCATTTTTTTATTCTATGATACCCTCAATCAAAATAAGGCAAATGGTTCTGAAATATCTGCAGCCTTTTTAGATTTAAATATATCTATGAACAATGGAACGATTTCTTCTGGAATTTATGATAAAAGGAATGACTTAAATTTTAAAATAGTTAACCATCCTCATCATTGGATGGGGATGTTCCCCGTGCTACATGTTATGGTGATTACATTTCTCAGCTTATTCGTTTTGCTAGAGCTTGTTCTTCTGTTGATGATTTTAACAATCACAACAACCTTATTATCACTGAAAAACTACTAAAACAGGGCTACAGATATTATAAACAGATATGACTTTTAGGGTGGGGATGGAATAAGTGTGAGATTGTGCGCCCTTAAACCGGTTTAACCCCCAGTGACTTTTGTCACTGACCGTTCCAAGGCGGTACTTCCATCTCCCCCTATTGTATGTTTATTTTGTCCTCGTGCGTCTCTTTATGTTTTTATAGCTATGTACATTCCCTGTGTTTCTTGTGTTGCTGCTCGGGCGGCTGTTTGTTCTGTATATGGTGTTTCCTGCGTTACTAATTTTTGTACTTTTCGTAAAATATTTTCTAAATTTTACCACCGTAATGTTCACCTCATCAGTAATTTTTAAAAGTTAGGTATTTCACATTTGGAGTTTTGCGATGATGTCGTTTACAAACTTTGAAAAATTGTTGGACACATATTTTGATATTTTGTCAAACGTATAAACAAATCTACGCCCCGCCCCCTAATATTAAATCCTGGATCCGCACCTCATTTGTATTTTGCCAGTTCTGTCGTACCCCAAATGACTTCCCCACAATTACTCTAGCTTCTGAAAGATTATCGAGTTTCATGTTTATTCTTTTTCAAATAACTTAGTATCCATTTGTATTTACATTTGCTTCCGATTTTATTTTAAAATATCGGTGTGGAAATGTTTCATGTTCTTTTCCTGTACTTTTGAATTATGGCGCCATTTAAATGATGGCATCACTTTTTCACTTTTTCAGTTATTTTAAAAATATTTAGTCTTGGAATCGTTACTCATGTTGTGCAGTTGTCTAAAGGAGAATTTTATTTACATTTTGACTTGGGTGAAAGTGGGGATAAGTGTTAGGATGGGTACCCAAATACCAGATGTAAGCCCCCAGTACCCATTTTGGCTACTGATCGTTCAAAAGCTGTTCTCCTGCTTTCAACCTATAATCAGCTTTGTTATGCTATTCAATATGCTTAATGTTTAATGCTTTTCGTCTTGATATGCGTCCCTTTGGGTTTTGTCTCGTGCCTGCGCCATTTCTTGTTAGGTGGTGTTTTGTGCGGTGTCCTTTCATATGTGGCCTTCAATGTTTGGCTGTTTTTATTTTTAAATTTCTCTCTCCAGAAGGATCTTGTTGAACAGCGGTAACTCCTGTGATAAGTGTTCGACATACATGTAATTCTTCAGTTTCTGCCATGACCAAACAATCCTTTGTCGATGTGATATTATGACAATGTAATTGATATTCACGATGTTTTTATTTCATACATGAATATTCATGGTGTAAATGGTTAAGACCATATCCCTGATAGAAAGATGCTTAACCATTTACCTCATTAATATTCATGTGAGTTAACAAGATCACGGGTATTTATTGGCTGAACATATTTATACTTTTACTCCATGAAAAACCCCAACATTATAATGAACACAGTAATGTTTGACCATGCTAGAAACTAAAGAATCAGATCTATAGGCAAATAGAGTAGACCCTGATCAGACGGCTAAAACTAAAACAACTAAGCTTACATTCGTCGTCATTACCATTATAGTTTTCATAATACACGTGTAATAATGAAGACAACCTCTTCGATTCGGAAACGGAAGGAGGACGTCGGGTCTTTGTACAATCTTGTTTTTTTCATACCCTTTATTATTTTTCTACAGTTACTCTGTTTTCAGCTCAATCATTGAGTACACTAGCGATAGGTGGATCCAGTTTGTTCTACTTATATATATGTTTTCGTTTTACATGTAATTTACCACTGTACATGTATTTGCAAACACGGTTGTTGAAGATTAGTCGGAGAGGGATGTGTTATTTTACACTATTTATCTTTTAGGGTCGGGATGGAATAAGTGTGAGGTCGGGCGCCCCTAAACCGGTTTAACCCCAATGACATGTGTCACTGACCGTTCCAAGGCCCTCCCTAGTTATAAATTAGACCCCACCCGTGAGTAACGCATGGCATTATATATATATATACTATACTCTCTGAAGAATAACCTTCACATTTCACTTCCGTTCTCTCGTGTAATATCTGAGTCAGCAGTGGTTCAATAAAAATATAATCAATCTTCATCAAGTTTCGATTAATTTTTCAAGTAATGGAATTGGCAGTCGCAGTGGGCGTGGCTAAAATGAACTTCAAGCGGTAGTATTGTTATAGAAATTCCAATGGACGTTGATAATGGTTTGAACGTCATTATTCCCTGGAGACAAATAATCACACCCATTGTAGGAGGAATTATATGTTGATATTCATGTAAAAGCATTCGCAGTGGGTGTGACTAATATGATCATAATTATTCCAGGTTTATAAATGGATTTATTTCAGGAATAGCTATAGGTGCTGCTGTTGTAATAGCATTCGTAGCAATCTGCTATTGCTGCTATTGCAAAAAGATACGGCGGGAACCAAGGAGAGCATTCGTTGGAAGGGTGCTTTATAATGAAAACACACAAAGTGAGTTTGTATGTCAGGTTATATAATACATAAGTAATGCATGCAACGTCAAGTAATGTTTTAACAAAAAACAAATAAGTTTTGCCTTTTTCAAAAGTGCACTATTTAATGATTTTCATTACGAATGAAAAGCAAACTGTGTGTTCGCATATATTTGTTGTTTGAATTTATCATGAATTATTCACTGTATTAGGCTAGTTTTAACAAATACCTGTGATAACACATGTTATCATATGTCTTTGGTTTGCGCTTGTTCATTCATACTTTCATACATTGATTACTTTAACCATTTTCTTAACCCTTTCCCTCATATAGACGTGTTTTCACGCATTTGCAAACAGAGTAGACCCAGATCAGACGGCTCCCTAGAGGAGCCGTCTGATCAGGGTCTGCTCTGTTTGCTAATCGATTTTGATAGACCTGTTTCTTTAATTTCTAAAATGGCTACAATATTCCACCTTGCATATTTCAATATACCTATTTTGTCAATGAATATTCAGTAGGTATCGAAAGTTGGAATAAACACAGATTAGGGAAAGGGTTAATAAATATTCATGTAAGAAATAATGACATCATGATTATCTGTATTAGATTTTTATAATGGCATATAAACACTGGACTCGTTTTGACCACGGCATAAAATGCATAATCAGATCCATCGTTATATTGTTTCACAAGCAAACAGAGCAGACCCTGATCAAACGGCTCCTACATGAGTCGTCTGATCTGGCTCTACTCTGTTTGCAAAGGCCTGAAACGGTTTCTGTATGAGATAAAGGGCAAATTAGGTACTAGGGTATTTATATTTGTTTTTGCAGGTGTCACAACCGCGACTGCGCCATCTGACAGCATTATGGTTTATTCCACGCCAACGAGTTATGGCCTGCCATCGAATGGTGCCACGAATTCAGGTACCATATGACACTTTTCTGGGTAGCTACACCACGCGAAGCCTATAGAGAAATTACCTGTTTAATCCCTTCTCTGTTCTATATCTATTCTAAATTTCAATGCCCATTGAATATTCATAGATTCACTAGTTATAATGAAATATGCAAGGTGGAACCTAATAGCCGTTTTAGAAACTAAAGAAACAGATCTGATTCCATCAGCAAACAGAGCAGCCCATAACCAGAGGTCTCCTAATAGGCCCAATGTTTTCAAATGTATAAAACACGTTAATATGAAGGAAAGGATTAACCCCTCGCTTGCTATTCACGTCAATATACCTAACTGTAAATAGTGAAGACCCAGATGAGACAACTCCTGCAGGAGCTGCCTCATCAGAGTCTGCACTATTTACAAGTTGATTGTGCAACCAGTGCACTCCACAGCAGTGATTGCACAGCGAAATACTTGTACACAGTGAAGATATGTGTAATTATACAACAGGGCATGGGTAAAGAAGGAAAAATGTATTTCAAATTCAGCAAGCGAAGGATTAAATAGATTAGATTCTGATGAGTAACAGAGTTACTTAGTGTCTTATCCGGATCTAAGTTAGCTCATAAGTGACATGATAAGGCTTATGATAATCAAGCTCACACTTGGCATGGCAATGTTTATGACGTGCTAGCTCACACTTATCATGAAAAGGTTTATAAAGCTAGCCCACAATTGGCATGATCATGTTTATGGCATCCTAGCACACACTTGGCATAAGGTTGGCAAGTTAGCTCACACTCGGCATGCTAAGGTTTATGGCAAGCTAGCTCACAATTGGGATTAGGTTGACAAGCTAGCTCACACTTGGCATGCTAAGGTTTTATGACAAGCTAGCTCACACTTGGCATAATGTTGGCAAGCTGGCTCACACTTGGCATGGTAAGTTTTATTACAAGCTAGATCACACTTGGCATGCTAAGGTTTATGACCAGCTAGCTCACACTTGGCATGATAAGGTTTATGACAAGTTAGCTCACACTTATCATGATAAGGTTTATATCAAGCTAGCTCACAATTGGCATGATAAGGTTTATGACAAGCTAGCTCATACTTGACATGATCGGTTTATGACCAATTTTATGCATTTTTGTTGTTGTTGCACTCTTATTCTTGCAATCTTTTTCACAGGCTTACCAGTGGATCCCAATGCCAGACCATCTTCTTATGAAACATACACTTAGATTCACCAAAGAGGCAGACCATGAAACTACATAGCATGTACTCAAGACAATTCATTGATCATACACATAAACGTTAGAAACCCTCTAAAGCGACCACTAAATGAGCACAATATTGCTATCTTAACCCTCTGCTCCATGAATATTCATGTAAGAAATAATGACGTAATGAGTATTAGCTAGATTTTTAAAATGTAAAATATCAAAGGAAAAAACCTGTAGAATCAGAGTTATATCATGCCATAAGCAAATAGAGCAGACTCTGGTCAGGTGGGTCATACAGGAGCCATCTTATCTGTGTCTATTTTGTTTGCAAAGATGTGAAAAAATGTTTATATGAAGGAAAGGGTTAACACTTTATTCCATGAATATTCATGTAAGAAATTTTTACATCATGAGTATTATGTAGCTTATTTTTTATAATGACGTATGAACACATTGCTTTTTTGCTAAGGCTGACTCTTATAGAATCAGAAAATTATTTTATAAACAAACAGAGCAATATATCAAACAGAGAATACCCTGCTCTATTTGCTTATGGAATTATGTAAATATGATGCTGTAGTTTCTGCCAGAGCCACCTTGTTCTGTGTTTATATACCATTATAAACGCTATGCACCTGATTATCGCCAATATAAATTTAACTTGTAATTTGACCTTTGACCTTGATATATGACCTTGGCCTTAATAAGGAACTGCTAAAAATATGGTACACATGCATGCCAAGTTTGAAGTAAGTATGTGCAATGGCTACAAACTAAATGCCGACGTTATGGTTGTCCACAAACCAACCAACAGGTCAAAACAATACACCCCCCCCCCCCCCGGATCGATGAGGTGGGGGGCATAAAAATCAACTACTGAAAACTCATATTGCTCACAGATATAGAATAAGCTTTCTATTATGTGGTCTGTATCGAGATGTTTTATACCGTACTCCGAAAAATAAAATATGTAGTAAGTAAGTGTTCTGCCCCTAAGGTTTGAGTTCGAATTCATGCTCAAATATCTGGTAGGTCAGATTAAGAGTTTCGCTCAAATTCTGACCAATCAGATGCTGACAATGACCTCAGACTCAAGTAAAAGCTTCTTTATTACTTAGGACTGTTTACAGCAATATCTTAACGTTACCCAACTAACTTTATGGTTTTTTTATGCTGACGGTATTCATGCTGATATTTCGTTTAACCCATTACCTCATAGGCTATTTTTAGACCTAACCTCTTTGAATGAATCTACTGAAAAGGACCATTTACTAGAGAAAAGGAAAATTGTGTAGTTTCGAAACAATTGTGATAAATAGAGCATTTGCAATGGTTTAAAAAGTGACTTTTACAGATCCGTCAATATGAGTGAATGGGGATCAACACTTCTGTGAAAAAACATCTTCTCAAAAGATTTGGATTTGATGCTATTCAGTTATTAACCCTTCGCTTGCTATTCAGTTCAATATACCTACCTGTAAATAGTGAAGACCCAGATGAGACAGCTCCTGCATGAGCTGTCTCATCAGGGTCTGCACTATTTTCAAGTTGATTGTGCAACAAGTGCACTCCACAGCACTGATTGCACAGCGAAATACTTGTGCACAGTGAAGCTATATGTAAATATACAACAGGGCATGGGTAAAGAAGGAGAAATGTATTTTAAAATTCAGCAAGTGAAGGGTTAAAGCTTTGGAGAATCTATAGACAGAGTGTCAAACACCTTTGATCCTGATGAGATGTTGAGTTACACGGCGTCTCATCTGAAACCAAGCTGTATGCAAATGCGAGACAAGTCGTGGATTTTCCTTATTTTTTATCATTGTTAAAAGTTGTTTTATATTTGTATTTGTTAAGGTTACCTTATAATGACAACTTTTGACACATTTACAAACAGAGTAGACTTAGATTCAAATGACTCTTGTAGGTTGAGCACAGTATGAATATAGAATATATTTTCAAATGATTTTATACTACATGTAGTTGTGAAAGCATTGCATCTGCTTGTTTTATATGAAAATTGGTTAATTAACTCTTTGCATGATAAGTAATTGTTATCTGCAAGAATTGTCATCTGCCACAATTTTTAAAGTTGACATAGAATTTAATACTATCAGAAGTTCAAATAGTTTGTATCCTGATGAGATGCCAAGTTATTATGTCTCCCCCATTTATGGGGAGACATGTTGTTTTTGCCAGAGTTGTCTGTCCGTCCGTCTGTCCTTCCGTCCTTCTATCCGTCCGTCGGTCTGTCTGTCTGTCTGTCTGCCCGTCACAAACTCGTGTCGCGCGTATCTCTGAAACTAGCTGGTTTAGAGTCACCAAACTTCACAGGAATGTTCACCAGCATGAGTTGTTGTGCACCTTGGGTTTTTGAATTGCCTCCCCTGATAACTTTGGAGTTATCGTCCCTGATGACTTAAAATTAGCGCTTATATCTGAAACCGCTAGTACTATAGTCACCAAATTTCACAGGAATGTTCACCAGCATGAGTTGTTGTGCACCTATGTTTTTTTTAATTGTCTCGCCCTTATAATTCTTGAGTTATTACCCCTGATGAATTTATACAAACTTTGTGTCGCGCATATCTCTGAAACCAGTAGGGCTAGAGTCAAACTAAACTTCACAGGATTGTTCACTAGCATGAGTTGTTTTGCACTTGTTTTTATTTTAATTTTCTCCCCCTGTTAACTTTGGAGTTACTGCCCTTGGTGACTTAAAATTAGACAAACGTTACTTAGTGTCGTGTATATCTCATAAACAACTAGGGCTAGAGTCACCAAATTTCACAGGAATGTTAAACAGCATGAGCTGTTGTGCACCTGGGATATTTGAATTGTCTCCCTTTTATAACTTTGGAGTTATTGCCCCTGATATGATTACTCAAAATTAGAGAAACTTTGTGTCAAGCTTTTTTTTATAAACCACTAGGGCTAGAGTCACCAAATTTCACAAGAATGTTGACCAGCATAAGTTGTTGTGCATCTGGGGGGGTTTAATTGTCGCATCTGATAATTCTTGAGTTATTGCCCCTGATATGATAACTTAAAATTAGAGAAACTTTGTGCTGCACGTATCCCTGAAACCAGTAGGGCTAGTGTCACCAAACTTCACAGGAATGTTCACCAGCATGAGTTGTTGTGCAACTGGGTTTTTTAATTGTCTCCCCATGATAACTTTGGAGTTACTGTCCCTAATGACTTAAAATAAGAAAAACTTTACTTTGTGTTGTGTATCTCTGGAACCACTAGTACTAGAATCACCAAACTTCACAGGAACGTTGACCAGCATGTGTTGTTGTGTACCCGGTTTTTTAATTGCCCCCCTTCCCCCTGATAATGTTGGAGTTAATGCTCCTATTGACTTAAAATTAGACCCTGATAAGTTTGGAGTTACAGTCATTACACTTGTGTATTGGAAAGAGGATGGGAGGGGAGACATGTTTTTGTGACAAAAACAAACCTCTAGTTGAGTCTGAGATCATTCTCAAGCATCTGACTGGTCAGATTCTGACCAATCAGATACTTGGTAATGATCTCAAACTCAGAGTTTTATAACCTGCACAGGTAATCACAAATCATGCAAAGAATTGATAGTCAGTAAAGGAGGAGTCTGCCATAGATTTACATCTAGTATGGGATAACCCTTTACTACATGAATATTCATGTAAGAATTAATAACATCATGAATATTAATTACATTAATAGTTATAATAGCACATGGACACAGGATTTGTTGGTCATTGCAGAAATTCTAGAATCATATCTGTAATATATCATGAGCAAACAGAGCAGACTCTGATCAGACGGCTCCTATAGGAGCCATCTGGTCTGGGTCTACTCTTTTTTTGCAAAGGCATAGAAAGGTGTATTTATGGAGTAAAGGGATAAAATAGGAACTATTTCTTGACTCAGTAGATATACATACTGTACTATCTCTATAACAGTTGAACTTCGATATCTCGAACCTGGATAAATCGAACTTCAGGATAACTCGAACTTAAAAAATCGATCCTCTCAAAATTTACAGGCCTAAAGTAATGCTGAAAGGTACTTTAGACCTGCACTAAGCTGTGAACCTGAGATATTGGTCAGATTATAAATCAGACGACTAAAAATTCTGCAATCTCGAACTAATTTGTATGATCCCTTGAAGTTCGAGACATCGAAGTTCAACTATAAATGCTTTTGGGAGGAGTTACATTTTTTAAAAGGAGCTTTTTTCCTTTTGTATATTGACGGTTGCTTAATGAAGAATGAAAGTAAAGCAGAAAGCTCATCGGGGAGATTTCTACATTGCTTTCAGTCTGCATTAAGCTCCCACCTGTATTTTGAAAACCCTGCAGTTCTTTACTTAATGGTTATTATATAGAGTTTTAGTTGTTTTATTGATCCTTATAAATATACCCACTCCCCAAAGAAATAAGGGGGCATTAATTAGAGCGGGGACATTTATTAGGAGAAATATGGTATATCAAAGTTTAATTATTATATGAAATATATTGCTCAATTATTCTTTTCATACTTTTAATCTGATATTATTTTTTTCTTAGAATTTGCATAATAAATATCAATAATACAATATGTACATCAAGAGAAAGTGTTGAATTGAACAAAACAATTTCATACAAAATTCATTCCATTATTCCTTATTTTTTGTCAACTTGTTTGTGTGTAAAGCTAAGTTAATATGCATATACATGTACTTTTTAAAATAAAAAGAATTTAAAATCAATCAGTGAGATATTTGATTTGTACAATTGGATCACAGATAAGCCATTCCCTCATACTTTACCCTTTCCTCCATAAGCTATGTTAGACCCAACCTCCTACAGGAGCAAATACTCTATTTATCACAATGGTTTCAAGAAGTGGTTATTACAGAGGCGAAGAAAGACGTAATTATGGAGGAATGCTCCTATCACAAGGGTTTCATTACTTTACAATTCTGAAATTTTCCTTTTCTATAGTAAATACTCATTTTCGGTAGATTTATTCAAAGAGGTTGGATCTAAAAATAACCTATGAGGGAATGGGTTAACCTGTCTTACTGTGAAACGAGAGCACCGCGGGGATGCCAACACTCATCTGTCCGACTGTAGCCCTTGTGATGGTGAGCAAGTATGTGAAGTTTTATAAGATTTGCATGAATAGTAAAGAAGTAATAGCTAACATTAATGTTTCCAGACCAGAATGACAATGAAGATGATGAAAATGCAGACGCCAGAGTTATGACTATAGCTTGCATTTTTCTTTTCGAAAAAGAGACAAGCAAACAAACATTGTCTGAGAAAGTAGATGGCTTGTTAACCCTTTCCCTGATGTAAGCGCATTTTGACGCATTTGCAAACAGAGCAGACCCAGATCAGACGACTCCTATAGGAGCCGTCTGATCAGGATCTGCTCTGTTTGCTTATGGTGTGATATAGATCCGATTCTACAGCTTCTGCCTGAGCCAAAATGTCATGTGTTCATATGCCATTATAATCTTATTAATATTCATCATATCATTATTTCCTACATGAATATTCATCAGGGAAAGGATTAATATAGAATAGTAATAATGCAGAAATCTCCATTAGGATATTTCTTGATCACTTTTGTATAATATTAAGCTACTACCTGTCTTTACCCTTACAACGCTGAATTTCCGAAATGCACTATTCCAAAATTCAAACAGGACAAGCTTATGGTGAAAAGTGTAACATGACATACATTGCAGACCCTAATGAGAGGGCTCCTCTAGGAGTCCTCTAATCTGGGTCCAAACTGTTAACAAAGGACATCTGATCTGGGTCTACTCTGTTTGCAAAGGCGTATTTATGGAGTAAAGGGTTAAAAAATACCATATGATATACACCATAAAAAAAATCACTTCCCAAAGCCCCTCCCAGCTAGAGCTTTGGTTTTTTCAAGTGAAGAAGCCTTCCAGCTGGCGTGTGGTAGGTCAATGGTTCTACCTTAGTGTTTGTCTTTGCATAAAGCAATTCGCACTTTGTTCCATGCACGGAAAAACCTCTGGGGTCTTCCCCACTTGTAAGTAGCGAGAATTCGCGATGTGCTGAAATACTTTTAACCTATTCTCTCCTACTGACGCCATTTTGCACATCTATAAAACTCATTTTTAAAATCATTGTGATGAATAGAGCGTTTGCTCCACAGGAGCAAATGCTCTATTTATCACAATGGTTTCAAAGTTATGCAAATCTAAAATTCTCCTTTTCTATAGTTAATGCCCCTTTCCAGTAATTTATTCAAAGAGATTGAGTCTAAAGATAGTCCAGGAGGGAATGAGTTAAAGCAATGTAAAACCCTGATACAAACAAGCAAACAAACAAATATTCATGTAGCACAGGGTTGTATAACAAAACAAACCTTTATTGTATACATTTATTATAAACTTATAAAATGCTAAAATAAGGATATTTATGGCTGTAGAGATGGAAGTAAGACATACAGTTGGAAGAATTATTTACATACATGTATATTCCTTTATAATAAAAATTGTATATAAAAAAATATGACGAAATAACTTCAAGATTAACTATTTCGCTGCCAAATTTTGTAGTCTGCAAACTTTGTCGTCTGCTGCAATTTTTCATTGTTAATTTTTCTTCATTTATTTTCTCATAAACAGTGATACTATAACAAACAGTTTGGATCCTGATGAGACGATGAGTTACTCGGCGTCTCATCTGGATCCAAACTGTTTGCATAAATCATCACAGATGCGACATTGGCAGCGAAAGAGTTAACAATCTACATTAAAACAATACTGTAAAGGATGATAAAAGCAAACAAGAAAATAAACATTTTATCTACATATGTGTTCATTGAATAAAATCTATATCTAACTTGAAGTATTAAATCCACGTCGCTGGTTTTTCATTAACCCCTCACTCCATACATACACCTTTCTACACCTTTGCAAACAGAGTAGACCTAGATCAGATGGCTCCTAGAGGAGCTGTCTGATCAGGGTCTGCTCTGTTTGCTTATGAAATAATAAAGATATGATTCCACAGTTTCTGCCATGGCCAAAAGTTGGCGTATTCATATGCCATTGTTAAAAATACATGTAGTCTAATAATTATTATGACATGAAAATTCATGGAGGAAAGGGTTAAGAAACAAAAAGTATCATAAGTATGAAACAAAACTCCACAAAACAACTTTTTTTCTGAGAATTAACATCCTCTAAAACCATTTCCCCTACAAATATTAATTTTAGACTTTATTTAAAATGAATGACAAAAATGTCAAACATATTCAAATGTCAATGAAATATGTAAAACCAAGTATAGAGGGTTTGACATTCAGCTAGTCTGAAAAAAGAATTAACCCTTTCCTCCATAACTATGCCTTTCTACACCTCTGTAATAGTAACTTCTTGAAACCATTGTGATAAATAGAGCATTTGCTACTATATGGAGCAAATGCTCTATTTATCACAATGGTTTCAATTTTACACAATTCTAGCATGTTCCTTTTCACTAGTAAATGCTCCTTTTTTTGTTGTTTTTTTTTTTCAAAGAGATTGGGTCTAAATAATAGCTTATATTTACATTCGCCCTGTAACGTCCTTATATAACCTTATTCTAAAAAGAAAGTTGCATAACCTCATGAACACCGGAAGCACGTCATTCATTTCTTAAATATAAGAAATACTATGGAATATAAATATAAGAAATGAATGACGTGCTCCCGGTGTTCATGGGTTATGCAACGCATAGCTTTACGAGCAAAGATTCACGTGAAGCCCTTCGGGCTTCACTAACTTTGCTCGTAAAGCTATGCGTTGCATAACCTCATGAACACCGGAAGCACGTCATTCATTTCTTAAATGAGGGAAAGGGTTAAATTCACAGTACAGTTGTACGTTGACATCATGAACTCAGATAACTTGAACTCAGATAACTTGAACTCAGATAACTTGAACTTCGAGAAAACTTGAAGTAAACGTTCAGTTCAGATTTGTTCTAAAATGTATCACTTTGAATATCTAGAAATGCATGTGACAGATTAATGCAGGTCGAAAGCAATGCTGAAAGCTCTTACAAGAGCTTTCAGCATTGCTTTAGATCTGCATTAAGCTGAGAACTTGAGACATTGTTTAGATTAGACATTTGATGACTCAAACCTTTGTTATCTCACAGTAATTTGCATGATCCCTTGAAGTTCGAGATATCGAAGTTCAGCTGTATATGCTATAAGGCTTAGCGGTGTAAAAATGCATAGTCTATCATATAAAAAAATAAATATGATTTCTTCATGCAATCAAATCTCAAAAATTCGAATCACAGTTTCTCAAAATGATGGGATAATATGTACAGGAACTACAGTCTTTCTTTTTTCAACGTGTATAAAATGCAATTTTTTGAAAATAATATTACAAATACGGTGACTCTGTTATACACATGGACATTTCTTTACCCAAAACACATATATTGCACTGCCTTACATTTGTTAACTGTTAACCTTTTGAATAATGAATATTCAAAGTTTAATGCTTCATCATGGTTTAATCCAATCCTTCATAATAATGCCTTTTGACTCCTCTGTAAAAATCACTTTCTGAAACTATTGTGATAAATAGTTCACATACTCTATAGCAAACTATAAACTGAGGTTTGATGTATCAGTGCTTTACACTGAGCATCTACCAGAGAAACTCTGTCGATAACTAGAGTAGAGCATTGCGCCCAGGTTTCTCTGTATCCATTCCCCTCTCTCTAGGGTGTCTAATTAGCCCATAGTGAGCAGAACGGAAGTTAATCAACACAATCAATCAATTTATCACAATGGTTTCAAAACTACACTACACAATTCTAAAGTTTCCCTTTTCTCTAATAAATGCAGTAGATTTATTCAAAGAAGTTGGGTCTAAAACTAGACTATGGGGAAATTGGTTAACAAAGTGTCCATTTAGTATGAAATATTTAAATATTTTAGAAGAATTTGAATAACAAACAGTGAAGACCCTGATCAAAGGACTCTTCTAGGAGTCTTCTGAACTGGCTCTACACTGGTTTCCTACATTTAAAGGGTTTATGTGTTACACTAGAGAGGAAAGAACCATTATCCATGAACAGTGAAAATATTAAAGGCTCCTATGAAAAAATGATCTAAAGTGCTTGCAATTGTCTAATCTATTTAAACTAGAGGAAAAAAAGACAAAATGTGTAAATTAACTCTTTTTTTCTACCAAACCCCATGTGTTGTGACCATTCTTTATAATCGTCCCTTTGATATGATTCTAAAGAGTGATCTCAACATAGGGCTTGGTGGAGAACTGACACTTTTAGTATTTGAATTTAGCACTTTTATCTATAGCTCTGAATTAGTTCCTTGCATGATGTATCCATTATACACAAGTCATGAATCTACTTGTATGTTCAATAGATACATTGGTTAACACCGGGTGTACAAATATACTTTACATACATTGTAATCAATTAACATAAATATAAATTATCACATAATATTTAACACAGTGTAAACTAATACAATTTTCTTACACATATACATGTATATTTTAATCAATTAATCCTTTACTCCATAAATATGCCGTTTAGTACATGATGTCATTGATTCTTACATAAAAGGATAAATGAAAATACATGTACATACCATCACACAATAATCTTGTGATTTTAAGAGCATTCTTTTTTTTTCATGTAAAATAACTTTTCTTTTGTTTTCTTGTTACATCATTGCAATTCTTGTGTTCATATGTCATTTATAATAGGAAATAATCTTGTTAATATTCATGATGTCATTATTTCTACATGAATATTCATGGAGTAAAGGGTTAAGACTGCAGCAAACTGTTTAGATTCAGATTAAATACTGAGTCATTTGGTCACTAACAATTCCGTTTTAACCCTTTCATCCATGAATATTTATGTATGAAATAATGACATTTTAAATATTAATCCTTCGCTTGCTATTCACGTCAATATACCTACCTGTAAATAGTGAAGACACAGATGACACAGCTCCTGCAGTAGCTGTCTCATCAGGGTCAACTCTATTTACAAGTTGATTGTGCAACCAGTGCACTCCACAGCAGTGATTGTACACAGTGAAGATATATGTAAATATACAACAGGGCCATGGGTAAAGAAGGAGAAATGTGTTTTAAAATTCAGCAAGAGAAGGGTTAATAAGATAAACTTTTTAAAATGGTCTATCAACAGTCAGGACATTTTTTCCATGCTAGAAACTGTAGATTCAGATTTTTATTTAGTTCAATAAGTAAATAGGACAGACTTTGATCAGATGGCTCCTGTAGGAGCAATCTGATCTGGGTCTACTCTGTTTACAAATGCATTAAAATGCGTTTTTATGGAGTAAAGGGTTGAGAAAGGAGGGGAAGAATTTTTAGACAACTATCAAGCAGATGAAATGGGAAACTAATCAGAATGTTCTCCATGAATACTTATATCAGAAATAATGACATCATGAATATTAATCAGATTAATTTGTTATAATAGCACATCGACAAGAATTTTTTGTCCTGGCAGAAACTGTAGAATCACAAATATATTATATCATAATCAAACAGAGAAGGCCCTGATCAGGCAGCTCCTGCAGGAGCCATCTGATCTGGGTCTACTCTGTTTGCAAGGGCATAGAAAGGCGTTTTCATGGAGGAAAGGGTTGAAACAAGAGCTGGGGGAACAAAATCTGTATTTGTACAAGTTCTTAAAATTACTACAGCTTTGTTACACAATAATGCTTTGGCAAAAAAGTTGTTCTAGGTCGTGAGAGAAATCAATCCAGCTAAGTCAATTGTTTAACATCAAAAAAATAAATTTGACCTTGAGATCACAAAACAAGGTCAAATAAGGTCAACATGGTACCGGAAACTTGGCCTCCTGATGAAACATCCATATCTAAGGCTTCTGTCAAAAGACAAAAACAGTTTGGGCCTGACAGTAGTTTGCCATTAAAACATAAATTGACCTTGAAGTTAAATGTTAAGGACACATGAAGGCCTTCGTGGAATGAGACACTGGGCATCATTATGATACATTCACATGTGAAATGTCTAAGGCCTACGTAGAAGAATAAAAAAGTTCAGGCCCAACAACAGTTTCCCATTTAAGATACATGTATATATATATTTGACGTTGAGGTCACAGGTCAAGGTCACCTGAAGGTTTGCATGGTACCTATGATGATATATCCACATGTCAAGTACATGTATGTAAGTCTTTGGTAAAAAAAACCCAGACAAAAGTTCTGACATGGACAACAGTTTTCCCATTTAAAATATATAAATTTGACCTCTAGGTAACAGGTCAAGGTCACCGTCATGAAGGTCCCCATGGTAACTAATACTTAGACTCATAAGGATACATCCACATGTCAAATATCTAAGCAAAGGTCAAAAGACAAAAAAAAAATTATAGCACAGACAATAATTTCCTATTTTATGTACATAAGTTATGGCACAAACAATAGTTTTCAATTTAAGGTACATCTGTTTGACCTCGTTGATCTGATTCTACAGTCTCCATCATGGCCAAAATTTCCCGTGTTTATGTACTGTTATAAAAAATCATCTAATTAATATTTCCAGTGTCATTATTTCCTACATGAATATTCATGGAGCAAAGGCTTAACATCTTCCCTGTTGAATATTCATGTAAGAAATAATAACATCATGAATATCAATAGCATAAGATTGTTTGGTATTGGTAGAAACTGTGTACAATATGTTATAATTTTATAAGCAAACAAAGCGGACCCTGATTAGATGTCCCCTACAGGAGTCATCTGATCTAGGTCTACACCGTTTGCAAAGGCGTGAAAAGGGATTTATAATGACACATGAACATAGGAAATTTTGCCATGGCAGAAACTGTAGAATCAGATACATGTACAGTGAACCCTCGTTACAACGGAGGTGTTTGTTTCCATACATTTTGCTGGTATAACGAGGTTGCCGTTATAATGAGTTTAAATATGAAAGGAACCATATGGCCAGTTTTAAACCAGTACCAACAGGTGAACGCTTAAAGCAGAACACAAGAAGTGCGAAAAGCTCCCTCTGGGAGCTTTTTGCACTTCTTGTGTTCTACATTAAGTGATCACCTGTCTTATTGGCATAGCACCTATTTATTCAGTGTTTGTTTCAAAGACTTAATGGTAATTTTGTTTCAATGCAAACTACCGGTATAACGAGGATGCCATTGTAATGAATGCCGGTATAACGAGGATGCCATTGTAACAATGCCGGTATAAAGAGGGTTCACTGTATATAATTAAATAAACCAACTAAGCAGACCCTTCTGGAGCCATCTGATCTGCATCTCTATTAACAAATGCGATGACCCTTTCCTTCATTTAAACATGTTTTTTATGCATTTGCGAATAGAGTAGACCCAAACCAGACGGCTCATCAGAATTTGCTCTGCTTGCTACTGGAATTTGAAAGATGTTTCTTTACTTTCTAAAACGGCTACAATAATCCACCTTTCGTATTTCATTTTTACTGATTTGTCCATGAATATTCAATAGGTATTGAAATTCTGAATAAACATAGAACAGGGAAAGGGTTAAAATGTACATGTATATTAACCCCTTCCCTTATGTAAGCGCGTTTTCACGCATCTGCAAACAGAGTAGACCCAGATCATAAGGCTCCTATACGAGCCATCTGATCAGGGTCTGCTCTGTTTGCATATGGTGTAATATAAATCTCATTCTACATCTTCTGCCTGGGCCAAATGACATTATGAAAAATAATCTTATTAATATTCATGATGTAATTATTTCTTACATGAATATACATGTACAACAGGGAAGGGTTAATGTATCAACAAGGTCTACACTGCTTCTCTTCTTCCCATGCTGTTATCCTTACTCTTTCTCTAAGATTTCTCCAGGCTTGTGTAGGATGGGGGTGGGGAGCTTGGTACACCTGTGATAAATGAAAAAACGTTTAAAAGCATTTTTAATTTTCAAATGTGGCAAAATCATGTCAGTTTGAACCCTTTCCCTATTGCAATATGAATATACATTCAGTGGTCCAGATAAGATGCGTAAATTCAAACATTTTCAACAATAACTGCTATATTTCTCAACCAAACCCTATACCGTGACCACTCTTTAGAATCGTTTCTTCGAGACGATTCTAAAGAGTGGTCATAGTATAGGGTTTGGTGGAGAAATGACGATTTTAGTATTTGGGTACGCACCTTTATCTGTAGCTCTCTATCAGCTGGATATTTATAATGACATTAATATATACACATGAAATTCTGGTAATGGCAGGAACTATAGAGTCAGTTCTATTATTATTCCATAAGCAAACAGAGCAGACCCTGATCGGACAGCTCCTATAGGAGTAATCTCATCTGGTTCTACTTTGTTTGTAAAGGCATAGAAAAAGCATTAATATGAGGAGAAGGGTTAACCCTTTCCCTCATACGAACGTGTTTTCAGGCATTTGCAAACAGAGTAGAACCAGATCAGACGGCTCCTAGAGGAGCCGTCTGATCAGGGTCTGCTCTGTTTGCTAATAGATATTGATAGATCTGGTTCTTTAGTTTCCAAAATGGCTACAATATCCATCCTTCCTTATTTCATTATAACTATTTTGCCCATGAATATTCAGTAGGTATTGAAATTTGGAATAAACATAGAACAATGAAAGGGTTAACAAAGTTACAAGAATAATAAAAGATGATGTGAACACTCCTCAGTGAGTGGAATTTTAAGTTTTCATATACATTTCATAAGCAAACAGAGCAGGCTCTTATCAGATGGGTCTACTCTGTTTGCAAAGGCATAGAAAGTTTATTTATTGAGTAAAGGGTTAACCCTTTACTCCATTCACGAGAAAAAGCTACATGCACCAGTCAAGGCTTTATTGATCAAATAGTTTCGACCTACATTAGTCTTCATCTGGAGGAATATGAACATATTCATGTAAACAAGAGCTGCGTATGGTGTCAACGGTCGTCTGATTTGGTGCTTGTCCACTGCATACACTTCTCTACCAAACTATGAAGTTTCATGCTGATACTTCTCATTTTTTGATTAATCAGCTACATTAAAGTTTTTTGCACGCCGCCACAGTTTTTGCACGCTGCCACAGACACACACTGCCGCGAATGTCAACAACTACGACAATACCTACGATCCAGTGATCACAATAGCTCAACTTTTTTCTTCGAAAACAGACGAGCTAAACTGAAGATAATTGTTTTAGGGGCATATGAAGAAGGAAATATTTGGCCAAGGCGATATTATTTCATAAGCAAACCAACAGAAACCATCTGATCTGGTCTACTCTGTCTTAAAAGGTGAATTTACTGAGTACCAGGTTAACATGGAACTTTCTTTAAATAAAGACAAAATAGGTCAAGACATATAACTCTAGACCTGCTTGTCAGATCATAGCCTTATACATTACACGGGAATGTGACAAGAACCTGTGAAGATAAAAGCACTGAAATGTTAACACATTCCCTCCTACCATTTTGAATAAATCAGGGCACATAACTCTAGACCTACTGATCTGAATTGGCAAAGGCATAAAAAGACATCTTTATTGAGTAAAGGGTAAACATCCCCCTATCCATGTCATAGATATCTCATTGATGGGTGACATATAGTTTAGATCCAGATCAGATGCAGCATTTTCTTCAAAGATTGTGGGAAGTTTTTATTTTACCTGATGGTGGTGGGTAGTCCTGGCCTGGTTGCACAAAGCCTCCGGGTCCAATGGCAGCTCCTGATGGAGTCGTAGAGTATGGAAGACCATCAGGACCATCTGAAATCAGCAAGCACATTGCAATCAAATCAGTAACCCTTTCCCTTCTACATCTTTGCAAACAAAGTAGACCCAGGTCAGATGGCTCCTATAGCAGCCGTCTGATAAGGGTCTGCTCTGTTTGCTTATTGCATTATATAGATGTTACTCTACACTTCATGTCAGGGCCAAAACTTTCTGTGTTCATGTTCCATTAAAAAATTCTAGTCATTAATATTCATGATGTTATACAATAGATACCGAATGGAAGAGAGTATGAGATCAGACAAGGAGAAAGAGACAGACAGACAGACAGACAATAAAGACAGAAAGTCATAGTCAAGTAGATAGTCAGGTAGTCACATAAACAAGTAAGACAGAGATAAAAGTGAATGGAAGAGAGCAGGAGATCAGACAAGAAGATAGAGAGACAGACAGACAGAAAAAAAGACAGAAATAGTCAATCAGAGAAAGAGTGACAGGTAACCAGGCCGTCACATAAACAAGTAAGACTGAGATAAAAGTGAATGGAAGAGTGTAAAATATCAGACAAGAAGATAAAGAGACAGACAGTCAGACAGACAGAAAAATAAAGACAGAAATTTTCAATCAGAGAAAGAGTGACAGGTAACCAGGTTGTCACATAAACAAGTAAGACTGAGAAAGTGGGGATATAGTACTGTAGATAAGATGCATTAACCCTTTCCTCCATCATCATAGGCTATTTTAAGACCCAACCACTTTGAATAAATCAACCAAAAAGGAGCATTAACTAGAGAAAAGGAACGTTTTAGAATTTTGCAGTTTGAAACCATTGTGATAAATAGAGCATTTGCTCCTATAGGAGCAAATGCTCTATTTATAACAATGGTTTCATAAAGTGACTTTTACAGAGGCGTAGAAAGGCATATTAATGCAGGAAAGGGTTAATTAAAACATTTTTCAAGAATAACTCATTTATTTCTCCACCAAACCCTATGTTGTGACAACTCTTTAGAATTGTCTCGAAGAGACAATTCTATAGAATGGTCACAATAAAGGGTTTGGTGGAGAAATGACGATTTTATTATTTAAGTACATTTTTGTATGCACATTTATCTTTTGCTCTGGGCAGATAGAGAGAGAGACAGACATACAGATAAATAAAGATAGATAGCAATAGTCCATTAGAGAAAGAGTGACAGGTAGACACATAGACAAGTAAAGAAGGCGCCAGTGTAAACAGGGAGTTTGCTTTAAATAGTTTACCCTTGAATCCGATTGGGGCTGGTTCACTTGAAGGTGGCACCTTGGTTGGGTATTGGTCAGCAGGGTAACCCACTAACAGTACAGAAAATAAGTGATTCAAAACATGAATCCTATATCCTAGAAGAGACATATTTTGACGCATTTGTAAACAGAGTAGACCGAGATCAGAAAATGGAGGGTACTGACCAAAAGGGGGGGGCACTAACAGTACAGAAAATAAGTACATGTAATTCAAAACATGAACCCTATACCTTTTGATGTGTTTGTAAACAGAGTAGACCAAGATCAGAAAACTACTGTAGGAGCTGTCTGATCAATGTCTGCTCTGTTTGCTGATGAACTACTAAAGATCTGATTATAATTAATACAGTTTATAAAATTGCTAAACAAGTGTCTTGTTCATGGGCAATGATAAAAGAACAGGTAAAGAAACTTCCTGTGTGATAAATTCTTGTAAAAATAATCATGAGGTAAAGGGTAAAACCACAGGGGTCTGGACCGCTTCATGGGGTCTATATGTACTATATAATAACATATTATATAGTACATATAGACCCCATGAAGCGGTCCAGACCTCTGTGGGTAAAACCACATTTCATTTCATGGGATTGGCTGTATTCAAATCAAAATATAACACTCTTGATAAGGTCTGCTCTGTTTGTTTAAATCTTCGCCTAATACCTGTAAATATTAATTTAAGAATTTATTATTGAGAAATGACGATTTTAGTATTTGAGTATGCACCTTTATCTGTAGCTCTGTATACATGTATGTATTTACATTATCTATAGGAGCTGTCTGATCAGGGTCTGCTCTGTTTGCTTAGGAAATTATAATTGATCTGACAAATACTAAAAAATCCTACGTGTATACATGTATGCCATTATAAAAGTTCAGCCAATAAATAGTAACAATATCATTAATTCTTATATGAATATTCAACAGGGAAACAGTCAACAGTGATAAGGAGTACAATGAACCCTCTGAACAACGGAGGTGTTTGTTTCCAGAGATTTCGCTGGTATAACGAGGTTGCCGTTATAACGAGTTTAAATATGAAAGGAAACATACGGCCAGTTTTAAACTAGTACCAACAGGTGAACGCTTAATGCAGAACACAAGAAGTGCAAAAAGCTTTTTGCACTTCTTGTATTCTGCATTAAATGATCACCAGTCTTTTAGGCATTGTACCTGTTTATTCAGCGGCTGTTTCAAAGACTTAAAGGTAATTTTGTTTCAATGTATAACGAGGGTGCCATTGTAATGAATGCCAGTATAATGAGAGTTCACTGTACCAAGACAAAATTGTAAGATAAGCATCACTTTATCAAAGATGTATAAATAGAACACCTTTTAAACTACCGGTACATGTACAGGCATTTTGCCCCTACAGTCAATTCATGTTATCTCTTGGAAAAAGTTTGTATCTAAATGAGATGTGCCGAGTAACTTGCAGTCTAAGCAGGATCTGGAGACGCTACTTATATTGTGATTGCAAAGAAATTTTTTAAGCTGAAGGAGACAGTAATCACAGCCAATGAATTATCTGGCAGGTTAACTGCAACATTCACAGAACTGATTTAACCCTTTACTCCATTAACACATTCCCTCATAGGCTATTTTTAGATACAGCCTCTTTGAATAAATCTACCGAAAAGGAGCATTAACTAGATAAACAGAAAATTTTAGAATTTTGTAGTTTGAAACCATTGTGACAAATAGAGCACTTGCTCCTATAGAAGCAAATGCTCTATTAATCACAATGGTTTCACCAAGTGACTTTTACAGAGTCATCAAAAGTCGTCAATATGAGGGAATGGGTTAATACTCCTTTCCACAACTTTGCAAACAATGTAGACCCAGATCAGATGGCTCCTATAGGATCAGGGTTTGCTCTATTTGCTTATGATATAATATAAATATGATTCTACAGTTTCTGACATGGCAAAAAAAATGCCTGTGTCCACTGTGCTGCTATAATAAAACAATCTAATTAATAATTTTGACATTATTTCTTATAAAAATATTCACGGAGGAAAGGATTATAAATTCATTTGTACTCACTTGGATTAGGATTATAGGGTAATCCTCCTGGTCCATCCTCAAAGCTGGCAATGGGTGCCACTGGTTGACCACCATAGGGTCCTTGTGGTGCAACAGGTGTTGGGCCTGAATCTTGGAATGTCTGCACTGGGGTGGCTGAAATTGAATTGATCACTACATGAGTAGTCATGTATTAACAAGATATCTTTAATGTAAACTTTAAGAGGGATTTTTTTACCAAATGAAAAATGTAAGTGTAAGACCATATCTATACCATTTGTTAACCCTTTCCCTCATATAAACTTGTTTTCACGCATTTGCAAATAGAGATGACCCAGATCAGACGGCTCCTAGAGGAGCCGTCTGATCAGGTTCTGCTCTGTTTGCTAATGGAATTTGATAGATCTGTTTCTTTACTTGCTAAAATGGCTACAATGTTCCACCTTCAATACTTCCTTTATAACTATTTTGCCTATGAATATTCAGTAGGTATCGAAACATGAAATAAACATAGAACAGGGAAAGGGTTAAGCAAACAGGAGCTGTGCAAAGGCATGAAGAAACATTTATATATGAGGGACAGGGTTAATTATTTACATAAACCAGACAGCTTCTATAATAGCACATGGACACAGGAATTATATATGACGGAAAGGGTTAATTCTTTACTCTTTGAGCCTTTGCAGAAGGAGAAAACCTAAATCAGACAGCTTCAACTAGAACTATCACTAAAGGTGATGAATACCCCCACACGGCAGCCTTGATTGCAAATCCAAGTTTAGAACATGTAACAGGACCAAATAACAAAAATACCCAAAGTTCAAATAGAGAAAATTCTGTAATTTATGCCAAGTATCAAGTGAATCAGGTTGAAATTGAAGGAGGAGTTCAAAGTACAAGGTTTTGCCTGCCAATTTCAAGGCCAAAGGTCAAGGTCACATAGACCTGAAATTTGTGTCTTGCACATCTACTACTCCTGAGTAACATTTATGCCAAGTATCAAGTAAATCAGGTTGAAAGTGAAGGAGGAGTTCGCCGTACAAGATTTTGCCTGCCAATTTTAAGACCAATTTCAAGGCCAAAGGTCAAGGTCACAGAGATTTTAAATTTGTGTCTTGCACATCTACTACTCCTGAGTAACATTTATGCCAAGTATCAAGTGAATCAGGTTGAAAGTGAAGGAGGAGTTCAAAGTACAAGATTTTGCCTGCCAATTTTAAGACCAATTTCAAGGCCAACGGTCAAGGTCAAGGTCACAGAGACCTGAAATTTGTGTCTTGCACATATACTACTCCTGAGTAACATTTATGCCAAGTATCAAGTGAATCAGGTTGAAATTGAAGGAGGAGTTCAAAGTACAAGATTTTACCTGCCAATATCATGACCAATTTCAAGGCCAAAGGTCAAGGTCACAGAGACCTGAAATTTGTGTCTTGCACATCTACTACTCCTGAGTAACATTTATGCCAAGTATCAAATGAATCAGGTTGAAAGTGAATGAGGAGTTTACCGTACAAGATTTTGCTTGCCAATTTTAAGACCAATTTCAAGGCCAAAGGTCAAGGTCACAGAGATTTTAAATTTGTGTCTTGCACATCTACTACTCCTGAGTAACATTTATGCCAAGTATCAAGTGAATCAGGTTGAAATTGAAGGAGGAGTTCAAAGTACAAGATTTTGCCTGCCAATTTCAAGACCAATTTCAAAACCAAAGGTCAAGGTCAAGGTCACAGAGACCTGAAATTTGTGTCTTGCACATCTACTACTCCTGATTAACAATTATGCCAAGTGTCAAGTGAATCAGGTTGAAACTGAAGGAGGAGTTCGCCGTACAAGATTTTGCAGACAGACCGACCGACCGCCCGACCGCCCGAATGACCGACCGACAGGCTGATTCCAGTATACCCCCCTCAAACTCTGTTTGTGGGGGTATAATAATTGCATATGAACACAGGAGTGATTGACCATGGCAGAAACTGTAGAATCATATCTATATTGTGTCATAAGCATACAGAGCAGACCCTGATCAGATGGCTTAAAGACAGGAGTCATCTGATCTGGGTCTACACTGTTTGTAAATGCGTAGAAAGGATTCTATGTAACAGTAAAACACTTGCTGGTCTAGTTACCTTGTCCATACGTCTGTGTTAGTGGTTGTTGTTGCTTCAGCTCTGAAGACAAAAGGATCATACAAAAATAATATAACCTCTCAAATAGGAATAACAGAAAATACAACAAAAGTCATCACAATCAATACTGTGACTCTTGTATCAAATAAATGTACATGTATTGATTAAGATTATATTTCACAGAAACAGTAAGTACACTTGTTAACCCTTTACTCCATAAAAATGCCTTTCTACGCCTTTGCAAACAGAGTAGACCTGGATCAGATGGCTCCTATAGGCTCCTGTCTGTTTGCTTATGATTTAATGTAGCTATGATTCTACAGTTTTTGACATGGCAAAAAGTTCCTTGTAAATGTGCTTGTATAACAAATTAATCCAATCAATATTCATGATGTCATTATTTCTTATATGAATATTCATGGAGGAAAGGGTTAAAACTGAGTGAGTGAGTGAGTGAGTTGGGTTTTACGTCCGACCAACAGTATTTCAGTTATTTGCAGATGTCGCTAGTTAAAACTGAACCATCACTAAGTTCACTGCCGTGTGAGGGTATTAATCACCTTTAGAGAGGTTAAAACTGAACTATCACTAAAGGTGATTAATACCCCCACATGGCAGCCTTGTTTGTGGATCAATTACCCATGTAACGGGACCAAATGACAAAAATACTCAAAATTCAAGTGAAGATAATTTGTAGAATACAGCTACGGTTGTTACAAGACCAGGTCATTACCATTTTCCAATCCCATCCGAACTCTTTCAATGTGAGAAACAAGTTCATTTGAGTCTGATATCGTTCTCAAGCTTTTGATTGGTCAGATTTGAGTTCTCAAGCTTTTGATTGGTCAGATTTGAGCCAAAGGCTCAAATCTGACCAATCAAATGCTTGAGAACGTTCTCAGACTCAACTAAAAGTTTTATAAGCATGGACCCAGATGGCTTCTTAACCCTTTCCCTGTTCTATATTTAGTCCAATTTTAATACCTACTGATTATTCATAAACAAATAGGTATAAAAAAAAAATGGAAGGTGGAACATTGTAGACATGTTAGCAAGTAAGGAAACATAATAATTATTTATCAAATTCTATTGGCAAACAGAGCAGACCCTGATCAGACGGTTCCTCTAGGAGCCGTCTGATCCGGGTCAACTCTGTTTCCAAATGCATGAAAACATGTCTAAATGAGGGAAAGGGTTAAATACTAAAATCATCATTTCTCCTCTAAATCCAATATCGTGGCCACAGTGTTAATTGATATGAAGATTATCGGTTCAATATTCATGTAAGAAATAATTACATCATGAGTATTTATCAGCTGAATTCTTCTTGTAATGTAAATTTTTTAACCCTTTCCTTCATATAAATGTGTTTTTACGCATTTGCAAACAGAATTGACCCAGATCAGACAGTTTCTATACGAGCCATCTGATCAGGGTCTGCTCTGGTTGCTAATGGAGTTTGATAGAGCTGGGTTTTTTTACTTTCTAAAATGACTACAATGTTCCACCTTCCATATTTCATTATAACTATGTTGTTCAAGAATATTCAGTAGGTAATGAAATTGGAATTAAACATAGAACAGGGAAAGGGAAAATTGTTTTCTTTGACAAAAAGTTGTAGTATCAGAATTCCATAATCATATTGCAAATGAATGAAAAAAGACCTGGATGAGGAAACAGGTTAAATCTTTATGATACACTCATTATAGACAAGATAATCATTAGTAAACCTTTCTTTCATATAAACACCTTTTCACACATTGCAAACAGAATAGACCCATATCAGATGGCTCATGTAGACGCCATCTGATCAAGGTCTGCTGTGTTTGCTTATGAAATTATAATAGATCTGACTCTACAGTTTCTACCAATGTCAAAATTTCATGTGTACATGATATTATGCCATAATATTATGCCATTATAAAAATCCAGCTAATAAATATTCATGATATCATTACTTCTAACGTGAAAATTCAACAGGGAAAGGGTGAAAATAAACAGATGCTAACTAGAGGTTTTTGTCACAAAACGGATGTCTCCCCTCTAATAAAAACAATATGTAAAGGGAAATCACTAAAAATGTTATGGACTTAATGAATGATACTTGCCCTCATTATGCGCTTTCCACACTACATTTTTCAAGAAGAAAATGATAACAGCTAATAACTCCAAAAATATTGATACCAGAGTTATAGCCCTTGTGCATGACACTTACTTTCATCATGCTCTTTCCATAAATAAAATGTCATTCCAATAGCATCAGTCGAACAGGAGTTATTGGTCCGCCAAAAAGTGTAACAAAGGGCAATAACTCCAAAAGTATTGAAACCAGAGTTATGGCCCTCATTCATGACATTTTCTCTCATCATTCTCTTTCCATGTATGAAGTTTCAATACGATGGCATGAGCCATGTAGGAGTTATCGTCCAGACAAGAAAGCATTAAACAAATGTACAAGAGGCAATTACTCTAAATTTATTGAAGCCCGAGGATCTTATGCATGACACTTTCTCTTATCATGATCTTTCCATGTATGAAGTTTCACTCCAATATTAGTGAAGCCAAGAGTTATGGACCTAGTGCATGACACTTCTTCTTGTCATGATCTTTCCATATATGAAGTTTCCATCCCATGGCATGAGCCATTTTGGAGTTATCGTCTGGACAAAAAAGTGTGAATTGTTTTTACAAGGGGCAATAACTCCTATATTAGTGAAGCCAGAGTTATGAACCTTGTGCATGACACTTCCTCTCATTTTGCTCTTTCCATATATGAAATTTCAATAAACTGGCATCAGGCATATTGAAGTTATTGTCCGGACAAAAAGTGTGACGGACAGATGGACGGACGGACAGACGGATGGACAGAGAGACAGACAGACAACTCTCATGAAAACAATATGTCTCCCTCATATTTATATGATATAATTATATTAACCCTTTCCATTATATAAACGCGTTTTCAGGCATTTGCAAACAGAGAAGACCCAGATCAGACGGCTCCTATAGGAGCCGTCTGATCAGAGTCTGCTCTGTTTGCTAATGGAATTTGAAAGATCTGTTTCTTTAATTGATCTGTTTCTTTATTTTCTAAAATGGCTACCATGTTCTACTACCTCCCATATTCCATAATACAATGTAGCTATTTTGGCAATGAATATTCAGTCATTGGAAATAATTCAGGTATACAGTTATATTCAGGTAATGAAATTTGCGGTAAACCTAGAACAAGGGTTAATACAACTGTTTAGTGTTTATTCGTTCCTTTAAGTATTTCAAAGCAATGGGAATAAATGCATAACAATGGCACCACATAATGGAGTGGCCTCCCGAAGTACCTTCAGATTTATCTTTCCGAGCTGGACGCTGGGTTCTACGCCTTCTTTTACAATAACAATACATAACAACTGCAAGGACGAGGACTCCTATAATAACTCCTATAATAGTTGCAATGTTTTTGCCCGACTGTAGCCTGTAAGTAAAACATATATGAAGACATTTTTTATTCTTCTGTTAAGCAAAGATAACAATTTTTCTAGAGTGCACTTGATCATCATTTACTCCATAAATAAGTATTTCTACACCTTTGCAAACAGAGTAGACCTAGATCACATGGCGTAAACTAAAACAATTTTAAGAATAACTACTTTTTTTCTCCACCAAACCCTATGTTGTGACCACTCTTTAGAATCATCTTGAGGAGACGATTCTAAAGAGTGGTCACAGCATAAGGTTTGGTGAGGAAAGGAGTATTTGAGTACACTCTTTTATCTGCAGCTCTGTAAAATGGTATAATTCTCAACCAGGTAGGAATTTTTTAAGAAAGCATCAAGAAGTAGGAGCCTTCTGATCAGGGTCTGATCTGTTGGCTTTTGGGATTTTATTATAAGATTGGATTCTATAGTTTCTGCCATGACGAAAAATTTCTGTATGCATACATCATCATAAATTTGAGCTTTAAAGTCTTAAAAAGCAGGTGGTTGCTTAATGCAGGGAAAAAGTAATGCAGAAAGCTCCTACATGACCAGCATTAAGCTACCACCTGCATTTAACATGCATTAAGCTACCACCTGCATTATAGACCCATAATTAGACCTCTTTTTGATGGCAACTTAATCCTTCGCTTGCTATTCACGTCAATATACCTACCTGTAAATAGTGAAGACCCAGACTGCAGGAGCTGTCTCATCAGGGTCTGCACTATTTACAAGTTGATTGTGAAACCAGTGCATTCCCCAGCAGTGATTGCATAGCGAAATACTTATACACAGTGAAGATACATATCATTCTACAACAGGGCATGGGTAAAGAAGGAGAAAAGTATTTTAAAATTCAGCAAGCGAAGGGTTAAGACAAGCTCTACTGTACTAACAAGACAGGTTTTGGTGTTGGAAAAAGCTGAAGGATCATATCTATATACCACCAGTAAATAGAGCAGACACTGATCAGATGACTCCTAAAGGTCTGCTCTGTTTGCAACAAAGGGGTCTGGACCGCTTCATGGGGGTCTATATGTACTATATAATACGTTATTATAAAGTACTATAGACCCTCATGAAGTGGTCCAGACCCCTGTGGTTAACAAAGGCATTGTGGAGTAAAGAGATAACAAATAGCTTTGCCGTCACAGGTTAACCCATTCCCGCATATTGACGCCTTTTGATGCTTCTGTAAAAGTCACATCATGAAACCACTGTGATAAATATCTACAGCATTTGCTCACAATTGTTTCAAAGCTACACAATTCTGAAAAATTCCATTTCTCTCGTTAATGCTCCTTTTTTGGTAGATTTAAACAAAGAGGTTGGGCCAAAAAATAGCCTAAGTGGGAATGGGTTAAACCCTTTCCTTCATATAAATGCCTTTACCTGCATTTGCAAACAGAGTAGACCCAGATCAGATGGCTCTTATAGGACCAGGGTCTGATCTATTTGCTAAACTTGTTTCTTTACTTTCTAAAATTGGTACAATATTCCACCTTCAATATTTCATTATAACTATTTTGGCCATGAATATTCAGTAGGTATTGAAATTTGGAATAAACATAGAACAGGGAAAATATTAATAGAAACACACATACAGATGCATATTATAAGATAATGAGCTGAAGGCAAATCGAGGGCTTGGTGCAAAACTATTCTAACTCCTTCACTTAGTGAAGGAGTTAGAATAGTTTTGCACCAAGCCCTCGAAATGACAACAGAGGACTAACAGACAAACAGAAGACAAAAAAGTTTAGGAGTCTTACGATTCCTTGTATTCCTTATATTTGGCCTGAGTACAGCATTCCTGTTCACCTTCATCCCCACAGCAGTAGGCATAGCTATCCTGTTGGTAAGACTCGGGACAAATGAAATATCCGTATGTTTTATTCTTCAGATTTTCAGCATTGAAGCAGACCCGTGGCTCTGTCAAAGAAAGTTAAATCTTTTACCTATTCCCTCATAGGCTTGTGATATAATATACAGTAAATTCTCGATTATTCGAACTCTTAAATACGTATTATTATCGATCTTTTAGACAGGTGGCAGCTTAATGCATGGCGAAAGTCACGCAGAAAGCTCCTCTAGGAGCTTTCTGCATGACTTTCGCCATGCATTAAGCAGCCATCTGCCTAAAAGGGTCCGAATTCTTCTATACAGAAAATTCAAATAAGTGAGATTTGACTGTAGATACATGAATGAGTTATATATAGTTTCTGCCATGGCCAAAACTTCTTGTGTCCATGTGCTACTACATGTATTATGATTAATCCAATTACATATTCGAGGGATTGGTGCAAAACAATTGTAACTCCTTCACAAAGCGATGGGGGTTACAATAGTTTTGCACCAAGCCGTCGAATGTAAATATTAATATGACATGGTTATTTCTTAGATGAATATTCATGGAGTAAAGGGTTAACAAAATAATGCTACAGTGCTCCCTCTCTACAACGACACCCTTTGGGATACAAAGATTGTATGTGTTGTTCAGAGGGAGCTGTTATAGGGAGGGAAAATCAAACATAATTAGCTTCTTTGCAGATCCCCAGATAAGGTGTATTTCGAGAACTAAAACCATTATGCCTCAATCAAACCCTATGTTGTGACCACTCTTTAGAATCGTCACTTTGTGATGATTCTAAAGAGTGGTCACAACATAGGGTTTGATTGAGGCATAAAGAAAATACGATGGAAGCAAGTTGTTTCTGGAGCCGTGTTGTTTCGGAAACAATGACATGCGTTGTTGTAAGAAGGGAATCATTATTGAGAGGGTTGTTGTAGGGAGGGAGCACTGTAATACAATTGTTATTTATTACATGAATATTAATGAGGTAATAGTTAATAGTGCATGTTACATGTAACCCTTCTCTTGCTGAATTTTAAAATACATTTCTCCTTCTTTATCCATGCCCTGTTGTATAATTACATATATCTTCACTGTGTACAAGTATATCGCTGTGCAATCACTGCTCTGGAGTGCACTGGTTGCCCAATCAACTTGAAAATAGTGCAGACCCTGATGAAACAGCTCCTACAGGAGCTGTCTCTGATCTAGGTCTTCACTATTTACAGGTAGGTATATTGACATGAAGTGCAAGCGAAGGGTTAACTTTATGGAGTAAATAGAAAGGTGTATTTATGAAGTAACGGGTAAACCATTCACTCAGTTATAAACAGTAAAATATGCCTTTCTTTGCCTTTGTGAATAGAATAGGCTCAGATCAGACTGCTCCTATAGGTCTGCTCTGTTTGCTTAACCCATTCCCTCATAATGACGACTTTTGACGACTCTGTAGAAGTCACTTTGTGAAACCATTATGATAAATAGAGCATTTGCTCCTATAGGAGCAAATGATCTATTTATCACAATGGTTTCAAACTACAAAATTCTAAAATTTTCCTTTTCTCTAGTTAATTATCCTTTTCGGTAGATTTATTCAAAAAGGTTGTATCTAAAACTAGTCTATGAGGTAATGCGTTAACCCTTTCCTCCACATATACGCCTTTCCATACCTTTACAAACAGAGTAGACCTAGGCATAAAGTAAAAGTGTAAATCAGATCTTTCAACTTCTTTGTTTATAATGTATTCTTCTAATTTTTGCTTAACCCTTTCCCTGTTCTGTATTTAGGCCAAATTTCAATACCTACTGAATATTCATTAACAAAATAGTTATAAAGAAATATGGAAGGTGGAACATTGTAGCCATTTTAGAAAGTAAAGAATCAGATCTTTCAAATTCCACTAGCAAACAGAGCAGACCCTAGGAGCCGTCTGATCTGGGTCTACTCTGTTTGCAAATGCGTGAAAACACGTTTATATGAGGGAAAGGGTTAACCGTTTCCCTCATATAAACGCCTTTTCATGCTTATGCAAACAGGGTAGACCCAAATCAAAAGGCTCCTACAACAGATGGCTCTGCTTGCTTGTGAAATTATAATACATGTAGATCTGTATGAGTTTCTACCGATACCAATACATCCTTTGTACATATGCCATAGTAAAAACTTCAGCTAATAAATATTCATGATGTCATTATTTTTACATGAATATTCAACAGGGAAAAGGTTAACAAAATGACTCAAAATCACAATCAATAAGGTTTGAAAATTATGAATACATGCACTGTATATCGACATCAGCCTATAGAGCAACAGATAAGCATACTCAAGTACTAAAATCGTCATTTCTCCTCCAAACCCTATGTTGTGACCACTCTTTAGAATCGTCTTGAAGAGTTTGGTGGAGAAATAAAGAAGTTATTCTCATAAATGTTTTTAATTTACGCATCTTATCTTGAACTCTGAGCCTACCTCTGCCTGGACTTTTCAGGTAAAGACTTCGGCGCTTGTAGCTCATGACACCATACACTGTCCCGACTGCCAACCCAGATTGCCACATAGATGGTTTATACACAGGACCTCTGTACCTTTGGACACTTGAGAAATAAAATAGAACTGTATACCATACACATACATATATCCAAACACAACTGAAGTCTGTCTAAAAGGTTTTCTCATGTAAAGAATCAAAATATAGTATAACTACAGTAGGACCTGTCTGTAGTGACCACAATGAATACAGTATAACTACATTAGGACCTGTCTGTAGTGACCACAATGAATATAGTATAACTACAGGAGGACCTGCCTGTAGCTACCACAATGAATACAGTATAACTACATTAGGGTATGTCTGTAGCTACCACACTGAATATAGTATAACTACATTAGGACCTTCCTGTAGTGACCACAATGATTATAGTATAACTACATTAGGACCTTCCTGTAGTGACCACAATGAATACAGTATAACTACATTAGGGTATATCTGTAGCTACCACAATGAATATAGTATAACTACAATAGGACCTGTCTGTAGCTACCACAATGAATATAGTATAACTACAGTAGGACCTTCCTGTAGCTACCACAATGAATATAGTATAACTACAGTAGGACCTTCCTGTAGCTACCACAATGAATATAGTATAACTACATTAGGGCCTGTCTGTAGCTACCACAATGAATATAGTATAACTACAGGAGGACCTGTCTGTAGCTACCACAATGAATACAGTATAACTACATTAGGGCCTGTCTGTAGCTACCACAATGAATATAGTATAACTACTGTAGGACCTGCCTGTAGCTACCACAATGAATATAGTATAACTACATTAGGACCTGTCTGTAGTGATCACAATGAATACAGTATAACTACATTAGGGCCTGTCTGTAGCTACCACAATGAATATAGTATAACTACAGTAGGGCCTGCATGTAGTGACATGTAGTGATGTAGCTTTTGAGCTGTCAGATCAGGGACCCTGTTCTGTTTGCTTATAGAATGATATAGATTTGATTCTTCATTTTTTGTTACGGCCAAATATTCCTGTGTTCAAAGGCCAATATAAAAATTAAGTTAAATTAAAATTAATAATGTGATCATTTTCTTGCATGAATGTTAATGGAGTAAATGGAAGAGTGTTCAAGGAACACATGTGTTAGCTGCTGGGAGGAGTGTTAGACAGACAGAATGGATGGACAGACAGACACAGACAGACAGACAGACAGACAGATAGACAGACAGACAACAGAAAAGTGATCCCTAAGTGACATGACATACAGATGGATGGACAGAACAGACAGACGGATGGACGGACAGACAGACAGACAACAGAAAAGTGATCTCTAGGTGACATGCTGCCTCTCGGCATGTGACACAAAAAGCAGGCAATTGCTTAACCCGTTACTTCATATACACATGTTTTCACGTGTCTGCAAACAGGGTAGACCAAGATCAGATAGCTCTTGTAGGAGCCATCTGAATAGGGTCTGCTCTGTTTGCTAAAAGTATTTGAAATAAAATATGTTTCTTTAGTTTCTAATATGGCTACAATGTTCCACCTTCCATATTTCGTTGTAACAATTTTTGCTATGAATATTCAGTAAGTATTAAAATTTTGAATAAAAGTAGACAGGGAAAGGGTTAACCCTTACAGTGCGGAACACGAGTCACTAATGTCCTTTGCAAACAGTGTAGACCCAGATGAGAGTGCTCCTAGGAGAGCCCTCTCATCAGGGTCTACACTGTTTGTCATGTTACACTTTTCTTTAGAAAACATCCCTAAATATTCACTATAAGCTTGACCTATTTGAATTTTGGAAGAGTCCATTTGAAAATTCAGCGTTGTAAGGGTTAATATAGAATGACAGTAATTCCGAAAACTCTTGGAGGAGTGTGGTTCCTTCTATAAAACTGCTAATCAGCAACAAATACATGTATGGTGAAACTACATGATTTCTGTTCGATATCATTAATGACAGAGTCTCTGAAATCACCATGGCAACAAGAATAAATAAGATGTTTTTAAGAAACACCATGACCCGGATATGACTTTTGACATTGACCTTAACATTGACCTTAATAAGTCACCCCTAAAAATGTTTGTCACTATAAGTTGCAGATGCATGGCAAGTTTGAAGGATGTACATGTATGTTTAATGACGACTAAATTATCGCTAATTTAAATTTAACCCGTAATTTGCCCTTTGGCCATGATGTATGATCTTGATGTTAATACGCCCTCCCTAAAATGTTCGCCTCCATAAGTTGAACATGCGTGCCAAGTTTAAAGTAAATCTATGTATGCTGAATAGCAACAAAATTATCACCAATCTAAATTTAACCCTTAACTTTACCTTTGAACTTGATGTAAGACCTAGACCTTAATAAGTCACCCCTAAAAATGTTCGCCTTCATAGTGTACACTACTAAATTATCTCCAATCTATATTTGACCCTTAATTTTGACATTTGACCTTGATGTATGACCTTGACCTAAATAAGTCTCCCCTATAAATGAATGTTTGCATCCATAAGTTGCATATGCATGCCAAGTTTGTGCAATGGCTGCAAAATTATTGCCAACGTTAAAGTTAGGAACAAACCAACATACAGGGCAAAAAACAATATTCCCCCTTTGATTGGGGGGGGGGGGGGATAAAATATCCATATTTTACCTGGCTTTGGCTCGTGACGATCTAGAGCTGCTACTTCGACTCCTGCTGCTGCTTCGACTGCCCCCTCGTGAACCTCCTCGACCACCACCACCCCCTCGACCTCCTCCTCTGCCTTCAACATAGTCCAAGACTGAAAAACAGTAGATCCTCTTTAACCCTTTCCTCCATGAATATTCATGTAAGAAATAATGACCTCATGAATATTAATTAGATGAGTTTGTTATAATAGCACATTGGCCCATGATATTTTGACCTTGGCAGAAACTGTTCAATCATATCTACATTACATCACAAGCAAACAGAGCAGATCCTGATCAGACGACTCCTATAGGAGCCGTCTGATCTGGGTCTACTCTATTTGCAAAGGCGTAGAAAAGCGTATTTATGGAGTAAAGGGTTAACCTGTTCCGATATTCATGTAGGGAAAAATACCATTATGAATATATTTATTAGCTGAATATTAATAACGATACATGTACACAGGATTTTTAGCATAATTAGAAACAAATTGATTATAATGTCATAAGCAAACAGAGCAGACCCTGATCAGACAACTCCTATAGGAACTGTCTGGTCTGGGTCCACTCTGTTTTCTGCAACACCTTCGGCCTTCATTAATTAAGCCACCATCTGTCATAGAGTAAAAATGCAGACTCAATATTAAACCTCTTTTAGATGACTGCTTAACGCATTCCCTCATATTGACGACTTTTGATGACTCTGTAAAAGTTACTCTGTGAAACCATTGTGATAAATAGAGCATTTGCTCCTATAGGAGCAAATGCTCTATTTATCATAATGGTTTCAAACTACAAACTTCTAAACTTTTCCTTTTCTCTAGTTAATGCTCCTTTTCGGTAGATTTATTCAGAGGTTGTATCTAAAATAGTCTATGAGGTAATGGATTTAAAAATAGCCTATGAGGTAATGGATCTAAAAATAGCCTATGAGATAATGGATCTAAAAATAGCCTATGAGGTAATGAGTTAAGACCAGTTTTACTGTATATATGATCTCTACAGTTTATGCAACAGTAAGAATTTCCTGTGTTAACCCTTTCGCTGACAATGTCGCATTTGTAATTACCTATGCAAACAGTTTGGATCCAGATGAGACGCCGATTAACTCGGCGTCTCATCAGGATCCAAACTGTTTGTTACTGTTACTATGTTTTTGAAACAAATATGTAGAAAATTAAAACAAAATGAAAATTTGTAGCAGACGACAAATTTAGCAGACGATATAATTTGGCAGGGAAAGGGTTAATGATGTGTAAAAAAAATCGGCTAATTAATACCCACAGTCATTGATTCTTACACAACTATCCCTCAGGCAAATGATAAATGCAGTGTATAAAGTTTAGTACCTTTGCCAATAGAGTAGACCCTGATCAGACATCTTACATACACATGTATAACATATACATACACACATGTATAACATTCACCATCAGCGTACAGAGTTTTCTTTTAACACTGTACTCCGCGGAGCAATAAATTTGTATGCCTTTCTACGCGTTTGCAAACAGAGTAGACCCAGATCAGATGACTCCTGTAGGAACCGTCTGATCAGGGGTTGCCCTGTTTGCTTATGCTATTGAATAGATATGAACCTCTAGTTTATAATTCTTCACAAAACAATGATCAGAGTCTCAACCATTTAACCCTTCGCTTGATGAATTTTTAAATACATTTCTCCTTCTTTACCCATGCCCTGTTTAATGTATAATTACATATATCTTCACTGTGTACAAGCATTTCCCTGTGAAATCAATGCTCTGGAGTGCACTGGTTGCACAACCAAATTGTAAATAGTGCAGACCCTGATGAGACAGCTCCTGCAGGAGCTGTCTCATCTGGGTCTTCACTATTTACAGGTAGGTATATTGACGTGAATAGCAAGCGAAGGGTTAAGATTCTGATGGGATAATTATTCTGATTCTCATCTGGATCCAAACTATTTGCGAAGGTTATCACTGATTGCCTTTGACAGCGAAAGAGTTGAAATTGTGACGTCACTGATCAGGTTTAAAATAAAGTTTGGGGCGTTTTGAGACAAAGCTGAAATTTTGTATATAATATAAATATGCGATACTTCAGCTTTGTCTCAAAACGCCCCAAACTTTATTTTTTCGGCTCGAAATGTTACAAAAAAGTCAATGTTACAAAACGTAAATTTAGGGATATACGAAAGTTAAGCTTTGTCTCAAAACGCCCCACAATTTATTTTTTCGGCTCGAAATGTTACAAAACGTCAATTTAGGGACTGTTTACCTTATTTTAGACATATTTCATGAGCCGAACGCCTGTGGCAGAAACTGTAGAATCTGATTCATATTCCATAAGCAAAACAGAACAGAGTCTGACCAGACGGCTCCTGATCTGGATCAACACTGTTTTTAAAGATTTTAAAGGAGGCACCTGTGTGGTAAAGGGTTTACCGTTACTAGTATGCTATAAATATAGAAACGACGTAATTGTGAAATGTCAGGCTATGACGTAGGTAGGCCTAACAAGTTGTCAACTTAAAAATGGGATACCAGATCTTATCACTAAAGCGCCATGCATGTATCAACAATATTTTCATCAGGTTTACCCTTTATTTGATGTATATGAACTCTCGAATCAGATCTGTATAATTCCACAAGCAAACAGAGCAGACCCTGACCAGACATCTCCTACTGGAGCTCTCTGATCTGGATCCACCCGGTCTGCAAAGGCGTGAACAATGTTTGTATAACGTAAAAGGTTATCAACCCTTCGCTTGCTGAATTTTAAAATACATTTCTCCTTCTTTACCCATGCCCTGTTGTATAGTTACATATATCTTCACTGTGTACAAGTATTTTGCTGTGCAAGCACTGCTGTGGAGTACACTGGTTGCACAATCAACTTGTAAATAGTGCAGACCCTGGTGAGACAGCTCCTGCAGGAGCTGTCTCATCTGGGTCTTCACTATTTACAGGTAGGTATATTGACGCGAATAGCAAGCGAAGGGTTATAAATAAGATGAACCTAAATATTATACGTTTGTATATATTGTTGAATGTTCTATTCGTGCACTGGAAAAAAGCGTACATCCTATGTCTCTTTCAACAAACTCGACGAGAAAGTTACACATCATAAGTTTTGATTTTCCTTATATACGATGACGCTGATAACAATATAAAAAAAGGCACATTGAACTGCAAAGCAAACGTTATCATATACAAACGCAGTGAGTTGAATCAAATTACATGTACTGTCAAAACCATATTGCGAAACATTTCATGCATTTTGAAACATTTACAACAGAGATATGATCCTGTATTATCCTTCCAATTTGACCTGAGACTCGATAAAATTTCGAGCCGGTAATCCTGTTCCTCGAGGATTGTACAGTAAAACCCCTCTAATGCGACCACTTTATGAATAAGCATGGCTGTCTTTATAAGCAGGTGGTTGCTTAATGCAAGACAAAAGTTATGCAGAAGGCTCCTGTAGGAGCTTTCTGCATAACTTTCGTCCTGTATTAAGCTACCACCTGCCTTTGCCACGGTGAGTTATGCCCCTTTTTGCTGGTCGCATTAGATCGGGTTTACTGTATTCTTACAGCTCATTCTTATACCTCCGGAAATTGTTTCGAAGATTACCGACGATAATACACGGAATATTCATGAGTCTCAGGTCAAATTGGTAGGATAATATATGTCTCTGTTTACAAATATAGAACCTGATACAACTATGTTCTATCCCGAATTCTTCTGTGCTCGAAACAATGTAATTTGTTCACTGCACAGAACACTTCTGGGCTCTTCCCTCATCTGTAATTAGCTGAACATCGCGATATGACCAAAATACCGTGAAAGCATCGTAAAACCCCGATACAAACGAACTCTGTGATTCGATATATGTACATAAACATAAACAGTCAAATTGCGATAACTCGAAGGGTCACTATTTGAACAATCGCATCTGAAGTGAAGTATGAGATTTACCTCCAACACGATATTTTATCTTAGCGATCTTATTTTGTGTTGTTTATATACAGTAAAACCTCTCTATAACGACCACTAAATTACACCAAGTATTCTGTGTTAACCCATTACCTCATATGCTATTTTTAGATACAACCTCTTTGAATTAATCTACCGAAAAGGAGCATTAACTAGAGAAAAGGATTTTTTTTAGAATTTTTCAGTTTGAAACCATTGTGATAAATAGAGGATTTGCTCCTATAGGAGCAAATGCTCTATTTATCACAATGGTTTCACAAAGTGACTTCTACAGAGTCGTCAAAAGTCGTCAATATGCGGGAATGGGTTAAAGGCAGGTGGCTGCTTAAAGCAAAGTGGAAGAAAAACAGAACGCTCCTATAGGAGCGTTCTGTGTTACTTTCACCTTGCTTTAAGTAGCCACCTGCCCTAAATACCAACTAATTAACACAAGTTAGTGGCCGTTATAGAGAGGTTTTACTGTAGTACACAGAATTTAAATAAAACGTATCTTACATTATTGGTTTAAATCTCACTTTTGTTATTTAGATAAACACTAAAAATGTGTCCATGTAATTTCTTTTTATTACAATACATCTTTGATTACAGGTTCCTCTCAGTATATTTGATTGTAGGTTCCGCAAAGCGACCAGTTTACTTTGTATGTTTTTTAATCAGGATTGTGGCGTGTATAGATGGTGGTATTGATTTTTGTTACAGTAAATTTTAACAGGGGGGGCCTCTTTGAAAAGTACCCCCCGCCTAAATATGCCGGCCTGATTTTTATGTTTTGAGGTTGAATTAAGGACAGGTTATTGCATTTAGAAGTGTCACAAGTTTGAGTACGCTGATTTTTATCCTCATAAGTATAAATGTCAGTCTCAAACTTTGGACATAAGAAAAAAATATATAGAAATGTCCGGTTCAGTTTCGATCATTATTGTACATTATTTTTCTCCATGAAGAATCATACAAAGTACACTGCAACTATCACTTTTTCAAACAATCGAATAGATTATCATGAAAACATTTCCTTTTCCAACATCCACAAAGAAGCAACAGCTGATTGACATCGAATCCCAATCTAAGAAGTCGGATAGTGAAACGTCGACTAAAGTCAGTTCAACTAACCCAGCACAAGATTTCAAAGTTCAAGATTGCTGCTCGAGGTCCTTTGAATCAAGACAGATGGTTCTACTCATAGTCGCGCTTGGAATGGCGTTAATGATACTGTTTATGATATTGTACATTTGTTTGAGAATCTCATTAGCCAAGCGAAACCAGTACTAAAATAATATATACATTGGAATTGGAATAGTATATAAGCAATCCACACTCAAGATTCGTTGGTAAACTTATTTTTTTTTATAAACATGATCCCATCGTTTCAATGCAAAACTCAAAATTCGACTGGACTGTTACGGCCATTGTCTGAAACCGCAACAGAATGGGTTGAAATGCATTCCCGCAAAATCAAACAGCTCCTCGCACAAGGCCAATCTAGAAAAGCGTATGTCATGGACACTTTCGTGAATCGAAGTATTGAAGAAATGGGTATTGACGAAAGCTGTCGTTCAAAACTGATGCGTCACATGTTTGGATATTTACTACTGACGAACGAAGCCAACAATATTCCAACGTCAACCCGGTGGTTGATCGCAATTCATGATTTTCGATGGGAGTGTTACCAGCAGATAATTTCAAATATTAATGAACAGCAATATCTTTGTTTCGTTGTATACGACAGATGTAAACCTGACGCTAAAAGAAGCATAAAACAAAAAATGTTGTTCGGATATTTTCTTTCCAATGTGGAAATGACAAATCAAGAAGTCAGAAACTTATTTGGTAATGAAAATAAGTTAACCCTGAGATTACCTTTGAGTGGGTGTTTAGACAATTATGAAAAGACATTATGCGACCTTGGAACAATTCAGAGGATTGGAAATAACTCGGTCAAAATGTTTGCAGAAGGTTCTGATATTGATATGAATGCACTTTTGTAGAAAATAAATGAAATACCAAAATAGCGTCCTTTCTTATTCTTCTTATTCATTCATTTTACTACCGACCTTGAATGCAAAAAAGTATTAAAATAAGTTTTGTCATAAATAGCCACAGTTGCAAAATCAGATATGTGTGAGTGTGAATCAGCTGAAACACAAAATGATAAGTTGATTAACGTTTTGAATAACCAACTTAATAATCAGAATCAGCTTAATAATCAGAATCAGCTAGAGCAATCAAAACCTCTCTATGAACCCACCAAGAAAAAAGTAAAGTTTGGTGATTTCAACAAACAAAATGTTTGCAAGCATGGGCCCAAAAAACCCAACAAAACAAAGCTGTATGTATTGGAAGTTCAAAAGCTTGATGATGAAACTTGCAATACTGTTCGACACGTTGGATTCATGAACATTATTTTCAAAACCAAAAAGTCAGCTTGTTTGTTTTATGATCAATACAATCCACACATGAGATCTTTGAATGCATTAAAAACTTGGCGAAGTGATTATGATCCAAATACCAAATTGCTGTATGTTGTTCGTGAGTATGACAACGAAGCATTGACAATACCAGCATTTTGTTGGAATAGCAAAGAAAGGCAGCACGATGTACAAAATCAAGAAACTGAGATATCTGAAAAACCAAAAGCCAGATTCTGCTCAATACTATAGTTTTATTTTTTATTTTTATTATAGTGTAACATATCTTAACATTCTGTATCAGGTATGTTGCCTCGAATAACAACAAAAGACAACAACTGAAATAAAAACTTACTTTGAATCATACAAATCTGAAGTCTTTTTTTGGTCTCCTACAGATGAAACAGTTTCTCATAGTCTTTATGCATACCACACAGCATGAGTGTTTACAAGGTAAAATTTGAACACCTTTTTCTCGTAGGAAACAATGCCTACATTTGTCCTTGTATTTCAATGGTTTGCGTTTAACTTTTTGCACAGAGGTAATTTTAGTTTTGACATCATGTTGTTCCTGCCTAGAATGTAGTTGTTCAGCCACTTTCCTTTCTTGCACTTGTTGCACTTGTGTCACTGGTGTCACATATGGTGAATCACAAACTTTTTCCGTCAAATTGATGCTTTCTCCATTCCAACAGTTAGTGTTAGGTTTCGCTGTAATGTAAGGCGTCAAGTCCACTATCGTAGAATGACTGCTTTGAAGTACTTCGTTTGTTCGATGCTTTCGAATGAACTGCAGTCCTTTTTCCAAAATGACATGGTAGCACATCGGCGAATGTCTGACATGAACTATCCACGGATCCGAGTCTTGTTGCCAACCTTGTACTTTCACTCCACAGGTGTTGCACTTCACTCTATCTTGAAAATGTGTAAATCTGTAGCCCGCTTGAACCAAGTCTTCAGAACTGATCGTTGACTCTTTTGGCCATGACCTAAAAGTCTGTCGTCGAATATCCACATCTTTATAAATATCATAGGTAGAAATCATATTTGCTTCTGAAATCTTGGATCAGATGATCAAGAGATTGAAAGTAATGCATGTTACCAGCTTATATACTAGATGAACAGCATGTTAAGTATGCTTCCGCCAGAGGAACTTTTTCATGTACTCATACGCACATCAACCAATCAACGAGCAGAGTTTGATTGTGGGCGTGATTTTCATGGAACTTTTTTTTTCATTTGATAGTCACGTGGTATTCTTGTATAAATACCATAAGATTTGCTCTTGATCTCACATTTGCAAGATGACTTCAAGGTGTGCAGTGTGTTCCAAAACATGTGTAATAGAATGTGGCAAGTGTTTTGCCATTCTATCGTACTTGGGAGAGAAACACAATTGCCCAGATGAAGAAGAAGGTTTCTTTGACGAGGACGAAGGGTCATGCCTGATGTGTCCTGAATGCCAGGAAAAAGATGAAGATCAAAATAATGAGACTGAGCCGTTACACTGAACGCTGCCAGTCATTTACAACGGTCCTTTTCAGGACCACACAATTGTTTTCGAAAGATGATATCAAGAGTTATGAAAGCATCAAAAGTAAACAAAACCAAAATTTGTTTTCAGTTGACATATTTCGTATAATAGATTAAAGGTATCCTTGTTGAGAATCTAAAGTGCATTATTTTCTCAACATATTTGATATATAAACTACTTCTTTTCAACCCTATCGTCAGTTAACAAACATGTCTTTGACAGCAAAACGATTAACGGTTCATTCCATGATACACGAGTCAATGTGCAATATTCCAATCTCTAATACATACGAAGTACTTTCTCAACAGGACGAAGAAAGAATCAACCAGCTGTGTTACAAACTTTTCCATGCAACCAGAGCAAGTGTTAAAGAAAACAATGAACTCAATGTTTTGGATTTGTTCAACCGCGGATTAGACTTTATCGATGATACAAGGGTATTTCTATTATGTAATCTGTTATCTGAAAAATATTCTTGTATCAAAACGATGTTGGATGGAAGCGAAATCAACTTGTCTAGATTCCATGCAGGCAATGAAAGGTATCAGTCACAGATGGTCGAACAATTTTCGAAGGCATTATCAGATCTGGAAGGCATTGGCAGATTTTCGTTCCGATATAAGGAGTTTACTTTCACAGTTGACTCTGATTTCTTAGACGAAGTTCAACAGGCTATCTTGAGATGCAAAGACGATGGCACATATTTTGTCGTTTGTAGTGAAACTGCATTCGGTAGAAGGAAAACACAAGATTTGTGTGACAAAATATATGATAAACTGAACGAATATCACATTACTGGTATGACTAATGCGGGTCTAGATGACATCAAATTAGGAAATAAAGAACAAGAGATAGATGCCCAAAAACTGTATGCGCTCGAATTATACGGACTAGGGTTGAAAAAGTTTTCCTTACGTCAAGACCTGAGACTGTTGTTGCTGATTGCGATGCTAGATTCAAAATTCAAATTACATGCACAGTATGACATAAATGTGAAATCCTATCTATCTACAAACTTTCCAGCTCTGGGTGAAACAACGACCTTCGATTGTTATCCCTACAAAGTTCTGATCAATGAACAGTACGAAACCGAATTCGTTGAGTATACAGATGCATCGGGTTGTTTGTCATTCGTTAACAATGATCCACCAAATCCATCAGAAGAACAAATTGTTCATTTATGTAAGCAGATCTTTGAAACTGCTAGATCAGACATAATTTCAGAAGATCCTAGCTTTGCTAATAAGTTGTTTCATGAAGCTCTAACAGACTATCCAAACGATGTTAGAGTTCTAATGCTTTGCGACATATTGGCAACGAAGTATTTACTAGATAAGTCTTTCTATGAAGTAAGATATCTCGGTATTCGAACTCCAAAGGTAACAGATGAAACAACACTGTATTTGTATCCATTCAAGTTTTTAGTAAGAAACTGCACAGAATACAAATATGGATTCTTCACAGTCGAAAAGGCCATGATGTATACAGATGGTGGTAGGTGTATTATGATAAACAATATAATTGACACTTGGAATGATATAGAAGATGCGTTGATTGACAGCGATGGGAATGCAATGTGAATCTTAACATGCTGATTTTGTTTAGAAGTTTATGAAATAAAATCAAATGAAAAAATGAACATTTTGTTATACATTTTTGTCTTTGCCAAATCAATTTATGAAGTTGATATCCTATTGTTTCTGTGTAGTGTCTGCTTTTCAAACTGATGTTTTGATGGCCAATAGAAATAAAAAATCAAACAATATGAATGCAATATATGAAAATAATATGAACAAACTATATATTTTCACTCTGAGCAAATGAAAAGGTTTTTGAACATGTCCATTTCAGAACAACCTAGACAATTTACCATATACTGAAGTCGATATCCAAACTTTGAGTTTGAATGTATCAGAAATGTTTTTCATGCTCTAACCAGGTTCATTAAAAAATCACACTATACACTGTATACTGTGCAACATGTTTGGGAACAAATGTTTTAGATATCAACTGACTATTTACACCATATCAATAGCAAAGTCAGTTGACCAAATATTTAAGCTTACAATAGATGGCAATATATCAAGACATTAAACGGAAAAGGTTTTTCTTTCATATACCTCAGTATTCATGTTTTACAAGCCTCAGTTCAAATATAGATCCAACTTTTAGCTACAGCTAAATTTCATAACTCATGAGACAAATTCTTTCTGAAATAAGTGGTTGGCCCTGAAAAGGGCCTTTGGTTCTTATACCAGTTTGTCAGTAAAATTCTGACAAATCTGGATATAGGTTCTTCCTCTTTACCACCCATGGCAAAGGCTGCCGGCTTGTCCATTCAAGACCTCTCCTCTTGTAGAAATCCATCATGATGGATTGCCGATGCAATTGCCTTAGGAGGTCTTCACCCGTCCGACGCTGAGGCAATCTGTCTGTTTGAGTCTCCTCGTCTACGGTAGCTACTCTGGCCTTCTTGGATATCTTAGATTTCTTTGGCTTCAGAAGCCTGATGAGTTTTCTCAGCCAAGTCATGATGAGAAATAATGATATTATCGAGTGTGCGCTGCCTTTTATACTCTGAGTTCTAGTACTGTTACTAGAATAACCAATCAGAATGCGAGTTAAATTTCAACCAATCAGAATCACCTGCTCAAAAGGCGACGATGACTATACATACATGTGGCTATAACAATTATGACAAAGTATAAACATGTGTCATACCACATACAAACACAGTCGACCAAATGGTACCATCACAGAACATACATAAGTATTGATATGGAACCCGGAACAATATATCAGAACCCAGAGTTTTGTTACAGATGTGGATACATTGAACGAGAAGTCGATGGTACCATGACTTTTTATTTGTGGCGTATCTACAAAATTTTCTGTGTTGGTGTTGAAAAACCGTCCAAAGAAAATATAAGTGTGCGTCGTGCTGTATATCCTTTGTGTCTGAAGTGCCATGAATTGTATAAGGCAAAAGTTGGAAACAATGGATTTTCTGAAGCCAGTGATGATTTATACATACATTATGCAGCATTTGTCGCGATTCTTCATTATAAAGGAGAGAAACTATGTAACAAGATTTATCAAGATACTTTGTCGCCACAAGATCGGCTAAAATTTCGTAAACAGGATTTTTATGTCTGGGATGGACGTCGTTTCGCTTGTTCAAGATTATCATTTACTTCTAGCGAGTTTGGTTTCATCCTTGAACTTATGAAATCAGAACATATCGACTTTACACGAAGGACTGATGTTGAAATCTTTTACAGAGAATTCGATAAAAATGAATGTTTTTGCAAGAATTTTGAAAATAAATAGAGTTGATTGTTTGATATGTCATTATGGTTTAGCATGCAAATAAAATGTTTCCAAATCGATTTTTTGTTTCGATGATCTAACCACGTTCGTTTAAAATTCGCACTTGCAGAAATCCATTATGATGAATTCCCTATACAGTTGCCTTAGTAGGTCTTCACCCGTTCTATGGTAGCTACTCTGACTTTCTCAAATCTGTTTTCTCAGCCAAGTTATGATAAGAAGTAATGAACTAACCGGATGTGAACTGCACTTTAAAGTCAACGATGACTATATAAACCATGTAGCTATAACAAATACAACACAGCATTAATCTTGATATGGAACCCAGAACAATATATCAGAACCCAGAGTTTTGTTACAGATGTGGATATATTGAAAAAGAAGTCGATGGTATCATGACTTTTTATTTGTGGCGTATCTACAAACTTTTCTGCATTGGTGTTGAAAATGGGATCGATGATCAAAGACGTATACGCTGTGCTTTCTATCCAATGTGTCTAAAATGCCACGAATTATATAAAGCAAAAGTTGGTAACAATGGATTTTCTGAAGCCAGTGATGATTTATACATACATTATGCTGTATTTGCCGCGATTCTTCACTACAGTGGAGATATACTATGTAACAAGATTCTTCAAGACATTCCGCCACCACAAGACGGGCAAAAATTCCATGCAGAGAATTTTGATGTTGGAGATGAAAGACGTTTCGCTAGTAAGCGATTAAGTCTTCCTGTAACCGAGCTTGAATTCTATATGGAACTTTTCAAATCGGAGCATATTGACTATACAAGAAGGACTGATGTTGAAAAGTTTTTCAGGGAATTGGATAAAGATGAATGTTTTTGTAAGAATTTTGAAAACAAATAGAGTTGATGGTTTGATATATTAGTATGGTTTAGAATGCAAATAAAATGTTTCCAAATCCAACTTCTTTGATATGTCTATATTTCTGTCCCCGAATATATCATCAACAAAAACAATTTCTTTAACCGAATACATTATTGGCGGAGTGGCAAACAACTCAAAGTCTTCAAACATCATTTGAGTTTTCATGTCCACTTTTGATAATCTATCTTCTACATATTCAATATCGGCAATGTGCAATGCACAGTGAATATATAGTCCATTGACAAATGAGTTTTTTACAAGACCTTGTTCATCCATGACCGTTTTGTATAGCCCATGACACTTGTCACAGAATGGATAGTTGCAGGCGATGAAATCTAACATATTGATATCATTTGCCTTGAGAATAGCGTACATTCGCCATACATGATATGTAGCTGAACTGTTCGAAGTAGGTGCTGTTAAGAATCCACATCGAAAACATTTCTGTGGGTCTTTGCATATACTAAACCTCATTTTCCTAACCAACTGGTCAACATAAAGATTGTAGAGGTTTGTAACACACTAATATACATTTTCCATACTATTACATAATGAAAACAAAGAATACAAAGAAAGTTTGTAATTTCAGTAATATTTTAATAATTCTCAAGCAAAACAACATAACATACTACACTAAAACATTTTCTAATTGCATTTCTAGAGTTTATACAAGGAAACATATTAGTCAGTTCATGATTCTGGTTCAGTTTTCACGGTCTCAGCGATAGGACATTGTGGTTGTGATGTGGACATATTTTCATAATCTCCCGTACTTTGCATGGTAGAACAATTTACATTGGTCACATCAGATTCTGTTCCAGCCAGAGTAGAAAGTTTTCTTTGCAACTCGTCAAACTGTTGCTGCAACTGCATATATGTACCCACAGTAACAAACTCATCAGTTGGCTGATATGAGTTCCTTTGTATTTGTCTCAAAAAGGCTTTCTGTTGGTACACATATTGGACATGCTGGTACAATGTCATCAGTTCTCGGAAAAGTTCCTTTGGTGAACATTTCAGGTGGAACATGCCATTCTCAAACAAACATGAATGCAAAATTTGTATGCTTCTGATGAATTCGCATTCAAACTGTTCGAAGTTCACGATGACAGACTCGAGCTCCCAATACTTGGAAAGACTAGTCTGTGATAGCGCTGGTGGATGAGTAGAAATTTGATTGTCTTCCATAATTTTGATGTGGCTTTTTGACTTCGTATGCCTCAGAAAATTTTTACGTTTCATAACTTTGTTGCATACGTCGCATGTCTTGATATCAGCACCGACAGTGTTTATTTGTTCTTGTGGCATAGACATGTTTGCGTCTAGATGTCAAAGCAGATAGTGTACATAAGAGTTGTGTTGCCTTATATAATATACGAAGAACACAAAATAATGCAATTCATACAAGATCAATTGGGCAAAAAAAATATATTTAAGTGACATTTTTCAAACAGTGTTCACACATTATCTCATTTCACTATACAAACATGTCCAATGAAACCGACGGTCTAGTTTTTCAACCCACACCTGCATTGGATATGAGGTTTGCTGCCTCAAGGCTAAAGAGTTTTGACGTGTGGCCTGTTCAAATGCAACACCCAACCAAACAAGAAATCGTAGAGAGCGGGTTTTACTATTGTGGTTACTCAGATGTTTGCCAATGCCACTCATGTGGATTGAGGCTTCACGCGTGGTTACCAACGGACCAGCCTTGGAAGGACCATGAAAAGTATTCTCCTACTTGTATGTATCTGAATATGGTGAAATGTTTGAACCATAGTATGATTGACAAAAAAGATGGTATTCAACCCAACAAAGTGTACACTAGCAACATCAATACCAACAGCAACAGCAGCAACCAGACCAACACAGTAACTTTTGGAAACAATATTCCTAGTGCACAGAAGACATTCCCATTTTGCAGTAGTTCCTTGAAGAAAAATTCGCATGGAGGCTATATGTATTGAAATGGACAACCACAAACTTTTAATTTGCTCAGAATGGAAATACGAAATTTGTTTTATATTATGTTCATTGATCATTGTTGTAAAAATAAACCATCTATTGCATTCATTTTGATTCTTTACTTATATTGAACATCCAAAAACATCTCAAACACAGTATACAGTATACATTATATAGTATAAAATTTAGCAAACTTGATTAGCATCAAAACATATCTGATACGTACCATCAAAGTCAAATTGCAACTTACGACTTTGTTATACAGTACAGTATATAGATCTGCAGTGTAGAATGTATAATGCTAAATATTTGTTTTAATTAGTTATACCATAGGGTAAATTAGTTTGAAATATGTATCAAACAGTCAGAGTTTCAAAAAATGTCCACATCTTTCTTTTTAATTTTGAACTGAGCATATGCCAGAACAAGACACATTCATTAGTGTTCAAAGACAAAGATAATTGACATGTATTGAATAAGAAATTCAGCCGTCCTATAGTTTAACTTCACTCATGAACTTGTTAATATGAATTGTAGTTTGAAAATAAATGTGATGAATGACCAGCACAAAGTAAATATACTTGTATGTACTTTTATTCCGTTGATGCATTCTGATAATTAATACAAAAACAATGACTTGTGTAGCAGCACAAAAATGCATTTTGAGTTTCAAATATGAAGCACACATCGGGGTCTAGAAATCTAGAAAGTATTTCTTCATATATATAGTATAAGTTAAGTTATACATTGATATCAGCGGCGCGTCACAGTATATAGTGTATACATATTATAAAGTGTTTTAACTGGTCCCAGCCAAAGATGCAAGTGAAATATTCTGTGTAAGAATAAAATCCCACTCACACATTTATTTTTCATTTGACATTAACCGTACTATAGAGTAGATCTATATCACTACAAATTTGTGTCAGCTGCTCAGAGCTATAAAACACGTCTGGTCTCTTCAAGTTAAAATTCACAAATGACAAATTTGATAAAAAAAATCCCGACAGACGCATTATTTTCATACATTAAAAATTTCACTTTCCTTATGAACCTTTAGCCTTAAACAAGTCAATGTGTTGATTGCTACAAAATTTGACTCACTGTCAAAAGTCACAAACGCAGAAATTCATGATTCGTAAATATCCTATTTTTTGGCTAGACATGTACTATACTGTTAAATTACAGACAAATATTTCAGCATAGCTTAATTCGGCTAATTTCTTGATGTTTAATAAAAGTCAGTTTCATGCAGATAGTAGCTCTATGTACAGTATGTTATTTCTCCCTGCAAAATATCTAAATTCTATCCCTTTTAAACTATCAATGGAAAAGTAGTAAAGTCAAGCAGGCAAAGCCACATGCAAGACGCAACCACCACCAAAACACCGATAGACAGCATGACACACACACACACACAACCACACACCCAAACGCACACGCACACACACGAAATGAACACAGAAAACACCAAAAGACACACAAGAACCAGGGACAAACGTTCCACAACATGAACAAACCACAAGCACAAAGACGCAATGCAAACAAAAGGAAGGGTGACAAAGAGAGTACCGCCTTGGCACGGTCAGCAGCAAAAACACCACTGGGGGTTTAAACCGGTTTACGGACGTCCTAACCTCACACTTCTCTCAAAGTCACCCTAGCTTTACAAATATTGTAAATAAAGGTATCCCCGCTGGACTTACCCACAACATAGACGACGGTGAACACAGGACAACATGTAAAACATAGCATAATAACTGTGACAATCCGTCAAATATGTACTCAATGACTTTGCTGAAGTCAGAGCACCTGCAGGTAAGCCGTTAAGGGCACGACAGGGAAAAAATAATACATGAGTCTGGTAAGCTCCTCCTGTATCCAAGTTTAAGAGTATACCATCATAGAGTACTACCCTCGGCCTGTCATCGCGCAAGCAAAGAGGGAAGCGTAGCTACCGACTGTAAAAGGGTCGATAACCAAACATGCAGTGTGTTGCAATATAATAGGATCATAACCTTTCTTTTTAAATTTTTTAATGCGTTTTATAAACAAATCATGAAAATGGATATGACCCCGAATTTTCCTAAGTTTGTAGATAACATCCCCATAAAATTCTGGTTGAGAAATGCCTTGTCGCAGTAACGTCCGTAGATTGCAATTATATTTACTAATGAGAGGTAAATTTCGATAATAAAATTTAGAAAAGGTTTTCCGAAGTTTGTGATATCTGTAACCTTGCTTCAGAAGTTTATCAGTTATAACTAAATTACGTCTGTTAAAATCTTCAAGCAAAGAACAGGCTCGGGCAAACCTAATAAGTTGAGAAATATAAACACCATAAGATGTAGAACGTGGCACATCCCCATCTAGAAAAGGATAATTAACAATTTTAAAATTAAAATCTTCTCTTTTATCGTATACTTTGGACGAAACTTTATCATTTGTAATTGAAAGATTCAAATCTAGAAATGAAGCATTAATGTCAGATTGATTAGCTTTGTTTAAAGACAGTTCTTTTGGGTAGATTGAAGAAACCATAGTATCAAAATAAGGATTATCTAAATTCAAAATATCGTCTAAATACCTTGAAGTTTTATTAAAAGCATTAACAATATCGGTCTGTGTATCAGGTTTTAAGCTATAGATCTACATTCAACAGGCCCGAATTTTCTTCACATGTCCCAAATACAAAAGTAACATATCTAGTATTAATGTTTGTTGAGAACTTGTAAGTTGGCTTAACTTAGATCTAGATCTGCATAGTTCGTTAAGGAAATGAAATGTCAATATTCTTTGATTTACAATCTGACCATGTATGCTATACGCTAAAACGGCAAAATAACTGTATCTCTACATTTAGGCTTGAAATCAGTGCAGACAAACAACGTCGATTTATTGCCTTCGAAAACAGATCTACACGATTCGCTTCAGTTTGTTTTCAATTACCAAGCACACATCATTTAACCTGCACGAAACGTAACTCAGTAAGCAGCCGTGGATTTTCAACATTTCATTCTATTTCACGTTGAGTACAGCTTGATAATAGATGTTGCATTTTCAGTAGGCAACAATTTCTCATTTCATCAAGAAAGAATTAGACAAACAATTTAATTTTAACTTTAGACCCAAAAAAATCATGTACGAAATATTCTCTCTCGCTTACTAAAGCACAACACTACACATTCCAATCATTATGACGTTTCATGTATAAATGACGTAACGTTGCTCAGAGCGAATCGATGTTTACATCGCTGATACGCATAACGTTAACCGCTTCAAAATATCAATGATAAAACATGGATATTATGGATATTTCGCAATTTATATGCTCAGGATTTTTTGAAAGGTAACATTTAACACAACTCAAACATTTTTTCTTCAATCTGGCCAATTCACTGATAAATCTAGATGGGTAATTTTCATTTTTCAAAGTCTTCAATTTGCAGGAGTTCAGTAGAATGATCTAGCTACTTCTAGCATTCGGGAACAGCTTCATGTCAAATCATGATATAAAAAATTCTCATGTGTCCTGCAATGCACACAAGTAATTCATATTGATAAAGCTCTTCAGAAATAGCTTAAGCTTTGAACAGATTCGGTGGATTTTTTCTGTCTACATCTAGATCTATAGTAAATTGTTGAGTAGATTTTCAATCAGTGTAGATCTAGATCTTGGAATATTTTTGAAATTATAGATTTATATATAAAGCTTTATTTATTTGCATTGATTTAACAAAATGAAGGAATATTCAAGACACTACGGAAAGTTTTTAATGTTTTACCTTAGGGGATTTGTGAATGAATACAGACACATATATAACTACTGTACATAATTATACTCTAGACTAATTTTCAATTCCAATGACAGATGTGAATAAATATATATTAAAAGAAAAATGTTCATGAGTATGGCTCTTAATTTAAACTGCACTTTTTTTTCATCATCGAGAAACATTAAACACACAGTGACTTGAATAGAGTTTTTCATTTTCTGATAAAATAATAAATGTAGAAATCAAGTAAAAATATATATTAAAGGAAAAATGTGCATGAGTACGGCTCTTGAGGTTAATTTCACAAAACTTTCAACAATGATAAGCATCAATCACACAGTGGCTTAGATATTTTTTTCACATTTCAGATCAATCATACTAAATGTCGAAACCAAGAAAAATTATATATTAAAGGCAAATGTGCATGAGTAGGGCTCTTGAGTCAAATTTCACAAAATGTTCAACACTGTTTAGCAAAAATCACACAGTGACTTAAATAGGTTTTTTTTACACTTTCTGATGACAAATGTGAATGTAGAAATCAAGTAAAAATATATAATATATAAGGCAAACTGTGCATGAGTACGGCTCTGTCAATTTGCACAAACTTTTCAACACTGAATCATGATTAGCATTAATAACAGTGACTTGAAGATATTCTTAAAATTGCATTTCAGATCAAGCTACTGTACATAGTTATACTAGAGTAATTTTCAGTTTCAATGACAGATGTGAATAAATATATATTAAAAGGAAAATGTGCATGAGTATGACTCTTGATTCAAATTGCACAATTTTTTTCATCACCGAGAAATATTAAACACACAGTGACTTGAATAGTTTTGTATTTTCTGATAAAATGATAAATGTAGAAATCAAGTAAAAATATATATTAAAGGCAAATGTGCATAATTAGGATCTTGAGTCAAATTGCACAAACTTTTCAACACTGAATCGTGATTAGCATTAATCACACAGTGACTTGATGATTTCTTTACATGTCAGATCAAACACAATGAATGTAGAAATCAAGTAAAAATATATTTTAAAGACAAAATGTGCATGAGTATTGTTTCGAATCAAACGTAATGATTTTAGAAATAAAAAATATAGATCTATAGTTCTTGATTCAAATTACACAAAGTCTAACCCTTTCATTTTCAACATCAAGAAAAATAAATTTATTCGGATCAAATATAACAAATTTAAAAATCAAATTAAAACTATATTAAAGTCAGTATGTGGCTTAAAATTGAATGCGCTGTGTTATTTCATATAAGTAAACATCTTTTGTCTGAGTTGCAGAAAAACAATTGAGTAGATCTAATAATCTATCTTTGACTATGGTAGAATTCTAACATATTGAGCGATGCGGATTTGTAAATCATATATATTAAAGATAAAATGTTAATGAGTATGGTTCTTGATTCAAACTGAAACAAATCTAACTCTCTCATTTTCAACATCAAGAAACATTAATTAGACAGTCACTTGAACATATTTTTATTCTGATCAAATGTAATTTTAGAAATCAACTTAAAGATACTTATAATACAGTCAGTGTGTGTCTTAAAAATCTATTTTCTGAGTTGTAGGAAAATAAATGAGCAGATCTATCTAAATTAAATTTGCATTCAGGGTTGCTTAATTCTAAAAACCTATCTTCGACTATGCTAGAGTTTTTAACATTGAGCTATGCAAATATGTAGATCTATAATTTTTTATGTATTAAAGGTTAAATTGGCTTGAGTCAAATTGTACAATATCTAACTCTCTCATTTTCAACATCGAGACACATTAACAGATATACTAAATATAATCTTATAGCTTCGGATCAAACGTAATGGATTTAGAAATCAAGTAAAAATATCAGTCAGTAAGTGGCTTAATATTGAATGCGCTGTGCTAGCTAATTTTAATTTTATAATAAGTTACAGAAAAATTATTGAGTAAAATAAATTTGCATTTCGGGTTGCATTTATAAGAGTCTAATTCTTTTTTGACTATGATATAATTTTAACATATCGAGCAATGCGAACGTGTATAGATAGGTATATTTAAGGCAAAATGTGCATGAGTACCAGAGTACGGATCAACGCAACGAATTTTAAAATCAAGCAAAACATAAATCAAAATCAGTGTCTGGCATAAAGTTGAAAGTTTTAATTTCAATGTCGGGTTGAGCGATGCGAATGTGTATAAAATTACATTAAAGACTAAAAATTTGATGTGCATGAGTATCATAGTACGGATCACGGGTTTTAAAAAAGCAAGCAAAATATATCAAAATAAGTGTGTGGCTTAAAGTTGAATACATTATAGGTGTCTACTATAGATCTAAAGTTTTAATTTCGATGTCGGGTTGAGCGATGCGAATGTGCATAAATATATATTAAAGAATAAATGTGCATGAGTACGGACCAACTGTAAACCAAGTAAAAATATATCAGTCAGTGTGTGGCTTAAAGTTGAATGCATTATAGATATCTACTATAGATCTAAAGTTTTAATTTCGATGTTGTGTTGAGCGATGCAAATGTGCATAAATATATATTAAAGGATAAATGTGCATGAGTACGGACCAAACGTAAACCAAGTAAAACATATATCAAAATAAGTATGTGACTTAAAGTTGAATACATTAAAGGTATCTACTATAGAACTATTTTTTTGATTTCGATGTCGAATGTGTATAAAATTATATTAAAGACTAAATGTGCATGAGTACCATAGGACGGATCACAAGTCACGAATTTAAAAAGCAAGTAAAAATATATGAAAATCAGTATTAGTGGATTAAAGTTAAATGCGTTATAGATATCTACTACAGATCTAAAGTTTTAATTTCGATGTCGGGTTGAGCGATGCGAATGTGTATAGAATTATATTAAAGACTAAACTTTTAATGTGCATGAGTACCATAGTAGATCTACGGATCACGCGTGACGAATTTAAAAAACCATGCAAAATATATCAAAATAAGTTTGTGGCTTAAAGTTGAACACATTATAGGTATCTACTATAGATCTAAAGTTTTAATTTCGATGTTGGGTTGAGCGATGCAAATGTGCATAAATATATATTAAAGGATAAATGTGCATGAGTAGGGACCAGACGTAAAGCAAGTAAAAAATATATCAAAATCAGTCTGTGGCTTAGAGTTGAATGCATTATAGGTATCTACTATAGATCTAAAGTTTTAATTTGATGTTGGGTTGAGTGATGCGAATGTGTATAAATATATATTAAAGGACAAATGTGCATGAGAACTGACCAAACGTAACGAATTTAAAAATCAAGTATGTGATAAAGTTGAATGCGTTATAAAGATGTATACTATGCACAAATCTAAAGTTTTAACTTCGATGTCAGACTGAGCGATGCGAATGTGTATAAAATTATATTAAAGACTAAATGTGCATGAGTACCATAGGACGGATCACACGTAACGAATTTAAAAATCAAGCAAAATTGAATACATTAAAGGTATCTACTATAGATCTATTTTTTGATTTCGATGTCGGATTGAGCGATGCGAATGTGTATAAAATTATATTAAAGACTAAAATGTGCATGAGTACTACCATAGTAGATCTACGGATCACGCCTAACGAATTTAAAAAAGCAAGCAAAATATATCAAAATAAGTTTGTGGCTTAAAGTTGAATACATTATAGGTATCTACTATAGATCTAAAGTTTTAATTTCGATGTCGGGTTGAGCAATGCGAATGTGCATAAATATATATTAAAGAATAAATGTGCATGAGTACGGACCAAATGTAAACCAAGTAAAAATATATCAGTCAGTGTGTGGCTTAAAGTTGAATGCATTATAGATATCTACTATAGATCTAAAGTTTTAATTTCGATGTTGGTTTGAGTTTTGCGAATGTGTATAAATATGTATTAAAGGACAAATGTGCATGAGTACGGACCAAGCGTAACGAATTTAAAAATCAAGTATGTGACAAAGTTGAATGCGTTATAGAGATATATTATGCACAGATCTAAATTTTTAACTTCTGTGGTTTAAAGTTGAATGCATTAAAGGTATCTACTATAGAACTATTTTTTTTTTATTTCGATGTCGAATTGAGCAATGCGAATGTGTATAAAATTATATTAAAGATTAAATGTGCATGAGTACTATAGTACGGACCACAAGTAACGAATTTAAAAATCAAGCATAATATATCAAAATAAGTTTGTGGCTTAAAGTTGAATACATTAAAGGTATCTACTATAGATCTAATTTTTTGATTTGATGTCGAGTCGACCGATGCGATTGTGTATAATTATATATTAAAGGATAAATGTGCATGATTACCAAAGTACAGATCAAATGTAATGAATTTAAAAATAAGTCTGTGGCTTAAAGTTGAATACATTAAAGGTATCTACTATAGAACTAATTTTTTTGATTTCGATGTCGGATTGAGCAATGCGAATGTGTATAAAATTATATTAAAGACTAAATGTGCATGAGTACCATAGTACGGATCACAAGTAACGAATTTAAAAATCAAGCAAAATATATCAAAATAAGTCTAAGGCTTAAAGTTGAATACATTAAAGGTATCTACTATGGATCTAATTTTTTTTATTTCGATATCGAGTCGACCGATGCGAATGTGAATAAAATTATATTAAAGACTAAATGTGCATTAGTACCATAGGACGGATCACAAGTAACGAATTTAAAAATCAAGCAAAATATATCAAAATAAGTCTGTGGCTTAAAGTTGAATACATTAAAGGTATCTACTATGGATCTAATTTTTTGATTTCGATGTCGAGTCGACCGATGCGAATGTGTATAAAATTATATTAAAGATTAAATGTGCATTAGTACCATAGTACGGATCACAAGTAACGAATTTAAAAATCAAGCAAAATATATCAAAATAAGTTTGTGGCTTAAAGTTGAATACATTAAAGGTATCTACTATAGATCTAATTTTTTGATTTGATGTCGAGTCGACCGATGCGATTGTGTATAATTATATATTAAAGGATTATTGTGCATGAGTAGATCTACCAGAGTACAGATCAAATGTAATGAATTTAAAAATACGTCTGTGGCTTAAAGTTGAATACATTAAAGGTATCTACTATAGAACTAATTTTTTTGATTTCGATGTCGGATTGAGCAATGCGAATGTGTATAAAATTATATTAAAGACTAAATGTGCATGAGTACCATAGTACGGATCACAAGTAACGACTTTAAAAATCAAGCAAAATATATCAAAATAAGTCTGTGGCTTAAAGTTGAATACATTAAAGGTATCTACTATAGATCTAATTTTTTGATTTGATGTCGAGTCGACCGATGCGATTGATTGTGTATAATTATATATTAAAGGATAAATGTGCATGAGTAGATCTACCAGAGTACAGATCAAATGTAATGAATTTAAAAATCAGGTAAAATATATCAAAATAAGTCTGTGGCTTAAAGTTGAATACATTAAAGGTATCTACTACAGATCTAAAGTTTTAATTTCGATGTCGGGTTGAGCGATGCGAATAGAATGTGTACAATTATAAATATATAACGTTAGGAATCTAGTAACTTTAGACAAAATATTCACGAGTACGGCTGGTGAATGTTTGCACAAAGTCTAACTGTCTCATTTTCAACACAAGAAACATTATACAGACAATGACTTGAATGTATTTTTCTATATGTTCGGATCAAATGTAACGAATTTAAAAACCAAGTGTAAAACATCTACATCTATAATCAAAACCAGCATGTTGACTAACATTGAATGTCAAAGTTACAGAAAATGATTTTTAAAATGTTTGCATTTCGGGTTGCATACGAGTCTATCTTCGACTATGATATAATTCTAACATTTTGTGTTTCGCATTTTATCGCAAACGCATCTCAGCATGAAAAGAATTGTTGATTATCAGACGCAAATAAGTTGAACAAAATCCATCTCTGTATCAAGCGAGAAAACACAATGCTACTCATATCGCGTCGAGTTTGATTTTTACTTGGCAGAGAAAAACTACTTCTGTAGATTTAGATTTGCAAGCTAGATATCTATTATTTTTCTTGTTCATGAAGTAAATATTTCTTTCAATGTTTCATATTGGAGCCGTGGCACAGAACTTCTGTCAGATCAAGAAACAAATTTTGTTTTTAGAATCGGCATTGTAGACCCGTGTTATAAAGTATTAATCTGTAGCGATTTTAAGTTGGAAAGAATTGTAAAACTAAATAAAAAGTTAAAACGCGTTTGCATTTTATAGTCCGCTTTGCATGTAGATCTAGACCTAACCGTAATATTAGATTTCATATTGCATTTTCGTACCGATCGACAATTTGATTTTGTTGTTTAATTGTATTTATATATAAATTTACTAGATCCAAGTTGAAATTTTCCTGAAATTCAGGAAAAAAAATATCGGCAGTTTCTTACATCGCATTCAAAACCGCAATCAAGTCGATTCTTAAATTTCAGCACGAATGTTACGTATCAGCTTTGCAGAATTTCACTAACAACGTCGGCCTACCACATGTAGAAAAATATCATTCGCTTACATTTATTACTCATCAAACTTTGAAAGTTACATACGTTTATTTTTTTATCTACGAGATTGCGGGATTGAGTATGAATGATAAATATTTTCTTTTCAAAGGTTCTGACAAGTAGATTCTAACCAAAATCGATTCTCAAATAAAAAATCCGCTTCATGCAATATGTCCTAAAAGATCTAGATCTGGATTATAGATTCTAAATACATTTGTTGATCAAGTTGAGAAAATACCCTAATTTAATATCATTTTTTTATCCGACAGCATAAATAGGGTCTAGCTAGCTAATTTACAGACACAGCATTTTAAATGTGCAAGCCATTTCTCATTTCATCAAGAACGGAATGAAGCAAGCAGCTATGTTTTCATTTTATATCAAAACATCACAACTCTGCATGTATAATTTTCTCTCTCGCTAATGAACCTCAAACATTGCACAGATCTTCAACTTTAGAAAGATTTTACATCAAATATTACGTTGAATGTGTAGAATGACGTCAAGTTTAAAGCGAATCGATAATTTACATCGCTGAGACAATTTTTTAACGTTCTCCGCTTCCAATTCAGTGACAAAATATTTACTTCTCAACAGTGCACAAATAATGCCGAGCATTTTTTCCAAAGTGAACCTCTATCATAAATCCAATGATACTTGTCTTTCACCTATCCCAGTAATTCATTGATATAGATTTATCTCAATTTCTAATATTTAAAGAAAAGACATTTTTCAGCTAGAGCAGTAGAGTTGAATGAAATTAAACTTCACTCTGTTTAAAGTTAGCTAAAATGTAATCAACTGCCGATGAAAACATCAGTATATAGCTTTTATTAATTTACTATGCAATCTGACTGGCATTGAGACATATAAAATCTATACTTCACGAAGGCAGAAAATTTAAACGTTCAGTTTGGGTCTACGATAGTATATTTGTGTTGACATTATGCTTGCCCTGCTGAATTTCTTTTTGCTTAAATTTTCTCAAATTTATCTACAGTCGATTTGGTCTTTGTAGAGGTATTCAAAAAATAATTTTCACTGAATAGATCCAAAATCATGTCCCGCAACTAGCATTTGTTTAATTCCTTTCAAAGTCATACATAAATTTCAATCAGAAATACTCAATGACGGAACGTTCTCAGACACCGCTGTGTGCTAGCTACTAGCTGAAAGATAAACTTCAATCTTTGATAACGTCAAATTCATGCATTGATTCCAATCAGAAATACTGAATGACGGAACAGTTCTCGGATACTGCACAGTGTGCAAGCAAGCTAAGCGATAAATTTCAAGTATTGACGACGTCGGATTGAGAGATGCGACGAACTGTGCGATTATACCTTGGCAAGCTGAGCGCGAATAGGACAGACTTTCATTCGCAACGTCGTTTTCAAAAACTAGTTAAACTTGTGACTTTACATTTAGCGATAAGCTTTAAACGGCAACATTAGGCTTTGAATCGAATGCGCGGTTATGGCTGGCATTGACTGCTATACGATAATGCAAAATTATTTCAGTATCAGAAAAAGTTAACATTCTGTAGCAGTCGCTGTTAGTAAAAAATATGCTTTTCTGATTACATAATAAGAAACACGGCTTGGGTCTAGAAGTGACAATTTTTTAAAATTTTGAGTTCGGCTGTCAAACCATAGCACTGCATAACATTTGCATTCAGCATCAAAATGAAACGTTACTTTTCACTCGAAATCGGCTCAGAACGTCGATTTCTACAAAGCGCAAAGAAAAATTCAAGCATTATCCGAACCTTACAGCGAGATTTGCAAATTTACATACACGACGTCGTATAGCGGCTGCTCAACGCTGAAGATTTGTCTTTGCTTTGCAGTGGCAAATCGCTCAGCTTTGCATGGTCTAGTAAAGATCCAGCGTTTTTAAATTTCATTTTTTCATAACTGAGACGCAGATAGAACATATTTGAAGCATTAAATCTGTTTAAATAGTAAAAACATTTTGAACATTTTACGAAATGACAATAAACTTGATGAAGATGAGAAAACTATACACTGTGCACAGTGATAAAACTATACACGCTAGCATTGAGCGATGCGAACGTGTATAAATTTACTAAACAAACAGTAGATTTAAACTTTAGATTCTTACTTTGAGTATGTGCAATGTGCAATATGCATTCACTCCTCAAAGAAAGAATTGTTTAGTATTTTTACAGACGTGCATCACAAACGTTAACAGTGCGATTATAACAAAGCTACATGTACATTTATGCCGATTTTGAAGAGTTTCTCTCGCAGCGTCATTTTAAAGAATATCAGTAAATAACGTTACTTTGCATTCGATGCGCGATAGGTTTACGTCTTATCATTTTCACTGCATTAAACAGACACCAATACGGTTCGGATCTATGATCATCAACTCATAATATCAAATGTTGTATGTATAATTCTTGACAGAAAACGAAACAGGCAGCCTTTTAATTACATTTGCAGATCCTCGCTGAAATGAAATTTAAATCAGATTGGAAACCGCAGCGACTCGAATTAATGAAGATCTAATGTTATTAAGCTATCACATTTTGCTGAATAATAAAGAAAATGCTACTCTTACACAGTTCGCAGATTTATTTTCATGTTTATATTCCAACACTATGATAAAAATTCCATCTCGCTAAGGTACCACAACACTCGCTTAAATCTTTAACTTTTAGTAAGAATGATGACGTTGTGTACCAAAATGACGCAAACTTTTAAACAGTAGATTATCTTTACATCGCTTAGAACCAATACGTTCTCTGCTTCCAAGTCAACGTGACTAAAATCACAAAATATCAACGTCCCTGCAATGCATACGCTTAACATGTTCTCACAATTAAAATGTATAACAACTCAAACAAAAAATTTCTTTACCAATCTCAGCAATGCACATGCACTGCCGATCACGCTATGTGAAACTTTGCATTTTAGTTAAACCATAGGAGCTTATGGAAATATCTCACTCATGAATAAGCATGTAGTATACAGGTCGCAGAGTGATAGATTATCATTCTCGCATCGAGCAATGCAAACTGGTCAAAGTAAAATTCATTTTACAGACAAGTGTCAAAAAGTTTAACAGTTTAAAAATTTAAACAGAAAGTCGATTCCTTCGCATCGCATCATACATAGGGTCTACTCTTTCAAAGTTTGATAAAGAATCTAGGTCTACTAAACGTAGACAGAGATAAAAATTTCAATGATAAATGAAAAAAATAGAAATCTATTAAAAACATTGAGACACATATTTATCATCAAACCCGCTCTGCCTAAAGTTTATATCATGCACACTGCGTTGGTTGTTTTGAAAAATACATGTATCAACGATAACGTTCTTGACGTCATCTATCGATTTATCTCGAACTAACAGCGACAGCGCATATCTGTAAACTGCTAGAAAAGTCGCAATATATGAATTGAGCAAATACACTGTTTTCAAGTAATTTTTCATTTCCTGACCATGCCATCAATGTCGGGTATGCATTTCAAGCTTAGAACACTGTCTGGGACACAAATATCATGCGAAATCAGAAACACCAAAACCAACGCAGAGCTCAAGTAATCGCGGCTTGCTGCTACTGATGCTAAATCATAACTGATCCCATTTTGCCAAAAAATAATTCCGCGGCGCATGACGTCAACAACGTTTTGATTGGCTGTTGACTGTTGATGCAACTTTTCTATTGGTCAATTGAATACAGGCAGCTCTGGAGCCTATATAAGCAGCGTACAACTTGTTCACTTTGCCTGTTAGGGCGTGAAAAACGCCAATGAAAGAGCGTCGTCTCAGACACTCTTATCATTTGCCTTTTTCACAAGCTTTGTTACTTCGTTAACGAAGCTTTAAAGTGAGAGCGATTGAGTTTCAAAGAAAACTCAAATCTTTCTCAACTTTTTCCTGAACATCGTTATTCTGTAACGACGTTTTAAGTGCGAGCGATTGAGCTTCAATGCGAACTCAAATCGTTCTCACTATATTCACTATATAGCATGAAAACACTCGGGAAACCTAGCGGTGTTAACAGGAATGTATTCATGCATCACATCTAGCACGAATACACTCGGGAAACCTAGCGGTGTTAACAAGAATGTATTCCTGCCTAATATCCATACATCAGTATACTCAAAATTTAAATCAAACGTCTGAATTTAGACAGCAAAAGTACCAACTTGCAATCAAAATTTTTCTCACGCTGATACATTGCGTGTACTATAACAGGGTCCCCGAAGAAGAAACTAGGCTGTATTTATTACCGACTGAATACAAGGAGGGGATGGTGGTAACTTGTATTCGGAAAGTCTTCTTCGCCACTATTTGAAAGCACCATATCAGTAAGCAGGCAAGGCCATCTTATATAATTTAGGGTGTGTCTCAGAGTATGCCCGCGTTAGTTATGTTCGATGACTGTGGATAGGCATTAAGCAGTTTGTTCGAACCTGTTTACTGGTATGGTGTGAACTCTGTTTTTGGATAAAAGTCAGACCAATAAGTTGGTGCAAACGCGAACTTTGATTTGGAATAACTTCTTTAGATCTTGTCTGTCGAGCAATAGGATACATACCCTATAACAAACACCATATAACATAACGTGTCGACATTTCGCCAGCTCGGGGCAAATGTTGGTAAGTATGGGGTGTTTGCGCATTTCACACACAGCACAGCACATACTTACAATTAGTTTATCTCGTCTGTCTTTCTGACAACATCTATTGCTCATCAGACAAACAAAATTTATAGTAACTCTACTTTGCTCATCGCATAAACTGAAGATGAAAGTACAATGATATGTACTTTTCATATTCAACTTATGCCATGTTTCCCTGCACATTTGCCGGGGCCTCATCGTGGCTGCAGGGTGAAACATGCTTATCGAATAAAAGCTATATTTGGCTTTGTATTAAGTATTCGATAAGCATGGCTAACTGCCGGCAAAATATTTTACTTGACTTTTCATGCTATGTTTTATTACAGATGTATATGTATGTACTTTGTATAACATGATGTATTTTGTTTTACATGCTATGATCAGAATGAAAATAAAGCATTATATACCGCAAACTTGCATTTGTCATGCTGACTCGTCCAACTTTGCCCCTTGATTTTTCTTATAGTAGTAATGCTGATGTTGAAAGACACACATTTTATAACTGTGAATGGAATGAATACAAACAAGTTCTATTTAGTAAAAATATATTTTACTTTCAATCTATAAGCGCAGAAGCTCCGTCTTAAACAATACGACTAAAACTGCAATTAGCTTATACAATTCACATGCCCGTAGTACAATACCTAGCTTAAAACCAACACAGTGACTGATCTCAGTATTTCATATAGACCACAAGGCTTCATTTGAGTTGATTCTTCAAAAAGAAATCATGAAAATACACCCCGAAACTTATTATCAAAGTTCGTGAAAAAACTCTTCTTATTTCAATGAACCTTTATCCTGTTCAGACAACGGCAATCGGCTAAATTAAAGGTTTGCTTCAAATTTAGCAAAAGTATATAGCATTAGTTGAGTCTTTCCTAGAGATATTTAATAACTTGCTATCAGCTTTCAATGATTTCGATTGAGTTTTTCCGGCAAAGCTAGAAAATAATGCGCGGTCGGATAAATTCTCAACTCAAAAACAGTCATTTACAATTTTGACGTAGAAGAGAACGGCCGTGTTTTTAAAGCTCTGAACACACTGCTCATATTTAAAACACCTTTGCACTATAAGTTTGCATGATATCTAACATGTGAATGTCTAGAAAATAATGCGCGGTCGGATAAATTCTCAACTCAAAAACAGGCATTTACAATTTTGACGTTGAAGAGAACAGTCGTGTTTTTTAAAGCTTTGAACACACTGATCATATTTCAAACACCTTTGCACTATAAGTTTGCATGATATCTAACATGTGAATGTATAGAAATAATGCGCGGTCGGATAATTTTTCAACTGAAAAACAGTCATTTGCGTTTTAGACTTCGAAGGGAACGGCCGTGTTTTTAAAAGCTCTGAATACACTGATCATTTTTGCACTATAAGTTTGCATAATATCTAACATGTGAATGTCTAGAAAATAATGCGCGGTCGGATAAATTTTCAGCTGAAAAACAGTCATTTGCTTTTTAGGCCTCGAAGAGAACAGCCGTGTTTTTTAAAGCTCTAACGCATTGCAGTACAAGTTTGCATGATATCTAACATGTGAATGTCTAGAAAATAATGCGCGGTCGGATAAATTTTCAGCTGAAAAACAGTCATTTGTTTTTTAGACTTCGGAGAGAACGGCCGTGTTTTTTTTAAAGTTCTGATCTCACTGATCACATCTCAAACAACTTTGCACTGTAAGTTTGCATGATATCTAACATGTGAATGTATGGAAAATAATGCGCGGTCGGATAAATTTTCAACTCAAAAACAGTCATTTACTATTTAGACTTCGAGGAGAACAGACACGTTTTTTTAAAGCTCTGAACCCATGATCACATTTCAGACAAATTTGCACTATAAGTTTGAATGATATCTAACATGCATGTGAGTGTACAGAAAATAATTCGCGGTCGGAAAAAAAATTCTACTCAGAAACAATCATTTGCTATTTAGTATTCGAACAGAACAGACGTGTTTTCTAAGCTCTGAACCTATGATCACATTTCAAGCAACTTTGCTCTACAAGTTTGCATGATATCTAGCATGTGAATATCTAAAAAATAATGCGCGGCCGGATAAAATTTCGACTCAAAAAGAGTCATTTGCTATTTAGACTTTGAACAGAACAGACGTGTTTTTTAAAGCTGAGACCCACTGATCAAATTTCAAACAAGTTTGCACTATAAGTTTGCATAATATCCAGCATGTGAATGTAGAGAAAATAATGCGCGGTCGGGTAAATTTCCGAATCAAAAACATTCATTTGCTATTTCGGCTTTGAAGAGAACAGACGTGTTTTTTTTTATAGCTCAGACCCTCTGATCGCATTTCAAATAACTTTGCACTATAAGTTTGCATGATATCTAACATGTGAATGTATAGAAATAATGCGCGGTCGGATAAATTTTCGACTCAAAAACAGTCATTTGCTAATTAGACCTTGAACAGAACAGATGTGTTTTTTAAAGCTCTCATAAACTGAAAGAATTCGATGCCCTATACATCTAACTATTGTTTAGCACAGTAAATGTCAATGTATGAAAATAATGCGTTGGTCGGGAAAAAAATCAGCTAAAAAATTGCCAGTCATAAATTTGTGTTTGAACAAATCAGACGTGTATTTTGAATCTCTGACTTCATGATAACATTTCAAACGAGGTAAGTTTGTACTAGATTTTTGCATAGTATCTCACTTCTGAATGAATGCAAATAATGTATTGGTCGGAAAAAATTTCAACTTCAAAAATTGTCATTCGCAACTTTAAGTTTGATGGGACCAGACGTGTTAACATGAAGCTCTGATTTCTTGATAGAAAATCATACAAGTTTACATCATAGGTTTTCATAAGTTTTCATAAGTTCTCACATGTGAGATGTCATATACACTTATAGTGCAAATAATTTTTTTTTGAAATATGATCTAGGGCTAAGAGCTTCAAAAACACGTCTGATCCCTTCAACGTCAAAATTGTAAATGACAGATTTTTTAGTTAAAAATTTTCCCGCCAGGCGCATTATTTTTTTAGTCATTCATCTGCTCGCTGATTGGTTGATTTTTCTAATGAGTATATTTCGCGCATGAGTACTTGAAAAAAAGTTCCTCTGGCGGAAGCATTATTTTGCAAACAGGCCTCGTCTATATAAGGCGACGTTCACTGAGTATTGTCAGTCGAGTTCCAGAGGCGGAACAGTGCAGACGTGTTTTCACGTCGCTCTCGACTTTGAAAAAAATTTCTTCTGAGTAGCCAACTTGAGAAGTTATGAGAACATGAACATATGACGTTGGCTGTTTGACTTCAGCTATACATTCATATCATGTCAGCAGAGGTGACGTTCTAACTTCGAGAAAAGTAAGTACCGTTTCTTAGTTCATGAAAAGTTATCCGCACATTGAGTAGCTCAACGGCAATTCGATGCATGGACAACTTTTCGTGAACACCTCCTCTTTGTCGAAACCTTGACGTTGGTGAGGAGGCAACGATGATCTTACTTGATATTACTGTTTGCGCAGTTATCATTTGAAGACCATCGGCTAATTCGACAAAACTTTATATTTTCGGCAATCTAAAAGCGAGCCTGTAGACCGAAACTGAATGAGATTAGCATCTGGCGTTTAACCCCTCGAACTCGGTGAGACAAGGGCCTGATCTTGATGTCCGCAGAGCTCACTCGAGTGGTCGAATTGCATATCAGCTCTGCAATACAATAGGGGTGCTGATTTCATTTGGCGATAGTTTCGTAAGCTATCTCGCTACAAAACTTGATAAAAAAAGTGAGACTGCCAAGGGAAAGGATGTGTCGTTAGACCGACTCACTTGTGTGAAGTGGTGGTGCTGTTCGCTTGTGAGGTCGGCCCTTGGTCACCATTATAAGTTTGCGAAAATGGGATAAGATTGGCGTTGCCCCGTTTATGTCTACGCAGGACCTGGCCTTTTGATGTCCGCAGTAGCTTAAATTGAGGAAAACATAGTACACACCAGCTCTGTCAGTTTTCCTATGGGTGTTGATCTTATTTGCCGGATCTGTTTTCGTAAGCGATCTCACTTTTCAAAATTATATAAACTCTACTGAGTTTGCTTTCATGACTCAAGCTTTTCAAGTAAAATTATGACTGAACGGGCAAAAACTGTCCCGTGTCTGGTTAGAACATTTGTTTCAGACTTTGCTCACTGCTTAGTTTGGGACAAATTTTCTTTCTTGAGAAAAAATTGAAAGTTCAAACGAAACAGCGTTAGCAACTGACACTGTTGTCCTTTGAAATTTTCAATGCATGAGATAGGAAAGGAAAATTGCAAACGAAACAGCGTCTGCTAGCGACACTGTTATCCTTTACAATTTTCAGCGAGTGTAAGAAAGAAAGAAAATTCAAACGAAACAGCGTCTGCTAGCGACACTGTTATCCTTTGCAATTTTCATGAGCCAGATAACTTTTGATGAAAGAAAGTTGTCTTTGAAAAGTTGAAGAAACGGGCAAGCGTTAGAAGCTATGCTTCAATTAGAACACTTGCTTCCTTTCTTTCAACTTTTCTATTATTTGCTTAGTTCAACCGGCTTTGTGTATCATAAGTGTGTTATGTATAGTATATAGTATAGTAGATCTAGTACAGGCCTAGATCTATATAGATGTAGATACGCAAAACTTGTTGAATTAAGGCTCATCAAATATTTTCCTGGTTAGAAATAGCTCAATGCTATATCTTGCCTAGATTATAATTCATGAGTTCCTCTCCCACATGCCGATACTTTATCGTAGTGGAGAGGTAACGCTTTTCTAACTTGAGATTTTGCTAAGCGCGAGTCTCTCTTTAGAAAGGTGGCTAAAGTCGGCATAATTATCTATTATAGATCTACAATGATATTTTTCTTTCATTAGAATAGATTCTCTACTTGGAAGAGAAACAAATGAATATGAAAACAATTTCCAATTCTGTTACATAGATCTATATTTGTTATACATTATATCTTCACCATTTAGTGTACAGCTTTACTATATCAAGCAAAAATAAAACATTGAACTTTGAAGTTTGTCTCTGTCATGTTTTCTCATCAATCTTGACTCATAGATCTAGTTTTTTAAAAAAATCATAACCTACCACAGAACGCCCGGTCTCATAGACACTGGTATTACATTCACAAACACCTCCATCTAATTCACCAATCCATCCAGATACTAATCATTCCTTCTCATTTATTTTAGTAATTAAAGTAAATTTCAAGTAAATCTCAACTGAAAAACCATCGCCTGCGTAAAAGTAAATATTCCCGTAAATCGCTCAAAATCAATGCAGTGACTCGTGCCATTATGTACTATAAACCCAACTTCAGAACATAGATTGGTTTTACAAAAGAAAATTTAAAAAATAGCTGAGAAATTCACCATCAAAGTTCGTTGGAATCTCCTCTTATTCTATTGAACTTTTAAACTGCTAAAGGTTTACAGGCAAATCTGTCAAAGGAACAGTTTTCGCTCAACAGCCACTGCATGAAATACAGAACAATCTACATACACTGATCATCAAATTCGATATATTACAGAGCGAATTCTGTGCGTCGCGATTTTTCCGATGCGAGATCCACATTCAAACTTCATAAATGTTTAGTTCTATGTCTACACAGTACCACGCGACTTTTCGCATAACTGTCAAATCAGTATGACGTTGTATTACCGAATGACGTCATTCATAAAACAACGTCATCTTAGCGACAGCATTACACTTCGCGCAGTTTTTACTTTGCCTAACGTGGGCCGAAGACAATTACGGTCGATTTCGCGTTGGATCTAGATCTTTTTTAAATGTCTATGCGAACGAAATTATGTTTTACAGTGTGACCATTTATTCTTGCATTTCAGTGCGAAAGCTTACTATAAGCTCTGCCGTTTCCATACAATAAACTCTGCATGAAAAGTCAAGCCGTAGACATAATTGCTTATCAATATAAATTTAAAAATGAAAATCTACATCAATAACAGAAGTCGGGTCTCAACATTTTCAGTCTTTCTGTGGATCTTGAATAAAATATCGCTGCAGATAAGTGTGTCATTTTTAATCATGCAATCACATAACGCAAGTGGTTCTTTTCATGGTTTTAATTTTATTTATCAGTATAGAGTATAGTAATAGTCTAATAGACCGACTATAGTAATAGACCGCTGTAAGATACAGACACGTGTTTTCAGTATTCAAACTTTTCCGTTCATAATAATATCAAGATCCAGAATCTGCTACGCTGAATATATTGCATGTTCTTAACTAAATCTATATTAGATCTACATATAGAATGAAATTCAGTGACAGTGAATTTTCGATATGCCGATACAATAGTCATACGCCAGTTCATAATATCAAGATCCAGAATCTACTGTGATGAAATATTTGTCCGATGCCTAGATGTCTAGATGTAGAATTGTAGATGTACATACATAACAAAATTCGAGTTTTAGCTTTATAGATCTTGTTTTATTCCCGCTTATCAAACAAAACCTCACTGCAATTTAGATTCAATTTGCTAAAAAGACTTGATCTAACTATAGTGTGTAATTTACATAGGGTCTACTGTTATACTCTGCATGGATTGTAACAGACACAATACTTTCAATATAACTCGCTTAAAGTTGAACATTTCACTAACAAACACATGACTGATTTCAGTCTTATTCAGAACCTTTGCATTTTTATGGCTAGAATAGCGTTAGATCTCCAAAATGAAATTGAGTTCACCAACTTTCACGCATTCCGAAATGATCTAGCATATGCTTTAAAAATTCACTATATTCACTATATTCACTATATAAACACTTTTAGATTCAACACCTCTGTATTTGAAACATATGTATCTATCCATGTTACATATCGAATAAAATTCAGTGAAAGTCAAAATGAATTTAGATTTCTACATTCGATAGATACCTATGCTGGTAAAATGATCATTCGCTAAAATGTGCCTTGCTTCATTTTACAGACATATCTCTACCATATAATCGATTTGGTATTTCAACAAATATTCAAAAAGTAAATCTCAGTATTTAGATCCTGATAAAAATTGTTCATATATCTATTAGCGAGCATGAAATTTCGGCGACTGAAACGAAGCAATTTAAAGGTTGTATGAAACTCTATATCATACACATTCGAATTACAAGACATGTGCGATTTACTGTTACTGTATGAAAGTTTTAATGTTAGAGCAGCTACAAATTACAAATTCAAAAACAAACCACATTAACACATTCAGAAAGGGGACTAAATCTGACCCAGCCCGATATTCCTTAGTCAGGGTATTTTTTTATATATAAGATTATCATTACACCACATTTATATCATCTGGCTTCACATGTTAGAACTCGGACTCAACTATACCCAGCTAAATGAACGTTTTGATTTTAATACGCAAATTTTGTCATGCTTCAACCGCTGTAGATTCGTACTATACCAGCCTTTACAATTGGGACTAAATCTGACCGGGCCCGATATCGCTTAGTGGAAGTGGTTTATATATCAAATATATTGAGAAAATGATGCATTGTCTTTCTAATGCCAACTCTTTGAAAATATAATCTTTCGAAAGATATGGATGGTCCTGAAAAGGACCGTTTTGGATTTGTGAAATTTCACCAATGTCCACCACACCTCCCCATGCAAGTGGCACACCACTTCGACCACCGACGTCGCTGAGCTTCCGTGGTATTCTACCCGTATCTAGGTAGAATGGAGGTTCGTTAGCCTCCGCCTCCCAATCTTCTAGCATTGGAGCAACCCATTGTTTTGGCCGTGTCTGTGTCGGAGGATGTGTCTGAGTGGGGTTTCTACCTTTTCTGCCTGTATCTAGGTAGAATGGTGTGTGATTCGCCTCCGGTTCCCAATCTTCTAACTTTGGAGGAACCCATGGTTTAGGCTTTGTCTGCGTTGATGTGTTTCCTACATCCATATTTTCAGTACGAAGCGGCTGAACTTCAGTAATGACCGCAAATGCAGTTTCGCAGCTCTTTTTATAGGCAATTAATGACGTCATTACCCGGAAATCTATTTTTAATAATGCGAACATATACGAAAATTATCGGAACTTTCCGTAACAATACCCATTGGTTAGTGACACTCGTACTTTACTCGTACAGTTTTATTTCTGCGCCAAATCGCGACCGTGGTTAAGAAAAGTCGCGCTACATAATAAGGTTTAGGAAAGGTTAAGGAATCCAAAAGAATCTAACAATTTTGACGACTTCAAAAAAGAAGCAAACCTCAACAACATGTCTGCTTCCTGTTTAAATCCTAAAAGAAGCAAACCTCAACTGAAGCCTGCTTCATAGGAGATCTGCTTTAAAAAGGTATGCGTCGAAAAGAAGAAAATCCCTAAAAAAGCAAATCTTATCAGAGTTCTGCTTCAATACAAGTCTTGCTCCAAGATGTTTGCTTCAAGTATAAGGAGTTGCTTCAAATCTTGTGTCTCAAGAAGCAGACCCCCAAAATAAGGGTTTGCTTAACTGTCATTTTACCCATGACAACAACACATTTTCAATTACGTTACCAAAAGTAACTAGATTTGTGCACACGTACATCAAAAAATCACATGACAAACTCAAAGGTATAACTAGAGCTGCGAAAACATCACTTGTTCAGTACGTTCTGAAAAGTCTTTCTGAAGAGTCTTAATAGTAGACGAAACTAGTCAGCATTTCTTACCACGTTCTTGCTTGTATCGAGATTTTTGGATGGAAAGTTAGGAGTGGAACCGCTTTGAAGATTTAAAGGTATGTCATACATATAACTGTTTTGTCCGAGTAGCGCGACACATGTTAAGTAATGTTAGGTATTTGAAAAGTATGACGTTGGGCCAAAAAAGTATGTTAGTATAGCTGGACTTTTATCTGCATGTCTGTGAAGTTTGTGTGATGTTGGTGATTTTCTGTAAAATAAAGTTACCCCATATCTTTTGTCTTACACCTTAAGTTTTTATTTTCAAGAATCTAGAAAATAAGAATTTGGCCAAATGTAAGATTTTACTTTATTTTAACTTCTTCCTCGCAGCACACATGTACTGACTATCATGGAAATAAGAGCATGCTCTTTATTGCGTTGTCCTTTGTATAGAAAGCATGCCATGGTTTTTCACTATGCATCATTTTACGAATTTATTTATTATGATGTGATACATGTTTGTGAACCATATTATGTTTTCTGTTTGCCGAAATAAATGTATCATATTCGATATTACAGAGTGAATTCTGTACGTCGCAAAGTTTTCGATGTTAGATCTACAGATCTATATTCACTTTATAACTTTATTCACTTTATAACTGTTTAGAACTAACTCTATATTGACAAACGTGAAAATTCAATTACTGAAACGAACCAATTCACATAATATATACGTTACACATTATAACGTTTCGATTTTAATTCACACAGTTTGCCAAGCTTGAACCGCTGTCGACTCATACTATATCAGCCTTTAAAATTGGGACTCAATCTGATCGAGCTCGATATCGCTTAGTGGAATGATGTGGCTAAGTGAAGTGATAGTGAAGTGATATGGTTTTATGATATGGTTTTGTGATGTTTTGTGATGTGGTTTTTGTGATGTGGTTTTGTGATGTGGTTTTGTGATGTGTTTTGTGATATGGTTTAGTGATATGGCTAAGTGAAATGATAGTGAAGTGATAGTGAAGTGATAGTGATGGCGAAAACTTACTAGTAAAAGAAAGTATCACTGGTTGATAAATTGACTTGTTGGCCACTGGTTTGTAAAAGGAAAAAAATACTTTTATCATCACAGACTATTAAAAGGAGGACATTGTGACTTATTAAGAATGGCATAATCATCACTGGCTAGTTAAGAGCCGAGATTGTCACTGATTAAAATTGGCATAATTACTACTGGTTAGTAAAATTGGTATTCTTACAACTGGTTAGTAAAATTGGTATTCTTACAATTGGTTAGCAAAATTGGCATCATTACTACTGGTTAGTAAAATAGCATTATCGTCGCTGATTATTAAAATCAACATGACCGGTACTGGTTAAGAAGGGAAGATTTGTGACTTACATGGTGGTTTCATGTAGAACAAGATTAAAGATGGAAAGGGTTTATAACATTGTGAATCAGAAACATATTGTTTATATTCCCTATAGTGTTTGACAAAACTGAAGATACAAAGACTTTCAAACATTGCGAATCATTTATTTCAATATTCCATATAGTGGTTGACAAGATAAGAGCGGGACACTAGCTGTTCGGAGGTCTATTTCATATTGTAAATAAGTTATGTACAATTGTTAAAAATTGCTCTGATAAAACCACGCGTTTTACGTCTGCAAATAGGACAAGCACTTTTTGAAAATGCAAAGGCACAAAATACACAGGAAACCATATGTCCACAAGGTAAAAATATAATGTTAGCATCGCAGTCTAAACATATCTTACAAGTAGTAATGTTTTTCAATCTACAGTTTTCTTCTTGTAGTTCCTCAAGGGATTCAGTATCATTTTTGTCCTCTTCTTCGCTTTCATCACTTATAGTTTGTGTTTCATCTTCAATGATTTCACACAGATCTCGCCCTGTAAACCCTGTATATCCTTTTACTTTCTGAAAAAATCGTTGTATTGCTTTCCACACCATTTCTTCTTCGTATCCAATATCAATACATGCCTGCGCACCAGCAGAGTTTAGCGCGTCTGCTTTGGTCGGATAAGTTTGGAATACTTTACATGGGGTGATGGTTACAGTGCCACGCTTTACATCATCAATATAGTTTTGTCCTTTGCAAAACAACAAGTAAAAACACTTAGTATGCGATTTTGTGTGTTCCACTCATGGATCTTCCTTGACTTTCTCATCAATTTTTATAACACACCCACAATAGAAACATCGCAAACAATATCGCGGACTACCAGTATATGCAAATCCTGCTCTAACATGAAGTTCTTGATCAAATGAACGATGTTTCCATCTCCACTTCTTGAAAGATTCCAACCTTTGAGATAGCGTGCTATATTGTTGAAATTTCGGTTGCTCGGCTATCAAACCCATCGATGTGTACTCTGCAAACGTTTTATCATCCATATGTTGTACTTTGAGATTGTGGTAACAGTTGACAAATAGCGGCTGATATCTAACTCAGACGAACAAGAAATGCTGTTACCGATATGTTTTTTTCTGCTCAAATAGCAATGTTGAATTATTATATGGACATCTGTCAAGGTTTAAAAGAATCTGAGTGTTGCATTCGAGACTGGTCGAAATTTGTAAATAGACACAAAGGTTATACCATTTCTGTTGATTTCATTGGTCAAAATTTATGTGACACGTGACTTTTAGTGACACGTGACTTTTAGTTCTATATAAACGGGACGGTCGCATTTTCTGCGTTAATCTATATTTGCGTATCAGCGAAAATACCTGTCGAAAAATTAACGCAATATTATGAGTATATCAGTGCACATGAATGAAGAACCAAATTTAACCCATGTCTCGAATGGGTCTAGGAAGGCACCAAGGAAAAGGTTTGCGCCAACACTCTCAGAAGTCACCAAAGAACTTGAACAACGGCTTATTGAAGTGGATGAAATTGGCAAGAAGGATAGCTCTAGTAATACTGAAAACATCAAGTGCCGGTACTCATGCAAAAAGAAGGATCAAGCCATTCGTGATCTACGCAATCAATTATATCATACAGTGAGAGAGAAGAGCAAAGAAATCAAGAAACTAAAATTTAATGTTTCAAAACTTCTGGATGAAAACAGACAGTTACGTGAAAGCTTGCCGAACAATGAAAACGACACATGTAAGATATGCTATGTAAATCAATTTGATACAATATTTGTGCAATGTGGACATGTTGTGTGCTCTCATTGTGCCAGAAGGCTAGTGGATATGTCAGTACAGAGTGCAGAGGCAGGCAATCGAGAAGCCATTGACAGCAATGGATGCATTCTTATCAAGTGTCCACACTGTAATAAATACTCAGAACGTTGTCAAAGAATATACCATTGATATACCGAATTGTTTTATATGTGTACCTTAACCGTATAAAATTATTTGTTCATAGTTGGAAGAAATAAACGTATGTAATAACTTTCTTTGGCCTTTCGCACTTGTGTGTCTGATTCCCTTTCTAATAAAAATATTTCAAATCGGCTTTTTACGTTTGACAAATGTGTTCCACATGTAACTAAATGATCTTGAGCGCGACAATATCGTTTACCAAGTCGTGTATCTGAGCAATGTTTGTTTATTCTGTTTCTAAGATTTTTCGTTTCTCCAATGTATTCGGCGTGACACGTTGTACATCGTAAAACATAAATCACATCGTTTGAACTACAATTCAGCACTTCTTCTTCTACCAGAAATACAAATCCACAGTTGAACCTGTACCGATCGCCTTTCAACATCTGTGAACATATTAAGCATCTACTTTGGTGGCATGGACTAACAATGCCCATTTAATGTATTGAGTAAAGGTTGGTGTATACATGATACAAAAACAAAATTATACAGTAAATATTTTATTTTGTTGGTTTGTTTCTTAAAACGAACAATAAACCCACTGCGAAACATATAGCAAGTATTCCAGCGGTTATTCCTGCTATGTAGACTTTAAGCCTACTTTGATCATCTGTTGGTTTCAATGTTGAAGTCGAGTTTGTAAGTACTATTGTAACATTCTCTACTGGACGATTGAAGATGGATCTCTGGTCGTTTGTTGATGTATTGTCATCAATTTCATCTTTTGTTGAAACAGGTGTTGATATGCCTCCTGTTAGGTTTTGTCTTGTTTGATTGTGTTTGGTTCCATGGCCTTTCGTGTGTGACCCTTCCTGTTTGACTGTGTTTTCCATTTTTCCTGAGATTCCATTTGGTTTTGTAATAGTATTTTGTATACTTTGAATGACACAGACATTTTTAGTTTGTAGACGGCACGATGCTTCAAACATGACTTTTCCTTGAATATCGACATAAGTGCACATCTTTGTTTTATCTCCAAAATTTTGCGGATCAAGTTTATAAGTCTGCGCTAGTAGACCAAGTGTATTTGCACCTGACTGTGAAATATAGATTAAATAGTCTCTCAACATTGTCGTTTTCAAGTATGATGTTAAAGACAGTCGTTCATTTGATATTTTCACGCAAGGATCACTCATTACTTTAAAGCAAAACCTGTCATCAATTTCAACAGCCATTTCATCGTAAGAACATTTTTGATAACCTTTTACAGTGTATGGATTATATTTTACAATGTAAGGATCATTCGCCACTAGCAGTGCGTTGTAATGAACATTGCAGTGTTTTACAATTGTGTTTTCATAAACGTCAAAAATGTGACATTTGGTTGGAGGAAATTTCAGTGTAGGGTACACAACTTTGGTTAACTTAATTTTGTCGTCTGTATAAAATCCTATTTGATGTTCCGATAGTTGCTCTGACATTTCACTACTTAATTGTTGCAAAATTCGCACATGAGAAATATCTGATACGATCGCCGGTTTATATCTTTTATCAATGAGTTTTTCTTTATTTCCCGTTCTGAGCTTGATCTTAAACTTATCTTCTATAGATGTAAAGTAACAAGTATTGTTAAACAATTTCCCAACAGTGGCAATAGGATCACACGTTTTACAAATACAGTTCTGAAGTCCACTGGTAGATGTTCCAACGACTGCTGTACTGTCAGATGTACCAACAGCTACTGTACTGTCAGACGGACCAACGGCTACTGTGCTGTTAGATGTATCAACAGCTACTGTACTTGTGGGGTTCTTTATTAAACACAAATTTCTTGATGCAAAGTTACAGCGACTACTGTAGACAAATTGTTTTGCAGCCACGTTTATATAAACACATTCTGCATTGTTTATATGGTCAATATCGTAAAGTTTAATATTGTAATCCTGTTGGTATTCTAGCTTTACGCTTTTAACCTTGAAAATTGCATTTGTATAATTGTGGTTTAAGAGTTGATACATTTTTGAAGTACTGGCCAGTAGATAATTGTGGACATTTTTATAGTTACGTTTATGTATCGCAGGAAGTGTGCAAGGTTCATCTTGTATCTTAAAACATCTGTTCGGCCTTTCCGTCGCCACGGCATTTTCATCGAAACTGCAAGTTTTGTAAGGTGGAATCTTGTATTTAGACAATGTCATAAAACTGTCCGCATCTCCCTTTGCTTCCAGGTATATTGCCTGAGGCATTGAATAGGTACATGTTCTTTTGAATGTGAATGATTCAATGTCATATACCACGCACCTTAGCTTGTCAGATTTTCCAAAAGTTCTTGAAAGTTTTGGATCTAACTTTTCATCTAAAAAGAATCCAATTTCTTGCTCGAAAAATTTCATATTGAATTCGTTGCTTACCTGTTGAAACACAGTTATACTTTTCATATCTCTTAATATAGCTGGATAATATCTGCCGTTAATGTTATTGCTCCCGTTTAAATTTTTAATTTCCGATTGTACGTTTGGTTCAGTTGTTAGAAAGTAACACCTTCCGTTGTAAATCTTTCCGACAGTTTTTCGTGGATCACATGTTATACAATAGCAGTTTTGAAATCCATACGTAGATGTTGCATTGGTGTGAATTACTTGTGGCTCGACTTTAGGTTTAAAGTCGGGATTTTGTATGATACAGATCGACTTGTCGGACTTATTGCAATCATCGTATAGTATTCTTTTCCCAGAGTAATCAATGAAGAGACACTTAGAGTTATGACTGTCATTGTAATTGTCCATCATTACAAAATAGTTTAAATTTACTTTAAGTGCTGGATTGAAATATGATATCCTATAGTAATCATTTGGCCAATCTACACAACCATCCGAATTACATTGCGCCTTTTCAACTAAATATTTATGAATATTTTTGAAAACGTATTCGTTTCGAATTTGTAATGCATTACACGAGCTGTTGTTTAAAATTTCAATACAAAAATTGTCGCTGTAAGCGACGGCACCTTTTTTGAATGGACATTGAATATACGGTGTGCTTATACGGGGAAAGCAATTTACTTTTTTCCGGATACCTGGCTTTTAAGAAAATGAGGTTTCCACGAAAGCAGTTAAACCCTATATTAGCCGGACCATTACCAATAGCAAGTATCGGGCATAATTTTGAACTATTAAATGTCTCCCCCGGTAGTAATGTTGACAACAGTTCTGTGTGTTCCACGAAAAAAGTAACATACGTTCTTTCAGAGGTCATTTGCTGTACTAATCCTGCAGTAGGTGAATACTGGCGTTTTCGTAACATTTCTCTTATAAAAAATTCGCTAGCTACCTGCATTAAAACTTTGATTTCATTCATGTTTTGTAGTCTTCCAGACTCATATTTTTTGACTTGGTTTTTGGCATATTCAGCCTTAGAGTTTGCGTCCCAAGGCACAGGCCCGACCATATATCGAAATGATTTATCAGACGTCAGAAAGTAGCACACGCCGTTAAACATTTTACCAACAGTAAGTCGTGAATCACAGGTGTTACAAATACAGCTCGGAAGTCCAAAAGTTGACGTTGTAAACTTATCACGTTCTGAGTCTTGAAACGATTGTGAGTTCCTCAAAACATCAAGCGTATAACCTCCCCGTGAATATGGATTGCCATATCTATCGTCATGTCCGAAAGCTGGGATAACATTTGAAGATACATAGTGATTGGTATCTTGTATTGAAAAGCCATTTAAGGTGTGTATTGAAAATGGGTTTAAGGCTTGTATTGTAACGAACTTCAGAAACACATTAATTAATATCACCAACCACATTTTGTCAGTGCATCACCAATACCAGTTCAATATATATTACTATGTAAATAATAAAAAACGTAGAAAATTCTTACATTAAAATAATGATCATTTAATGCAAACTGAATAAAAGAGTACACACTCAAGATTGTTTTCTTGTTTGCTTGTCAGTGTCAATGTCGTCAAGAATAATAGTACTGGATTTTTTGTCAAGATATCTATATCAGAACGAATCAGTTATATACGACATTTTTCAGCTGCGCAAAGAGTTTCCTCGTTTGGAAAATTGCGTGTATGAAACAATTATACACAATAGACATCCATACGTTCGTCTATACAATGCATTCATGTTACTGATTTGTTCAACCTCGGTCGAGGGTAAACTATACGATAGAGTGTTTCAATGTTTGATGTCAGAATACAACATTGTTAGTTGGAATCACATCATACTATTGACATTTTACTACTTTAAGTTGTTTTTTCCGGCCGCACTGTTGTTTTTCAAATCACCCGTGTACGATCACCATGCTAAGGAAGCAAGATTATTCATACTTGATATATATAGGCAAACATTAAGTCATGAAAGATTGATTGCCGATCAATATGATCTCTGCAGAATGTGGGATTTGAAAATCAGATTTTTGAGAGGCCAAATAAAGAATAAGTATTTCTTACCGTACAACATTATAAATAATCTAAAATTATGCAGACAAACATCTGCGAAACATCTCGTAAATGAACGGGTTGCGCTTGTAACATTTGATAACATATTCAACCTCGTAACTGTAATATACAAGAACTATTCGCATGTAATTGACAATGTACCTTTTATCATTTGTAAAGAAAAGTCCGCGACTTCAAAATATTACAATACATTTAAGCTGAAATTCGTCGCACCAGAAGATGCACCCACATATCTGGGACATGTCAAGATTGAAAAACACAAAGTCTTATACTTTCTGTTCGAAAAGGAAAACAATATTTCGTCTCTTATACTTATACATAACCATATGATCTCTACCAATGTGTTTAAATCATTATCAGAAATCCCCGTTCCAAGGTTAAAACATCCTCCAGCAAAAACGTTTAAGTCAGTAGATGATTACTTCAAACGTTTGACATGCGTATGTTATACACTAGACAAGAATCGTCCAGAAATTCAAAGTGATCAAATTGATCTTCGAAATATGAGAAATATGTTAGAGGAAAATGGTTTTGTTTCTATTTACAATGTAGAGGATTGTAATTTACTTGCGTTTGTAAAGAATCGAGTTGTACATATGAGGGCTTCTTTCAAATACCCACCATACAGAAAACCATTCCACGACAAAAAACATAAGCCACTGGTGAAAATAGAAAAGAATATACGAACTATGACAATAACTCGCTATAAATCAGAAACGTGCATCGACGAGGGAGTCTCGTTCAACATCAATTATCAGGGTTCACTAAATGCCTTACAATTAGTGTTGTCAAGATTTCTGAATGAAAATAAACATTTGGGCTGTAAAATAATGTCAAACATACGAGTAAGCAATGTGTGTACGACGTCGGATACTGTTCATACAGGCATTCTGAATATTCACAATTACAGGAAGAAATGCTTAAAAAATAAAGACCACTTGTCTTATCCTATGATCAACTTTCCTGCGATGATCACACTGTTCAACGACTCAGAAAAGAAGAAGGCTTATTCCATAATCAACAACCGAACCTCACTGAACACATGTCGTATATTTGGACAAAGTTTAAAGACTTCTATAAGAAAATGTGTTCGTCTTATAAATCAAACGAGTGAAATTGATAAGGGTTTAGTAAAACTGTTTTATAGAATAGAACATCATACAGGTGAATTACTGTCAAAAAATGTAATACTACTGATACATCTCTTGTACTTGCACAAAGATTTGAAGGGATACACAGATGATGATATCGTTAAATTCTTCAAACAGAAAATGCTTTTTTCTCGAATGTTTACAACCAGTACCAGATCATTTTCTACATTCAACTTGTATATGAAAAAGTTCAAGTCGGACGCAATTAACAATGTTAGCATCAAATCAACTAAATACTTTAAAATTCTGCCACCCCAAGTTCTTAGGCGAGATAAACTACACAAATTATACAGAAAGAAATTTAGAGATGTAGGTGCATTGAATAGATCAATGGTTCAGTATGGGGGTGGTAGAAATTTGAATCCGATAGGTTTAATACCAAACGCAAAAGATTCATTTTTTCATTCTGAACAGTGTCGGAAACTAATAACATTGCTCAAAAGTAGATATTCTGATTTTCCAAATACACAGCTTGCACTTGCATTATTTTCCCGTTTCTGTGGGTATAAATAAGGTTATTCACTATCAGTTATCAATCATTGTATTAGAATCTACAACAACATGAGTACAGACGCAGACATGATTAACGAAACAAGTTGTGTGTGTGAACAAGAACTTGAATGCTTACCAGATGATATTAAAAAACAAGTACAGTCAGGATGTCGGATAATCAAAAACTTTCCAGACTTCTACATGAATGAGCTTGAAGGCATTATCGATGAAACTATAGAAAACTACTGCGCTGTATATAACTTGTCGGTGGTGAATAAATGTTTGACCAACCAATACACGAGAAACTATGGGTTCATACTGAAGAATCTTGAACTGATCAAAGAACTAAATGAATGTTACAACGTGTGGATGACATGTGGCATAACGGTTTCAACGAAATCGGCCTGGAGCATCAAACAAGATCTACAAGTACTTTATAGGTGTTTGATGCATGGAATTTTCCCTGTTCATTTTCACGTGTCGAAGGCAAAATTGAACATTGTGCAATCAAACATGAAGTTGGCTTCGTATGTAAAAGATATGAAAAGACGTTTACATGCCTGAATAATTGAATAAAATGTAAAACATATCAGTTGTTTGTCATCTATTTTACTATGTGTGTGTATTATTTTTAATTTGGGTTTTATAATATATGTACAAAAATGAGTCATGCAGGAAATACCACATACAGAACAAACACTCGCCCGAACAGCAACACAAGGAAACATCAAATGTACATGGGTAGAAAAAACAACAAGAGACGCACAAAGACAAAACAAACATTCAATAGGAGGAAGATGGAAGTACCGCCTTGGAACGGTCAGTGACAAAAGTCACCGGGGGTTTAAACCGGTTTATGGGCGCCCAACCTCACCCTTATTCCATCCCCATCCTAAAAGACAAACAGTGTAAATAAACGTATCCCCTCTCCGACTAATCTACAACAACCGCGACAGCAAATACAGTGGTAAAGTGCATGTATAACAAAAAAACATTTAATTGAACATACTGTATCCACCTATCGCTAGTGTACTCAATGATTGAGCTGCAAACAGAGTAACTGTAGAAAAGTAATAAAGGGTACGACAAAAATGAAATAGTACAGATATCCGACGTTCTCCTTCCATTTCTGGATTTAAGAGGTCGCCTTCATAGAGTACTAAACCTTTCTTGTCGGCGTACATGCAAAGAGGCCAGCGTGATTGCCAACTGTAAAAGGGTTCACAACCAAACATGCAGTATGTTGTAATAATACAGGATCATATCCCTTTTTAATGAATTGTTTTATATATTTGATGAACAAAGTGAGAAAATGGGTATGTCCAATAATTCTACGAAGTTTGTAAATCACATCACCATAAAATTCAGGATGTGAAATACCGTGTCGCAAAAGTACCTTGAGATTACATTTGTACTTGCCAATAAGCGAGAGATTTCGATAGTAAAACTTAGAGAAAGTTTTTCTTAGTTTATGGTATCTATATCCTTGTTTAAGCAGTTTTTCAGTTAAAATGAGATTTCGACTGTTAAAATCGTCAATAGATGAACAAGCTCTAGCAAAACGAATAAGTTGAGATATATAAACCCCGTAAGATGGAGCACGGGGAACATCCCCGTCAAGATGAGGAAAATATGTTCTGTGTGTTTTTTGCATATTGATACAGTGCATTAACATGCAAAACCCAAACAGTTTACAAGTATTCTCTATATCAACATTGATGAAATATGGAAAAGACATGTATGATAATCGGGCAACTTATCTAAGGGATATATTTGTACAGCTACCATCCTCGCATTTGGAAAGTGTGAGGAATGAATTATGTAAGCTAATTGACGATATACAAGTGCTTGATATGTTGCAAGTGGATTGGGTCATATCAGAAATTTTGTGTCAAAGAAGTTGGAGAAGAAATACCAGTACGTTACAGGACTGTTGTTTTTACTCAATTATACGAGAATGTGGTTATTTCAAGAAAGCAGATATCAAAATGTATCTCTATCTGTTGCCATATTCACAATTATATACATTGAGAAATTTGTTCCGCAGACAAATTTGGACCGAAATAGTTTCAGAAATAATAGTCAGCCAAAGACATACATTATGCTATTAGAGTTGATATGTGTAACATGTATAAGTATTGTGTTTCGATGAAATCAGCACATTGTGTTTGAAAGCATTCAATTGCTTATATGATACTGTATAATATATATATATTAAACTAAATGAAAATGCATGCTTTCTTCTACTAATCGTATCATTTCTCTCGCTGACAATGTACATGACCGATTATCATAACAGAATTATAAATTTTCCTCATTACGAGTGGAATGAGGACAATAGCAGCGGGGACTTGTTTGACACATCTTACTATACAATACTTTGGGGGAAACTACCTTTTCATTCGAATATTGTTGGCGATTTGATTTTTCGCGAAGAAGCACACTTATGGGAACGTTTATTCATGAAACGGACTAGCGACTTTCTGAAACCCATTAACTATTTCAAGAACTTGAATCAAACCGAATTTGATTTCGGTCTCGTACGTGAATCATCAAATGGATGTTCTATAACAAAAATATTCTCAGATGTTCTGAAACACAAACCAAACTATTTGGATTTTGTACATATGTATCATACATTGGCTGCTGATGAAAATATTCGATTCGAAATGTTTCAGAAGTCTTTCTTTTATGAAATATTTTTTCATTTGCTCAAAAAGGAAACACTTATAACTAAACCTATATTTTTAGCCACATGTAGAAAATATATGGGATTCGATATCTGTGAACAGTTTCTTGATGAAGTCTTAAGGTTTTATTCGAACAAGTATGCTTGTATGATTGTGCCTCGACGACATGGCAAGACATTCATGACAGGGTCAAGCTTTGTTGCTTTATTACTGACAGCATTGCCTCAAAGCTTAAGAATGGCTTACTACTCTCACACAAAAGACCTATCACAGACGGTGAAAAATTACGTTATCGGCAAATGCAACGAAATGAGTGTAAAACTGTCACAATCAAGGTACAATATCATGACTCCTACAGATTCAGTATTAGTCAAGATTATTAATGACCAGAACTCTACGGTGTTCAGTCAAATGAAAGTGAATAAGGATGATGACTTTAATTCTCTAGCAAAATTCAAGAGTGCTCGAAATGACAATGCACTTCGTGGAGACGATCTAAATTTGTTGGTAGTAGATGAAACCTTTTCTATTAACAAAAATCGATTCGGGACAATACTAGCCCATGGACAGAAAACAGATAATAAGATTATATTTCTTACTTCTCCAGTAAACCATAAGGTAGACATGATGTATGAACTTACAAGAGGACTCAGATGCAGAGACGATATTAACTTTTATCATATATATTATTTCTGCAACAACACAGAACATTTAAAATATGTTTCGAAACAGTCGGCCTGTCCTAAACTTATTTTTTACAAACCTGATCACATTAACATTAACGAGACTAACAGATACCTTACAAACTTGTTAGCACAGTCAAATACGAGTTACGATGATGAACTTGGAATAATGTGCTCGTCTTCAACGTTTGAACATCAAAATGCAGCAAAACTATGTCCGTTTTCAAACAGACTTTTCAATTATTTGAAATATAACGTTAACACCATTGATGATTCCACAACTGTCAAAAATGTATTTGTGTACTTGGATCCCAATTATTGCGATTCATTATCGAGTGGTATTGGACTAGTAGCTAGCAGTGTAACGCAAGACGAGACACCATGCATTCTGTATCTAGATCATAAATTCATTCAGTCTGAAGATCTTGGGAAAGTAAACGAAATTATAGTGAAAATGCTTTTGCAATGCATTCGCCATGTTTCCCTTACTGTGTCAAAAAAGCGAGACAGTAACGGGTTTAACAAAGTCATGCAAAGAAAGATATTTATTACAGTTGAAAATAACTCACAGAGAAATAGTGTAACGATTATTTATGAACAACTGAAACATGTCTTTAAAAATAGCGACACAAATGTCTTCCTGTATTATACACCAACGGAAAATTGTGCTACCAAACAATTGAGCAAAAGGGCTGGTTATACTCTTTTAAACAAATTCACCATATTTTCTCAAACAATACAGTACGTTAACGAAAAACTCATTTGGTTTTCAAATCTTTTGTATTCATTCCATCTACACCAAGCAAAAAGAAATGAAATTGAGTACCTAACACTTAACATGGAAGAATTTAAGTTTAGTCCTCAAGAGAAAAAGTTTTCAGGCAAAAGTTCGACTTCAACAGATGATCTTGTGGTTGCACTGATCATGAGCATATACCTAGCCCGAACGTATTCACATGCTGCAGAAAAGTCGGATTGGATAGCATTATCTAGTTGGGTACGCATATCAAATTGAAATGGTGATACTAAATGTAAATATTTCGTTATTTGTAAAATGTTTAAATACATGTCAAAATATATCTATCTTGTATCGTTTCTTTCTCTCGACACCATGCCAGTAACCAGAAAAAGAAAAATAAAGCCAAAAGGATCAATTGAAATTCAACCTAGTGAGAAAGTCATAAGAAAAGATGACAATACTATTCGAGAAACAAAGGATTTGTTTTGGCAATTAGATCCTCCAGTTTTTCTAGGCAGAGGAACCTTTGCAAATGTCGAGATTTGGTACCATCACACACAAGGATATCTTTGTGCGGCTAAAATGTTTAAAAATAACACTGGACAATCTTTTCAGACCGAACTTCAGAATGTACAGAAACTTGACCACGAAAATGTCATTAAATTCATTGATTCTGACAGTGATCTTAAAATTATACAATACAGTTTATGCACGTCCACACTTGAAGATATCATCATCAATGATATAAAACATACTTTTGGTCTACCCGAAAGACTTGTTAAAATTCTTATCAAGGACATGACGAATGCTTGCGAATACATCACCAACAATTTACACCTAGCTCATCGCGATATAAAACCTTCAAATATACTGTTTGACGATCACAAATGTTCTTTCATCCTTTCTGATTTTGGACTTGCCATACAATTCGATCCCGATACCCGTGTGTATACAGATTTTATTTGTGGAACACGAGACTTTTTGCATCCAGACACTATCGAACTCTACGATTCATTTAAAGGAAAAGACCAGATACAACACACAATAAGTATTGATAGGGAAGTGTGGCCTCTAGCATTAACATTTTTCTTTGCTTCCACAGGACAACACCCATTTCGTACTAAGACAAGGAATAAATGGCATGAACGTGCAAAGGCTAAACCCAACAACGCTTTCTGGATAGATGACAATGAAAATTATATGGATACCATCCCAAGTTTCAATAGTTTATCCGAACACTTCAAAACAGATATTCTATCACCGTTACTTGTTTACATGATGTTAAAAGAAGCAACATTTGATGAGTTGTTTAGTAAAGTCAAAAACTTTAAACTGAACAATACTCCAGTGTCTATGTTTAATCTCAACACGTTCAGGTTGGAAGACATGTACTTTGACAGATTTTCTGACTCTGTCAAATCTTTTGTAGACGAAAAGTATGATATAATTTACAAAGACGAACTTATATCAACGCTTGAGCAATTCACTCCAAACGTGAATGATATGCAAATCATATTCGTTGTAAAAGAAGTAGATGACTTAAACACTACTGAGTTTAAACAGAACGTTGTATCAAGATACTTCAATTCGTTTCAACAATTCTTTAAATGCGATAGAAAAAGGTACAAAGAAAAAGAAGTGCGATGTATCTTTACAAATGCACTTAATACATGTTCCACATTAAGGACTCATGCTAAGTTTTATTCTGATATATCAAGGATTTATAGTGATAAGATAAACGTCTGCCAAAGGAAACTTATTGTAAAAGCAGAAAGCTTCGAACACCAAATTCAGGAAATTTTCAAGATTCGACAGCCGGAAAAGGCATTTTCTGATTTTATTACAAATTTAAGAAACAGCATTTCAAAAGCAGTGGAATCCTATCCTCCTCGATTCAAAGATGAAGTATCTTTAAAATTCCGTGATACTCAACCTTATATTGATTTTAAACAACACGTAGAGTTTCTTAAACATAACAACTTTTCTGCCGTTAGTAAAATGCATGTTTCTAGAATCAAGTCATCTATGGATTTAGCAATCGAATCTGCAGTAGGTATAATTTCTGACACACGGACAAATTTCTTTCAATGGTTAAACAATACAAACTCACATCTATCCAAGTTAGATACTTTATTACAAAGAACAAACTTCATGCATTCTGAACTCAATAAAAAGTTGGTAGAGGATATTACAAATGTTGGAAAGTTGAAATCTCACTGAACTTTTCTTCGAATCAGTCTTTCAAGTGCTACACTGTCTGTGAGAAATGAGAATTTAATCACGACATAAATAAATGTAATAACAAATGTCAATGTTGACACTGGTTCTGGATTTAATGTATACACCTCCTTATAGAATTCAAGCATCCATCCCCCAATTAAGGTTAGTAACGATAAATGTGGCAAAATTAATGATTTTGTAAAGTGTCTATATCTGTAATCAAAATATCCAGCCACAACCAATAGCCCTAATAACCCAATGTTTAATATAAACATTTGACTTACTGCATATAGTTTTCCTGCAATCGCTATCAAACGAACAAAATAAGACAAAGCTAATGTATACAAGATGAACATCTGGGAGAACAAATAATTTCCAAGTATTTGATAATTTACGTATCTGAACGTCCCTTTGTTCATACCTTCGTCCGAACTGTCGTCCCTGATATGGATATCTTCATCTTCAACCAACTCGTTCATGCTTAAGGTATCGTAATCGTAATAATCTCTGTTCTTTTTCCAAAAGTAACAACAAGGGACTAGTTTTTCAAAACTTTTAAAGTACCTTTGTGTGATGATTGAATAAACGTATCTCAGATAATACCAATATGTCAGAAATGTAGCTGCAACCAAGAAGAATACCATAATCAGAAACAAACACAGTTCCGTGAATACCGTTGCATTGGCAATTTTATGATCAATAATAAGTCCATGTGTGCTATTTAACAATATAGCGTAATAGTGTAAAGACAATGTGATGTAAAACTTTGTCTTGTAAAACTGAACAAATTTCTTGGTGTTCCACAATCCATATAGTAAAAATATAAGTGAGCCTAAGGAAACGGTAATATTGTTCATAAACAATGTTCTTCCCTTAAGATACAACAAGGACATCATTCCATGTAATGGCAAACACTGCACATAGTATATGCTTGTAAATATCAAGTTAATAGTTTTATATTTTGCTTTGAGTAACATAAGAAGCAAGTACATCAGTGGGAAATAAAATGTGCACATCACTTCGGGATTTAGGCACACGGATGACGTTTATCATCTTATCATTAGTACATTTAGCGCTACCAAAAACATAACAATATATACTACTATCTTCTGTAGAAACCCCAAACAATTTATCGCAACCTACATGTGTATACGTTGGCAATACACATTTGAAATTCTCTATCATATACACTATAGCATCCTGTCCGATAAATTCCAGTGTGTATTTGTCTTGATTTACGTGTATCCATTCAGAAATTTGAATTCCATCAGGCGTATCCTGAACTTTACATATCATACGATCTGCTTCATCAGACAACAGTAAGACAATATCTGGATGATTAGTAGCTACCAGTCGTGGTTTCGACACACCTGATGGTAAAGGCACATACGAAATTTGTGCATTGAACTCATTGACAAGTTTTATTTTTCCAAGTAAGCGATCGTTTTTGATGAAATAAAGTGTTTCTTTTAATACACAACACCTGTCGTGTTTCAGATAAGGTATTACATCCTTAACTGCCTCTGGAAAATATATACTAAACCACTTTTCACCATTGAAGTATTTTCCAAAACACAGTGAGTCTGGTTCAAGAGATAAGACAACGTGGGGCACGTTGTAGTATCGAGATATTGGCTGTGAATTTTCTTTACATGCAATTAAACTTGTCAAATAATCATTCAGATCATCATGTTCCGTAGAGCGTGATAAAAAACGGGTACACTTAAGTTGTCTTACATCTGTTTCATACAATCTCTTTTTGATATACACGTACAGATTTGTGTTTTTCAGGAGCGTTATACGACTCGCAAAGTTAACTAACTCCTGAAAACTAGCCTGTTGAAGCTCATCTTCTATTTTATCTATCAAAGACTTTATCAACCAAAATTTTGAAAAGGAATACAGTTCTGGATCAATATAGTTATCTATTCTTTCGTGTTTTCCCATCAGATAGTGTTCTAAATTTTTTAGCGATGCAAAGGACATATCTGTTTCGACAATCTCACCACAGAATTCCGACAGATAAGTCGAAAAGCCTGCAGTAATAGAATATGGTATTGAAACGAATCTACAATAATCATTGGCTAACAATGTCACTAAATATTGTCTTGGAATGTTTATACTATTAGAATTGTCATCAGTATTTGATAGCGAACTTAATGAATCACTCGTTGAAAGGCAAATGGTTCTCTCTGAACATGATGAATCACTATCATCTTCATTTGCACATTCAGGTATTTTAATTTCTACATATTTGTAAGATTTAACTGGCGTAAATTCGAAGGTGTTACTATCACCTGTTGGTTCAACGTATAATACAATAGCGTCTTTCTGATATTCTTGTGATTCAACAATTGGTTTAAACTTCATTGGAACCAGAGAATTCTCCTCGGCATTTCCGATAAACAGCAAAATAAGTGTCTGTAATAAATCACTCGCAACTATAACTTCTATTACAGATGCTTGTTTACCTTCCTGCATTGAAGTTGTTAAGAACTCATAAACATTTGCAGCGGAACAATCTATGGGTTTCTTAGAATGATACATCGATTCGAAGTATGAGATATTGCGTTTAGCATGAAGACATACTGCTCTCTTAAATAAACCCGCCTTATGTTCTTCCCCGAAAATGTGAAAAGACAGACATTTATAAAAGCTGTCTTCTGTGTTTGCTAAGCTGAATGTATCAAATTGTTTAAAATAATCTATATCAATGTATTCAGTAAGTCCTGGAAATTCCTCTTCAGTATTCATGTACCAAATAGTTTTGGCTAAACTATATCTTGCTAGGAAACCTAAAGGTAATGGTAGATGATCGGACAAGTCCATAATGACAAAACCAGATAACGTTTATATTTTATTGAAATACAACGAACATATATATACATATACTTTTTTCTTCTGTATCGACGACCATAACAAACACAACAAGAAACAGAAAAACAATGTCCATATGTACAATAGAAATGTCCTATGACTGTTTTGCCCGTTTACTTAAAAAATTGTATTCAGAATCTTCTTCTTCGTCATCTGGATTAAAGTTATCAATCGTCTGATCATGGTTATTCTCTTGTTCAGAAGAATAATCGCACCGTGGTCTCTTCCTATTCATAACTTTGAAATGAATTTCTTTAATTCTTTTCGACATAATTTCAACTTTGCTTTGATCAGGATTGAAATATTCTTCTAAAACTAATTTGATAAACCGATGTATCTTGTCACTTGCAAAAACGCTAGATGGAAATCTTTCATCGAATTCTTCTATCATTTCTGCTAAAATTTCTTTAGTGTACCTGTTATCGATTTCACAACAACTATCAGAAAATGTGTCTTCGAACACATCATCGTACAATTGTTTCTTATGTTTCAAAATATAGGCAACATAGCCGGCGTCTTTTTCAAGCTTATACTGTTCTTCGTTAATGAATTTGGCCATGGTGTTTATTTTAGAATTATCCTTGAAGCGATTGTTCTTTTCAGCAAAAGGCATGTAAAATATAGGCGCACCGGGATGCATGCTTCTAGAGCAGAAATTGTTTAAAAGTTCATTGTTGTTGTCCATTGGCCTACTTGAACATTTTCTGAATACAGACTTCATGCCTGAAACATCAGCGTTAAATTCGACCACATTGCATATCTGCGCATATAAAGTTTGGTACTTGTTGAAATCATCACACAGTAAATTTTGTACAAACCGATATTTGTTGGTTTTCATATCTTTTCCTAGACTGTTAAAAGTAAGAAAAGATATTTTGTCAAATGATGGTCTGAATTTAAAATATTCAAGTATTTTGTTTACACTCAAAAGCTGTAGCACTGACGACCAGTCTTTAATTGTGTATTTCGTAGTGTATTTGAAGATATCATCGAATCTAGCTAACTTTTCATCTCGAATATCGTTCAAAACGTCTCGACAATAGTCATCATCTTGTATCTTTAATGCCTCGCAAACTTTCTTGCCACAATAGTTTTTGAAGTACAGAAAACTATTGTTCGAAGATGCAATAGAAACGAAACCACCCGTTTTCCTGTAACTCATGTTCTGCACCTGTACATTTGCTTTTCTATTATCCATTCTTTTCTCGTTATGACGACCAAAAAGAAATGATTTACATTTCAATGATGCTTGTGTGACTAAATCATCAATTTCATACTGTTGAGTAATTTGACTCTTGACATCTACGGGTAAATCGTCAGATATATAACTTTTAACTGCAATTTTTGATAAAGTCACGTTTTTCAAACTTTCCATTTGTACTGAAAAAAAACCTGATTTATTATCCAGCAACTGTGGTCTAACCTTTAGAAATAGTTCATTTACTGAATTCTTTTCATAATTGGACTCTATGAGCAAAATTAAACAGTTCAATACATACATGAGACTTGCATCTAAAAGCAAGTTTGGAAAACCAACGGTGTACATGTTACCTAACCTGAATGTATTTTTGATAATTGATTCCGCAACAGTGGTGCGGGAAATACTATCATAGTCGTCATCAATATCCTTACAATACTTCTCACATGCAATTATACAATTGTCCAACTGGGTGCAGATGAAATCCAGCAGTCGTTCTGCACGTTGATCAATATTTTGTTCTGAAGTTGGCGTTTCTTCAACATATGATGGTAAATCCATCTGAAAACTATCAATTAACGATTGTAACAAATCATGGTGTTTTTTATCCAACTTGCCTGTGTCTTTATTGAAAGTATCTATCACAGATTTCGAGTCATACTTGCTTCCTAGATTCCCCAATGGTCCAACTTTGTTGAAACTGTTTGAGGTGTAAAAACAAAGTAACGATCCAGGTCGATTTTTTTGTTGCGTTACATTTCTCTTTGGAGAAAAGGTAAACATCAGCGAAGGCATATTAATTGCACATATTTTCTGTTTACAAGATTGACAACAGTGTCTGTTTTTGACTTCTGGAAAAAATGCAGAAGTCGTTAGGATATGTGTTATCAAACTAACGTTCTCATACATTGCCCCACAGAGTTCTACAAATGGATTTGTGTAAACATCCATACTTGAAATGAACGGTTTGCTGTCAGATTGTTCGATTTTACACAAATTTCGCATATTGAAACAAGATCCTTGGTCAAAAAACATCAAAAGCTGGAACAGCATTTTCTTCTTTATGGTTTCTTTAAAATCTGTATCATTTAGTATTGTGTTTTTGATGTTCATATCTTCTTGTTCAAACTTTCTGGAAAGAAATAATTTTAACGTTGCTAAAGCGTAGGTTTCGATATTTTCGGAATTTTGACATTTTATTGAAGCCAACTGGTTATTGAAAAGGTTTTTCATATTATCTAAATAATGTCTAATGTTGTCTGTGGGCTTCTTTTCAAAACCTAGGAACAACTGAGTAAGCGTCAAAAGTTCTCTTTTAATAGCACTGGTTAGTCTTCGAGACAATTTTATACTTGCTGAATCAGACGTGGTAAAACCATCAAATCTTGCCACAACGTCATTTGAAATTGGAACATATAGATCCGAATCACTATTTCCAAAGCAAAACCGTGTTTGTTCACTGTCTTGTAATCTAATCGATGACGCCTGAGTAAAGAAAATTACATTGAATACATTTTCATTTTGTTTTAGATATTGCACAGTCTCGATATCCTCATCATTTGAAAGTAGATTCTGTTCATCTTGAAAATGAATTCTTTTCTTGAAGTTAGTTAGATGGTGCAAAACCGATGTTTTCATGTCTGGGTACACATTACTGTAGGAAGCTCCGTTGTCTGAATCGAATATTGTATCATACATATTGACGATATCATCCTTATGCGCTTCATCGATCAACAGAAATGCAAATGGCAAAAACGTGTCGATCATCGGAACCTTGGTATTTTTAATCCTGTGTTCCATAAAAATGTTTTTACCAGTAAACATTTTTGGCAAAAATATAGCCGTTGGTATCAGGTACACATTAGAAGAGTAAGCCGAAGGAAATGCATCACCATACATACACTGCTTTATAACATCTGGAAGATTAATTTCGTTTTTCTCAATTCGCATGAGGAAGCATCCTTCATTTATAACGACTGCCTTATTTATTAAGGCATTTTCGAGTTGTTTTTTATCCTGCTCGTTATTCATATTGTATCAGCCACTTCTGACGTGTAATTTCAAAATCACTGCATTTATACTACATTTCTAGTCATGCTTCACATGCATTATTTTTCATGATTTAAATGGCTTCAGGTTCCACTCGAACAGATTTTCGTTTTTGCATCTCACTGGTGTAAGACATTTTATCGAGTAATACATCTATATTTGGAGTATCTGTTTGTTGTGCTAAAGAACCAGGCGGCTTCCGAACATTGGATGCAGAAGTATAACTAACCGATTGTGGCTGTACTAAAACAACAGGCTTTACAACTTCTCCACACTCCCTTTGTCCTGCTATATTACAAGCAACTTGCTTTTGCAGTATAACAGCGTCAGTGTATTGACAATTTTGCAACGAACCAAGTTTTATTTTTTCGCTTAGCTTGACATTTGTCAATATATTGTTTAATACATTCAGGTTTGTCTGATTGATCAACCGTTCTGTTGGTGTTAGAGAGGAATCTTTCATATCCTCTTGAATTAATTGAATCTTGTCAAAACACATCATTTTTAGACCAGCTTCGTCGATTTCTTCAGTCAAAAACTGTGATTCAAGATCTTCAAAATCTTGCATATGCGAAGAACATTGACCCTGAGTTTGAATTAGCTGTCTACACTCAGAAACGCTAGTCGGAAATTCATCATCGAAATCATCATCATTATACATATTTATATCAATAACTGGAATTGATTGTTTCTTAAGCTTGGACTTAAAGCAAGAAAGTACAAATACTTGACAGCATTGTTTGCAAGATTTCAACATGGCGATATTTAAGTTTAAAGCATTAACTGTTCCAATTAATAACTCTGAAAACCCAAACAAAACACAGGCTGTCACGGATGCTAAAAGTGATATACAGTTACTATTCTTGTACCAAACAGAAGAGACACCAAGTACCACAGACGGTGTTTCTTTAGAACTTCACGTGTTATCTACAGGATTGAGTGACAAGTTTTCAACACCTTTTAGAATACTGGATTTAACACTCGACGAGTTCAAAACTCAAGTACTTGATAACAATTGTATTCTTCCCAAACGTTTGTTTTGGTCAAAGTGTACAAAGGATCTTGTGCCAGGAAATCTACAAGTGCGTATAGGCAAAAAGGCCAAATTTTCAAACCTGTATGTGAAATCTTACATTGACTTTAATAATTTTTTTGGTGCTTTATATCGCAATATGAACTACCGGCCTCATAAAATGTTTATGATAGCGTATTATTTCTTTGTTCATGGTCTCGAAGTGCCACTGCATGTTGTTAGTGAGATATACGACCATTTTTACGGGAGCATAGTAGAAATCGTAAATCCAAAAGAATCTTTCTATTTGTTGAATTACATGATAAGACGGTATGCAAATAAACCTATAAGGGAATTTGATGTTGCAATAAGGACATTCATTTATCAAGTTCAGCTGTTTTACAAACAATCACTGAACACATACACGAATCTCAACGATATTTCGAAGATATATACTCAAGAAGACACCGGAGGGGTTGTTTGCAGTTATGCACTAACCAGGTGTTTTCAATGTATAAATCCTGAAGATTTTCTTGACGAGACATTAGACAAATATCAGAAAATAGGTGAAACATTCAAAGGTCTGATCGAGTATCATCAAAATGCCAAATATGACGAGTTCAATTCTGAGATTCAGCAAGGTATTCAAGTAAGCGAATGGAACAACACTGAGTTAACGCGATACATATTGAAACGATCAGCAGATCCCTTGTTTGGTTTAGATATCAAAACAAGTGAGTTGAAACATAAAATGAGCAAAGAGATTCTCAAGTATTATGGCACATTTCCACCGCCACATATTGAACTGAGATCAATAAGTATATTGAGTGAAATGATGGCTGGTGCCTTCAACGACAAAGGTCAGTTCGCAGCTGTAAGCATTTTAAACTTAAAACCATTCAAACCCATTTTAGCGAAATGGAAAGATAGAGAACACAGATTGTTAACATTGAATGGACTGAACATTGACAAGCCTATTCCATGCCGTGTCATTGACCTTGTCAGAAAACATATTAATCGTCCTTCGATCGAATCTTACATGAACTATTGTTACGTTTTGGTTGATCATATAAACAGGTGTGAATATTTCTTTCATGAGACCATCAACCCATTTTTGCCAATATATACCATAAGCATCGATGTTGACATATATGATCATCAGTATATAAAAAGTTATTATGAAAGTGATAACCAGTGGCAAATCAAAGAAATGCTTTTTGATAGTTTAAAACGGTTGATATTATATGTTATAAATAACGTTATAAAACAACCAGTATCACATGAAGGTACCACATTCTATATGTACGAATCTATAAGGGATGACTTAGATAAAATTGACACAAAGAAGTTTAAGCTAGGTATAAGACTTATTGTAAAGTTTACCGAAATATGTTTCATGAACAGAACCGTGGTAAACGCATTTTTGAATGTTTTAAATATGTACAGATGGAAATTTGAACATCTCAAATATATAAGCGATGATAATATTTTTGACACAGCAGTATATGGGCAATCCAATCATGCATTAAGATTGCCTTTGAATCTTAAACCAGACGGTTCAAAAGCTCTCGTTCCTGTTTTCTTTCAATGCCACAGCGAATCCTATCTGCAGGCGTTGCACATGAGTTGTGCATTTGTCCATTACAGTAACCTAAACGCAGGAAATTCTAACATTCGGTTCATTACACGCATAACAATTCCCACTGATGAAACTATAGAAAAGCTTGGAACGAATTCAATATATAGAAAAATGTACATGATAAAGAGTCAGCCAAGTACAGCAAACGAAACGGGGGATACTTTGAAATCGTTTACATTTTCTCAGACAGAGAAAACTATTTTGATCGACGCGATAAATAGGTTTTCCATGGGTCGATTGAAGCAACCTTCAAACCGAAAGTTTTTGCATATTTTTGAAGATCGGCCTTTAGTTTATCAAGGCCGAAACAAGTTTGGGTGGTGTTCGGGTCTGAAGTTTTGTGCAATTACACAACATGCGAATGCAATGCGAAATCCATGTGACTACTATGTTGTGCTTAATTCAAAGTGTCACAAACGCTACAAAAAAAGGGAATGTTACATTTATTGTCGATGTTTTAGTACAGCTTGTAAATCAAAAGTCAGAAACAACTGTATTTGGAAATGTTTATTATGAATAAAAAAAACTATTAAAGGAAATAAAATTTGTTATGTACTTATTTGTATCCACATTATGCAAACAACGTATCATTCAGGAATTGAAATTGATTTAATTCCATTAGCAGAAAGGTATCTGCATGTGTTACACTTAATTAAACCAATAACTAATGCAGAAAGACACCAGTATGCAGATGTACTTGCTAGTACCTATATGGACGACAATGAAGAAATGAGGTTACAAATACATAGCGATATAAATATGATTGGTCAAAACTTTATCAATGATGAAGGTACTAAGTATATGACACACGTGATATCTGAAGAAAGAAAGGGATCAAATCTATTTAAATGTATTTCGTTTTTACTTACGGGAGATGAAATATATTGGCCAACAGTTAGCCAAGCAGTATTGCACTATGGTAACAGACACAAAGATACCTTTGATAAATTGTGTTTGGAAAACGGTTGGCCAAGTTTCACAGACTATTTCAAAAACTGTCACAGTCTTTATAAAAAACATAGTCCAGACGAAAACATTGACCTTAGAGTTCTTGCGGGTTTGTTCCATGTGGAAATTTATATGTTTACCGAAGAGGGAATTTTAAATGGCAAACCTCCTGTTTCATTCACTCCACCGTCATCCCAAAAGCTGAAACCCACGCACGCTTTTTACATACATAAAACTGAAACAAAAGGTTACTTCCAGACAGTTATGTCGTTAAATCGCACATATGCATTAGCATCGTCAAAACTTCAATTCCGGCTCCAACAGCTTTCAACAAAACCAAAAGGACTGGATGCCAACATTAATGTTAGTACAGATGTTAAAACTTTTAAATCCAAATTGTCAGATTATGATTCAGAAATCCCGGATCCCTTAAATGATAATGATAGAATTCTGATCAAAAGTGCTCTAGAGGAATATTGTACTGAAGAAAACGAATTTTATGATGAGATAAAGAAAAGACTACAGACATATAACATTTCCAAAATGTCAAGTAGAAGTAAAGTTTTTGTAGCGTTTCCAGTAACGCATGATGGAAATGGATTTTATAGAAGTTTATCGTATCTAATTTACGGAACAGATAAACACCACTTTTTCATTCGTAAATGTTTGTTCAAATGGATGTCGTCCTTTAAAGCAAAAAGGAATCTTGACAAGATATGTTTAAAATTAAACAAAGTAAATATATCTTCACATATGGCTGCCAACTCCTGTAAAAACCTTGGTGTAGTTCCTAGCGAATTAGAAATAGTAGCCGCAGCTATGATGTTAAAAGTTCCCATTGTTGTTTTTGACGTCGATATTAATACAAAACCTAAAATATTTTTGCCAACCAACGACGATAATAATTTGAGAGGATTAGTTCTACAAGGTGTACAAACGCACTTCAATCCCGTCACCAAATATAGTAAGTTTTTAAAACACAAGACAATAGATGTATGTCCCTCAAAAACAGTAACAAAACGAGAAGGAGCTATAAAACGTGATACACCTACTGATAGATGTACTATTACCTACAGCGAATCTTCCCAAGAAAACTTTATTGAAAATGCCTTAAAAGAGTTTCAAATCTCAAATATGTTGTCACCTATACATTCGCCTGGTATGACGAATTCATCAACTGAAGCTGAAAGTGGATATTACTCAAACACGTCGGTGATGGAAGATGATAGTTCGATACAATATGATAAACTCAAGCATGTGAATTATGTGTTTAATCCCGAGCAAACTGATAATGATGCATCTGTACAAATATTTATGCGAACAGATGACACTAAATCCAAGGCAGAAAATAGGGTATTAGCTATACAAACCATATTCAGAAAGGAACAAAATAGGATACCTTCTAAGAAAAAACACTCCTCTCCAGTCAAGCTCGAAATATTATCAGACAAAGTAATAGATGAAGCTCGTAATGAACACCAGTATAAACCGTTAGCAACCCTTATCAACAATCACCCTACCCTGTTAGATGATGAAACTATTAACACACATTTTAAAAACGTTTTACAAATGGCTACAATGGATGACTTGTTGAATACAAAGGTGGACTGCACAAAGGCAATGCATCACAAAGCTGCTTCTATTGCCATGAGAAGACATTTAACACTATTCCCATCTAACATTACTGTTAAAAAGGATGAACACAAACCTTTTTCACAACAGACATTACATTATGCGTGTTTAGCTATTCCAGAACATGAGTGCACCTTAGATAAATCTGTTGCTTATTATCAAGACCATGCGTCAAATCAAAGTTGGATTCAGATCCCTATAAATCCCCATATAAAGCCAATGATTAAATTCATCGAACCCGGCAATGTCTTGGTGAACAAAACAACAATATACATTTTAATCCTTGATACAATAATGTCGATGGATCTTTTCGATACAGACAGTCCTACGTATTTCACACTACCCGAAACAAAGAACATCAGCTCTGTCAGGCTTGTAAAGTCGAATAGAGGACAGGTGTACGCTATAGATATACGTAAAAAGAGATATTGTACTACATCTGGACAAATGAAAGCATGGAAGAAATTGGACTTGTCAAAGAATAAGATTGGGAACGGGTCACACATTACCATGATATTTGAAAAGTGTAGTGAAGTCACAGCTCTACCTTCTAAATCGAATGATAAGCATATAATACTATCCAGTATAAGTACAGATGATTCAAAAGGCGGTTGTAGAATACCTCATATAGACGAATACCTAGTATTACTTCAATATACGTCTAATGGATTTAAATGTAAAATCACTTCTTCAGATTTATCATTAACTCAGGTGAAGTTATCAGCGTATGATCGTCGACCAGAAACAAAATACATTTTAGTAAATATCGAAAGCCTGAATGCAAAGATATCGGAATGGAAAAGCAAGACCTAAAAACTTTTGAAACACAAACGTTAAATGATTATGGAAATACTAGCAATATGTCTATTTTCCGAAATATTGGAATAAATATGAGAACAATAATAAAGCTCATGTATCATATTTTATTTCTTCCTATACATACATTCATACATCATTTCTAACACGGTTGTCTTCAAATCATCTGGCATGCCTATATAAAGCATGTTAACTGATTTGATATACTGTCCAATACATTTGCTCTTCACTGTACATTTATCATTGTCCGTTGATTTTCGAAAACTTAACTTGAATTTCGAATTATTGCAAACGACTGTTATTAAAGATATAGTCTGCGGTTGTATGATGAAGCAAGTTTTGTACAGAACGTCATACTTGGGTACATCTTTGTGAAACTGATATTTCGCCCAGTCCCTGTGTAGATATCTAGTGTGCTCAGTGGAATTACTCGTCACAAGCACTACTCTATCATCATCATCGAATTTACCACCAACTACATTGTGTAGCGTTAGAGGTGATAAATGTCGATCTTGATGCTTTAACGGTTGCACAATTGGACGATCGTGTTCAATATGTTTCATCAAAACGCACTTATGCGGCACGTCAATCGTATCGTTCCCGTACGTGCATGTAACAGAAATTTTTTGAATGTCCAGATCTTCTGCTGATAAAATTGCTCTCAATGCTTCGTACATATCGGTACTGTTTGCGTTTTCAATAGGATCGATGAACGACTTCTCTAGTTTTGTCACCAAGCCTGTGTTGTTGAGTAAAGTCTGTGAACAAAATCCTTCAGCGACATCCGTAACGTTGAACCATGTAGGAAATTTCAAAAAATGTCTTTTAATTTCCATGTTCACTCTCTCCGACGAAAACCTATTTTGACGAACCCGCATTTTAGTCTCTTGTTCTTTCTTAAATGTTCGATACAATCTCCAATCGCCATTACATTCTTTGTAAATGAAATTAGTTTCTTCGGCTTTCCGTGATAAAAATTTCTGCATACACGACATGTTGAGGAGTTTGTATAATGTGACCATAAGTTGCACAGCCTCGTATATTTAAATGCTTTCAAAGGCTATAGAATAATGTAACTAAATGTGATGGAAAAAATTACTGTCTGTAGGCTATGAAGGTGGATGCGTTCGAAACGCAAACGTTAACAACTGAATATACACATACTATTCATGTTTTCTCTCTGAAATACTGGAATAAATATTAAAATAAAAATAAAACTCGTGTATCATATTTTATTACATCGTATATACAATTCTTACATTTATATATCTTGCTATCAATGATGAGTTTCAAATCTCGCAACACGTCTTACAAATAATCAAATATAATCGACAGTCTTAAAAATAACCAAATGCGTTGTCCATTCCTTCAATAAACTGGTCAATACTTCCTTTCTTCACTGTACATTTGTCGTGGTCCGTTGACTTTCGAAAAATGCATTTTATATTACCGCAATCGACAGTAATCAAAGATATAGTTTGTGGTCGTATGAGAAAACAGACTTTGTACGAAACATCAAACTTTGGTACATCTTTGTGGAACTGATATTTCTCCCAGTCTTTGTGAAGATACCTAGTATGCGCAATGGAATCCCTTGTCACAAGCACTGGTCTTTCAACGTCATCAAATTTACCACCAACTACATTGTGTATTGTTACAGGTGACAAATGTCGAGTTTGATGTTTTAAAGCTTCAACAAATAAACGATCACCTTCAATATGTTTCATCAAAACGCACTTATGTGGCACATCTATCGTATCGTTCCCGTATGTGAATGTTACAGAAATGTTTTGAATGTCCAAATCTGCTGTTAAAATGGTTTTCAATGCTTCGTACATATCGGTACTGCTTGAGCTTTCAACAGGACAGATGAACGACATCTCTGGACCAGTCGCCAAAACTGCGTTGAGTAAAGTCTGCGAACAAAATTCTTCAGCGACATCCGTAACGTTGAACCATGTAGGGAATTTCAGATGGTGTCTTTTCATTTGCTTGGTCAGTTTTTTAAACGAAAGCCTGTTTTGACGAGACCGCTTTTCATCTTCTTGTTTATTCTTGTATATATCATACAACCTCCGATCGCCATTGAAACGCTTGTAAATTTTTTCAGTTTCTTCGGCACGACGTGTTAACAATCTCTGCATATATGACATGTTGATGCGTTTGTATAGTGTGACTACAAGTGGCACAACCTCATATATTTATATGCTTTCAACAGCTATGAAATAATGCAACTAAATGCGATTTACATATACCCTCATATGTATGTACCTTTAGAAAGACTACTGTTTGTAGACTATGAAGGAGGATGAGATAAAGGCTATTTTGAAGTCAAATCTATTTGCAGCCTTGTATACATTTTCAGGACATTCGCTGGCCATGAAAAAAGTCAATATGTGCAATTTGATCAAGTTAAAAGAAAGCATCACAACATTCCACTGTTACAGATTTACACATATTCTGATAGAAAAACTGTTTTCGAAATTTTGTTGTACTGAAAGACTCTTAACAATTATATATGATGCTCATTTAGATCAACGGATTCATGTTTTCTATTTAGTCGTCTTATTGTGCATCATTTATTTCAAGAATACTAACATCAACATAAGCGAAAGGATTATAAAATTATTGCATAAAATGTGTCGGATTAGTGAAACTAAACAACCTTTCCATGAATTGTATGTTCAATTTGTCAAAAGTAAGAAATGCATGGTTTATATAAATGACCATACAAAGTTTCCTATTAATCAATTCTCATTTGTTTTTCAACAAAACCTTTCGCCTGAATTCATAACTCTAAAGAAGATAATGTTACAAGTACAAAAGTCGGAATGGCTGCCTAACAAAAAGAGTTTCCATCCATTGAAAAGTATGTGTAATATTGCGTATAAGTATCATACAAGTAATCGACTTCTCGAAGAGTCTAGAGTCAAAATACTGAACTCGGAATTGGCTTATCCTAAACATTGGTTAGATTTCGCATATTATTTTAGACAGCGGACTATCATGTTAGCCAATTTCAGAAGATATTGTTTTGAGTTATTGAAAAGAGTTATTTCTTCACCAATACTGATGCACAACCTATCATTTTCTCAATACATGGTTAATTTGTTGACCTTTTTCATGAATTTTATCAATAACAAAGTGATTTCCTTGAATACACAATCTTGCTTTTGCCATACCAAGTGCACAAGGGAAGAAACTAGTTTGGAGAGACTGTACAATGCTGGATTGTTTATTCTTTGTAAAACATGTAACGTCCCTATAAACTATCAACATAGAATTTACAACAAAGTGTTTGTCATTAACGATTTTCACCATCCGCAAAAATATTTTTCCTGTGCAGATGGTTGTTCACAATTTGACACGATTGATTTATATAAATGTTTTATTGACGAACATGGTGTTTTACACCATAACTATAAAGCTTTACTGTGTGTTAAAAGAAATGATAGATATTTGACATCTATTTGCATGAAAAGTCGAACTTGTACCAATATTGTTACAGTGACACTATCTGACAAAACAAAATTACACTGTAATTCTAAACATGTTCAAACTGATACTTGCTATGAAAGAACAAGAGAACTATTCATGAACGATATAGTGATTGATAAAGAGCTTATCATTAGTAGCATGTGTGTCGGGTGTATAGCTTATTGCTTTGATTTTTGTACTCGCAAGGACAAGTTTAAGTCTACACTTCGAAACATTTTACAAAATGATGCCTGAAATTCAACGACGCGCTTGGAGAGAAAATATATATTTGTGGGAAAGATTGAAAGTTTGAAATCACTAGAACAACAAAGATGTCAATTGTAATGCCAGAATCGTTGTGCGTGGTTGGTGTTGTTGGAACAGATAGACTGTTAATTCTGCCTGGAAAGAACAACAAATTGGAAGAAATCACTTTTGACAGGTCTGTTTCCGATTTGCCGAATACATTCTGTGAACGTATTTGCAGCGACTTGGTGTCAGAAAGTATATCAAATGGAAACCAAACATTAACCAGACAATAATTTGGTGGACAAATACAATGTATTAATATTGAAGTTGGAGCAAAAAATAATCAAGTATATGTTTGATGTTAATTTGTTTAATAAAATATGATAATAAGCACTGCAAAAATTGTTTTTTCTCATCCTATCCTATTCACGAGTTTATCACTCCACTTACGAATAAACTGTCTCAACTCCCACAGATATCCATCAATTCGAACATCTTGAAAAATATCCTCATGATCGTTAAAATCATCAAGTGGATTATTCATACTTTCTATCAAATGTCGTACATATTCAACTGAATCGTCGCGCGTTACAACGTTTATCAAACCGTTGAAGAATTCTATACAAGGAATGTGTAGATACTGTCTTACATCAGTAAGAAAGTCGTCTTTTAGCTGTTCATACCGATTGTCATGCTGTAGTTCGGGTTCCATTAAATGTAACACGTTAATATGTAAATTTCTGTCCCTAGGCTCAGTATCGTGATCGCTTGAACTATTGTAGTCATCTGATTCGTAAGTATAAGGTACATCAACGACTGGAGCTACATTCACTGTATCTTCATCGTCGGGTATGCCTTGAAACAATTGTCCATTATCACTATCACTGTCACTCTCCAATGGTACTTGTCTTACAGTTGGTTTGACTACGCATTGTTGTCTTCTTTGACATGACCGTTGAGCCAAAGGTCGGTGACTCACTTCTAGTTGGCTGCGAAGGTAGTTTTGAAACTTTTCATTTCTATCGTAATCATCACTGTCGTATTCTTCACTTTGGTTACCTTCTCGCCTTCTTTTGACATTCGTGTGTTGGATGTTTGAATGTCGTTTGCGTGGTATTTTCCTATTTGGCGATACACGTTTTGACTGACATTGATGTCTTTCTCCGTTATATGGATTTCTTTCTGTTTCTGAATCCGTATCTGATACAACAACAACTGATTCACTTTTTATATTTGTGTTTGGTACAGTATAAGATGCAGTATTAGAAGTGGAAGGATATGTAGAATTATCTGAAACCCTATCAGACCTATTCACAGTATCATCATTTTTGTCAACTGCAATTCCCAAGTAACGCCTATTTCTATTCCACATACTAATTTTGATTTGAAATTATAGACGAAACAATATGTGTTAATATATATTTTTATTGAATTTTGGCGTCACAGGGACTAGCTATTTCACAATGCCCACTCTTATATTTGTAACATAGCTTCATCCTTGGTCTGTGCCATAACAAATGTGCATTAACGCAATCTAACAACTGAAACAGTTTTCCAGACTTAATATCTACAAAGTGACAACTGGAAGGATTGCTAAATTTGTTATAAAAAGAGACGTGCATGAAATAATCACTAGTCGTTAAAGTTACGGCACTTTGGTTAAATTGTATTAGAAAACCTTCAATATTAGACTTTTTATACATAACATACTGCTCAAGATATTTATAATTGCTTCTAGTTTTCACATTCACCATCTCACAATTTCTAGTGGTGTTATTCAATTTATAACAGGGGATATCTCTTCCACATGATTTCATATCATAGTTTTCATCTTGGACCTTTGTATACATGGACGAAATCGAAAATCTAGGCCTAGTTACACAAGAATTGTATTCATCATAAAAGATATTAGTCGAAATGTCATAAACTGGACATTTGATTTTATCCAAAGAAAATGATGGTAGTCTAAAATGATGATTAATATAACGTCTTGAGCTGAGATTAAACGTGATAAGATTTTTCAGGAACTTCTTGTAAAATCTTTTTGTTACATTGTGGAATAGCTGAAGTGTCTGTTTATTCGAAACTGGATCGACAGAAGCTGTGTCACTGGTTTTAGAAGCTGTAGTACTGTCTTGTATATAATAACAATTGTTGTTATACACTTCACCAACTGTTTTTGATAATTTACATCCTTTACATATACATGGTTGAGTTAATGATAACTGAAACATCAATATTAGCAGTAACAAAACCAAAGGTATAATATGACATATGTTCATTGTATTCACCATAGTGTCTACAATTGCTAGAACTGAAGTTTTGCTTGTTTCAGTCGCTTCCCGTTATAAAACTGGTCTTGATCAACGTCACACTTTCTTTTAGCTTGCTTCTTAGAGAGCTGTGTGTTGTTAATAGAAAAATAATTGAATAACGTATTATGTAATTCTTTATCATTTTCTTTTAATATATTTTTCTCTCTTTCCTCTGGTGTGGTAAATTGTTCGAATTCACGAGGACATGCTGTGTTTGAAACTTTCAGCTCTAATAGATCCTGGAAGTATTTGTGTGTTTTCGAGTCATATATTACTTCAGATACAGATACTAAATGTCCAAATATTAGTTTTGCTATCGCTTTGTTGTCTAGGTCCAAAGATTTACTTTCTTGCTGTAGTTTGGTAAGGTATTCCAACGATTCGATTTTAACCCGTTTTGGATTTTCCCGATTTATCACTTTAATAACATTTACTGAAATTTTGTCCAGTCCACCAGTATCTTTAAGCTCCCCACGCTGTTTCATTCTTTCGAGTAACTGCATACCTGCATCGGCACCATTATTAGAACGTCTACTAGAATTGATACTTATCGTTTTTCTTGACGATATTGATTTCAAATCAAAAGTCCCTTCAACAAGTTCCGCGATAATATCACATGCTAGTTTATATGTACTCCATGCTGAAGACTTTTCTTGAAGCAAATCGGCAAACATAACTTTTTGTACGCGTTCTGTAGTTGATAATGTTGTTCGTTTGCAGCAATCCATACCACGTATGATAAAACTTTTATCTTCCTTCGTATCCATGATATTTGCGAAATACTGTTTCCTACCTAAGATGACAAATCTATCCATAACTTTTTCGTGTTCCAATTTACTAGGGGGAAAGTATATTGCTTTTTCTGGATGCTCGATGTATTCACGATTAAGTTTATTTGCAATTCGTCTCGATATGACGGCTGCAATAATACATCCTTGTTTGTGAGGGGTTTGTGAAAACTGGTCAATTTCACTATAGTCTTTCAATGATATCCAATCTTTTTTCAACAAATCACCGTTTTTATACAATGTACACAGCTGATCACTCGTCAAATTCAAATGAAAGAATACTGAATCTGTATCTCCGTATACAATATTTGAATTGTAGCTAGAAACAATTTCGCTAGCAACACTTTTAATGTTCTGCCGTCCTTTCGATGTGATTGCAGCACTGATTTTCCACTGTCCTATATACGGAAGAAAACCATAAACTGAATTGGCACTAATCTTTAATGTATCACTCATTTCTTTAACTCGTTTATTTTCAGATGGATCTGAATAGGTGCCAATCTGTCTTTTGAAAAACAATCTGTTATCAAGTATGCGCTTCCACACTTCGGCGTAAATTGACTTAGCGTATTTGCGTTTCATAAAACACACAACATTGTTCTCAGCTTCATTTTCACTCATTAAATTGATATCTATGCTTTCTTGATCGTCTCTGTTGTAGATATTAATTTGATCAAAGTCAATACCGACTTTTAAATTGAATTTTTTTATTGTTTTCTGTGATACTATCGTCTCTGGTCCCATATTGTGAGATATGCCAATGGAAGGATACATTGATGAAAAGTCCAAGCAGCATACAGGATATCGATTTTCAATTCCTGGTTTGGGTAGATGTACATACGCTCCATCATATTTACAAGGTGTATCGAATTTCATTAGGAGATTGTCAATTACTAAACTTGTTACTTCACTGCAAAATGTGTCTGGTGTATAGCGATCTACAAAACGCCGACAACCTTTTGTTTCATTGAAGTTAGTAAGAAAATCTAAGAATGTCTGCTTGACTTTCCCATCATCATTGGAATTTAGAAAAGATGAAAAGTGTCTTATATTTTTCTTAATAATTGCAGTACTCTTTATCATTTCGTTTTCTATATATGCAGTCGCCAGCTGGTCAATTGTATGTGTAGACGATATAAACCGTCGTGATAGATACCTTACTAAGGATATCAGTTCCTCAGTCACAAGCATTTCATCTGCAACTGTTGTAATATTTGTCTTACATCTCTTGCTAGCTTTTTGACTAAATTGAAAGAGATTATTAACCTCATAATAGTTTGATATAAGGCCTTTGATATCATATGAATAAATCGGCTCTTCTGTAAGAAATCTCACAAACAACATCAAGTGTGTCAACGTGTAAAACTGCACACCATGTTTTGTATTCTTTTCTTTGGCCGTTTTAAATTGTCGTTTTAAGATTTCCATTGCTGTAGAAAAATCAACTGATTTTAAGTGCCCATATTCCATATCTAAGTCTAAATGCTTTACCACTGTTTTAGTTTTGATTTCTCCAGAATTGAATTTCTCGATCAACTCTAGGGTCAACCGATGATTAACAGTCGTATCGTTATAAAGCAGGTACCGAATTAATTGTTCTATACACAATTTGTTACACTCCTTGATTGGCTTGATCTTCAATTCTTGCAATACATTCCTTTTTTTGAATGCGTAATAAAACATTGGTAAGAGCAGCGTGGTTTTTTGTTGGTTGAAAAATTCGGAATGAGGAACTTTTGAAGTATAAGAACTAGTTACGAAAAATTTGTACGAACAATAGTTGTCGGACGTGTTGATCAATGCTGCACACAAAAGGGAATCCACAATATTATAGTTTAGTAACCTGTTCATGTCAGCCACATTGTTCGAGAAGAAAAGAACTGGTATTTCGTTGTAATTTACATCTTCTTTACCAATGCCCAATTCTGCCTTAGCCAGATCGTCTAATTTTTCCCCTTTATGACATCGATATAGGTCGTTTATTAATACACCTGGAAACAACTGGCAATTAATTTCAAAACGATTACTATCTTCCAGAAGAGAACAATTGTTGGTATCTTCATTTTGATTTGTCGTACATGCATTTAATCTGCATTTATCTACGCGCACAAGATAATCAGATTTGCGCTTTTTAAATGCTTTAAGTGCACGACTAATGTAGTACTTATTTGAATCATAACTCAACATATGTGAAAAGCTATCAACTAAATCAATGTCATATCTAGCGGCCGATTTTATAAGAATTTGTAAATCAAATCCCGCTATATTGTAACCAGCCAAATAATCCGGTTTCACATCAAAAACTATTTCTTTGAATTTCTCAATTAACTGGTGTTCATTCTCGAGACAGTAGATTTCAGTATCTGGAAGGTGGTCGTTAGTGAAAAACTTACTCATGTAATCGAAGTTATATAAATTAGGATCGGTGTCAGCATGTCCAACAGTTAAACCTATGCAACGATGCATGTGACTTCCTTCCTGGTATACTAAACTGATTTGAATGATCTTATCCTCTATGCGTTTTCCTTCTTCATCTACCAACAATGTCTCAATGTCAAAATTTAAAGTCTTATGTTGATATGTATAAACATTTATATCAGAGTCGTCGACCACTTCAATGTCACTTGCATTTCCAAACACGACTGTTTCCTTCTTCACAAATTCTGATCTCATCAACAGCGGGAAACTAAATCCTTTTGGTTTTTTAATGAGTCTTCCTTTGAAATTGATTTTATCTAAGTGATGTTCATACAGGTTATAGCAGAATTCGTTAATAAACTTGTGTGCATTACCACATACCATATGTCCCCGTCGGACAAGATCTAGTACACGTTTATTACTGTCCTGTTCTGAAAAACTTATTTCCTTTCTATACGTACGTTTCTTGTATTGTTTTGTTTCAAAATCAAATTCGTCTGCACCACACTTGAACATTTCGATTGTGCCATTCTCGTCTTCAACATAATGCGTGTACTTTTCGCCAATTACTGTAACCAAAACTTTATCATTCTGATTTACGTTTCCAAACTTGTCACACTCATAGCATTGAATAACAACAACTTCTGTTTTCTTTTCTCCTCCAGAACAAATGTGGTATCTAATATCAAACGGAATCTCATTTAGGTCGATACCCTGTTTTGACAAGTAGCTAGACAGCAACTTATTTGCTACAACAGTACTTGAAATATCATGAATATAGTATAATTGGGGTATTTGACTGTCTTCGACTGCCATGGGTGCAAAACAAAAACAAGCAATAGAATTAGGCTTCTTGATTTTATTAGAAACCCAGCATGCTAAAATAATGTAACCTATTGGAAAATTTGCATACGTGTTTGTTTGGTTTTTCTATTTACTATTGGAGGAATTATACATTGGTTATCAATAACATATATGGGTATAGAACGTTTCGGCTTGACTTGTGTTGCAATTGTGCTTGCTTCAGTATCGTCATGTAGTGATGAATTTTGCGATAAAGTGTGTTTGTTAAACAACTGGTTTAGAATTGTTGGACATCGGCAGATTTGATTCTTGTCCTTGTATAAAATATTCTGATCATCATGAACATTTATATCGTACGAAAAGTTAGATGGAAAAATTAGCATAGTTTTCATAAACTCCAAAGCATCAATAATAAAATCCCCGTCTTCAGTCATCTGATATCTTGGTAAAGTATACATCGAGATACTCTCTTTTTCGACGTTTTCAACAATTACACGTTGCTTATGTTCCAGTGGATATTTTGTAAATGCAAAATTAGGTGCTGTTTTAAATAGATACATTCCAGTCTTTTCAAAATGCTGACAGTACATTAACCGCCGCTCGATGAACCAGTCGTTTAGATCGTCTGTCAGATAAGTTGTCAAAGCTACATAATTTTCAACGGTTTTCTTCGCAATATTAATCAGTTCTTTCCTATACTTCATAATTCTTTTAATATCAATATCGATTTCATATTGTACATTCCATAGTTGTTCAAAAGTACGAATAACTGAAAATGGCGCTACATCAGCCGACTTTTCTAACTGGTATTCAAACACACTGATTATACATTGTGGAATAGGTTTGAATTGATACTTATTGCACGTTGCGTTGGGTTTTGAGTTTTGCAACTTTAGATTAAATTCTGCCATTTTAATATCGTTTTTTAGCTTTTCTAAATGCAGTTTGTTTTGTTCATTTTTATCTTGCGTGTCAATCTGTCTGTTTTTAATACTAGCCATGAGATCTGCCTTGTATATTTCAATATTTTCTTTCCGATTTGCCAATAAATCAGATGAAGACATTCGACGTTCTTCTAAATCGTTTTCAAATTCCTGTTTTTTCTTTAGTAAGTCAACAGAGAACTGTTGCTTAATTCTTTCCATATCTATTTTACAACTATTTCGATCTTGATCCAACATTCTTTCAAACGTTTGTTTATTAGATTCAATATAAAGTTCATTTTCGAGTTTGAGCCTTTGCATATCTTTGTAAAATTGTCGTTCCCTTTCTTTCATTTGAATGTCATGTTCTTGTTTTTGTGTATTTTGAAAATGTCGAAATTCCTTTTCTAATTGATCGAGTCTTAACGCCTGGCCGTCTTTACTTTCTTGTAATTCCTTTTGAAATGTTCTGTCACGTTCCTTTTCATGAGATGCGTACCATTCTGTTTGCCTTTGCTTGTGACTTTCCAAATCGGATTGTATTTTCAAAATATTGTACTGATGTTGATGAGTCTGAGAAAGAGATTCTTTACTCAAAACGTTTTGAAGCTGTAATTTCCATTCTTCTAGTTTCAATTTACCGATACCTAATTCGTATTGAGAATTAACATTATAAGCTTGACTTTTAGCCTTGATTTCGGCAATCGCTATTGCTGACTGTATCTGGTTGTTGCGCATCATTTATTGCGTTTTTATTGGACAATATATGTTGGGCTGTGTCCTTTATAGTATCATTTATATTTTCGATCTTAACAAGTTCTTTATTGTATCGGTGTATTACCTGATCGGATGATAAAACAGATTTAATAAGATGCTGCAATTGTTCTTCATTTATCGGTTGACAAGCATGTTCTGTTAATGTTTTAGAGGTTTTGACTTGAGGTCGATTGTCATTATCAATGATATTACTAGATATAATTTCACAATCATCATTTGCAGTTTTTGATTCACTTTGAAAATCAGACACCTGCATATGGGTTTGCTTATCTTTAGACATCCGTGTGCTTCTTTTTCTCGACTGTTTTGCCTTTTTTATACAAGCAGATTTGGAGTTTATACGTTTTTCAGCCGAGGAAGTCGTATCACATTTTCTTCCTTTCTTCGTTTGTATTTTCTTTGCCTTATTTAATGGAATCTTCGAGCATGTGTTTCCAATTGTGCATTCTCCCAAATCGATGTACTTTTTATTTGAATCAATTATAGTATGAAACGGAGTTTCGTTTCTATCAGTCTCAACGTGTTGGTTTGTATTTAGTGTCAGTGGTAGTAAATTTAAATTTGCATTTGTGACGTTTTCGATGCAAATATTAGTATCAATTTTCTGATCAGTGTTAATATTAATCATTTCCTTATTCAGTGATGGTCCGTCTAATACCATAGACTTTTCTACAATATCGACAGTGCTACAAGCAGATTTATCAATGTTATCTATGCCGGGAATTGCTGGATGAAGTGATAATTCTGAATCAATATCTACATCTCCAGGAGTATGTAAATGAGGGGATTTTCTAGAACCAATGTCATTAGAACATTGTTGTTGTGTTACATGGTCAAGCTTTAATATTTTATGTCTTGGTTTGGTTTTTTGTGATGATGATACCTTTGATTTGATTTTTTTCTTTAATTGCTTAGGCGGCTCTTGTAGAATTTGAATGTGAGTTCTTTTAGATGTTGTTGCTTCTTTCGGTTGTAAGAAAGACGAACTATCTTTGTTTTGCAAATCTGTAGGTGGTGTATGATTTTTTATTTCATTATCACTAGGTATAAGAACGGGAGTCAAACATTCCGATGGACTGGTTTCGATGCTACCACCATTACTATCATTTCTGTCTGAATTAGATGCGATATTTAGATTTCCTTCTTTATAAATCCGTGTCTCAGTTTTGAAAGTTTCAATTATATTTTCGGCAGATGGATGGTTACCTAAGTTTGTGTGATCTAAATCTACTTTTTTACTTTTCATTACAATCAGATCTGACCCTACTGTCGAATTGTTTGTATCAGTCATAGAGGACTGTTCGAAATTATTGAAACTTTTTTCATAAATATCATCTTCTGTATTTTTATTTAAAGATAGTTTTTTATTTTTACCCAAGGATGTATCTATATCACTGATATCCTGGTTCCTGTTTTTCTCATACTGAGACATAATTAATTGCTTTGAATAGTTACCAAGCAATTTTGTGTACGCTGATTTAAAATCTGATTCTGATGAAGGATCAACTGTATTTTGTATCTGTACAGAACAGTTCCTTACAGGCAAATTATCGTTCCAAACTTTGGATAATTTGTTTGTTTTTGAGTTTAAAGATTTTGTTTCAAACGATCTTGAGTTAACATCAACTAATGATTCGATCTTTGGTATATTCTCTAATTCTTTATACAAATTATCTGCCGTGAAGTCTATACTATCAGAATCATGTTGATCGAGTTGGCTCATGATTTCGATAAATTCAACCAGATCAAGTTCGTTTGAACACATACGAAATTTATTTCAGATGCATGTAAATGTAAATGCACATATACTCAATTTTCAAACAAAACACCCTTATCATCTTCTTGCAGCTTTTCTGTTTTTCGTATCACTGTAGTTTTCGACTGTTCGTGATTGTGTCCACATAATCGTTTCACAGTTAGTTCAACTATGATCTGTATACCATACATACGAATGTAATGTGATATGTCTTTACAAATAAGAAAATATTGTTTGTTAAAAATAATCTTGAAAAAGTCACAAATAAATGTTCGAAATACTTGTTCCTCATCAATGTTATATATACGAACTCCATTTTTGGTAACACTTTCTTGAATAGATACGGTATTATTTAACACATTTTTCCAATATTGTTTTAAAGCCTGCATGAACATGAGCATTGTGTTGTCGTCTATTTTTCTGTCCAAATTATCTTTTCTGACTGTTCCTTCTGTTTTGATATAATCTATATCAAATGAGGATGGTCTATCTAAATGATTTGACATTGAATCATACTGCTTTGAAAAGGTTTCTTCTAAGCACTGCATTTTTTGCATGTACTTGTCTTGTTTTTCCTTTTCCTTATTTACCCACGACCCGGTATTTGTCAGAAGTGTATCTCTAAGGTTTAAAAATTGTTGCTTTGTTTTTGCCATAGTTTGATCTTGGAATTCCATGTACTTATCTAATTCACGTTTAACCTCTTTGAATTTATCTTTATAAACTTCAACGTGCTTATTAGACAATTCTCTGTGCTTCAATGCTAAACGAACAACTTCTTTCTTTTGTTCTGCGAGAGTGTTCAGTTGCAATTCCTTTACACTGTCCTCAACCGTCAATTTTGAAATCACCTTCTGTGCATCCTTTACGTAGTTCATAAATTTTATTGCCAACTCCAAATAATGCGCAACTTTATCTTGCATTTGCTTCAAATCAAATTCGGTCTTATCAATATCTTGTAAGCACGATATATTTGGAACTTTCTGTCCCTTTGTGTCATTTATTGACGTCGATGTTAATTCTTCCATAAATTCGTCTAATTCCATATTGTTCTCGACATTTATTTCAGCAATTCTTTCTTGAAAGTCATACATATTCCTTGGCAGCGTATTAAATTGTTTTACAGCTTGAATTCGAAACTTGTTTAAAGAATCACGAATGTTTCTCTCCCATTCGTCAATTTTAGGTTTAACTTTCTTGAGATAGTTTTCCATTCCCGTTCGAACCATGTCATCAACAAATGTATTTGGATTGTCTGGTGATATTTTGTCTAGAAAAATTGTGAGTCTAGATTCTAGTTCATCCATTTCATCGCGCACCCTCGAAGTGTAGTCTTGGATATACTTATTTTTCTCTTGCATACGAGAATAACACGACAATGGATTATTATCGTCTAATAACATTGTCTGAGCTTTGGTCAATGTAGCAAATAAAGGACTTTCTTCAGAAGATTCTTTTTTACCTGTAGTTGGATTATTATTCGTTTTATTTTCTTGTTTATTTGTTTCAGTTAGAATATATCGGCTGAAAGACTGGTCAGCAAAATGTTTCTCTGAAAGGTGCATAACCTTAAGTTCTGCATAATAAAGACTTTCACCTTTTGTTCCAAAACACACTTCTTTATTTTCGATCCGAAATCTACAGTTATCTATAAAATCTAATTTTGTCTGAGTTGGTAAATGCCAACATTCGATATTTGTGCCATTTAGTATCACGGCGACTTCAGATATTGGTGGAATATGATTACAAATAGTCAACAGTTCTTTCACAACATCAATAGAAAAACATGTGTTTTCCTTTTTTATTTTCTTTAACATCGATACATCTGTTTCCAATTTATGAAAGTATGGAACAATTCCTAATATCATATTCCATTCTATGAATAACTTAAAGGCTTTATTTAAATCGGCCATTGAGATGAAAGAGTTCACTCCTGTGGATATTGTGACATCTATATCATGAACGAATCTCGATTTTACATGCTCAACTACTTCTGAAATTAAAGAATCATCTTTATATGTGAAGCAGCCTAGATTAGAAAGAATTTCCTTAACGTACTTTTCAAATTTAAACTTACATAGTTTAGCACCTCCAAAATTGGCCCCATTTAAAACTTGTTCATACCACAAGTATTGGAGATATTTTCTGATGTCAATATAGTCAATCCTTTGTAAGTATTCAACATTAAAACTTGACCACTGTTTAGGCAAACCCGTCTCTTGTATATACACAATGTTATGTAACATTTTGTGAATACTCATACTTTTAAATGTGGGACTTATTACAAAAATGTCATTTACAGCTAGTGGATCTTTTTTGTCTTTCAGAATGTTCATCATAATATCATCAAACTCAGCTTCATAGTTTGAGGTTGCGTTGAAAGCCACAAACTTGTCTCTCCTCTTTATCAAGTTTAGTTTCACAGATGGTTCACATAATTTGTCATAGAGACGTGTATCGTTTTTTATTTTCTGATTGACTGCTTGTTCTTTGTTTGGTATGAATAATACATCTTTTTGATTCACTGACAAAACACTTTTAGGATTTAATGCCATATCAAAATCAGTATTACATGAAAACAAAAGATCTTAGTGAAAATAGCTATATAAATATTTGAATATCGAGTATCGCTACAGAAACACTGGTCTATTACCAATATCTTTTACATCTAAACTAACAACTCTATTTTGCCTACTACTTGGATTTCTTATCAGTAGTAGGCTTATCAACTTTATGGTATCTGTCGAATACGAAGCATGGTTTGTATTACAGATTTTGAATTTCTTCATTGTATCCGAGGTTTGTTCAATGTATGTATTTCGAACCATAAGTGTTTTCACTGACGTTTTATATTCTAAAAGAATAATTGCCATGTTAGGTATGTATATAATAAAATCTGGTCTTCTGTTTAATATGGAAACTTCAGCTTTGATATATATTCTGTGTTGGTCTGCAATACCAGGAAGAAGCAGTTCAATACATTCAGCTAGTTCTGAAACAAACGTTCGCTTGATATCCAACAACGTTTTAGCCGCACATAAAGTTTTACGCAGCCTAGCATGTCTAGCTTGTCCTCGCTTAGTATGGGACATTGCTTTGGGTTTTTTAACACACAAAGTTTTACTGTTAATTGGTGGCATGTAATGTCAGTGTATCATCGATTTTAAATTCAAAGCAATTCGTTGTAATATTATAAAATATGCACATACATTGTTAACATATATAATTACAATGAAGCCAACCACATTTTTTTGCTCAGAAGTGAGAATCTTAGTAAATGCGTCCGGCAACTTTTGTATTATTTAGTGACAATATATAAGACACACAACACGGCTCATCAGACATCGCAAAATACAAACATGAATAGCTGGCTGACATTCAAATGTTTTAGTTGTAAAGACGAAGATACTATTTTACAACAGTGGCCACATGTACATTGTAAGATAGAACGATATACGAAAAAAGTGTGGTTCAAACTTATTCCACATATAGTTACTGTATCATCTGAACTATTACCAAACGTGATAATAGAATCATCTAATTTCAAGGAACTTGAAGTCACTAACATACCACAATGGCTTTTTCATATTCTTTCCAAGACACTGAGGCATAGTCAATACGTTAAATTTCTTAAATGTAGACGAGAGAACATAATATTTGGTAAAACTAAAAAAGCTGTAATACTGCTAAGCACAAAAGGCAGGTCATTGTTTCCAGCATATGCCTTAATCTGTGATGCAACAACCAATTTCTATGCTAGTTTTGTAATGAATGGCATCTTGAGAAAAATACACAAAGCCAAACGTGATGACCCGAACGTTACACTGCATTCTCTGTACGAAATGACAAAAGAATTGTTGTCCATCGAAGAAACATTTGAACAACAATATATTAACGCTACAGCTATACGGAACATCCCAACGACAGGTCTACGGGAAAGTAATGTATATCAACTTTCAACAGAAGATGCTTTGGCTCAAATTGAACAACAAGAAAGAATATTGGAATATGAGAAATTTATTTCATCCGAGGCAAGCAAAGATATTACATCAGTCGAAAAGGGTTCTGTCAGTCACATAAAAAAAATGTTTTTGGATAACAAGACCTTTATAAAGCAACATGAGTTGTTCACAAAACAATTAAATGCAATTTTGTCGCTTGAAAACCAGTATCCTAAAACACTGAGTGATGAATTGAGATCGTCTTTGAAAAAACAACTTCTGTGTATGAGTGAACATTCGGAAGATAACAAATGTAAACTGTGTTTCTCAAATTGGATAAATTGTATGTTTCCAACATGTATGCATTTTAATGTTTGTCACTCCTGCATTGTTAAATGTGTGAAACAATATAATCTCTATAAGTGTCCATTTTGTAAAAGCATAAATACATTTATCATAGTCGATATTGATATATCAACTCAGTACGGTACTACTGAAGGTAGCCTTGGTGTACGATTTGACTGATTTTGACGATGAAGACGTACCCCTGCAAATATACCACCAATTATAAGAACATTAAGAAAACCAAAAATAGCAATTAATGGATAAAAATAAAGTTTATTGGAATACGTTGTTTCTTTTTCTTCTGATCTATTGACGTTTTGTAAACCTTTAGAACAAATAACTGGTTGTGTGTCTCTACAAGTGTCGTCTTTAGTTTTAAACAATTGTTTCGTTGATGGAACAAAAAAGTAGCAAGTATTGTTTTTGTTGATGCTTATGTCATCAGAACTTTGCACTAAAACATACTTACGGTCCAATAATTTATTGATATCCGCCACATCCATGCTAATACTTATTTTGATTTTGGGTACATCGTTTAATTTCCAATCAACATATCGCTCGACATTCCTGTAAATTTCAAGAGTGCTTATGTTTATAATAGTATCGTCATACCTACAGATTCCATCGTTCTGAAAATATACACACTGTTTCTGTTCAGTTGAAAGGCGAAAAGAATCGTTTAATGGACAAGGTTCAAGTTCTGGTTTTGAAAAATGCAATATATCACTATTATCATCCACAAATACTGTTTCATGCACTGAACACCGGTCAATCATTTTGCCTTCAAGTACATCATATGTCTGACAACGGTAGTCGTTACTGTATGTGGGTAAGGATGGCCAAACCCGTATATATCGAGTTTTGTGTTTTATGTATGCTTGTCCCATTACCTGAATCATCATATTTTCTACATTGCCAATGTTTAGACCCTCACTAACATTAAGCATCAAAGGATATGTTTCATGAAATGTTGTAGATGAATCTGTATCATTCACTTTAACATTTATAGGAATAAAATAGCAAATATTATCAAACAATAGCCCAACCGACGGAATATCGTGACACGTGTCACAACTGCAACTTGACGAATCGGCACTCACAAAGGAAAGACACCCGAAGATTGTACAAATTAAACAAAAAATCATTTCCAAATGTATGTCCAAACGGAACAGTATTATCGCTTGTAATAGTTATTTCTATCTTTTCCTGGCACGAAGAAAGCGTAAGTCCATCGATTAGGATAATTGTAACAGGTCTGTTTACTCGAATGTTTGTAGTAAGAGTTAGTTTTCTTTCGCCAAATTCCTAAACATTTGCCATGCCAAATTTCCAAAGTATCATCCTCCTTCACTACGTTGTCACCACATTTTCCATCATCAGAGCATAAAATACATGCTATTGTAACGTGGGGTTTAAATCTTTCACATTTACCCTCCTCTGCTTTTTCAAACTGATAAAAAGCAGCACTATAATAAAAATGTTCTCTTCTAAACTCACCAACGACAGGAATCCTTGTCATATGATAATAGTGACACATCAGATCGCCACATTTTCGTGTTTCATGTAAGTCTGATTTCTTACAAGGTTTGTTGGATTTAGAATTCCCAGTTTGTATTATCCCCCTTTTCCTTGTTCTGTATCCTACATCACACATTTTAGCCGTGGAGCATCGACTCCAAGGTTCCCATTGTGAGTATATACATGGTTCTGGTGAACCAGCTAAGCAAAAATCTCTATAGTCTTTACAACAGTCGCTGTACAATAAACATTTGGAATCACAGTAACAATAGTGGATACCCGTCTTCATACAAAGATCGTGTTCAAACATTCCAGAACAACAGCTCTTTTTTTCAGCACATAGTTGTGCTAAATACGAGGGAATAAGGAACAGAAAACAGAATATATATTCTTTGTTCATGTTTACTTTATTTTACCCATTTTGAAAATGAACAATAAAATCTATTTAATACTATTTTAATTGGTCTTTATTCATTTTTTCTATTGTCTCAGTAAAACGGTTATATGCAATAGTGCATTTTTCTGTCTTATTCCTTAATCTTGCTGCTTCGTGTGCTGAAATTCCGTGTACCACTCCGGTTTTATCGCATTTTGTCAGAAAGTCTTGAAGAGCAATGAATCCATCTAGGCCAGTTTGTAACTGTGTAGATATGTAATTTGTAATCACTTCACCACAAGTATATATTTCAACGCGTCTGTCAGTCATTGTTGGAATTACGTGCTGGGTTATGGGAAACAGTTTGTTGAATTTGTCAGGTTTATTTCCTTTGTCTGATACAGTTTCCTCAAATTCACTAGAACTGTCGTCACTAGTAGAACTGTATCCAGTTGAATGCGTGTCTTGGTCTGCCATTGTGACTGTTATGAACGCGGGGCATTACATTGTCTGAATTTATCAAACACAAAATAATGCACAACATGAAATTGTTCAACAGGCACGTATATACTACAAAATATGGTCCATGAAACATTTATCATGTATTCACGCACAAGGTCCTTCGAATATCTCGATGAGACATTTACATACCACGCAAATTACGATTTTGATTGTCAAGAAATAACACATAATTCCAAACAAGAAGTTGATATTTTGCGTGTTAACTTTCAAGACGGAAAAAAGGTTAGAATTTATACAGACTTGACAGTTTCTGTGGACGGCGAACCGGAATTCGAAAACCCAACGGTCATAATTTTTCCAAAGGTACAACTTGAAAATAAAAAAATAAACGTAGTGCAGCATCTACTCAGAAAGCACAATTTACCAGTTGTACCATCTGTGTTTTTTCAATAGACAACGATGAATATTTTGGGAAAAGGATCATATGGAACTGTTCATGTTGATGAAGCAAATCCCAATTATGCAATAAAGAACATCAAATTTGAAACAGCATCGACGTTGGAACAATCTGGCGAACTGATCATTTTTTCATCTAAAAACCATTTTCTAGCAAAAGTATATGATGTGCAGATTAGTGAACAGAGCATAATCATAAAAATGAAAAGGTATGTTGGAGATGTAGATCAATATATGTCTAAAACAAAACTTAAGTTAACTTTGGAAGCAACACTTAGACTGGACAAGCACATGGGGGCTGCAATTCAGTTTCTTCACAGGCAAAATATTTTGCACGGCGATATAAAACCAGAAAACATTCTGCATGATGAACAACTGAACTTTTATTTGTCTGACTTTAGTTTAGCAATGGACATGGAAAAGGAAGACCTGTCGCATTCTGAACAACTTTATTCACCATGTTTTCGTCCACCAATTTTGAACTACAATAGTCAGATGCCCGGTGGACATCGTTTGAAAAAGGAATACGATTACTATGCGCTATTTATGACTTTGTGTTGTGTTCGTTACGGGTTTTACATTTGTAAGAATGACAGTACAGTATACGAACTAGTAGAAAACAGTTACTATTTCATACGGGAACAATTCCCTCGTTTAATGAATAAGGAATTCAAACATTTGCACCACAGTACTTTTTATTATGAATCTTTTCCTCTGTGTATTTGAATTAGTGAAATATATCAAATATATCAAAATTCCTCAAACTCATGTTTTGTTTTTCTTTGAACCGTCATATTGTCTTTAGGATATGGATCGTTCATAAGATGCTGATAGTAAGGTTGAAACTCGGGCATTGACTGCTGTGTTCCTTTGTCATCTTCATCATCCGACAACAATCTTTCTTTTATTATGTAATATATGAATAACCCAACTACAGCTATTACTGCAATGATAACCACGATCTTAAACAAACCTCCAGTAAAGAAATCTGCAACATTACTTAACACATCATCACCAGAATCGACAAGTTGGTTAACAACCCCAGTACCTGTGTCAATTACATGACCTGCAATGTCACCAACAGTGTCAGTCAAAAGTTTGACACCTTGTGCCACATTTTCAGTTACATCATTAACTTGAAGTCCTTTATTCAAATGGTATGTTTTACCTTGAGTTACTGATTTTAACTTTTTGTCATCGAATCTAGCAGCATTCAGATAAGCTAACAGGCCTTCAAAATTTGAAATTTCACGTCTTCTTTCCTTGTAACTGTAAGTTTCTGTATTATGCATCCCTAGTACAATTGGTTTTATAACATTAGGTTCGTACATTGTATTAATGTCAACAAACTTTGTACTTTCCAACAGTGGTTCAATCGAGAGACGATTAACCGTTGTGCCATTATTTACGCTTTTCAAATGATTAACATTTTTCCTTAATCGCGAGGCGTGATCGTATAATACATCTACGGAGGTTTCACTTACTTGCTTGTAATTAACAAATACGTGAATATTGTCACCAATGTAATGGAAAAATCGTCTTTCGAATTTACATTCTTCAACCCAAGGCATTTTAATAGTGGAAACAGTATAGTCGTGATTCATTTGTCCTATTCTGTACTTTTTCAATGAGATATGCTCTCGAAATATAATGATAGGCATTGTGAAACAACGATTTTCAACAATATCCACGCCAACGGCTTTATATAGGTCTGTAAAAGGAATTCCAAATTTTGGTGCAATGGCATCGTTATTCACAAACAAACTATCAACAACTATATAATCATCGAGTATATTACAGTAGTGGGTATCGTAAACACTAGAACCAACGCTTTGTGCCTCAACAGGCCTGTTGAGATATGAAGATATGATAACTGACGGTGACATTCTTGCAAGCATTTTTTGAATATCATACAAGTGTTGTTGATTCTCACACCACGTCTGTGCTCTTCGAATAACATCGTGGTTTCGATATTCTCTGAATTTGTAGGCTAAATAATTTACTAAGGCAAATAGCGGAGTATCCATTTCAGTTTCGTTAATATTAGGTTTTTCAGGTTTTTTCCTATCTGTATTTAGGTCTTGGTGTGACGCGTTCGCCATAATTATTTTATCAACATGTGATTGGCGACAGTGTTTACCTTCCAAGTGGTTACATTCAGATTTTTGACGGTTTTCGTCTACAGATGTTTCAATATTGTAATCCTTACTTGAATCTTTCATTAAAGTCAATGAATCGTAGGCATAATGTGGGTGGTATATATTTTGACTTTTCGTTATATCTGAATAGAAATCATCTTCGTCATTCAAGCTAATACCTTCTTGAAATGACAGTATTAAGCCATCATTGATAGTGTATAGAGTTTGATTCACATTTTCGTCTATACAGTTGTACAATTCAGCATTTGTAAGTTGTGTGTCATCACTTGTAAAGACACTTTTTTGTGCATCCGAAATAAAGTGAAACATTTTAGTGGCGCCTGGGTTTGGATCTTGCTCAAGAAAGTCTCTAGATGTATAAGTTATTCGTTTTGAATCGAAAGAAGTGATGGGAACGTAATTACACAAGTCTTCTTTTTCAAACTGTTCCCAAACTATAACCTCCCCACCGGTTTGCGTATAATTTGAGTCATACAAGTGATCGCTACTTATGAGTTCCCATGGTGTGAGTAGATTGTTAAAGGGGGGTGATGTTTGTATGTATCCTACATCTATAACACAGTTGGCGATCGTATAATCCATATTATACATATACTCATAATGCACCAATATATCATTTTTAGTCGCTATCCTACTATCAGAAATTTCGTGCATGTCCATGTTAAAGTCTGCAAGATGCGTAAGCTTTGATCGGAGTCCATGTTTATCAACATCACATTTTCTGTTCTTTACCCAATCCAAACACATGTCTTTGTCTATTATTGATTTGACAACACGGGAAAGGGGCATATTGTTTTCTCTGTATCCAGTAAATCCCACATAAGTCCATATCAATGTTGTTTCTAAATAGCAACGATAAGCCACTTTTTGAATGGCTTGTATGTTTGGCTTATAAATTGTCACAAGCCCATTATCTACTACTGTTGTTTTTAAAGCTGGTCTCGGACAAATGGGGCGTTTATTGAAAACAACTGGAAAAGAAACTTCATCATTTTCACAGTAGTGCAGCTTGTTAGTATCTTTATGCTTAGGTCGAAAATGAAATGCTGCAACACCCCAAGCATCGACGAAAAGTAAGGGATCATGTGATGTAAAATTGTGAACTAAATCGAAACGTTGTACATTTACCTTGTCATGTATATCTTTATATTTCGAATTAACTTTGTAGTCTTGTAACCTTAATACTTCACAGTTATCTGTATTAATATATGGCGTAACTTGCATTGGATCAAAATTTTGTATCAGTCGATTTACTTTGTCAATCTTCTCTCTGTTTGCTGCTGTGTTGACCGTTACTAATTTCTTTTCAACATTTTCTCTACAGACATACAACATGCGCATTAACTGCTTTTCTGAATACCCTTTGTTGAATAGATCTGCAAAATTTGAGTCGTTTTTATGTATATACCAGTACCCTACTATGTGTACCTCTCGAGGAACATTTCCATAAGCAACATTTCCACCTGAAAAATGAAATTGGTGCGTGTTTATTGCAAAACCTATTTTGAAAATAGAGATAATAAAAAACAGCAGAAATATCATAATTTTGTTTATATTTTTAATCTTCAACTATATCACACAAATATATAAAAATACAACGTTAGTCTACACGATTTACTGTAGCGAACTTATTGAAGTGCTTTTGCGTCAATACCATTAATTCTCTTGCAGTCAGGTTTCCTTTGTACAAATTATATTGTAAGTCTTTATCCATATCAATCTGAGGGAAAATGCCATATCTAACACCGAATAAATTTTCAAACTTTTCTTTATCAGACAAATTAGAAGATCGTCCAAAGTCATCAAGCATTTCTCGTATCAATTTACAATAGTCATCATTACTATCATTAACACGATCTGTCAAATCGACCATTTCAGACAAATTCTGTTTTATTTGATTTTCACTACTAAAGGTATTTCTAAGGTGTTGCTTTACTCGATCAGCAGAACCCATGGTATTGTAGCTCAAATCATATTGTTCAGATGTATGAGGCAATCTGTCTGGATTAGATACTGAAGTCTCATCAGACGCATTTGCTTTAAGTTTCTGCAAATTACCTAAACCTAGTTGTTCGGTTTCCATTATAAGATGTAATATGAATGTATATGTTTTGTTATAGTTCATACAAATAATAAAAAATGAAATTTTATCACACTGCGATTCTCATTTATTTCTATATTTACACAAAGGGAACGTTCAGCATAAATGTTCCATCACTAACACGAATATGAATGAGTTTGGAAAATTAAATCTTAATTTGTTGGACCCTTTTCTTATATCGTACAATCAAGAAATCAGTTCACTCTGTTCTAAATCAAAAAACCCTGTGAATACAATAGATGATACTTTTTATTCGTCTATTAACAACGATTCCAATACTTTCAATACTTTAACAAAGGATTTACTTAAAGAGAACAGCGACGTTGTATTCGATAAACAGTTTGTTAATCCATATTTCCTTCAACACAATACAACATCAACATTACTCAATGCATTAAGTTATGAAGAACAGACTCATCAACATATACGTGATGACCAATCCGACGACACGCACTTAGAGGCGAAAAGAAAAATGAATAATTTTAAAGCTCAGCAAAAAGTACAAAGAGAACAGGAAAACTTAAAATTGTTTAAAAGCAAGATCACGGAATTGAACTGGTCATATAAACCGAAATTGATATCTCCGTTTTTGAAAAACTTTTTACATCAATGTTTTATCATTGAATTTGTTTTAGATAAATTTGTTGAGACACTTCATGATGTTGGTGAACGAATACATTCAATTCAACAGTCGTGGTCTGACTGCATATTTGGATTTACTTTGAAAGATATTCTAGATGATAGCCAAAAACAACATTATTTCAATATATTGTTTCTTCCAGGAGTTTATGAAATTCCTAAACAGACAAACACCAGGTATATATTCAATAAATACATTCAACAATTTTTCCCAAATAACGTCGAATTAGAAAATGGCGCAGATACTTTGCATAGTCTGCTTTTCAATACAGTAAGATTCAGAAATATAAACGAGTCTCAAACAGTTGCACATTTTATAAAAACGTGTATGAAAGATTTCTGTGTTAGTTCAGACCAGAAAGTGTCTTTTGTTCAAAATACAGTAGAAAGAATAAAACTAATTCAAAACCTTACAATAATCTATCTCATCATGAAAACAAAATGTAAGCATTTAAAATTGAAAAGAGTAGAACGGGGAAAGGTTTCATCAATTACAAGCGAATATATTTTCAAAGCAAACACGCTTTATTTTCACGAAAGACTTGGTATATGGTGTTTGTTTTTAACAAAATACAAAAAGCCAATATACAGTCAAAACATTTTCGACATTTTCTTTCACATTGCGTCATCCAAAGATCATTCAAGTATCACTTCATGAAAAGTACATAAACCAGAAACAAATGTCTTAACATTAAACTTGGATAAATTACTTCTTTCTGTAGATTTGGGATTTAGCAATACATAGGACAAAGTTTTTGTGCACCAACATTCAGTGTCTAAACATATTGTGTTCATAAAGGAATATGGTTCTTTTGTTGCCTTTGTTAAAGCACTCCAGTGTCCGTATAATATGGTAAAATTCATGAAAGTAAAATACATATACCAAGGCATTTTGGTCTGTTTCACTAGTCGTATATTGCACACATCTGATACACGTTGATGTTCGAGACGTAGTGTTGGATTGAGACCAGCATGTACCAATAACATTTTGTATTTGTTTGAATAACCAAGAACTATACTCTCAGTCAAAATATACATTAAAATCATCACGTCTTCGCAGTTATTCTTGTCCATAAGGAACTCTTTGTATAGACACGAATAATACCATATCCAATCCCGTTTCCATTTGCAATTATCATAGCTATAACGTAATTTTCTTACAAGTGAATATATGGTGCTGACAATTTTAAAATTCTGCATATTCCTTGACCATTTTTGAAGATTTTTTAAGATTGCCCTCGAGAGAAATTTTTCAGAAAACTCTATAAAGATACGTATATGTTCAAACACAAATTTTATTTCGTTATTTCCAAGTATGAGCAAACAATTGTCTTTGTTATTTAAAATAAATCGCATGATACTTTTAAAATGATCACATGTTTTATACAAAACATCTCCTAGAAATACCAGCAGAACATCGGGTTTAACAAAATAATTTGAAAGACTTAGATAGTTGATATTTTCGCATGCTTGCATTGGAACAAAAGCTATCCCCTTTTCCACGATAAATGTTCGAAATGTGTTTTCATCATCATGGACATCCCCAATAATAATCACCGTACTGAATCTTTCAAAGTAAGGATCTAAGTCAACTGAAAACGGAGGTAGTTGATTCATCCTTGTTTATAAAATTAACATTTATCCAAAATATAACTTAAGGTTTTACTTTTAGTTCGCTTATTTACGCAAGAGGACAACTGTCTTGTCTGGCAAATAAAGCCTTGATCTTGAAGCGTTTCAATTGTTGTCTTTAGATCAGATACTTGAATATATCCAAATCCTCTTCGCTTTTTCCCTTTTCCAATGGTTGATAAACACGCTTTACAAGTACAAGCCTTGTTGTCACACTTGTAGTCAAGTTCGATACGAGGCAAAATCTTGTGAACGAGTGAGCAAACGTTGTCAAGATTTGTTGAATCTTTGAAAATCAGATAAATGTAAGTCTTTGTAGTTTTACTTCTTGTTTGTTTCTTTACTAACAAAAAGGTATCGTGTATAACGTCTGCTAAGTTATTTGATATAAGCTTCAGCAACGCCTTTGGTACTCGTTTGGTTGGTCTAAACTTTCGTGGATTGGCTAGAGGACAAATAATATCACTTGTCTTCGACAACTGTTCACTTTTCAAACAATCGACAATGTTTATAGGTTGTATAGTAGATGTCATGATTGCATTACTATTCATTTTCTTGATATCTGGCATGTAAGGGTTTTCTTTTCTTTTCTTTTATTTAATATTATTTTTTTCCACAACTGCAACAGAAACAACAGGGAACAGTCACTGGTTTGAAGACTTTTATAACAAACTTTTCAAAAGGTTTGATTTCTACAGGATTTATACTTGGTGGTTCATGAGTACTCTTTGCTACAACATAACCACTTGGCTGAAATCTACATTTATTAGATACTATTAATTTGCACATTTCTTCATCAATATCAGTGTACGTTCTGTACAATAAAGACGAATAAGAATAATCTGAATTATCTTTGCGTTTAATGTCATCATAGAGATTTGCAATTTCTAATTTAGGTACCACTATAGGTTTTAGAAATGTTTTCGTTGAACCAGGAACATTAATTTTCAGTCTATCCAAGTCCACATCTTTATAAGGGATAGGTGGTAAAACGTAAACTTCATCGGCCAAATGGAACGAGAATGGGCCGGTATTTTCAATTTCTACTTTAACATCGAAATCCTCACATTTGATATGACACAATCCAATTTGATTGCATTCAATCTCTTTGATTGGAATCATGAAAGATTGACAAATCTCTGTTATCCTTCCTATAGTAGTTTGTAAATCCATATTATCATCAAAGAGAAAGTGTTCAATATAAGCTTCTGTACATTTCGATTTATTACTCTCATATGCAGTATTTATGAAAACACCTTTTAATCGATTATACATATCGTGGTCTAAACCACTATAATTTCCAAACAAATTAAAGTAAGACATGATTGAATTTTTTATACAATGTTCTTTAATCAGCTGAAGTCTACAAATATATATATTTTACATTTCGAGTAAAAATCTGTCATTGATATTTACTGCACGGTCCAAATGTTCCATCAGTTTGCTTCCATGCAATAAGAAGTCGTTATTTATGCGATATACATTTCGGCCCGGTATTGGCTTGTTATCTAATTCTGTCATAACAGTTTTAATCATTCTAGGATGAGAATAACAATGTTTGCAAGTCGAGCCGCCCGTTACAAGTACCAAATCATCATAGTGTAATTTTAACTCTGCTTCATCCATTCGATTGTCTTGTAGATTACGCATAAACATACGATTATTACATTTGTTCGCGTTTCTTTGATACTCGTTAAACCAAAAATTAATATACATGTTTGGAACAACATGTCTCTTCAATGAACATCCTACATGCGAATCAAACAACGTACTGTATGTAACAAAATTAACATTGATCATTCCCAATGCAAACGGATTGAAACCAGGTATACCACTAAGTGGATCTATCACTGTGTCAGGCTTAAGGTAATCTAATGAATCGTTTTCAAATGGAATGTTGCTACGACCAAACGGATTGAACGAATCCTCTTCAAACATAGTATCCTTCATTTCACATGGTGTGAAAATCGGAATCCACTTTTGTTCGTCGTAACCAGGAACGGGTTTCTTTTTTCCATATACGAAATCGGTATCTAACATTTCTGAACCAATATTACCATGATCTGTAATAATACAATGAGGGTATCGTATACATGGATGTGTCAAGGATGAAGTCATATTACCGGTTTGAACACTTGTTACAAGATTATAAGTTGGGGATTGACAATCATTTCTAGCCTCTGTTGTTGTTTGAGAATAGAAAAGCTTATATCCTTGGCACCGAGAAACCAACAGAGATTCCGTTTCGAAAACTTCAGTTCTATTAAGAACAAATCCTAATCCTAAATGGTATGGTCCAGTAGCGAACAACTGTTTATACATTTGTTCACTGTTAAGTAAATACAGTATATAGTCTACGTATCCGAAAATTTCCTTTGGATATTTGAGTGTTTCGTGGAGTAAGACTTTTAATTGCATACCATGATTTTCCACCCAAGGATACAAACTCGGGTTGTACGTCTGGATATACTTCAAACCATGAACTATCAGATTCTGTGCCCAGCCAACATTTTTGCTTTGTGCACCTGGGCGTAATGCAAAACACAAACTATGTCTAAACTTGTGTGGATCAAGTATGTAATTGGTGCAACCAAACTGTTCCCACATGGTAATTATGTTTGTCACCAACACTTCGTATGTTAGTTTACTTGTCATTATCCATAGTGGTTTTTGATATATATCTTCACAGACATCCTGATAATTTGTTTCGTCTATATTTTGTTTGTAATCTGTCTGCCAGTTGTAATGCATAGGAAATGTTTGTTCTAGGTTTTTAATTGCACGTACGAATTGTTCTTCAATAAAAGCTTTTTCACCACCTTTTGTTGCATGTGATAATTTAAATACCTTACTTAACTTTGGCAGTGCCGATGTAACCGCTTGTCTAAAATCACCCAAGCTATACAACATTTCTGTTAGAAAAGGCAATACATCTTTAGAACTAACGCTTCGAGTGACACCACTCTGGTCCTTGAAATAAACATTTGTCGGAACAACATGTGGGTTAGAATGTCCTTTTTTGTACAGATCATCCATGCATGGTTCTTTGAACTTTATACACAACGGCATCATAAAATCTACCTTAACGTTTTCTCTAAAACGATTCTTTGCCGAAGTATCACCATGATAATAAGCAAAGTCTACTGTATGTATTGCAAATAATTCTGAACCCATCTTCAAAAATTCAACTTTTTTAGTAACATCTTCACCAACGGCCTGCTTTTGCTGTTTTACAAAAAGATTCGTAGAATCCATTTTAATTTTACCATCCGTGATAAATGCCTTTTGTGGATTAAAATCATCAACGTTTACATCACAAACAACAAGAGAACTTTTCAGTTTGGTGTTTCGAGCTATAATATGACTTTGTAACTTGAGTTTTAAATTGTCTGTTAGGATAACAATACCACTAACTGGCAGGTTTTCATTTTCTATTTGAATACTATCTTCACACCTGGCAGGAGACAAGCTATTATCTGTGTTGATTCTCCAACAGTTTGCTATTTCTGCCAATAAAAGTTTTTCCCTTGTTTTACTCATGTATTTGCCTAGTCCAAACGTGTATTTTCTTGTATTATCGAACAGTTTTCTTAATAAAACGAGACGGGTATGGTTTCCACAATCTTTCAATGAACTTGGTAAAGAGTATACTGGTGGTGCACGGTCAAACATTTCCTCTTCGAGTCTTAACTTCAAACCAGCGTGAATACCTTTTTTGGTGTGTTCGGTATGATAATCCATATATTCATAATAACTAAGCAACAAGTTTTCCTTTACAGCACTGGTGTTTTTGACCGAACTAATATCCCCTGCCTTAAGAAGCATTTCAGTAATACCAGATAGTTTTTGAATCAGCTGCTTTTCAATTTTTGCCCCAATCTTCAGACTGTCATGCATTTTCATCTTATGTTCTAAAGTGTAATGACCTACTGTTGGAATGCTCGTTCCAGGTTTCACCCTATCAGCAGCTACACGTTGAGCATATATGTATTTGCACGCTACGGACTTTAGAGTGTCTGGTTCAGAGTCTACGTAAATCTGTTGTACACACTGTCCCAACGGTGTTTCTGATAATTTGTCTACTTGGTCAATTATTTGATCGATGTCAAATACCAATTCTAACTGACGCTGTACTAAATCATGAGAAAGCGTTTTATGTTCTTTGAAATCTTGTACTAAGTTATAAAGACAATGTACGATGTTTGTGTTGAATGCTTCATTATCTCTGTACTGGCCACTAGTTTTATTTTCCTTTGGAATTGTTGAACGATGTATATGTAACATTGACATGATAGAATATAAATAATAACTACAAGCTAAATACAAAATCAGTTAAATATAATTTTTTACTCAAAATTCCAATGTGTAACTTTTTATATATTTATGCATTCAAATTCTGCTGCGTCCTTGTGTGAACAGATATAAGACTATACAAGTATGGTGAACTTCGGATTAAGCAGAGTGTTAAAAAAAATTAAGATTGAAAGGAATCGCAAAAAAGTGCTCAAAAATCGAACATACTTTATAACACAAATGAACGAGTTCTGTACGAATCGTCTGACTGTTAGGGATATGAAAGAAATATTTTTCTATCCTATGACATTAAATACCAACAGTGATATCAAACACAACAAACTGCTTCTCATTCTGAGTTCAGACAACTGTTTTCTTTGCAATGGGGGAATTCAAACGGAAAACAAAAAAGTCATGGAATATCAGCTGAAGTTAAATAATATAAGTGATCATTTCTACAACGAGTGTTACACTCGAAATCAAGAGTATGAAATTACAGCGAATGATGTCTATTCAGAAATAAATACATTACTTACATCTGTCAATATTGCCAAAAACAAAAGATTTAAGATTTCTGCTTTTTTAAACTTTTGGCATAATTGCATCATAAGTGACAACTGGCAAATGTTTGAATGTGCATTAGATACAGACGACTTCGTTCTTATTAAATATAAACTGGTTAAGAAAAAACACAAAAACTATTGTTTCGATCCAAGTCTTTTATTCGGGGCAACTAAAGAAAACTTACAAATAACATTTGATACCGATGACATGTATTACTACTGTACTGTCAGAATCGCCTTAGTGATGAATACCACTAAACCGGCATTTACTGCAGTAAACTAAGTTGTTCTCTGAACTCCTGCAATAGCGCTTTGGTCTTTTTGTTGTTATTGTATTTTAACATCCTTGTGTCAAATTCTCTACTATACATTCTATTTAAAATCAAAGCCAAAAACTTTGGCAGTAGACGACATTTGCTGTTGTAAGCGATTTTGAAAAATTGCCAACACTTTTTTTCGTGTTTTGTTAAAATGTCAGCCCGGGTATATTTCTGTGCTGCATGGGCGTATGCTTCAAATGTAACAAAATCTTTTTCGGTCGGCCTGTTAATATTTGAACAAGTTCGAATCCGTTTCCTTCGAGAGTGCTTTAAACAAGGTTGTTCGTAAATATCTGGTGCAGATCTTTGAAATTCCTCATAAAACATGTTTGGATTGTCTGAAATATAGTCCGAAACATTATAGCTGAAAAAACTGTAATCGTCAAACTGCTTACAGAGATTGCCTTCACTTGATATTTGATACAGTTCACACCCATGGTCATTTGACAGATCAACAAACATAGATTGTAAGAATATTTTCAGCTGTGGAAATTCGTTAAGTGTGTACATGTTCTTTTTCTCTATGTCCAAGGAGAAGCTCATGATTATAGTGTTCTGATAAAGTTAATATCGTTGTAAAGCAACCGTTTAAATTGTTTCCTTCGTCTAGGATTGAAAAACGGGCTGCTATTTCTTTTATCCGACGCAAAAATCCTGACAAATCTGTTTCTGATTTGAGTTCAGTATGAAATTTTTCAATATCTAATTCAAAAGAAGAATTCATTGTAATAAGAAACATTGTAGACAACAGTATTTATAGAAGTGTTCAATAGAAACATTATTTTCTTTTTTTTTCAGATGAATCCAGTGACTTTAGATCAAAAATTCAAATAAAATTGTGTCAGTTTGTAAGATAACAAGATATAATTGAAATTTGTCGACGAGTGACGATCATTCAAATAATCGAAAATGGAACAAGGGCAAGCAAATGTACGATATGTAATAACATCAAATAAAATTTCTTTATATCCACCACTAATGTTTATTATTCGTTTACCCATATGCTTACAATGTTTTTGTGCAAGGTGTCTGTCACACAACAATTGGTTATGTGGATGAGATTCAACGATGTATATCGGGTCTTTAAATGTCTTTGGTTCTAGATCTAATAGTTTATAATCAGAATTCAATTGTAAATTATTCCAGTCATATTTCCGAATACCAACTGAATTGAAGAAAAGTTGGTGGCGGGGAACACAAAGCATATTCATACTGTCGTATTCTTCATAAACAAGATTGTCGTCCTTATCGGCACATTCATGTTCGTCGTTTGATTGTCCAATTTCAAGTATTCTCACTTTAAATGAAACAATGTCATTTCCGAGAGAGTATAAAGTTGTAACAGATATTTCGCTATGTCTCTGTAGTTTGTACTTGGCAACTGAGGAGTAAATACAAATAACGTTATCGGTCAAACTTACAGCCATTACAACATGAGCATTGTTGTAAAATGTACTGTATATACTACATGTTTCTATCGTAAATTCATATTTCCAAAAATGATTCTCGATTAATGCCTTCACTCCAAAAACACTAGGAAGGCAAAATAAATTCATATTGAAATTTCGAATCTTCGTAATATATGTCTGTTGTTTTATTTTCGACGGAGTGGATTGTTAAATGATCCTGAAAGAAATGAACAATAAATAAATTGAAATATCCTTGTGGTTTATTATATATTCTTTTTTCCTTCGTTACCGAATCAATAATGTTGATGTAGTGTGTTAATAGTGATGTTGATTCAGTATTGAATGTTTGTTTTGTCTTTGTGCGTCTCTTGTTGTTTTTTCTACCCATGTACATTTGCTGTTTCCTTGTGTTGCTGTTCGGGCGAGTGTTTGTTCTGTATGTGGTATTTCCTGCATGACTCATTTTTGTACTTTTAGTCTGCAGCAACTGTACAATTTTGCCTATAATGTTAAATACTTCTCGAGATTTCATAGTCTCAAAACATTCCAGATAGATTAGTTTCACCATTTCACATGTTTCACAGTAATCATTTCCAGTACTGAATAATCTAAGAAAGAAAGTTATTAAGGAATCTGTAAATTCATAAATTGTACAATTTGGAAAATTATTCAAAACAACATCAGAACAATGTGCAACAGTTTTGAATTCCGCTTCTTCATTTCTGTACACTAGTTTAACTTGAGGATTGGGATCATCGTCGTTATGGTAAAAGTAAGGAGCGTAGTGATTTTTTACCCACATTAAATATGCGTTTGTACAAAATTCGGTGTCGTTTGAGAAAGATCCACAAACAGTCATTTCGCCAAAATCAGTAATATTGTATGACACGTTTTTAAGGTTGTCATCAGTTATAACAGCCTTGCAAGAAAAGTCGTTGATATTAAACTCTAAATTTGCCTTTTGTATGAGAACTGAAGATTCTTGATCTGGATCGCCTAACAATTCAAAGGCATGCATGTCTAGATCGTCAAAAAATATGTATATATATGGATTAAACTTACAGGGCAAATTTAGTTTAAACAAGTACGTAGTTCCATTTATACCTTTGGATTGCGATATTACTTCTGGTCTGCTGTATTTAGTGAAACGGTAACTAGGTTCAAATACAACGTAATCATTAACCAAATCCTTCGTGGAAGCAACTACTATATAGTGACTGTCTAAAGTCCACTCTGAGAGTTCCGAAATGGAATCTTCACCTTCAGAAGTATACGGCATTGTTAATCGGCTTGAAGTATCTATTATTAATAACCTTACAAACGACAAGATTTGTTTCGAAATATACAAGACGTACAAAAGGTTGCTGAAGAAACGAATATTTGTGAATGAGGTTATAAAAGTCAATTCGGCTATACTGAAACACTTCAGAAAGTCTTTATCGGCAAATGAAATGGCTTTACAAGAGATGAGTTATTTTAATAAACATTTTTATAACATTATTAACGTAATGATGCATGCCATTATTGCATTTATATTAGAATCAGAAAGCAATGGTGTAAATCCTCTGACTTTTATCAATACGAATTGGCCTAGTTTAAATGAGTATTGGCAGAATGCTAAGAAAAACACGGCCCTCGACGACCAATGGATACTATCTACAATAAAACTGCCGGCTGCCAAACAACCTAGTAATTTTAAACTGATATACAAAATGTTTGTATTAGCCTGTGTTATCCAAAAAGTACAAAAATGAGTCATGCAGGAAATACCACATACAGAACAAACACTCGCCCGAACAGCAACACAAGGAAACAGCAAATGTACATGGGTAGAAAAAACAACAAGAGACGCACAAAGACAAAACAAACATTCAATAGGAGGAAGATGGAAGTACCGCCTTGGAACGGTCAGTGACAAAAGTCACCGGGGGTTTAAACCGGTTTATGGGCGCCCAACCTCACCCTTATTCCATCCCCATCCTAAAAGACAAACAGTGTAAATAAACGTATCCCCTCTCCGACTAATCTACAACAACCGCGACAGCAAATACAGTGGTAAAGTGCATGTATAACAAAAAAACATTTAATTGAACATACTGTATCCACCTATCGCTAGTGTACTCAATGATTGAGCTGCAAACAGAGTAACTGTAGAAAAGTAATAAAGGGTACGACAAAAATGAAATAGTACAGATATCCGACGTTCTCCTTCCATTTCTGGATTTAAGAGGTCGCCTTCATAGAGTACTAAACCTTTCTTGTCGGCGTACATGCAAAGAGGCCAGCGTGATTGCCAACTGTAAAAGGGTTCACAACCAAACATGCAGTATGTTGTAATAATACAGGATCATATCCCTTTTTAATGAATTGTTTTATATATTTGATGAACAAAGTGAGAAAATGGGTATGTCCAATAATTCTACGAAGTTTGTAAATCACATCACCATAAAATTCAGGATGTGAAATACCGTGTCGCAAAAGTACCTTGAGATTACATTTGTACTTGCCAATAAGCGAGAGATTTCGATAGTAAAATTTAGAGAAAGTTTTTCTTAGTTTATGGTATCTATATCCTTGTTTAAGCAGTTTTTCAGTTAAAATGAGATTTCGACTGTTAAAATCGTCAATAGATGAACAAGCTCTAGCAAAACGAATAAGTTGAGATATATAAACCCCGTAAGATGGAGCACGGGGAACATCCCCGTCAAGATGAGGAAAATTTACAATATTAAAATCAAAATCATCTCTTTTGTCATATATTTTAGAAGAAATCATTCCATTATTAATTTTAAGGTCTAGGTCAAGAAACGCTGCATAATTGTCGGACGGGTTAGCTTTATTCAATTTGAGTTCTTTAGGATAAATTGTAGGAATCAGAGCATTAAAGAAAGGGTTATCTAAGTTAAAAATATCATCCAAATATCGACAAGTATCATTGAAGGCTTTTATAACATCTTCTTGTGATTGAGGATTCAAACTCAACATGAAATCTCTCTCATAGCAGTACAAAAACAAATCTGCGACAAGTGGTGCACAATTCGTACCCATGGGAATACCAATTACCTGACGGTATATAGCATTCCCATAACGTACAAATATGTTGTCCAAAAGAAAGGTTAGTGCTTCGCAAACTTCTGAGCAAGTCCAATTGGTGTAATATTTCATTTGCTCGTCAGTAAAGAAAGCTTTTTCAGCATTACATGCCAAGAATGATGTTTTTTCTCGGGCAAATACTTTCTGGATCAAGTTAGTAAGCTTATCCTTAATTAAAACATGAGGAAGAGTTGTGTACAGAGTAGAAAAATCGTACGTGCTTACAGTGGATGCAAGATACCTTTTGTTCTTAAGTTTGTTTAAGACTTCTGAAGAGTTCTTAATAGACCAGAAGAGATTTATTCCAGAATTTTCATAAGTCTTATCACAGTAAAATCTTAAATGTTCCTTTACCTTCGTTAAGCAAGAAGTCAAAAGTATAGACAATTTAGTAGTTGTACATGAACTAGAATTTGCAATGAAACGCGCTTTATATGGTTTTTTATGTAGTTTTGGTAACCAATACATAGTAGGAAGTTTATGTTGTGTAATTTTAATATCGGTTCCAAATTGTTCACACTTTTTGACATGGTCTGAAATGATGGTCTTTTCGTCAGTGGTAACTGAAATGTATGACTTGGTATTAGTAATTTCCTGCTTCAAGACATCGATATAATGTAATCGTCAAATAATAATCACATTATTTGATGCCTTATCAGCAGGAACAAAAACGTATTTTGAATGGAAATCCTGTAAACCCTTTTTAAGATGTCTAAATGAAGTTCTAGGTTTAGGTGGAAGAAGGTGTTTATTAGAGCTGTAAAAGGAAATGCGTTTATCAATTATATCAAAAATTAGTTTTTTCCAACAAGAAAGGGCAGTAGACTCAACATGTTCTCTTCGACACCATTTAATACTAAAATTTTGTAAAGCCTCCGCAATCTGAACTCGACAAGAGTTAAAATCTATCAAGGATGGTATTCTATATTTGGGACCTTTATTCAAAAGAGATCGTAGACGTTTATCTTTAATTATCTCAAAATTACCAGTAATCACATGACCAGCCGGAGAATAGCAAAATTTTGAGGTGGCGCAATCTCAATTATCAGGAATATTATCATTAATATTAAGGTCGGCCACAATTTTATTGTAGTTGAAAATTGTATTTCTGATGGGTTTGTTATATTTGTAGCAGATGATAGGTGGTTCTGTATTTTTAAAGTATTTAGGAATAGTGTCAATTACATTTTTGTCTCTAAAAATACTTTGTAGGTCAATAAAATCAATACCTTTATTAATAAAAGGAATTTTCAAGAAGAATCTTTGGTGTTCAGATAATTTGTCGATGTGCGGTCTGAGAACAGATATCCTAGGACTTAGATTACCAGATTATTCGCATCTTCCCATGTTTCAGTCATTGTATACAAGGTATTGTAAATGTTGAGAAAATATAACGAAATAAATATATATATACAGTTACAAAATGCATGTAGTTTTTTCTCGACGAAAGGTTTGAACAAAAACATGACAAACAATTTTGTTACAGTTACCTTTATTGACGAAAGCTTACATGAAATGCCAGTTGCCTTGATATACGACAGTGTCATCAATGCTTACAAAGGAAATGTAGAAGTTGAAAACTTCAAATTCCCTTTACTTACTAATCTAATAAAACTACAAGAGATAAATACTGCGTTCAGAAGTACTTATGAATTTATGTTTTCGAGCAATGAACAGTCAGTTATAAGAATATTCCTTTACAAAGAAAACCAAAAGATGTACAGCGACAAACACAAATGTGTAAGGCTGAATGAGGATTCCTTGTATAAAATCCTTTATGACAACAATTGCGATGAATCAATACTTTACTTTGACGGAAATAATTTCGATTACCTTTATCACAAAGATAAATCAAAACATGGTTTATGGAAAATGATTTGCAATTTCTGTACATCCTTTCCGGTAAAATTAGTTTATATATTAATACTAACTTACAAAGCTCATACAATTTATACCTGGTTGCATTCGATGTTCGATGGAGGAATTTGATGGATTAATTGACAATCTGGCAACTTGAACATTGGTAGACTACAACCCTCTGATATTTTGAATATTGTTTGTAAAATGTACTGTTTTAGAAATAAATCTGTTTCATATGTAAAACTCTCGTTGATAATATTACAGAAGTCATATATTCTTGCAAACCTTACAATTGCATCTATTATGTGTTCTGTGTAAACACTGACGTCGATTTTACCACATACCTCTTTTGGCCTAACGTTTAAAGTAGGAACGGCAGTTTTGACAAGAAGAACTGGGTTTTCTAAATCTTCAACAGAATATACAAAGTTTTGCCCTTGATGAAGACCATAATAGAAATAGTCAGATGGTTTGAGTTTCTTCTTTAAAGAAACATAAAAGTCAGTTTCGTCGATCGAAACATGGTTTTGTATTAGATAAGGTATATCAACTGATTTAAGAATTGGATTTTCACTCAGATGCAATTTTCTCTTTTTGTGTTGTAATTTTTGCTCTCGGGGATCACCCCCTTTCAGAATTTATTATATAACCCATTAACAATTTTTTGGGCTGCTGCGAACGGAGGGAATGCCATTCCTCTTAGAACTGGATTGTGTGTACGTACATCTAGTCCGATAAATGTTGTCGGAGTTTTCATTTTCCACTTGCAAAGTTGGTGTTCAATACGTAAATGATATCCATCGATGGGAACATGCAATGATGATGAGTTTGTAAAGAAACTATCTTTACACATTCCAAAAATGCGATTTCTGTTTAGGGTGTATGTCTTAAACATAACGAAAACCATGTCATTTAAAGATGTGTAAAACATTTCTGGGTAAAGATGCTTTCCCATACCAAAGAGTGCTGATATGATTGATTTTATTTTGGGTAATTTGTTTTTATTTTCAACTAATCTCATAAATACACTTTTCATGCCTACGTCGTTAAAATAACGAACAATTGTTGATGCACAAAAGTCCTTGAAATCATGCACATAAATAGTATTTTCGTTCTCCGGTAATTTTTCCAGATTCATATAAAGAACACCCTTTTTGCGTAAAAACTTTTGCCTTGAAAATAGTTTGTTTTTAGATACAACTGAAAGCCGTTTCAACTGTGCAGCTTTTGCCCGGGAAAGAAATAGGATTCGTTTCATTCTGTATTTTGTATGTAATTGTCTTCGCAACTTTACACTATTTGTTCGAATATCATATCGATCATATGTTTTCAATAATCGTTCAACTTTGCCTAATTTGTTACAAGTATTCAATAGTTCTCCTTTATTTGACAACAAAATAATCTGCCCGTATTTAACATATAATAGTACAGAATCGTCTTCGAATGTTGTTAATCTATCCATGTTATTTCGATAGACTGCAGAGTAGCTAAATCTGGGTTCAAAACAAATTTGTCGTAATAAAATTTCCATTCTTGGATTTTCGGTACAAACCACAAATTCAGACTCATCTTCTATCAGTTGTTTAACAAGTCCATTATTTCCATGGTTTATAAAGCAAACACTTGCCGAATTCGGAACATGTATCTGTTTTTCGTTTCTTATAGTTATGGTCTTGAAATATGTCAAACGAATGAAACTTCGTAGAGACTGCTTGTATGAATAATCGATTTGGCCTTTGATAAAACACTGTAGAGGATCGTCGTTTGTTTGCAGGCCATTCCAAGGTCTGCGTTTTGATGACAGTCGTACATCTGAATCATACTCCTCGAAATTAAAATCTGAACAAAACGTTGTGTAATCACATGGAACCTTATTCTGAGATGACTTTATGCTAGTGATGCGATTTAAAACAGATGAATCAAGCTTTGCAGGCTCTATTGTTACTTCATCTTCAAATGGAATGGGTATCTGTTGAAGAAAATCCCGAATAGATATACGTTGTTCTCCTTTACAATTAGTAACTTTCGACAAACAATATTTACACAGATATGTATTTTTGTTCCGGATCAAAAGAATAAACAAATATGCAACTCTATTGTTTTGGTTGATATACTCAAAGTTTATGAGATAGGAATGAACGATTAATGCATTAGTATGGTAAATCGTCATAGTCGACTTCTGTGTCTTGATCAAATATATTCAACAAGTTTACTTGATCGTTGTAATTTGATGTGTCTTCTAAATCTTGCTGAATTCCTTTGTGACTCAATTCGCTATCTGGATTATATCTTTTATACTTGTCTACCAACGTTATTACATTATTATCACCTGTGTGTATGCACCAATATTCTAAAAATATTTGCAAACTTGATAGATCTATATTTCTTATATGTTCCTTAATAAAAGCATATCCAATAGCAAATGCAATATCCTTGGGATTTTTACAATATCTGTCTAATGTTGAACTGTCAAAATCTCCTAACCCTAAAAGGTACTGTTTTAACAAAATTGGTTTATAACAATAGTTCACAAGTAAATTCATTAGACGTCCGTTAAAATCAGTATGTTCAGTACGATATTGGTATCGAACTACATCTTGTAAACGAGGTGTTAAAGTCAACTTTGTAGGTATGTAACTATGCCTATCTACAAGTCGTTTCTCTGAAACACATTCAGCAACAAAGTGATTCAATTCTTGTATTGCTGGTGTCGTGAAACTGTTTTCATTACAATATAAAATCATATCCTTAATGTAAACACCGTCTGATGTTAAAACATACGGCACAGTATCTTCGCCTGTATTTGTTCGGCCAATGACAGTGTAAATATAATCAAAATCAACGGCATTTTCTTTGTATTCCAAACTGTCAAGAATAGCTTGTTGGAGTTGAGCAATAGGTTCTTCACTCAGATATACCATATAATAAAACACACCATCCCGTTTATATATAATTAGGTAAATTATACTACCGCTGAGGGCATATCGATTTTCTCTTTTATCTTTGCTGAAAATTGTGTTGTTCTTGTTTCCTGAGACGATATTTTCGGCTATAGTTCGCACAGGATCTACTTTTGAATCAAAGAAATTTGATGATTGTACAAACAAATTGTCTGGTTTGCTTACACGACCTTGTAAACAGACACCCATACTTAATCTTTTAGTATTATACTGAATGCTACATGATGAAGTGCCTATCATTTGTAAACGATTTGACATTTTTGCTAAATCGTTCACTTGTTGAAAGGTCTGTTTCAGTTCATCGTAATCAATAAGACTCATTTCGCTTGCTGTCATTTTATGATGTTTTGCAATTTGTCTGTAACCATCACTGCAGCTATTCAACAAATGTAACAGATCTGGCAGAAAATATGTTGTTAAGTCATCGCTGCTTATTTTAAAATGCCATGTTGAACGGGAAGGTTCTGTATGTACTCTGGCAATTAAAAGTCCATTTACGTTAGGATTATTAATGTCTGAATAATATGAAGTATTGCATATCATATAATCTGGAGGGTAAGCAAATTCAGTACTAGCTGCTGTATGATATTCCATTTTTATTCTTCACAAAACAAAACACTATAACATTTAAATACAGACAATATCATGTTTATATATTTTTGTTTTCAAAAATATCCTTCGAGTGAAACCAACTTGTTTACATGAAAATGCGGTTGGTTTGTATTCATGTGTGGTAAAATAGGTTCAGCAAGATGTCGGTCTTCATCTGTATATAAAACAACAAAATTTATTCCTGGATAAATTGGTTTAAACGATGAATTTTCTTGTAGCAGATGTATAGTTATGTCGTGCTGCTTAGAGCTTGGAATATACCTTATATTTTTTTGCAAAGATTTTACAGACATCAATAAAACCTTGTGTGTTGATAACTCTTCAAAGGTATTTTTCAACTTAGAAACATACTCATTTTTTAGATAATCATTTGGAGAAGAAGCTGATGTTATTAATCTAAAGAGTTCAATAAGATTATCAGCAATAAAGGTGTCATTTAAAAACACGATGCATGGTTTATTTTTTACTGTTGCAAGACTATCCAATGTTTCATATGTTATCACCAGATCGAAACTCCCAAGACATTGAGGATTTAAACTTGCTTCATATTCGTCAATAGAACAGGACAGCGTGTCTGGTGGATTTTCCCCCACGAGTTTTTCCAATACTGGTTCGGGATTATCAGAATTCAATAAAGACATTAAAGCATTTGTAACATTACTGTCTTTTAATGTCTTCAATAAGAAGAACCCAAACACATTTTGAGTCTTATAATATGCAATGATAAGTTTATGAAATCTACATATAACAGTATCGTCATTACAATATACATGATCTTCCAAATGGTATAAATCAGAAAATGTTTGTGATTTCATGTTTGGAATATCAACAGTAACCACAAACCTCTTCATATATATATTTATTTGCTCATTTTACGTGTTTTACTGTAAAACTATTGCGTATGAAATGTCGAAATAGCTCGTTGACCAAATGTTCACTGTCATTAATTTGCAGACCGGCTTGGATAAGAGGGTCGTCAGAAGAATCGTCGTTTTGCATATTTTCCTTATGTACTGTGCTTCCATTAACGCCTAAATTTGATTCTTGGGGTTGACTTTGAATAGGTACACTTTGAACATTTTGTACCGAGTTTGGTGGTTTAACATCAACATTATGATGTTGTGACAATGCTTGTTTTATTTGTGTTTGATCTATAGCATGCTGACTAGTAAATTCTTGATTATTCGGTTGATTCTGCGAATACATATTGTTCGCTTGTGGGTGAACTATTGTTTGGCACATGTTTTGCTGAGAGTTTCCCATACCATAATTTGGATATGATTGTGCATTCTGTACATTAGTTGTTGGATTTTGATTATAGGCGTTACTTTGTAAAATGTTCGAACGATTTTGAGTATTGTTTTGAAAAGGTGTACTGTCGTACTGTTGTGGCATTTGCTGGTTTACAAGATCCTTAAATATGGTTGTCTGTGCTGCTAACAATTCAGACTGCCACTGTTTTATTTCTTCTTTAAATTTACTCATTTCATCTCGCACATTTGCATTCTTGTCTTGCTGTCCAGACGCCACACTGGAAAATGTTTGGGATGCATGCAAAATAGGTTCATCATTCAGTCGAGATTTTTTTGAGCTGGGTTCATCTTGAAAATTACCAGGTCGTTTTTTACCCCTTGTCTCACCCAAAACTGAAGCAAATTTAGTCAGTACATCTAATGCCTCAATCATATTGTTATTGTCTGCCATAGCTGGATATTTGCCTATTAATGCCGAATTTGAAATCCTTTTAATAGTTTTTTTCTCGCAGTCTTTTCCTGCTGTTATGAAATCTGTATCAATCTCGTCACACAACAAAATATCTTGAAATAGCAAAGTATTTCTTTCACTTGCGAGCTTGATAGTGTTGCGTGTATAACAAGCTAGAACAACGTAAAAATCTTTTTCATTGCTCGTGTATTGCTTAGATTTATGAATATTGTCAAACTCATAAGTAATTAATGTTCCCCTACGTGCCCCAACATCAACTAACGCCACATGTTTAATATAAAGTGATTTCATATTATGAGAAAGACTAAAACATGGTAAACACGATTTCAGATACAGGAACGGCGATGGTGTAGCCTGTGTAAAATAACGAGTGAAATTTTCATTCATGACATATTGGGCTTCTAAAAATGCAACATTATCAATAGTGGCATTACAATACAGACCTTTATTATCTATCAGCAAATCAGAAACAAATCCGATTGTCAAGTCAACTCTATAATTTATATGAGAAATAACAATTGGTATTTGTCTCTTTTTATTTAGTTCAACAATTCTCTTAGCTAATGTTTTGTTAATACTATACTGCTCAGATGATTCACATATATCAAACAGAGCTAAATATCCAGATACTTTTATACATGAATACATTTTGAGAAATATTCAGAGTAAAATCGTTTTCTTAGTTCTACTTCTATATGTTCCAAAAGTGCCGATGGTACACAACACTTAATTTCTACACAGAATTCTTTTTCTGATCCGTTGTCTCTACTCATGTATAAATAAAATATATGAACGTTGATTTCTGCCTGGTTTCGATTACTGTCATAGAAAACAAGACACTGACCAAGTAATTGTTTTCCTCTGACTGATGTCAAAAAGTTCACATATACTTTTTTTTCGAGACTTTTAAAATTGAAATGATATATCTTATTCTTAACAAAATCTATGACATTTATTTTGCAAGTTTGTGTGTATGTATCTAACAGTTGTCTCATCAAATGCTCACTCAACCAGTTTACTTTTGGAATACCCGATTTTGTATTTGGAATGTATATATCTGGAACACTCTCACTTAATATTATATGCCTGTATTTCACTGCATTTTGTATCAAGTGTTCGAAGTCCGAGAAGGTAAATTCTTGATCAACAGATAAGTTTTCTGGCGTCAGCGTAGTTTTCACCTCAGCAATGCCTATAGCGTTCACAACATTATCGTATACTTTTGGCAATCTTTCAAACGCATCGTTTTTATTTAGGACCAGATAATCTGGCGTGGCACCAATACACGGTATACTACGCAATATTAATCTGCCAGATGGGGTAAAGAAATAACAACCTTCTGTTTGATTCAGATATTTAAGCAACAAAGCTTCACCTAATATGCCACGTTGCATTTCCTCTGTCATAACCGTACCAGTGCGATTTTTAAGCGGCAAGTGTAAATCTGTTGACCAATATTTATCACGGAGGAAAGTCAAATCAAATATGTTTAATCTTTTACATCGTGTATTTATCCAGTTGATAATTTCATCATTACCAAAAAAGTGAATCTTGCTACCGAGCCACAATTGTTGGTCTAGTTTTGTTTCTGTAAATATTTTAATAGCAAAGTCGTTTACAGTGGAACATGATTCCAAGTGTAGTGTCTCAGACATATCTGAACAAGCCGATTTCAGATCTTCGAAAAGTTGTTGAACAAAGTCTTGAATGTTTGAATGACCATATGTTTCGAAAAAGTATTTGCAGACTGTATCTTCTTTCATTTTCAAACAAATGTGTATGTTTAACAAAAAGTTTGCTTATATACACCAATTCATTCTTGGAATTATTTTTCATTAATCGTCATTCTTCTTTCTACCACGACTTAAGCTCCTCTTAATAAATCTCGTTATGCTACGATTTCTTGACCTCGATCTTTGTCTTTGCTTCTCACTGCTTGGTGGATTTGAACATTTTTCTTTATCTATCGTCAAGTCTTTTTTTGTATCTTTACTCTGGTTTTGTCGTCTTTGTAGTTCAATTTCATATGCGTTCTTATTGTAACTTGTGAATAAATCAGGTAATTTCTGTAAAAAGAGTTTTACTTCAGTCATACCAAATTTCTCAGCCAGCTCAATCATATTGTGAAGTGACTTTACCGATTTCCAGTCGTTATAATCCTTTGTTATACCCAAGCATTTGTACTCTGGTAAATTCAACATTATTTCAAATAGATTTTCAATTTCATTCATACTATATTGACCTTCAAGTCTGACAGATTTAGTTCGAATGTTAGTAAAGGCTTTCACTAAGAGAGCTGGAAACGACTTTTGTTGACCATTAACATTAAACATAACTGTTTCTGGATTCTGTTTGATAATAGCAACAGCTTTAGGCCATAAATGAAGCAACGTGTCATATTTTTGTTTCGTGAAAAGGCGATCTAAAGCCTCTTCCTTATTTACTCTATTAAAATCACTGAAGTCTGTCATTGTTTAAATATATTAGATAAATACAGTTTTATTTGCTTAAATATTTATTTTTTCACAATTTGTCAAACACATTGAAAGGTTTTTTAGTATTTATGCACTATTGATACAAACAACATGTAATGAATATCACAAATGAACGACAGTGTCAATATGACAATAAAATGCATTCTGTTTGTGATTAGTATTATATTTACTTCACAACAAACCACTGCATATCGAATCGACAAAGGTTTATCAAATGGAACATATGATGAAACCAATGATGAGTCTTTACAAAAATATACCACAGTTCTAACGTCATTGGTTACTACTACTTATACTAATGCTGAAAGTACACCTATACAAGAAAACAAGAGTTTTCACACTGACTTAATTGAGATGACCAAACAATCGCTCGAAACTGACATAATGATCACGACAACTAAATCAACACCTGAAAAGTTAAATGAAAAGCAGTTATTCAAAAAAGTATCTATGTTTTTTATTGGATTTGCAGGAATCCCATTTGCAGTATTACTCTTCTTCGTTTTGTTGAAGACCATGTACGATAAAAGAAATAAATGTTCAAAATAAATGTCCTGTTATAACCAACCATCTTTCCTTTGTGCTTTGTTGATCACTTCAATCATGGATTTTGTTTCATGGGCGATTGGCTCATATCTTTTATCAAATATTTTGCTAGCGACTAATAAACTATCTGGATTAGATGTCCTTGTCAACGCAACTATCATGTCTTCAGCTCTGCTTTCTTTTAACAACGCTAATATTGGATTGTGTAAAGTAAGTCCTTGTGTAGAATCGATAGTACTACAAATATGTAATACTAAAGGTATGAAATTGAAAAACGATTTATCGTTTAATTTCCGAATAAGGTTATTAATCTGTGTAGCATCATCAACATCTTCTGAGTCATTATCACATTCTTCCTCGTCATTTTCATACTCGTTTCTTTTTCGTTTGAATTTATTGAAATTTGGTGCCTTGCTTCGTCCTTTACCCGTTTGATTTTCAGTTGTATAATTTTCACTGATTTCATGTGTGCTGACAGATTTTACTTTTGGATATAACTTTAAATACAAACAATCGTAGTATAGAAGATACATAACAGTAAAATCCAATTCTTTCTTATTACGTGGTTTTCTTACTTCTGCATCCAATAATATGAATGAGAATACATCTTTAGGAAGCGCAATGTATGTTCCACCGTGTTCGTTTGTATAATTGAATATCTTTTTATTGACTTTATCTAGAATAGTCGCATGTTGCAGAAGCGCTTTTAAGGAAAACAACTCTTGGATAGATACTTGTTTGTCTTCATCAGAATTTTGATTCTGAATAAGATTTAGGCTGTTCACAACACTTTCAGCTTTGTCAGAATATATATTTTCGATCAAATATTTTGCACATTCAACAAAGAAATTTACACATGAATTTGAACTTCTATTGCTCAACATACACGTTTGCAACAAGTCGGTAACATCAAGAAATTGCTTGAGAGTTCCTGTGAAACTTAGTATGTACAGAATGTGATATTCGGTCAACAGATATCGGAATCCTTTTAAGCAAGTTCTATATGTCTGATAAACGTTACATTCATGTTCGAATATATTGATCTGCTTCTTTACGTTTGTCCAACTATCATCATATGTTTCACTTTTGAATTTGACATTAATGCTATTCTCTAGGTTTGAGAAGGAAGGCTGTTCTAATAAAGTATAAAAATATTCAGGTATTTGCACGACGTTGTGGTCGTTTTGTTTAAAAACGTTTTTCTTGTACAATTTTAGATGTTCGTGTTTCTTTGCAAGTCTAAAGTATGATGGTTGAAAGAGTGGATTAAAAAAATTAGCTTCGTCTGTGACAAAGACATTGTTAAATTTTTCCTTGAGTGTTTCATTGACAGACATTCTCATCTCGAGTTTACTTATAATTGTTGCTAGCGTTGTGTTGTTGTCCACATTACCACTCGTCACTCGCCGATTATCTTTGAACAATTTAATTTTTATCCCACGTCCCTCTTCGATCAGCTGTTTCATACAAGGCTGGCCAAGAAATGTTAAGGCACTAAAAGGTGTGTAATCATCAATGACTCTGCTTTGAGTAGATGACCCTACTAAAAACAGTGTCGGTATAACATGTTTCCATGCTTGGGTGTTATACTTAACATGCATATAGTAATAGTAAAATAAAAACAAAAACATCATGTAGTCTGCAGTTCTACCAGCCTCTTCAAGCACTACAACATCAAACAAAAGAATTCGAGGAATTTTGTTGCCTTGACCAATAGAGTGTATATATTCGATGACCTTTTCATGAAGATTTCCATCAGATACTTTAGTTTGGCAAGTTTGACAACATTCATCTCGGTACTGAATATAAGTCTCTGGTGACAGTTTACCATCATTTATTTCAGTAACAAACATTCGGTCACAAAATGCTTTACATCCAGCGTACATAGTTTCAAGGTATTCGTCATAAGTGGCAAACGTTTGTCTATCCTTCCTCACTCTAAAAACATTACTTCCAAGTATTTTAGACTGTTCGGGGTTGATGTTATAAAATGAATGAATTGTTCTGAAAACTTTTTTCTTGCTACCAGCGAAAAGCATAGAAGACCATAATGTATTTTGAAGATTTATTCCAGCTGGATTTGTTGGAGCATAAAACATAACTCTATTTCGATTTGCAATGTGTTTCAAAATGAATGTCTTCCCAGATCCAGCATGTCCCATGATAGCTACAATAGCATGAGGAAATTTGGAATATGTTAAGCTGCATTCTTCGTCTAGATAACTAGAGTTAGAACCCTCAATCATCCATTCACCTATGTCGGGGAAGTGTGTCTTCAAAGCATTTATGGTTTGTGTAGATGGTTTTGCTTTGGATAAAAATGCGTCCAGTTCATGTATAATGCCTATATCTCGTACAAGATAGTGTAACATTTTACTGGGTAATACTAAATTTTGAACTATTTAAATGGTTATAAAGTAATGCGAATATCAACTCAATGTGTAATCATGCGGACTGACAGGACTAAAACCTTCATCTCGCAATATTGTATACTGCGGTTTGAAAAATGTAAAGCAAAAAGAAAGGAAAAGATCAAACGTTTGAAAAAATATGTTCGACTTCGAAAATTGAAACCTTTGTTACACAATCAAAATGCATCTGATCTTGTGACAATGTGTACTGATCAGTTTTGCGAAACACTATCCGATAATAGAAATAGTATGAACGATTCCAAATCTAACGATTACCTTTTGGATGTGTTAAATAAGAAGAGAGAGTTAATCATAGACTGTATCGCAAAACGACAACTAATAAATACAAAGAATTCTATTTTATCTAGAATCAGAAAAAGGTTCTTAGTATACAAGAAAAACTTTCAACCTAAACAAGTTGTTCCTTGGAAGAGTGATCTTCCATTGAAGCCTAACTTAAATAATGATGTATTTTTTCATTGGGATATTGTCAAGTTAAACAAAATGAACTTATACGATATTTATTACAAAAACTTTAGGAAACTTCTTCCAGATTATGAGGTTTTAAATGAAGCGACATTTTGTTTTAAAGTGGCACAGCGTTTAAATAAATTAGTATATTGCATCAATGCCATCGATTATGGTGAATACAATGCTTTGAACTTTCTTTTTGATATATACAGAGTTCAAAAATATGACTTTTCAAGCGTTATTAAGGAAATTACCAATGATGATACATTACCATCACCAGACGCGGCAGTACTTCACGACAATGTGTTGCCGGTATTTAATCGTATCAGCTACTTTGATTATAACGACATAACCGGAGAATTAAAACCATCGCTCAACAATGCACTTTTTGTTTTTCGCCAAGAATTATATCCATATTTAGTCACAGAATACCTACTACTTAGATTTTTGCTTAAGTACACTCCAGACGTTGTACGTAGTAAAATCCTTCAATACTTAAAAACTAGATACACTAGTTGCACAGCAGTGCAGAATATATGTCAAATATATCCCGGAACATTTACTGTTCTGTTCACTCTTTATATTGATCGAAACAATAACATTGATCTGAATCGTGTATTGGATATACTCCTAGATGTAAATCTATCTGCATCTACCAATGACTATACTAGAACAACGATGCAATTAAAAGAATTAAGCCGCATACTATGCGAAATCATTTATAACATTGAACAAGGCAAGATCAGTATAAGTGATAGAATTCAGAATTCTTTAATGACGAGATATTGTTTCTTTACTTACAATTATTTAGTAGAAACGCCTTCGATGAAATTGAAAGAAAGTTTGGATAGAATGCCGTACATTGTAAAATGATCAAAGAATAACATTTGTGCTCAAGTGTGTAAGGTTTAACAATCCTTCCAGTTTTTTCGCTTCATACAATAGGATTTGTTGGTGTATATCAATATCACAAGGGTTTAAAATTGGATGCATCGATCCATCCAACATGACATGAAACAGCAATCTGAGTGTTGCAGTGAACCGGATAATTCTTATTGTGTCAGTACCTTCATAAGCATTACTGTCGAAGTATACTTGAACTGATGGTATATCTTCCACTTTTATTTGAGTATAGAAAAACACACATGAGTTTACTTTTAATAAAAATTGAAAGTAACCATCGTGTTCGTATACTTTTATATTGCCATAATTGAAGTTTTGTAGATCTGAAAACGGATTAGAAACAAGATTTGTTTCAAAACTTAAATCATTGACATATTTTCTCACTGAACAATTCAGCCACTCTTGTAAGGAAATTGATATCTTTTCAGAAAGTAAGTAATCTACAATTTGATTTTCAAACATCAAGTAAATTACGTGATGAGTCTTCTCGGTGGAATTTATTTGCGATATTAAACGACCTATTTCACTACCAGATATATCAATTTTCCGTTTTTTCCTTAAACGTTGTATATTCTTTTTCACAGTTCCAGCTGGATAGATAGCTAATACTTGAAAATATTTATCGTTCAATCTCAATAGAAACATGAATTGGTTCACATCGTTTATTTCAGCAGTCGCTAATTTGGCTTGATTTGATGGCGTATACAGAAATTTTGAATGGATTTTACAACGGTTGCTATAATAATCTCTGATCACCAAGTTAGAACTTGAATCATACAATGGTAAAGGATTGATAACTGTTACAAACTTATCAAAATCATAACTTTCGAAAACGACTGGGTACACATGATATTGGTTATACATTAACATAAGTTTCTTCTCCTGAATATATCTTGACATTGCCAATGGTGGAACATATATAGGTTGTTCTACTGGAGGATACAATTCATATCCGTCACAAACGTTTGTCAACATTCCATGACTTTCTTGAAAGAAGTACTCGGTTGTATAAAACAATCCCTTAAGTTTCTTGTCTGAAAGTAACTTGCTAACGTCACCGGCAAGACTTTTCAATGAAATTGCTCGAAGAATATTACTCACTTTTTGTTTGACTGTCGGAGAAGTAATGTGTATCTTTAGGAAAGAACATAAATGATAAAGAATCATCAATTTAAAAACCGTTGCAAGTGTGTTCTGATCATCGGTTTTGTTAGTATCGCCAAATCGAAAGGTTATATTCGATTTAGAATAAAAAAGTGTATAAGCCTGTCCGCGAGATAACCGTGATGTGCAAACTAGTTTTTCTTTTGGGTTTGCAACAATAAATTTATCACAAATAAGTGATCTTTCCAAAACAGGAATATAAATAATCATATTATTCTGAGAACTACTTTATAAACTTCCTACTCAAATATCAAAATATTTTACAGACAATTATGGACACTGCTCAGCGTTACCATGAAGTAATATTGTTTCGGAATGATGATAGAAAACATGAATACGTCGATTTGTTTCATCTTCTTTTGACAAGTCATGGTAAACCAAGGAATAAAATGATCCATTCACTCGTGAACACAATGATAATTTTCTTCATTAACACATTTCTTGTGATGACATGCTTGACTGGATATAATGAGACAAATATGAACAGGCTATTGATCAACTATTCACCAGATGCCACACAGTATGTCGATGATAATACATTATACACGGTTGTAAAACAGTTCAAAAATTTGTTTTGGGCTAAGTCTCATCTAGTAAACTGGAGATTATATACACGTCTACGTGCAATTCTGTTTAATAAAGTACCTAATAATATTATATCAATAGCGGACATTACCATGGCGGTTATCTACATGAATGCGGTAGGAATCATTCGTATCAATCCTATGTATTTTACCAATACATTACATGGTAAACCCTTTGTTGTCAAAGACGTTATAAGCCAATACTGGTTTTTGAATGGATTAAGATACAGAGAAGTCTTTGAGTATAAATTCTCTGAAGTTGACTTTTTTGAACGGCGAAAAAAAATATATTTAAAACAGTGTTCTGAAAGTTTAAGTTTGAACAAATCACCATGACCGTCCTATCGGATCTTTTCTTCACCGACTCTAGGAACGACCAATACCAGGAAATAGCTCGACACTATTATGAATACTGGATGACACCAAATAATATAGAAAAAGTAATCGAAATTCCTATTACAACATGCAAAATATGCTCGCTTCCTAACACAGACAGTGTTTCTGTTCTGGGACTATACTATGATTCTATGCCCTATCATAAGTTAATTATATTGGATGCGGCAGTCGTCTGTATTATGTCTATGCTTGATCCAGATCAACTCAGTCTTGAATGTAAAGACCTACATTTCCAAATCGAAAACATTAACCCAGATGTAATAAGAAATCATTTCTTTCTAAATATTTGCGACGAGAAAGAAAAGTCAATGAATAACTGGGATGAGATAGAGATACTTAAGTCGGTTATGCTCGGCCTAAAAACAAATACAATCCACCTGCGCCAATATGCAAATCTAACAAAGCTTTTGAAAAAAGAATGTACCGGTACATGCAACACATTTATGTCGGGACAGCATCAGGACATAATTGAAACTCGACACAAAAATGAATCTGATTCCGATTATTTTATAAGTGAGAACAACAAACATTTAATGACCAAGAAACACAATAAAAACAATACTGCAGCAAGAATATCTATCCTTTATGATATTCTTGATTCTTGATTACTACACTCAAAACAATGGTTTGATATCTGTATGTTCATAATATTTTATATCTTCGGAATCATTTACAACTACTGTATCTGCATTGTTGTAATAAAGATCATTATCATCTGTATAGTCAGGTTGTTCTGAATTTTTCTCTTCCTGTTCCAAATGTTGTCTTTCTTCTTCAACTTCGTCTATGGTTTTGATTATAACTTTATCAAAAGTAACTGACTTTTTAAGATCATATTCAATAGGATCACTTGGCACAGAAGGCAGTATATCTGTTACCATTTCATCAATATCTAAAGGTTCGCGTTCTATTGTATCAAGAATAGAATCATATTCAGTTTTTTGACTAGCTTCGTTAATGCGTAAAACAATATCTTCACGTACTTCGCATAGGTCTTTTTCTGTATCAATCATATTGTCGATTATAGGATTTATCCTTTCTAAAAGTGTTTGGTTTGATTTTATTGTTTTCGAATATTGTTGCATCAGCGCCAATAAATATTTACGATGAGCACCACACAATTTCTTATCAGCAACAGCCATTGCAAGTTTTTTATGAACTGCTTCATAATGCATTTGTTGGATTTCATGAGGAAATAGGCTAGCTAAATGTTTGTCTTCAGTCAAAGCTTTACATTTTGCTTCATTGATGCGTGCTTGTAGTTTCAAGTTCAGGTAATTTCGAGCTTGAGATGAATTCATATTTTTTTAAAATTAATAGTCGGTTAGCTTTACCATTACCTTACACGGTAGGTTTAATAAACAGATTCTATACTTGGGTCAACAGAATCAAACAAGAAATTATTTGGCTAAATATTTTTTTATTTTAGTTTACTCCAAAAACAACTACTTACTCAATCCCTTTTCTTGATACGTTTGTTTATATAACTTTATAAACTATGCTTCAGTTAAGTCAATTAATCGTTCTGTTATACTCTGTATTTTGTCTCTCCAATCACTTGTCTTCAATTGTGTCTCACGATATGTTTGGCAGGCCAGTTTCTGTTTGTACGCATCTGCTAAATCGGTAGGAAAACCAAGTATAGACAGTTCTTTCTTCCAAGCGGTCATCACTCTGTTTTCATCTACAACATTCAGTATGTCATTAAAATAGAAATTCAGCTTTTCGTATTTATCTGTCATGAGACAGTGGTGGTCTTTCTGTCCAGGATAGTCGTTGATACAACCTTCACATTTCTTGTAAGCAACGTAATTGATGTTTAGTAACATCTGTTCTGCATAACAGTAGTGTAAAATGTGTTCTAGGATGTCCATGTTCAAACTATGTTCAGCGATTTTGTTTTCCATCGTATTTCAAATTCAAGTGATGGTATACTTTTCAATTCAACCTTTATATAGCAAAATGTGTGATGTTTGAATTATTTTCTCAAATTGACAAATTTGAGAAAACGATAAAAAAAAGTATTTAAGGTATAATTTTAATTGTGTATCCTGTATTAAAATACCGTTTATCCATGGCGCAATCGAACACATATTCATATGGGTGTTGCGTGTGCATCTGTGGTAACACTGATGATAAATTCAGGCAATATCAAGAAAATTCAGATTCGTTCACAGTCAGTATTCATCGAGACGTTGATCTATATATAAGGGCATTCTACTGGAAGTTAGACGACCTTATTACAAAATTCATTCAAGATATGCGAGAACAACCGATCGAAGATCAATGTGAATTCATAAACAAAATACCTCTTGTAAGCAGTGAAATGGAAACAGATATTCAAATAGAAAATATCAAAGTACCAAACCTAATGATGAGTTACATATTGGATCTTCTAACATGGGCCCCTGCAAGTGTTTTGAGAAAAATACAAATCAACCCAGGCGTAAGTCCAGTTCATCACGAGTTACATGCGTATTACAAAGAGTGTTTGGAAATACGATCTGGTTTGTTTAATATCGACCAAAGCTATCGAGCACCTCATATCGTTCTTTCATTGTCGGATAATTTAGAAACATTCGTACAATACTTTAATGGAAGTCAATGGTGTAATTTGCCAGTTCATGAACAAATTCAAGCATTTGTATCGTCTATTGAAGAAGGAAAGTGTGTAATTATTGACCACGAACTTTGGTTCATTTACAAAGGTAACCGTCTTTTCAATATTCATTTATTCAAAGACAGAAAAGTAAAATATTTTCCTCTTCCGCAACACACACCTTCTTCTGTGCAACTGTGTAGCGACGGTAATAGTTTGATATTACTTTCCAAAGATATGGAAATTGCAGAGGTGTATCCAGTAAAGTATTCATTGTTTGACTTCAAAGTCAGTAAATGGTATAGTCTTTTACCAAATGAATATCAGAAAGTTCATTCCAACGAACACTTTGATATATTTGATATTCATCTCAGAAAGCAGGGACGACTGTTTAAAGCTATGTTAGCTAAAAATAAAAACTGTTTATTTGGTTTGTCAAACGGGGAAATAATCAAATATCAGTTTTATCGACAAAGATCTCTGCAACAATTAGAGAACACACAACACAATAATACGTATATTGTACCAAAGCCTACCGATGCAAGCAGCGTTTGTGTTCTTATGCCTAAAGATATATTAAATATGTTTCTCTTCATGTTTACTGACGCACAGAATAGACGAAGGAAACCTGATTCAACTCAAGATACAGTACGGAAAAAGCAACGTTTTTCAAAAACCACCGATGAAGATGAACAAATAATTTCGGACACCTTTCATCGACTTACTTTTTGAATGACACGACCACTTCTGTACTAACCAGTTTTTTTCATCGAACATGGACATGAATGAAATAAATACTACTGTGGAATTTATATGTTATATTTGTATGTAAATAGATATATGGAAAATATCAAGTACTTCTGTCTTCACTACTACCATAGTCGCATTGTGTCTAATATTCGTTGAAATTCCATAACTTGTTTTCTATTGTAATTATTCTAGTAAATCAGTATCAGAATGCCCATATCATGATACATTCATTTTTTTGCCATTCGTACAATCAAATATTAGTTTATCTTTGAATGATAACAACAATTACAGTTCATTCTTAGTTAACTTTTTTATTTCCATTTTCTTTTCATCAGAGAACAGAACATTATATTTCCATTTATTTGTTACGTGTATGTAAGCTCCTCCCATAACCCATACTCTAACTACCCAATATATGTACAAATGGATTAATGTTGTAAAATATGATTTTAATATTTGCAGAAATGTGCTTTTTCCAGCACCAATATTTCCTTCTATACTATACAAAAAGGTCATTGTTTTCTTTATCTCTGATTAGTTTTCATTCTGTCGTTTAAGTATATCAATATTCTGACATTCATTATTCTTTGAATTCTTCTCTGACATTCTTTCACGCAAGTACAAATTCACTTGATCATTGGTGAATACTTTTGATGCGATCAATGGTTCAAGAAGTTGTTGATAGTTGAATTTGTCTTTTGCCTCCTTTGCTTTCTTGCCTGCATCAAAATATCTCCTGTAATATACTTTCTGCATGGTAATTTCATAGCCACAGAATGGACATCTATACACACTGCTGTCATCACACTTGGTGGTGCATCTAAGAATACATTTGTCGCAAACTATGTTCGTACATTCACATTTGTTAATAAAGTAGTAGTCAGATTCTGAAGGTACAAGACAAACACCGCATGTTTCATCCCACATTTCTTGGTAGTTGGTTGAGTAGTTTGTCATGATAAGTTTTTCTCTGCAAATGCTATATAAATTTCATTACCCGTCTATATATTCAATTTTTATACATGCAAACATTTGATTGGCTTTCACAATGAAGCTCCGCCTTCGACACATTATGATTGGTTTACACAATGAAGCTCAACCTACGACACTTCTGATTAGTTCATCAAACCCGCGTCGCATGTTCGGAAAGTATATAAAGGATAGCAAGAGCATAGCAATATTAGTCTTTGTACTGTCTATATTGCTGTCACAGAATGTCTGATAATATAAATGTACGTTTTGCCATGGTGAAGAACTTCGAACACGTCGAAGTGCTTGAGGAGAAGAGGACAAGTAAAATATCACTTGTCAAAGATACTACGACGGGACAAGAGATGGTTCTGAAACACGTCGCCTGGAAGAAGAGTGGACGATTTCAATTTCCATTTGAAATATTTTGTGCCAAGATGTTACAGCAACATAAAGTCATAGGAATCAACAAAATGGTGAACTACGAATGTTATACAGATGACACATGTGAACATTACATAATGCTGTTGGAGAAAAGAGACAGTGATCTGCTTGATTACTGTAATAAGTATCAACCGACAGAACAACACGTGAAAAACATTGCCAAACAACTATTACAAATTTTGCTGGATATGGTCAAGAAAGCTGGACTTGTGCACATGGATCTGAAACCTGAAAATATTTTGATCAACGAACGGTCTCTCAACATTGAATTGTGTGACTTTGCATTCTGTTTGCCGACAGACAAAGCATTTATGTCTGTTCCATTTCAAGGTACACTGTTATACGCTGCCCCGGAATGCCTGGCTGAAAAATTCGTTCCATTGAAAAGTGCAGTTTGGTCATTTGGAATGACAGTCTACATGATGGTACATGCAAAAGAGCCTTGGGAAAGTTACACCAATGAGGACGTAAAAACCACACTCAAGTTCAATGAAGGAACTTCAGACGATTTCAAAAACTTTATTTTCAAATGTATTGAGCCTGATGTGAGGAAACGCATTGACTTGTTTGATTTGCTGTCTGTAGATTGGCTAAAGTAAAAGCAAAAAATATATTGATATACCATAACACTCGACTTGTTTTCTTTCACAGTATCCTTCTAAGTTAGAAATATAGATACGCGGTTTGTACATAATGCATAATCTTTCACATTTTCTGTCTTTTTCACTGATCTAAAACTTTCCACATTATGTGGTAAAACTAGATATTTTAAAATGTAGTTCGTTTCGTTTTGATCTAAGGTACTTTCAATTGCAATGATTTTCTGATCAAACCTAAAGAAATTGTACTTCGGGTTTACCCAATAATACGTATCGTTTATTTTATGATAATTTGGTACGGCCGTATATGATCTTATCAGTACAGAGGTATGACAGTTTGTGTCTGTCGAACAAATATGGTCAGAATTACAATTTCTGTGGCATCCAATCGAATATAGAACCTTTGTATTCTTTAGGAATTTGGATGCTAATTTTAAATGTTGTACATAAGTAAAATCATCTTCTGTTGAGAACACATAACTGTTAATATAACTCATTGTAATAGTTCAATTACTGCTTGAGAAACGTTACTATCGAATTTGGAACAATCGCCTCTGAAACAGTTATGTTTTAATACAGAAATTTTACCACTGGGGTATTCTATAAGTATATTGTTCAGACAGCAAGTTGCGAACCTGGCAGAATGGTGAATGCCGACATCATAATTCTTATCACTCAGATTTATAAATGGACTCAATTTCCTTTCATCAGCGTGTAACCGTTTAGCTTTTAGAAATTGAAACATGTGGATAAAGCAATGGTTTAACATATCCAATGATGTTTTTGGTTTTATCACTGTTGCTCGTTTGTCCTTAGGTCTAATGATTACCAGAGGATATTGGGAAAGTGCCAAGTATTTCTTATAAGAAGTAGATGAAGAGTGAAACTCAAAAGTTTGCAATACATATTCCAAAATATCCATTTCTGTTGCGGAACCGTCCTTATCTTTCAAAATTGTTTCAAGCAAACTACAGTCAACCACACATGATTGTTCCTCAACACTTTTTAGTAGAATGAATCGAATATTATCTACGTCTTTGACTGCTTCACAAATGTCGGCAAACAATTTCTTGTTCAAACGAACGCCGCTGAGAGAGCGATCTTCAATGCGATCAATGTACTGGTCTTTGACTGTTATTAGAAAGTAATAGTAAACTCGCATGGTGTACGTGATTACTTTGTCACCGCTGCTTTATATCATTTATCTTACTTAAATATGTAAAAAGATTTGTCCATTCACCATGCTGTTCCTTGATCCACTCATTCACGTTGTACTTTCTGATCAATTTGTACATCTGCAAAACATGCATCAAACCGTTACGTCCCAACCTCGACAAGTGTTTCGTCACCTCGGCAAACAGACCAATACAAACTAGCAAACATTTCCAGTCTAGTCTAAACTTGTCTTCAAAATACGTATATCTTACACAAAGAAGTTTGTCTATCATCTGTCCAAAGTAATCAGAGTCGTAACATGAATGTTCAATCTCTGTCTGAGACGCATATAGATTTATATCTCGCTGAAGAAAAATGTTGCCAATGTAGTCAGATATTTCATCGATAACATCATCAAAATCGCTGTCAACTTCAACTGCATAGCCAGAATATTTGTTGGCTATACAATTAATCAAATATTCACAGCAGTGTTTCATATTGACTTGATATGATACAATGAAAAAAGTAAACCACATTTTTCTTTTTTATAGTTTTATTTCATAACATCCCGAACATTTCAAGTAAATTATTACGGTCATTCATGTAAGCAACTAGTTCAAATGTTTTGTTCGATGTTGTTTTGTATAATGATTGTGTTTTTTGCAACATAAATCCTAACGAAGACTGTATTAACAAAACTATTTGAGAACGGTTTGGATTGTAATAATAATCAACTAGTTCGGCTGGTAAATTAGCAGCTTTGTTGAGACATTGATAAACTATCGATGAATCCACATTAAGATTTGGTTGAAATTTGTTTCTGAACCACATTAGTTCTTTCCTCGAGATCAAACTCATTTTATGTTGTAAAGGTTCGTGAACAGAACATGGAGATAGTGCTTTGCCATATCGTTTGATTAAAGTCGATCCTAGCTGTGACAAAGTTGAGGAAGAAAAAGACATGTCGTCTGATAGATTTGACAGTGCTGTTATTACAAGATATGCTGTCGCTGCCATATCTTTTGTACATTGTTGGGAAAAATATATGTGGCACCTCGTCATTTCTTCAAGTGTATCATCATCGTATGTTATTTCTTCAGCCAGCAGAAACTCCGATTCTTTAGATTCGATATAAAAATTGATTTTGACAATTTTCATTTCACTCTCTTGTGCAATTTCGAAATGGTATTCTCTTAATTTCTGAGGCTCAAACTGCACTGGTATTAGTTTGTTGTTCATAATGGGAACAAGGCAAAACAGGCTCATATCGACGTTTTCGTTAATCATGTTCGCCAGCAAAACAGCTTTATCTTTGGCAGGTATACATTGATCATAATATAAATGACTTATGAAGTCATTGTTACTTCGAAGCCAGTAGTGTGTCTGTGATGCCATTTGAATAAAACCAGAACTAACTAAAATATTTTACAAGCGCAATGTTTTATTGTTTCAACAAAAGTAATGCACAATATGCAATAAAATGTATAACTCAGCCTAGATGTATGTATTGTGGGTTAACCACATCCAACTGTACGGGTTCTGTTAAAAGCATAGGAACATTAACAAGTATAGATGCAAGCACTATATCATTAGTTACATAATAAACATTTTCAATAGCTTCTTCATTGACCAAGCCAGATAAACTTGGGTTAGAATCTGAGGCATTTGAATCTGAAATATAAATTCCATTTTCAACTCTGTCAAAACTTATGTCTGTACTCAATTGTTCAGTGTGTCTATCCTTTTCTGCAACAGTTGTAGACTCAGAACAGATGTTTTCGCACATTCTCCATTTCTTGGGTAAGTTACTTTGGTCCCTTGGATTAGCCGTGTATTTTCGTTTGTTGTTAGGAATTGCATTCGGCAAACGTCCTTTTCCACCGTCTTCGATTTCTGTATTTACAAACAGACTCCCACAAAACTGTGTGTACAATGGATGGCATGTGAAAATGTGCATCAACGTTTGGTTTAAGGTTAGATTTCCTATCCCATACATTGGAATCGCAAATTTGTTCTGTAGTTCATTCGATTTTAAAGAACTTTCCAATAACGGCATGAGTCCACAGTTTTTGAATCGCATGTATGCAACTGTCAGTTCTTTTTGTGTGCTTATCAGTTGAAAATCCTTGCTTGGTATCACACCATATTCAAACAACTTATCAACTATATCACTTTCTGTACAACCCAACAAACGTATTAAGGCCATAAAGTATGTGTTTAGCCTCAGTCTAATGTGAGTCCTTTCCAGTGATGGACAAGCAGCTTTCACTTTGTAGAAATTACTGAACTCTTCTAGAACTTGAAACTCAATGATTGGTATCAAGCAAATAGGGTATTTGTAGTTTCTGTCAGGCAACGTCCTCTTATATGTTCCTCGGTTGATTATTTGTGTGAGCATACTGAATTCGATAGGTAATAGTTTCTTCAAAACTTTGAAATAACACCAATCTGTTTCTTCAACTGTTGGATTGAACATAACTTTCAAATACCATTCAAAGCTGTTCAAACTTGAATCCTTCAAAAACAGATGTTGCGGAGTTGGCACATACTTCAAGTAGTCATATGGATTGTTCGTTATCGCAGTAAATCGAAGTCCTTCCGCATCAGTAAAAGGCGAGGTAGTGTTGAACATGTGTTTTCTTTCATGACTACATCTGTCAAAGTTTCGTCTTGCCCGTATAAATTTTTCAATCTGTGCCGTCAGAGGTATTGTTACGATCTGGTCTGACATTGTGATATGCTATAATGCACTGATTACCTCGCTTTTATACCCCTCAATAATGAGCCGCGCATGCGCAGTCAAATCGAAATCTGATTGGTTGAAAATGTATAGTACTCAACATGTATTATTTCTCAAACCAAAGTGGTATTATAAGTGCGAACATACTGTTGATGCATCACAACTCATCACGACAACTATGGATCAAATGCAAATTCCGAAGAATTCAAGATCGACTAACAAAGAAATGTTGAATGACTTCATAGAAAAATTGCTGGACTTTTTTATCAAAGAAGGCATGGCTATCAGACATGAAGATAATTTGATTTTAACACAGGAAAGCAACAGACATATCGAAGACGTTCAAGCAATGGTGCAAAGGTTTGAATGGAAAATCAATCGATACAGACGCGAGAAAGCCAAGGCTAAAAAGTTTATTTCAGATTTCACGAAGAAAATGAATCTGTACAATCACATTCCAAGAAACATAAAGGCTAACATCATTAATGTAATTCCATCGGAAACTCTTTTCAGCATTCTCAGCAACAGCAAGAAAGAAAAAGATGTACATTCAGTCATCGAACAGATTAATGTCATGAGCGAAAATATGGAGTTTAGTGCATATGTATCGGATACGGAAGAAAGTTTTGAAAATAAAGATGAATATAGGGACGTAATCAAGAAAAATATTAAGACAAATCAAAAACGCAGAAAATCGTCAGCTGGTAAGGTTAGCAAGAAACGACGCGTGGACAAGGACTTGCTCATTACTCAAGTTGAAAATGAAACATTATCGTCTGCCACGAATACTGCTCAAAATGAAGAGTCTGTATTTTGACTAGCATGACTATTTGAGAAGATATTGACAATATTGTATTGCAGAATGAAATGTGTTGCATTTTTGATTATTTGTATACTATGTTTGTTGATTTACTCGTTGTGAAAAATAAAGTTTATTTGCTTATCAATTCTGCATATATTTGTTATTATGGAAAATGACCCATGTCTTAAATCTAATGAATCAGTTCCATTGAACATCAACTTGTTTTCTCCAGTTTACGCCCACCAACATAAGGACTGTCTACTATGCATTTATCAATACTTGCCTAAATACAAAGATCAAATTTGTCGATTTGAAAGTAAATTAATGGCAGAAAATGCAATCAGAGGTTGTGGTGTTGTAACATGTATTCATAAAATTTTAGAAGAAATTAAAAATGACAAGGATATGGACTTATTTCAACAGTTGCCCATATCATCTATTAGTAAGCATTTTGATAGCATTTTCGGTGATCCAATGTGCGGATACAACAACTCGAAGAAGTACGACTTTTTCGCCTTATTCGACGAATCAAATGTTAACAACAAAAAGTATGTTGATTTTATATTCAATACCTATAAGTATTCCAGGTGGACATCACTTTGTCCATACGCATTACTGAGCGTATATGTTTTCTATATCATGGAAAACTCTGTTGGTGCTGTGAGTGAATACAAAAAGAAACACGATTTTCTTTGGATGTATAATTGTTTATATAATCATAGTATAAGACTTGGCAAGTTACAATAACGAAAATAAAAGTATTTAAATGAATAGTTTAGAAAGATTGTTATCATTTCTCCTACGCTTTAATGGCAGAAACATTTATTCATGATATAATTTCTTCTCAGGTCTCAATGTCAAGAAGATGTGAAAAGTTGCTAGCAGAGTTACACACCGATTTAAATGACTTTTTGCTAGATAAACACCACCAACGAAAGTTTTTTCTAGAGTTTACTCCACCGATAAATGGATCGTTTTATGTTTGGGTATTTGACAATAAAAGGTCACCAACATATTTCGGTTTGCAAATATTTGCAGCCATGGCTTACCTAGAAATAAGCCTTGTCAAAAAGTGCATGAATGCTAATGGTACAGAAAAACTAGTTACATATAGAACCAAAGGCGTTGGAAACTTGTTTCCAGATGGAAAACCAAAATACCTGAATAGAGTCCAGGATATAAGTGCCTGTATTACAGAATTATCTATGTTTCTAATGAGTGAGGAATCAAAACTAGCCCTGGAAAAACAAAAATAAAGTATTTACCAAACAAAGCTAAACTGACTATTTACATTCCAGAAAATGGGTTCGAACGATATAAGATCAAAATACCAATACGAGATATTAGTAGCACTGTCTATGATTGAAAAGGCAAGATATATTGGCGTTGCCGCACAACAATTGAAATATGATATATTGATATCTATTTTACCTTACATACAAACAAACTTGGATGTACTTAATTCTATTGTAATAGATGAGAAAGAAAATGATTTGTTTGTAATGGACTTCATGTTTAGTTTAAAATCATGTATCATATCATACAAAAAACTTGTAAGGGTCATTGCAACGAGTTATGATGATAAATCATTGTATGACAATTTTTGTGCAGAAAACAATAGTAAGACATTGGAAGGACTTTGTGATGTGTTGAATTCACTTTGGAATAGGTACTGGCAGTCGTTTCATATCAATGATGATAAACATCAATTTCTTTTGTCAACGAAAGACAAGCTCATAAATTTGTATAGCAATATATGCATCAAGGGAAACGAACCTTTACCAAAAGACTTCATATGTATGAGCTGTTGTAAAACATCGGCATATTTAAAGACAGGAATTACAAACCAGTGTGAAAATGATTCCGTCAGTTTTCATTCAAAGAGTAACAGTATGAATTATTGTCATCATTTGATTGAGACAAATGAGAAAAGTAAGTTCTTTAATATCGACAGAATCATTTTTGAACGTCGAATGAACGAAGAAGGGACGAGACAAAATTGAGCAAAAACAAATATTTGTAATGGTTTACTTTATTTATAATAACATACATAGAAATGGAACCCGGTGAACTTAAACTAAAAGTTATATTCTGTGTTCTGCTAGTGTTGTATCTGATGTCTTTAGTCACTGACATTTTATGCCTGTTCGAATTTTAGATCATTTAATCATTTGATCGGAATTATGTTTGATCCAGTTTGGAATATTTATGACTTTGGAATATGACCACAACTCTCTGAAATCAGCAACATCTTTTCGTATATATAACCGTAGTACTTTCGACATAAGACTGACGAACATCTGTCTCGTAGTTGAAGATTTACTGATATGTGTACTAACGAATTTGGAATAAGACGATAAAATTACAATATGACAAGTATTCAACATTTTCTCAAATTGCTGCATGTTAAATATCGTCAGTTCTGTTGGATCTTTTGTCCTTATAGTACAACATCTTATAAAATTTACAAATAAATATTTGAATCGATCTAGATCTTGTATTGTACATTTAGGAAAGAACAATTTTAGCTGCTTCTCAAAGTAAGTGATTTCTGTATTATCCATGTTACTTGTATGAACGTACGAGTATACTAGTCCAAAGTGAGAATTTGTAAACTCGAATACTTTCATTAGACATTCGGCTCTACTCATATCTTTTGGACGCGTGATAAAAGCATCGTAATTATTTATTATTGTAGAAACAAAAATCGACTTTCTTTCTAATACCTTCCATATGTGTTTGACGTGTTTGTCTAAACTATGCTTTATTTCATATGTATACTTTTTAATAAATTTGTCAACAAAAGTTTCATATTCTTTGTATGAATACTGGAATCCAGAAAAGTTTACCACCTGATCCAAGCCATGAGTTTCACCCTGTGTCCTTACAAAAGGTGTTACTTTATTTGACATTAAACGAATGAACAAGCCAATGAAAATATCAACATCTTTGTACACCGACTTTTCTTTGAAATGAAAATCAGCTAAAAGTTTAGATAAGTATTTTGTTTTGCTGCTTGATGATAGCAAGGATTTTGAATCATATGGTAACATATCGTCTGTGGTCAGTGTCTTGTTTTGCGATGATCTTATTTTCCTATCTATAACGATAATTTTGTACATCCTGCCTTTTAATTTTCTGACTCTTCCAATGGTTTGTACCAAGGAACCAACTGAGGCAACGAAAGATGAAATTTCGATAAATACATAATGCGTGTGAAAATATGGTAATGTAGAGGAAACGTTGATACCGACTTGAAATGCTGTAGTATATATGAACAAGTCACATCCCTTCACAAATACATCTGGATTATTGATAAACCTTTGTTTCTTTTCACTGTTGCACTCACCAGTCAATATTCTAACTCTGAAACCACATGATGAATAAAGTTTCTTTAACAGAAATGCCTGCTTCTTTGTTGAACATGTAACACATACCTTGTTACCACGACTAAGCTCGTCGTACAACTCAACTAAAATATCATCTTTATCATTCGACTTCAAGTAATCTCTTATGTAGATACTCCTAAAGATTTTGTCAATTTTGTCACTCTCATTATCAAGTACAAGGTTCGTGATGCGTTGTGTGCATAGCAATGGCTTGTACTGTCTAAATGCTTCTGATTTCATGATTTTCTTTCGTAGAATTTGAATCACTAAACTATTATAAAAACATTTGCGAAAGAATACCAGGTTGTGATCCTTACTGCAGAATGCATTTACTAAACAAATGCGAGCAGTACCAGTTGTGCATTCGCAGTGTATTTGTTTCAGTATATCTATTAAATCAAATGAAAGGTGTGCATCGAAACATATACATCTAGGTATTGCTCGAAATATTTTGATAAACAGTTTTGTTAATGTTCGCTGTTCTTGAGCTGTTAACAATTCAGATTTCATTTCTTCAACAATACTGTGGATTTCGTCTAGAATTAGGAAACGATATCCTCTCACACTTATTGTATCAAATTCGATTTCACTGAAATGTTTCAGTGATTCAACCTGTACTACTAGTCTTGGATAATCCACATAGGCGTATGGTTTCTTTGCATTTCTATAGTCTACAAAGTCAGGTATTTATTTTGTAACATATGTAGCAAATGTTCTCTTCGGTGTTATCCACAAAGCTCTAAACTCTACTTTTGATTTTCGTGCTGACTCCGAAAAGTATTTAATGATCTTTTTCAGTTGAAAAGTTTTACCAGAACCCATCGGCGATCTACATAACAAGAAAAGCTGTGGATGGTATTGAATGTATCTTTTATAAAGATCTGGTAACTTTGGTTTGTTCATCTCAACTACTCGGCAAATCTTTTCTTTTCTAAGCTTTTCGCATAAACGTTTAGTATCTGTTCCATACAAGCTTTCGTCCAAATTATCCAACAACATTTCGCTCATGGTGCTGTCCTATACAAACACCACCCTTACAATCAAAACAAAACATGTGTCATGCAATGTTATACTGGTACAAATAACCATTTAATAACAGCATTATTTTGTGTTCATCATAACATAAAATTGAAACCAGCTGCAACGTTACATTCTTCATCATATTACTGAACAGTAATGATGGATTCTATTACAAGCGAACTGTTGGAAGAACTTTCAATGTATAGCAACGAGCTTCAATGCGTGAAAGATACGATGGCAAATGTTCAACACTCCGATACTTTAGTTATAAGTAATCTGGAAAATGGACAAACGACAGCAGAATTGATTGAGCCGCTGAAACACTTGTTTTCAATGTCTAAGGAAAAACCATATTGCGACGTCCAATATATTCAACAACCAAAAAGGGAACTAAAAATTAATGTCATGGAGAATTTCAACAGTCTGAATGTTTACGATCTCAAAACATTTTTAAGGGCTATCACACCTAATCAGATGAAATTGATCCAGCTAGTTGAAGAACAGTGCAATGTTTATCCAGACTATATGGATCTAGTTCAAAAGCTTCATTTACTGAATACAGAATGTCAAAGGCCTATTTGTCAGGGAAGAATACTAGCAGGGTGCAGACTTACTAAACCACCACACAGCGTTGTAACATTTGCAATAGCACATCCACCATTTGTGTATGAAATACATGCACTTCTTGACCAAACTGATGAAAATGGTTTAAAGACATATTTATTGCATCTCAAACACTATTTGGAAAATCCAATACAAAATGATAGTTGTTTATTCTGTCTCACATATGATATGTATTGTACTGATTCAACTGAAATAACCAATTTCAGACTGTTCTTCTTAGACGAAATTGCTGTCGCCTCAAGTCCTCATGAAACATTAGATTTACTGTATGAAACTGACATTTCTGAATACGGTAAAGTCCGTCAGTGTTACCTTTTTGATGATATTTTAAATAAGATACAACTTTTACAAGTGCTTCACAACCAAGAAAGAAGATACATCGTTAGATATCAAGATGGAAATCGAACATTGTTGTATTTTTGATGTCCCTATCTCAAATGAACTGTATAATTATGATTTGAAACTGGTATACATACACACCGATTACTTGTTCAAACACGATGTATTGTAGTTTTGATATGTTTTTCATATGGATGAGGAACAAATGGTAGTATTATACACTATTGAAATTGAAAGAAAAAAGAAACAATTGTTTTCGTATATACATCTGTATTCCTGTTACATTTGTCATAGCTATACAATACATGTACAAAAAGAACATTCTCTTCGCTTTGTCACTTTTCGCCCAAAGCTATTAATAAAATATTGTCCAGTTTCTACTGTAGTCGTTTCTCTCGAACTATCATCACATTGTGAAATTGCAAACTTCTGCTCAGAGTCTTTTTCAAACTGAATCATGTCCTGTCGCAAGAGTAAATCGTCCTGTTCAATCTGTTGCTGGTTGAGTGGTCCATTTTCAATTTCTTCTGGTTTTGAATCAACCGCTGTCAAGTTGAAAGAATCTGTGGTATTTGTGACTTGAGGTATATCAAAAAAGTCATCAAACTGGTCGCCGGAGGTTACATCTTCCCAAAGACAATCCCAATGTTCTGGCTCGATTTCGGAAAGAAACATATCGTCTATTGATGGTTCTAACATATCTATCTCAACTGAGTTTATTTTGTTCAATGTTTTTGAACAATACATGTTGATGGTATATGATCAATTGTGAGGTTGGACACTCTCTTATATATGGGTCTATTTTGTAATTGTTTCTGATTGGATGATAGCAAAAATACAGTATCACGTGATTAGAATGTAAAAAATGTTGGTGTCTTTTTTCAGTCATTAATCTTTTTTGCAGCAACACAATATACATTTAAGTATAATTGGTAATACAATGACACTTACAATTGCAACGGCTATCCAAAAAAACTCGTTATATTTACTGTAAAACAGTTTTACTTTTTCTGTCATTTTCTCCCAAAGTGTCAATTCACATTTACATTCATACACGTAGGTTGTGTCTGTACAAGTATGCGTAAAGCAATCTGATTGAAAATGTTTTAATGTATAACCCATATCAGTTGAAACAGATAAATTTCTTTTTGATGTCAATCCCTTTAATATATGCTTAATAAGTAACTGTTCTTCGTCATTATCACTCACAATATATTGTTTTCCGTAGAGGGGGTTGATTGGTGCCACGAAAAAACATTTATCATCTGTTGTTGTTAAACCGTTAAACTTGTGACAATTAATACCACAGTCACAAGTTTTACAATCGACATGAGATAAAACATCAATCAAAATGATTAATATAGAGACTACAATCATATCGACTGTACTGTTTAAGAAATAATAGCTGCATAACTGACCCTTTTGTGTTTTAATACTTTTTTATAAAAGGAAAGAAGCACGCAGTCGATTTTCTCAAAATGACGAAAAAAAGTATTTAAACGAATTTGATTTGACAATGAAGTAAACGTCTGTCCACTGACATTAATATGCCTAATACAAAAGTAACACACCGTAAAAGGGTATTTCCAAACTTTCCTGATTCTGATGATGATTTTGATATTCCAACTGCTCCGAAATTAAAACCTTCAACACAACCCAATGCTGAATATACGACTAAGCCAATGACAAATGCAACAGAAACACAGTTTGTGAACGATAAATCATCACATGGAAAAACAAATTTAAAAAGACAAAGACAATTTGTCTCTAATGAAGATGAAGCAGTACCATCAAAGGTGTATAAACCTAAGCAGATAAAATGTCTTGACAGTAATTTGCGAAAGGAGCTCGTTAAAAAATTAACTACGGATTATCTTATACAAATAGATACTTCAACATTACCGATGCTTGATACTGATGATCAAAGCGGGTTGTTTATCGCTCATGATGTAACAAATGATGGAAATAGCTTATATCGTAGCATGAGTTATTGGTTGTTTGGCGAACAAGATTACTTTCAGCTAATACGAACCGCTATGGTTGATACAATGCGGAAACATAAAACGATTTGCGACAAGGAATGTGCAATTTACTCCAATAGAAAGTATGTGACTTTTGTCACTGACCGTTCCAAGGCGGTACTTCCATCTTCCTCCTATTGTATGTTTGTTTTGTCTTTGTGCGTCTCTTGTTGTTTTTTCTACCCTTGTACATTTGCTGTTTCCTTGTGTTGCTGTTCGGGCGAGTGCTTGTTCTGTATGTGGTATTTCCTGCATGACTCATTTTTGTACTTGCAATAGTTATATTAAAGAAACTCATGCCAATGAACCCGGGCGAATATCAAGCGTGTTTCTGGTACTGAAAATCCTTGCCATCTATTTTGAAACACCTATATATCTATTTACCCAGCCAATAGATGTAAAACCTACCGCATTCTTGCCCAACAAAAGTCGGAACACAGATAGGGCTTTTGTTTTGTACTGCGTCGACAAATATACGCGACCCGTTTTGAAATATAATGGTGAAAGGTTTGCTCATCAAAATCCATCTAGAAATTTTCATAAAATTGGTCTTCGAAATTCTACTAAATCAAAATGCAAAATTATTATTCCTTTTGATATAGATAAGTTAACTGCCTTGTCATCTAAGCTTTGTAGAGATGCTGTTAAATCATCTCCGTTTTATACAAATTTATCTGCTTCGGCACTTTCAATGTTAAACAAATTTTCAAAAGGGTATGATGACGAAGTTCAACTGAATTCAGAGTTATTTGAATTTGCTCGCGAGTACGATGTGTTCAGCCTAATAGAATTTTTGTTATCTCGCTTTAAAGATTGCGATGATGTCTTAGTCTTGTCAAGCTTTATAGAAAATCTGAACCATACAAACAAAGATTTTATTCAAGAATTAATGGATCATTTCCGTGACGTTTGTCATAATTCTGTTGATCAAGAACTAAAACGTTTACAACTGACTAATGAGACTTGCAAGCACATTGTTGCTGATGTTTTACAACTGAAGTCCGAGTACGTTGAGGCAACCAGTGATGTCACAGTCCTCTTGAATGGTAAAGACTTTGCATTTAAAGATATAATCCCTTTCTCAGTTTTATGTTTTAATCGACGTAAAAAGACTGTACAATATTTCACGGGTCCAAAACCAGGACATCAACGCTGGGTTGATGTAGCCGTTAACAGAAGAATACTAGAACACTTGAAAAAATCCGATCCAAGGCATATTTTGTTTAACGGATTGTCTTTGTACATGTATAGTCGCTCGAAAACTGGCACTCATGAAATTAGATATATCAAAGATGCATTCGACCATCAAAAGTTTTTAGATGTTTATGAGATGTCAAAACCAACAGTTGAATTGGTGTCTGTGCAACTTGTGACTACAGACAAAGGCAATTTGTTTTTGGTAGACAAACATACCAAGCAAGTATATGATTTGAAGAAAAATACGTGGATTGAAGTCAACGATATAATGGTGACTCAGAGCACAAACGAGTATGATGTATGTGTGATAACCGAAAAGTCGGACAAAAAGCATTATGTGACTTTGGTAAAGCAAGATGTAACAAAAACTGTCTTATTTGGTTCCCTCTTCAAGCTTCAAAATCAAATACATTTCAAATATTCGATGTCAAGCAGCGAAAAGGAGTTAGTGGTTCGACAACGTCTAGCTGATTATAACTTATTATTTGATCCAAGAAGGGGATGGGAAGAAAATAATATCATATCAACGCATCCTGGTTTGTTTGTACATTATGAGATACCTTTACCCGTCGATTTCAATGACTCTCAATGTACACTGTGTCTAATTCAAACGAACCCTTTTAATACCGTTATAAAAAAACAACAAGAATTAGATTTCAACTGTGATAAGCTTACGGACATTGTTCTACAAAACAATCCCCCAGGAGAAATGCCTGATCTATTCAAAGAAATCGGCATACCTAGTTACTATTGTAACGTTTTAAAACGAAATTCAGAGGACAGAAAATTTAGGAATGTACTCAAACATCTGTTAGAAGATTGGTATATTAATACACGCAAACTTTGTGATCTGTCAGATGCGCCACGAAAATTGCTAGCTCTAACTTTCAAAACATTGAACAGGCTTGATGTATACAGCCAGATTATTGACACTAAATATCTAAGAGAGAAAATATGTTGTGAGAAAGAACAACTCATCAAATTCAAAAACAAGATTCAAGAAAATATGATACGACAAGTGGAAGGGGTGTCAGAATAGTAAAATATGAACAACATAAGTTTTATTTTATCACATTTTATTTATATTATTCGATAAGGACAGCTCCATTACAGTTGCATCGAGGACAAAAAAATTGTCCTTGTCTCTCAGTTTGTACAACATTAAAATAGTCACTGAAACATCTTATACAGCAAAATATATGTCCACAACTTGTACTTTTTACTTTCACCGGATGAATGTTCGGGGGTTCCTTGCATTTGTAGCAAACTTTAGAATCTATAATTTTCTGATGATATTTAATCATAAAATTGATTTCCTTTATGCAAGAATCCACGTGTTTATTTAGTCCTGATTCAAATCTATTTTGCATGGATGAAACATAGTCCAGTGCTGTTTTAAGTTTACCGATATTTTCTTTCAACGATTCATATGACATGTCTTTTGGTGACGATAACGGCACCTGTCCTTGCTCACTTGTTTCTGTTTTTTGTTTTTTCGGCCTGGAGTTCGACATACCATGTCGTTGTTTTCTTTTAGCACCGGTATGTGGCTCAGCTTCTTTGTGTGAGTTACTATCATCCGATATGTTTGATTTTTGATATTCCGGATCGTTGTGCAGTCCCAGCTTAATGAGTTCTTTGTCTTGTTCATCAAGCGAATAAGTATCTTCACACTGATCCGTGCCGTAATCGAAATCTTGATTCTCATAGTAAATGTTCAGTAAACCTTGTGCCATGGTTGAAGTTTAATGAAGTTTGATTAGATTTGATTATGCACCTAGCTTTTAAAGTTTTTACTGTGGTTGCTTGTTTGCATTATTTTTATGTCACTGTTATATAGTATACAACATAATTACTCAGTTTCTTTTATCACACTTATGGCAAGCCAAACATCCAAACGATCAAGTAGGAAAAGGACGCAACCCATGCCAAATACAACATTACATTCATTTCTAGATGATGAACAGTATGTTCCACCTGTTAAAAAGAGAAAGGTCATAGCAGTGTGTCAAAGATATACCGGTCTAACAAAATGGAAATGGACAGCTTTTACTGCGTACATTACATATCAACTCATGAATTTGCTTGAAAGTATAACAAAATGTTACTTAGCAGTTAAGCGTTGGGTATACTGGACAGAGAAGTAAAACAAACTGAGAAAAGACACTGAGTACAAATTAGCATTGTGATGGAATGTATTTTCTCACTATTAAACTGTTATCTTATGATAAAGAAATAAAAGTATTTTATCATGTTAACATTGTCTTTGTTAATACTGACATTGGTATGCACAACCTCGGCACAATACAATCCTTTTCACAAAAACAGAGAAGAAAATGAAAATACACATTTAATAGGCTGCATCTGTCATTTATGTGATTCAAGTACGACCGTTGGTTTAATGTACAATGGATCTTGCTTTTATATAAATGTAAATGATAGAATTTATTATAATAACGACATTGTGGATCAGTTGTCTGCCAGGCATTTTGATGGCGACGTCGGTATGGCTGACAGTGTAGTAGCCCGTCTTACAATGCAACTGTATACTAAATTCAAATACCCCTTCATAAATTTGAAGTCTTATGAAAGTGTTATGTATAGATCTTTTGTCTCGTTTCTCGACACCTGTCCTAAACTTGACATTGAAACCAACAAGATATTTAATGATGAAGAAAATGGTTGTACAGCTGAACCGTCTATAATCAGAACAAGGCAATATGAAAGTCTTTACTATACAATGGACAATGCTTTTAACAAAGAGACATATCAAAATTGCACTAATCGGAAGAATGGTATTCTTGTAAGTGGACGAGAGAAGTGTATGTATTTAGCAAATGGATCTACAAGATGCAATGTTGCTTCTATTCACGACATCAAATCATATAAACTGTTTGAGCAGTTTGTTGTTCAAATGTATATGAAGCAAATAGAAAATAAATGTATTAAACAAGGATCGACACAAACCATGGACAAGTGTATATTGAACTCATTTAAAACAGAATTCGGTGCCTACATAATTTATCTGAATACATCTATTTTCAAAAACGTCGATACATCAAACTATTACTTTCATATATCCGATGTGCCTACTGGTTTTGTTTTGGTTGATATTGGTAGAAAAAAGTTACTGTCTTTTCCTAATTACCAAGAGGCCGTTCACAAACTTGCAAACGAATATAAAAGTCAGGAAATAAATCACTTGTGTTTGGAGAAGGATGCTGTATCAATAACTACAACTGCAATATTAAACAGTACGCTCACTACTTCAAACGAATTAACTACGATGCAAAACACTTTAGATAGCATTAGAGAAAAACATGACAAAGTAAATCTATTTATATTCGTTATAACATGTATAGTAATGACTGTAGGCATAGTCACCGTGTTCATATACAAGTATAGACAAAAGCTATATCAGACTCTACATGATAACGAAGTGTCATAGTATTGATACATTAACAGTTTTTACAACTTTTCTGAACTATCAGCAGTGTGCTTCCATTCACATTGTAGGACTAAAACTTAATAAACTGCGCGTTTTCACGTAGCAAAGCGACCAGTTTACTTTGTATGTTTTTTAATCAGGATTGTGGCGTGTATAGATGGTGGTATTGATTTTTGTTACAGTAAATTTTAACAGGGGGGGCCTCTTTGAAAAGTACCCCCCGCCTAAATATGCCGGCCTGATTTTTATGTTTTGAGGTTGAATTAAGGACAGGTTATTGCATTTAGAAGTGTCACAAGTTTGAGTACGCTGATTTTTATCCTCATAAGTATAAATGTCAGTCTCAAACTTTGGACATAAGAAAAAAATATATAGAAATGTCCGGTTCAGTTTCGATCATTATTGTACATTATTTTTCTCCATGAAGAATCATACAAAGTACACTGCAACTATCACTTTTTCAAACAATCGAATAGATTATCATGAAAACATTTCCTTTTCCAACATCCACAAAGAAGCAACAGCTGATTGACATCGAATCCCAATCTAAGAAGTCGGATAGTGAAACGTCGACTAAAGTCAGTTCAACTAACCCAGCACAAGATTTCAAAGTTCAAGATTGCTGCTCGAGGTCCTTTGAATCAAGACAGATGGTTCTACTCATAGTCGCGCTTGGAATGGCGTTAATGATACTGTTTATGATATTGTACATTTGTTTGAGAATCTCATTAGCCAAGCGAAACCAGTACTAAAATAATATATACATTGGAATTGGAATAGTATATAAGCAATCCACACTCAAGATTCGTTGGTAAACTTATTTTTTTTATAAACATGATCCCATCGTTTCAATGCAAAACTCAAAATTCGACTGGACTGTTACGGCCATTGTCTGAAACCGCAACAGAATGGGTTGAAATGCATTCCCGCAAAATCAAACAGCTCCTCGCACAAGGCCAATCTAGAAAAGCGTATGTCATGGACACTTTCGTGAATCGAAGTATTGAAGAAATGGGTATTGACGAAAGCTGTCGTTCAAAACTGATGCGTCACATGTTTGGATATTTACTACTGACGAACGAAGCCAACAATATTCCAACGTCAACCCGGTGGTTGATCGCAATTCATGATTTTCGATGGGAGTGTTACCAGCAGATAATTTCAAATATTAATGAACAGCAATATCTTTGTTTCGTTGTATACGACAGATGTAAACCTGACGCTAAAAGAAGCATAAAACAAAAAATGTTGTTCGGATATTTTCTTTCCAATGTGGAAATGACAAATCAAGAAGTCAGAAACTTATTTGGTAATGAAAATAAGTTAACCCTGAGATTACCTTTGAGTGGGTGTTTAGACAATTATGAAAAGACATTATGCGACCTTGGAACAATTCAGAGGATTGGAAATAACTCGGTCAAAATGTTTGCAGAAGGTTCTGATATTGATATGAATGCACTTTTGTAGAAAATAAATGAAATACCAAAATAGCGTCCTTTCTTATTCTTCTTATTCATTCATTTTACTACCGACCTTGAATGCAAAAAAAGTATTAAAATAAGTTTTGTCATAAATAGCCACAGTTGCAAAATCAGATATGTGTGAGTGTGAATCAGCTGAAACACAAAATGATAAGTTGATTAACGTTTTGAATAACCAACTTAATAATCAGAATCAGCTTAATAATCAGAATCAGCTAGAGCAATCAAAACCTCTCTATGAACCCACCAAGAAAAAAGTAAAGTTTGGTGATTTCAACAAACAAAATGTTTGCAAGCATGGGCCCAAAAAACCCAACAAAACAAAGCTGTATGTATTGGAAGTTCAAAAGCTTGATGATGAAACTTGCAATACTGTTCGACACGTTGGATTCATGAACATTATTTTCAAAACCAAAAAGTCAGCTTGTTTGTTTTATGATCAATACAATCCACACATGAGATCTTTGAATGCATTAAAAACTTGGCGAAGTGATTATGATCCAAATACCAAATTGCTGTATGTTGTTCGTGAGTATGACAACGAAGCATTGACAATACCAGCATTTTGTTGGAATAGCAAAGAAAGGCAGCACGATGTACAAAATCAAGAAACTGAGATATCTGAAAAACCAAAAGCCAGATTCTGCTCAATACTATAGTTTTATTTTTTATTTTTATTATAGTGTAACATATCTTAACATTCTGTATCAGGTATGTTGCCTCGAATAACAACAAAAGACAACAACTGAAATAAAAACTTACTTTGAATCATACAAATCTGAAGTCTTTTTTTGGTCTCCTACAGATGAAACAGTTTCTCATAGTCTTTATGCATACCACACAGCATGAGTGTTTACAAGGTAAAATTTGAACACCTTTTTCTCGTAGGAAACAATGCCTACATTTGTCCTTGTATTTCAATGGTTTGCGTTTAACTTTTTGCACAGAGGTAATTTTAGTTTTGACATCATGTTGTTCCTGCCTAGAATGTAGTTGTTCAGCCACTTTCCTTTCTTGCACTTGTTGCACTTGTGTCACTGGTGTCACATATGGTGAATCACAAACTTTTTCCGTCAAATTGATGCTTTCTCCATTCCAACAGTTAGTGTTAGGTTTCGCTGTAATGTAAGGCGTCAAGTCCACTATCGTAGAATGACTGCTTTGAAGTACTTCGTTTGTTCGATGCTTTCGAATGAACTGCAGTCCTTTTTCCAAAATGACATGGTAGCACATCGGCGAATGTCTGACATGAACTATCCACGGATCCGAGTCTTGTTGCCAACCTTGTACTTTCACTCCACAGGTGTTGCACTTCACTCTATCTTGAAAATGTGTAAATCTGTAGCCCGCTTGAACCAAGTCTTCAGAACTGATCGTTGACTCTTTTGGCCATGACCTAAAAGTCTGTCGTCGAATATCCACATCTTTATAAATATCATAGGTAGAAATCATATTTGCTTCTGAAATCTTGGATCAGATGATCAAGAGATTGAAAGTAATGCATGTTACCAGCTTATATACTAGATGAACAGCATGTTAAGTATGCTTCCGCCAGAGGAACTTTTTCATGTACTCATACGCACATCAACCAATCAACGAGCAGAGTTTGATTGTGGGCGTGATTTTCATGGAACTTTTTTTTTCATTTGATAGTCACGTGGTATTCTTGTATAAATACCATAAGATTTGCTCTTGATCTCACATTTGCAAGATGACTTCAAGGTGTGCAGTGTGTTCCAAAACATGTGTAATAGAATGTGGCAAGTGTTTTGCCATTCTATCGTACTTGGGAGAGAAACACAATTGCCCAGATGAAGAAGAAGGTTTCTTTGACGAGGACGAAGGGTCATGCCTGATGTGTCCTGAATGCCAGGAAAAAGATGAAGATCAAAATAATGAGACTGAGCCGTTACACTGAACGCTGCCAGTCATTTACAACGGTCCTTTTCAGGACCACACAATTGTTTTCGAAAGATGATATCAAGAGTTATGAAAGCATCAAAAGTAAACAAAACCAAAATTTGTTTTCAGTTGACATATTTCGTATAATAGATTAAAGGTATCCTTGTTGAGAATCTAAAGTGCATTATTTTCTCAACATATTTGATATATAAACTACTTCTTTTCAACCCTATCGTCAGTTAACAAACATGTCTTTGACAGCAAAACGATTAACGGTTCATTCCATGATACACGAGTCAATGTGCAATATTCCAATCTCTAATACATACGAAGTACTTTCTCAACAGGACGAAGAAAGAATCAACCAGCTGTGTTACAAACTTTTCCATGCAACCAGAGCAAGTGTTAAAGAAAACAATGAACTCAATGTTTTGGATTTGTTCAACCGCGGATTAGACTTTATCGATGATACAAGGGTATTTCTATTATGTAATCTGTTATCTGAAAAATATTCTTGTATCAAAACGATGTTGGATGGAAGCGAAATCAACTTGTCTAGATTCCATGCAGGCAATGAAAGGTATCAGTCACAGATGGTCGAACAATTTTCGAAGGCATTATCAGATCTGGAAGGCATTGGCAGATTTTCGTTCCGATATAAGGAGTTTACTTTCACAGTTGACTCTGATTTCTTAGACGAAGTTCAACAGGCTATCTTGAGATGCAAAGACGATGGCACATATTTTGTCGTTTGTAGTGAAACTGCATTCGGTAGAAGGAAAACACAAGATTTGTGTGACAAAATATATGATAAACTGAACGAATATCACATTACTGGTATGACTAATGCGGGTCTAGATGACATCAAATTAGGAAATAAAGAACAAGAGATAGATGCCCAAAAACTGTATGCGCTCGAATTATACGGACTAGGGTTGAAAAAGTTTTCCTTACGTCAAGACCTGAGACTGTTGTTGCTGATTGCGATGCTAGATTCAAAATTCAAATTACATGCACAGTATGACATAAATGTGAAATCCTATCTATCTACAAACTTTCCAGCTCTGGGTGAAACAACGACCTTCGATTGTTATCCCTACAAAGTTCTGATCAATGAACAGTACGAAACCGAATTCGTTGAGTATACAGATGCATCGGGTTGTTTGTCATTCGTTAACAATGATCCACCAAATCCATCAGAAGAACAAATTGTTCATTTATGTAAGCAGATCTTTGAAACTGCTAGATCAGACATAATTTCAGAAGATCCTAGCTTTGCTAATAAGTTGTTTCATGAAGCTCTAACAGACTATCCAAACGATGTTAGAGTTCTAATGCTTTGCGACATATTGGCAACGAAGTATTTACTAGATAAGTCTTTCTATGAAGTAAGATATCTCGGTATTCGAACTCCAAAGGTAACAGATGAAACAACACTGTATTTGTATCCATTCAAGTTTTTAGTAAGAAACTGCACAGAATACAAATATGGATTCTTCACAGTCGAAAAGGCCATGATGTATACAGATGGTGGTAGGTGTATTATGATAAACAATATAATTGACACTTGGAATGATATAGAAGATGCGTTGATTGACAGCGATGGGAATGCAATGTGAATCTTAACATGCTGATTTTGTTTAGAAGTTTATGAAATAAAATCAAATGAAAAAATGAACATTTTGTTATACATTTTTGTCTTTGCCAAATCAATTTATGAAGTTGATATCCTATTGTTTCTGTGTAGTGTCTGCTTTTCAAACTGATGTTTTGATGGCCAATAGAAATAAAAAATCAAACAATATGAATGCAATATATGAAAATAATATGAACAAACTATATATTTTCACTCTGAGCAAATGAAAAGGTTTTTGAACATGTCCATTTCAGAACAACCTAGACAATTTACCATATACTGAAGTCGATATCCAAACTTTGAGTTTGAATGTATCAGAAATGTTTTTCATGCTCTAACCAGGTTCATTAAAAAATCACACTATACACTGTATACTGTGCAACATGTTTGGGAACAAATGTTTTAGATATCAACTGACTATTTACACCATATCAATAGCAAAGTCAGTTGACCAAATATTTAAGCTTACAATAGATGGCAATATATCAAGACATTAAACGGAAAAGGTTTTTCTTTCATATACCTCAGTATTCATGTTTTACAAGCCTCAGTTCAAATATAGATCCAACTTTTAGCTACAGCTAAATTTCATAACTCATGAGACAAATTCTTTCTGAAATAAGTGGTTGGCCCTGAAAAGGGCCTTTGGTTCTTATACCAGTTTGTCAGTAAAATTCTGACAAATCTGGATATAGGTTCTTCCTCTTTACCACCCATGGCAAAGGCTGCCGGCTTGTCCATTCAAGACCTCTCCTCTTGTAGAAATCCATCATGATGGATTGCCGATGCAATTGCCTTAGGAGGTCTTCACCCGTCCGACGCTGAGGCAATCTGTCTGTTTGAGTCTCCTCGTCTACGGTAGCTACTCTGGCCTTCTTGGATATCTTAGATTTCTTTGGCTTCAGAAGCCTGATGAGTTTTCTCAGCCAAGTCATGATGAGAAATAATGATATTATCGAGTGTGCGCTGCCTTTTATACTCTGAGTTCTAGTACTGTTACTAGAATAACCAATCAGAATGCGAGTTAAATTTCAACCAATCAGAATCACCTGCTCAAAAGGCGACGATGACTATACATACATGTGGCTATAACAATTATGACAAAGTATAAACATGTGTCATACCACATACAAACACAGTCGACCAAATGGTACCATCACAGAACATACATAAGTATTGATATGGAACCCGGAACAATATATCAGAACCCAGAGTTTTGTTACAGATGTGGATACATTGAACGAGAAGTCGATGGTACCATGACTTTTTATTTGTGGCGTATCTACAAAATTTTCTGTGTTGGTGTTGAAAAACCGTCCAAAGAAAATATAAGTGTGCGTCGTGCTGTATATCCTTTGTGTCTGAAGTGCCATGAATTGTATAAGGCAAAAGTTGGAAACAATGGATTTTCTGAAGCCAGTGATGATTTATACATACATTATGCAGCATTTGTCGCGATTCTTCATTATAAAGGAGAGAAACTATGTAACAAGATTTATCAAGATACTTTGTCGCCACAAGATCGGCTAAAATTTCGTAAACAGGATTTTTATGTCTGGGATGGACGTCGTTTCGCTTGTTCAAGATTATCATTTACTTCTAGCGAGTTTGGTTTCATCCTTGAACTTATGAAATCAGAACATATCGACTTTACACGAAGGACTGATGTTGAAATCTTTTACAGAGAATTCGATAAAAATGAATGTTTTTGCAAGAATTTTGAAAATAAATAGAGTTGATTGTTTGATATGTCATTATGGTTTAGCATGCAAATAAAATGTTTCCAAATCGATTTTTTGTTTCGATGATCTAACCACGTTCGTTTAAAATTCGCACTTGCAGAAATCCATTATGATGAATTCCCTATACAGTTGCCTTAGTAGGTCTTCACCCGTTCTATGGTAGCTACTCTGACTTTCTCAAATCTGTTTTCTCAGCCAAGTTATGATAAGAAGTAATGAACTAACCGGATGTGAACTGCACTTTAAAGTCAACGATGACTATATAAACCATGTAGCTATAACAAATACAACACAGCATTAATCTTGATATGGAACCCAGAACAATATATCAGAACCCAGAGTTTTGTTACAGATGTGGATATATTGAAAAAGAAGTCGATGGTATCATGACTTTTTATTTGTGGCGTATCTACAAACTTTTCTGCATTGGTGTTGAAAATGGGATCGATGATCAAAGACGTATACGCTGTGCTTTCTATCCAATGTGTCTAAAATGCCACGAATTATATAAAGCAAAAGTTGGTAACAATGGATTTTCTGAAGCCAGTGATGATTTATACATACATTATGCTGTATTTGCCGCGATTCTTCACTACAGTGGAGATATACTATGTAACAAGATTCTTCAAGACATTCCGCCACCACAAGACGGGCAAAAATTCCATGCAGAGAATTTTGATGTTGGAGATGAAAGACGTTTCGCTAGTAAGCGATTAAGTCTTCCTGTAACCGAGCTTGAATTCTATATGGAACTTTTCAAATCGGAGCATATTGACTATACAAGAAGGACTGATGTTGAAAAGTTTTTCAGGGAATTGGATAAAGATGAATGTTTTTGTAAGAATTTTGAAAACAAATAGAGTTGATGGTTTGATATATTAGTATGGTTTAGAATGCAAATAAAATGTTTCCAAATCCAACTTCTTTGATATGTCTATATTTCTGTCCCCGAATATATCATCAACAAAAACAATTTCTTTAACCGAATACATTATTGGCGGAGTGGCAAACAACTCAAAGTCTTCAAACATCATTTGAGTTTTCATGTCCACTTTTGATAATCTATCTTCTACATATTCAATATCGGCAATGTGCAATGCACAGTGAATATATAGTCCATTGACAAATGAGTTTTTTACAAGACCTTGTTCATCCATGACCGTTTTGTATAGCCCATGACACTTGTCACAGAATGGATAGTTGCAGGCGATGAAATCTAACATATTGATATCATTTGCCTTGAGAATAGCGTACATTCGCCATACATGATATGTAGCTGAACTGTTCGAAGTAGGTGCTGTTAAGAATCCACATCGAAAACATTTCTGTGGGTCTTTGCATATACTAAACCTCATTTTCCTAACCAACTGGTCAACATAAAGATTGTAGAGGTTTGTAACACACTAATATACATTTTCCATACTATTACATAATGAAAACAAAGAATACAAAGAAAGTTTGTAATTTCAGTAATATTTTAATAATTCTCAAGCAAAACAACATAACATACTACACTAAAACATTTTCTAATTGCATTTCTAGAGTTTATACAAGGAAACATATTAGTCAGTTCATGATTCTGGTTCAGTTTTCACGGTCTCAGCGATAGGACATTGTGGTTGTGATGTGGACATATTTTCATAATCTCCCGTACTTTGCATGGTAGAACAATTTACATTGGTCACATCAGATTCTGTTCCAGCCAGAGTAGAAAGTTTTCTTTGCAACTCGTCAAACTGTTGCTGCAACTGCATATATGTACCCACAGTAACAAACTCATCAGTTGGCTGATATGAGTTCCTTTGTATTTGTCTCAAAAAGGCTTTCTGTTGGTACACATATTGGACATGCTGGTACAATGTCATCAGTTCTCGGAAAAGTTCCTTTGGTGAACATTTCAGGTGGAACATGCCATTCTCAAACAAACATGAATGCAAAATTTGTATGCTTCTGATGAATTCGCATTCAAACTGTTCGAAGTTCACGATGACAGACTCGAGCTCCCAATACTTGGAAAGACTAGTCTGTGATAGCGCTGGTGGATGAGTAGAAATTTGATTGTCTTCCATAATTTTGATGTGGCTTTTTGACTTCGTATGCCTCAGAAAATTTTTACGTTTCATAACTTTGTTGCATACGTCGCATGTCTTGATATCAGCACCGACAGTGTTTATTTGTTCTTGTGGCATAGACATGTTTGCGTCTAGATGTCAAAGCAGATAGTGTACATAAGAGTTGTGTTGCCTTATATAATATACGAAGAACACAAAATAATGCAATTCATACAAGATCAATTGGGCAAAAAAAATATATTTAAGTGACATTTTTCAAACAGTGTTCACACATTATCTCATTTCACTATACAAACATGTCCAATGAAACCGACGGTCTAGTTTTTCAACCCACACCTGCATTGGATATGAGGTTTGCTGCCTCAAGGCTAAAGAGTTTTGACGTGTGGCCTGTTCAAATGCAACACCCAACCAAACAAGAAATCGTAGAGAGCGGGTTTTACTATTGTGGTTACTCAGATGTTTGCCAATGCCACTCATGTGGATTGAGGCTTCACGCGTGGTTACCAACGGACCAGCCTTGGAAGGACCATGAAAAGTATTCTCCTACTTGTATGTATCTGAATATGGTGAAATGTTTGAACCATAGTATGATTGACAAAAAAGATGGTATTCAACCCAACAAAGTGTACACTAGCAACATCAATACCAACAGCAACAGCAGCAACCAGACCAACACAGTAACTTTTGGAAACAATATTCCTAGTGCACAGAAGACATTCCCATTTTGCAGTAGTTCCTTGAAGAAAAATTCGCATGGAGGCTATATGTATTGAAATGGACAACCACAAACTTTTAATTTGCTCAGAATGGAAATACGAAATTTGTTTTATATTATGTTCATTGATCATTGTTGTAAAAATAAACCATCTATTGCATTCATTTTGATTCTTTACTTATATTGAACATCCAAAAACATCTCAAACACAGTATACAGTATACATTATATAGTATAAAATTTAGCAAACTTGATTAGCATCAAAACATATCTGATACGTACCATCAAAGTCAAATTGCAACTTACGACTTTGTTATACAGTACAGTATATAGATCTGCAGTGTAGAATGTATAATGCTAAATATTTGTTTTAATTAGTTATACCATAGGGTAAATTAGTTTGAAATATGTATCAAACAGTCAGAGTTTCAAAAAATGTCCACATCTTTCTTTTTAATTTTGAACTGAGCATATGCCAGAACAAGACACATTCATTAGTGTTCAAAGACAAAGATAATTGACATGTATTGAATAAGAAATTCAGCCGTCCTATAGTTTAACTTCACTCATGAACTTGTTAATATGAATTGTAGTTTGAAAATAAATGTGATGAATGACCAGCACAAAGTAAATATACTTGTATGTACTTTTATTCCGTTGATGCATTCTGATAATTAATACAAAAACAATGACTTGTGTAGCAGCACAAAAATGCATTTTGAGTTTCAAATATGAAGCACACATCGGGGTCTAGAAATCTAGAAAGTATTTCTTCATATATATAGTATAAGTTAAGTTATACATTGATATCAGCGGCGCGTCACAGTATATAGTGTATACATATTATAAAGTGTTTTAACTGGTCCCAGCCAAAGATGCAAGTGAAATATTCTGTGTAAGAATAAAATCCCACTCACACATTTATTTTTCATTTGACATTAACCGTACTATAGAGTAGATCTATATCACTACAAATTTGTGTCAGCTGCTCAGAGCTATAAAACACGTCTGGTCTCTTCAAGTTAAAATTCACAAATGACAAATTTGATAAAAAAAATCCCGACAGACGCATTATTTTCATACATTAAAAATTTCACTTTCCTTATGAACCTTTAGCCTTAAACAAGTCAATGTGTTGATTGCTACAAAATTTGACTCACTGTCAAAAGTCACAAACGCAGAAATTCATGATTCGTAAATATCCTATTTTTTGGCTAGACATGTACTATACTGTTAAATTACAGACAAATATTTCAGCATAGCTTAATTCGGCTAATTTCTTGATGTTTAATAAAAGTCAGTTTCATGCAGATAGTAGCTCTATGTACAGTATGTTATTTCTCCCTGCAAAATATCTAAATTCTATCCCTTTTAAACTATCAATGGAAAAGTAGTAAAGTCAAGCAGGCAAAGCCACATGCAAGACGCAACCACCACCAAAACACCGATAGACAGCATGACACACACACACACACAACCACACACCCAAACGCACACGCACACACACGAAATGAACACAGAAAACACCAAAAGACACACAAGAACCAGGGACAAACGTTCCACAACATGAACAAACCACAAGCACAAAGACGCAATGCAAACAAAAGGAAGGGTGACAAAGAGAGTACCGCCTTGGCACGGTCAGCAGCAAAAACACCACTGGGGGTTTAAACCGGTTTACGGACGTCCTAACCTCACACTTCTCTCAAAGTCACCCTAGCTTTACAAATATTGTAAATAAAGGTATCCCCGCTGGACTTACCCACAACATAGACGACGGTGAACACAGGACAACATGTAAAACATAGCATAATAACTGTGACAATCCGTCAAATATGTACTCAATGACTTTGCTGAAGTCAGAGCACCTGCAGGTAAGCCGTTAAGGGCACGACAGGGAAAAAATAATACATGAGTCTGGTAAGCTCCTCCTGTATCCAAGTTTAAGAGTATACCATCATAGAGTACTACCCTCGGCCTGTCATCGCGCAAGCAAAGAGGGAAGCGTAGCTACCGACTGTAAAAGGGTCGATAACCAAACATGCAGTGTGTTGCAATATAATAGGATCATAACCTTTCTTTTTAAATTTTTTAATGCGTTTTATAAACAAATCATGAAAATGGATATGACCCCGAATTTTCCTAAGTTTGTAGATAACATCCCCATAAAATTCTGGTTGAGAAATGCCTTGTCGCAGTAACGTCCGTAGATTGCAATTATATTTACTAATGAGAGGTAAATTTCGATAATAAAATTTAGAAAAGGTTTTCCGAAGTTTGTGATATCTGTAACCTTGCTTCAGAAGTTTATCAGTTATAACTAAATTACGTCTGTTAAAATCTTCAAGCAAAGAACAGGCTCGGGCAAACCTAATAAGTTGAGAAATATAAACACCATAAGATGTAGAACGTGGCACATCCCCATCTAGAAAAGGATAATTAACAATTTTAAAATTAAAATCTTCTCTTTTATCGTATACTTTGGACGAAACTTTATCATTTGTAATTGAAAGATTCAAATCTAGAAATGAAGCATTAATGTCAGATTGATTAGCTTTGTTTAAAGACAGTTCTTTTGGGTAGATTGAAGAAACCATAGTATCAAAATAAGGATTATCTAAATTCAAAATATCGTCTAAATACCTTGAAGTTTTATTAAAAGCATTAACAATATCGGTCTGTGTATCAGGTTTTAAGCTATAGATCTACATTCAACAGGCCCGAATTTTCTTCACATGTCCCAAATACAAAAGTAACATATCTAGTATTAATGTTTGTTGAGAACTTGTAAGTTGGCTTAACTTAGATCTAGATCTGCATAGTTCGTTAAGGAAATGAAATGTCAATATTCTTTGATTTACAATCTGACCATGTATGCTATACGCTAAAACGGCAAAATAACTGTATCTCTACATTTAGGCTTGAAATCAGTGCAGACAAACAACGTCGATTTATTGCCTTCGAAAACAGATCTACACGATTCGCTTCAGTTTGTTTTCAATTACCAAGCACACATCATTTAACCTGCACGAAACGTAACTCAGTAAGCAGCCGTGGATTTTCAACATTTCATTCTATTTCACGTTGAGTACAGCTTGATAATAGATGTTGCATTTTCAGTAGGCAACAATTTCTCATTTCATCAAGAAAGAATTAGACAAACAATTTAATTTTAACTTTAGACCCAAAAAAATCATGTACGAAATATTCTCTCTCGCTTACTAAAGCACAACACTACACATTCCAATCATTATGACGTTTCATGTATAAATGACGTAACGTTGCTCAGAGCGAATCGATGTTTACATCGCTGATACGCATAACGTTAACCGCTTCAAAATATCAATGATAAAACATGGATATTATGGATATTTCGCAATTTATATGCTCAGGATTTTTTGAAAGGTAACATTTAACACAACTCAAACATTTTTTCTTCAATCTGGCCAATTCACTGATAAATCTAGATGGGTAATTTTCATTTTTCAAAGTCTTCAATTTGCAGGAGTTCAGTAGAATGATCTAGCTACTTCTAGCATTCGGGAACAGCTTCATGTCAAATCATGATATAAAAAATTCTCATGTGTCCTGCAATGCACACAAGTAATTCATATTGATAAAGCTCTTCAGAAATAGCTTAAGCTTTGAACAGATTCGGTGGATTTTTTCTGTCTACATCTAGATCTATAGTAAATTGTTGAGTAGATTTTCAATCAGTGTAGATCTAGATCTTGGAATATTTTTGAAATTATAGATTTATATATAAAGCTTTATTTATTTGCATTGATTTAACAAAATGAAGGTATATTCAAGACACTACGGAAAGTTTTTAATGTTTTACCTTAGGGGATTTGTGAATGAATACAGACACATATATAACTACTGTACATAATTATACTCTAGACTAATTTTCAATTCCAATGACAGATGTGAATAAATATATATTAAAAGAAAAATGTTCATGAGTATGGCTCTTAATTTAAACTGCACTTTTTTTTCATCATCGAGAAACATTAAACACACAGTGACTTGAATAGAGTTTTTCATTTTCTGATAAAATAATAAATGTAGAAATCAAGTAAAAATATATATTAAAGGAAAAATGTGCATGAGTACGGCTCTTGAGGTTAATTTCACAAAACTTTCAACAATGATAAGCATCAATCACACAGTGGCTTAGATATTTTTTTCACATTTCAGATCAATCATACTAAATGTCGAAACCAAGAAAAATTATATATTAAAGGCAAATGTGCATGAGTAGGGCTCTTGAGTCAAATTTCACAAAATGTTCAACACTGTTTAGCAAAAATCACACAGTGACTTAAATAGGTTTTTTTTACACTTTCTGATGACAAATGTGAATGTAGAAATCAAGTAAAAATATATAATATATAAGGCAAACTGTGCATGAGTACGGCTCTGTCAATTTGCACAAACTTTTCAACACTGAATCATGATTAGCATTAATAACAGTGACTTGAAGATATTCTTAAAATTGCATTTCAGATCAAGCTACTGTACATAGTTATACTAGAGTAATTTTCAGTTTCAATGACAGATGTGAATAAATATATATTAAAAGGAAAATGTGCATGAGTATGACTCTTGATTCAAATTGCACAATTTTTTTCATCACCGAGAAATATTAAACACACAGTGACTTGAATAGTTTTGTATTTTCTGATAAAATGATAAATGTAGAAATCAAGTAAAAATATATATTAAAGGCAAATGTGCATAATTAGGATCTTGAGTCAAATTGCACAAACTTTTCAACACTGAATCGTGATTAGCATTAATCACACAGTGACTTGATGATTTCTTTACATGTCAGATCAAACACAATGAATGTAGAAATCAAGTAAAAATATATTTTAAAGACAAAATGTGCATGAGTATTGTTTCGAATCAAACGTAATGATTTTAGAAATAAAAAATATAGATCTATAGTTCTTGATTCAAATTACACAAAGTCTAACCCTTTCATTTTCAACATCAAGAAAAATAAATTTATTCGGATCAAATATAACAAATTTAAAAATCAAATTAAAACTATATTAAAGTCAGTATGTGGCTTAAAATTGAATGCGCTGTGTTATTTCATATAAGTAAACATCTTTTGTCTGAGTTGCAGAAAAACAATTGAGTAGATCTAATAATCTATCTTTGACTATGGTAGAATTCTAACATATTGAGCGATGCGGATTTGTAAATCATATATATTAAAGATAAAATGTTAATGAGTATGGTTCTTGATTCAAACTGAAACAAATCTAACTCTCTCATTTTCAACATCAAGAAACATTAATTAGACAGTCACTTGAACATATTTTTATTCTGATCAAATGTAATTTTAGAAATCAACTTAAAGATACTTATAATACAGTCAGTGTGTGTCTTAAAAATCTATTTTCTGAGTTGTAGGAAAATAAATGAGCAGATCTATCTAAATTAAATTTGCATTCAGGGTTGCTTAATTCTAAAAACCTATCTTCGACTATGCTAGAGTTTTTAACATTGAGCTATGCAAATATGTAGATCTATAATTTTTTATGTATTAAAGGTTAAATTGGCTTGAGTCAAATTGTACAATATCTAACTCTCTCATTTTCAACATCGAGACACATTAACAGATATACTAAATATAATCTTATAGCTTCGGATCAAACGTAATGGATTTAGAAATCAAGTAAAAATATCAGTCAGTAAGTGGCTTAATATTGAATGCGCTGTGCTAGCTAATTTTAATTTTATAATAAAAGTACAAAAATGAGTCATGCAGGAAATACCACATACAGAACAAACACTCGCCCGAACAGCAACACAAGGAAACAGCAAATGTACATGGGTAGAAAAAACAACAAGAGACGCACAAAGACAAAACAAACATTCAATAGGAGGAAGATGGAAGTACCGCCTTGGAACGGTCAGTGACAAAGTCACCGGGGGTTTAAACCGGTTTATGGGCGCCCAACCTCACCCTTATTCCATCCCCATCCTAAAAGACAAACAGTGTAAATAAACGTATCCCCTCTCCGACTAATCTACAACAACCGCGACAGCAAATACAGTGGTAAAGTGCATGTATAACAAAAAAACATTTAATTGAACATACTGTATCCACCTATCGCTAGTGTACTCAATGATTGAGCTGCAAACAGAGTAACTGTAGAAAAGTAATAAAGGGTACGACAAAAATAGTTACAGAAAAATTATTGAGTAAAATAAATTTGCATTTCGGGTTGCATTTATAAGAGTCTAATTCTTTTTTGACTATGATATAATTTTAACATATCGAGCAATGCGAACGTGTATAGATAGGTATATTTAAGGCAAAATGTGCATGAGTACCAGAGTACGGATCAACGCAACGAATTTTAAAATCAAGCAAAACATAAATCAAAATCAGTGTCTGGCATAAAGTTGAAAGTTTTAATTTCAATGTCGGGTTGAGCGATGCGAATGTGTATAAAATTACATTAAAGACTAAAAATTTGATGTGCATGAGTATCATAGTACGGATCACGGGTTTTAAAAAAGCAAGCAAAATATATCAAAATAAGTGTGTGGCTTAAAGTTGAATACATTATAGGTGTCTACTATAGATCTAAAGTTTTAATTTCGATGTCGGGTTGAGCGATGCGAATGTGCATAAATATATATTAAAGAATAAATGTGCATGAGTACGGACCAACTGTAAACCAAGTAAAAATATATCAGTCAGTGTGTGGCTTAAAGTTGAATGCATTATAGATATCTACTATAGATCTAAAGTTTTAATTTCGATGTTGTGTTGAGCGATGCAAATGTGCATAAATATATATTAAAGGATAAATGTGCATGAGTACGGACCAAACGTAAACCAAGTAAAACATATATCAAAATAAGTATGTGACTTAAAGTTGAATACATTAAAGGTATCTACTATAGAACTATTTTTTTGATTTCGATGTCGAATGTGTATAAAATTATATTAAAGACTAAATGTGCATGAGTACCATAGGACGGATCACAAGTCACGAATTTAAAAAGCAAGTAAAAATATATGAAAATCAGTATTAGTGGATTAAAGTTAAATGCGTTATAGATATCTACTACAGATCTAAAGTTTTAATTTCGATGTCGGGTTGAGCGATGCGAATGTGTATAGAATTATATTAAAGACTAAACTTTTAATGTGCATGAGTACCATAGTAGATCTACGGATCACGCGTGACGAATTTAAAAAACCATGCAAAATATATCAAAATAAGTTTGTGGCTTAAAGTTGAACACATTATAGGTATCTACTATAGATCTAAAGTTTTAATTTCGATGTTGGGTTGAGCGATGCAAATGTGCATAAATATATATTAAAGGATAAATGTGCATGAGTAGGGACCAGACGTAAAGCAAGTAAAAAATATATCAAAATCAGTCTGTGGCTTAGAGTTGAATGCATTATAGGTATCTACTATAGATCTAAAGTTTTAATTTGATGTTGGGTTGAGTGATGCGAATGTGTATAAATATATATTAAAGGACAAATGTGCATGAGAACTGACCAAACGTAACGAATTTAAAAATCAAGTATGTGATAAAGTTGAATGCGTTATAAAGATGTATACTATGCACAAATCTAAAGTTTTAACTTCGATGTCAGACTGAGCGATGCGAATGTGTATAAAATTATATTAAAGACTAAATGTGCATGAGTACCATAGGACGGATCACACGTAACGAATTTAAAAATCAAGCAAAATTGAATACATTAAAGGTATCTACTATAGATCTATTTTTTGATTTCGATGTCGGATTGAGCGATGCGAATGTGTATAAAATTATATTAAAGACTAAAATGTGCATGAGTACTACCATAGTAGATCTACGGATCACGCCTAACGAATTTAAAAAAGCAAGCAAAATATATCAAAATAAGTTTGTGGCTTAAAGTTGAATACATTATAGGTATCTACTATAGATCTAAAGTTTTAATTTCGATGTCGGGTTGAGCAATGCGAATGTGCATAAATATATATTAAAGAATAAATGTGCATGAGTACGGACCAAATGTAAACCAAGTAAAAATATATCAGTCAGTGTGTGGCTTAAAGTTGAATGCATTATAGATATCTACTATAGATCTAAAGTTTTAATTTCGATGTTGGTTTGAGTTTTGCGAATGTGTATAAATATGTATTAAAGGACAAATGTGCATGAGTACGGACCAAGCGTAACGAATTTAAAAATCAAGTATGTGACAAAGTTGAATGCGTTATAGAGATATATTATGCACAGATCTAAATTTTTAACTTCTGTGGTTTAAAGTTGAATGCATTAAAGGTATCTACTATAGAACTATTTTTTTTTTATTTCGATGTCGAATTGAGCAATGCGAATGTGTATAAAATTATATTAAAGATTAAATGTGCATGAGTACTATAGTACGGACCACAAGTAACGAATTTAAAAATCAAGCATAATATATCAAAATAAGTTTGTGGCTTAAAGTTGAATACATTAAAGGTATCTACTATAGATCTAATTTTTTGATTTGATGTCGAGTCGACCGATGCGATTGTGTATAATTATATATTAAAGGATAAATGTGCATGATTACCAAAGTACAGATCAAATGTAATGAATTTAAAAATAAGTCTGTGGCTTAAAGTTGAATACATTAAAGGTATCTACTATAGAACTAATTTTTTTGATTTCGATGTCGGATTGAGCAATGCGAATGTGTATAAAATTATATTAAAGACTAAATGTGCATGAGTACCATAGTACGGATCACAAGTAACGAATTTAAAAATCAAGCAAAATATATCAAAATAAGTCTAAGGCTTAAAGTTGAATACATTAAAGGTATCTACTATGGATCTAATTTTTTTTATTTCGATATCGAGTCGACCGATGCGAATGTGAATAAAATTATATTAAAGACTAAATGTGCATTAGTACCATAGGACGGATCACAAGTAACGAATTTAAAAATCAAGCAAAATATATCAAAATAAGTCTGTGGCTTAAAGTTGAATACATTAAAGGTATCTACTATGGATCTAATTTTTTGATTTCGATGTCGAGTCGACCGATGCGAATGTGTATAAAATTATATTAAAGATTAAATGTGCATTAGTACCATAGTACGGATCACAAGTAACGAATTTAAAAATCAAGCAAAATATATCAAAATAAGTTTGTGGCTTAAAGTTGAATACATTAAAGGTATCTACTATAGATCTAATTTTTTGATTTGATGTCGAGTCGACCGATGCGATTGTGTATAATTATATATTAAAGGATTATTGTGCATGAGTAGATCTACCAGAGTACAGATCAAATGTAATGAATTTAAAAATACGTCTGTGGCTTAAAGTTGAATACATTAAAGGTATCTACTATAGAACTAATTTTTTTGATTTCGATGTCGGATTGAGCAATGCGAATGTGTATAAAATTATATTAAAGACTAAATGTGCATGAGTACCATAGTACGGATCACAAGTAACGACTTTAAAAATCAAGCAAAATATATCAAAATAAGTCTGTGGCTTAAAGTTGAATACATTAAAGGTATCTACTATAGATCTAATTTTTTGATTTGATGTCGAGTCGACCGATGCGATTGTGTATAATTATATATTAAAGGATAAATGTGCATGAGTAGATCTACCAGAGTACAGATCAAATGTAATGAATTTAAAAATCAGGTAAAATATATCAAAATAAGTCTGTGGCTTAAAGTTGAATACATTAAAGGTATCTACTACAGATCTAAAGTTTTAATTTCGATGTCGGGTTGAGCGATGCGAATAGAATGTGTACAATTATAAATATATAACGTTAGGAATCTAGTAACTTTAGACAAAATATTCACGAGTACGGCTGGTGAATGTTTGCACAAAGTCTAACTGTCTCATTTTCAACACAAGAAACATTATACAGACAATGACTTGAATGTATTTTTCTATATGTTCGGATCAAATGTAACGAATTTAAAAACCAAGTGTAAAACATCTACATCTATAATCAAAACCAGCATGTTGACTAACATTGAATGTCAAAGTTACAGAAAATGATTTTTAAAATGTTTGCATTTCGGGTTGCATACGAGTCTATCTTCGACTATGATATAATTCTAACATTTTGTGTTTCGCATTTTATCGCAAACGCATCTCAGCATGAAAAGAATTGTTGATTATCAGACGCAAATAAGTTGAACAAAATCCATCTCTGTATCAAGCGAGAAAACACAATGCTACTCATATCGCGTCGAGTTTGATTTTTACTTGGCAGAGAAAAACTACTTCTGTAGATTTAGATTTGCAAGCTAGATATCTATTATTTTTCTTGTTCATGAAGTAAATATTTCTTTCAATGTTTCATATTGGAGCCGTGGCACAGAACTTCTGTCAGATCAAGAAACAAATTTTGTTTTTAGAATCGGCATTGTAGACCCGTGTTATAAAGTATTAATCTGTAGCGATTTTAAGTTGGAAAGAATTGTAAAACTAAATAAAAAGTTAAAACGCGTTTGCATTTTATAGTCCGCTTTGCATGTAGATCTAGACCTAACCGTAATATTAGATTTCATATTGCATTTTCGTACCGATCGACAATTTGATTTTGTTGTTTAATTGTATTTATATATAAATTTACTAGATCCAAGTTGAAATTTTCCTGAAATTCAGGAAAAAAAATATCGGCAGTTTCTTACATCGCATTCAAAACCGCAATCAAGTCGATTCTTAAATTTCAGCACGAATGTTACGTATCAGCTTTGCAGAATTTCACTAACAACGTCGGCCTACCACATGTAGAAAAATATCATTCGCTTACATTTATTACTCATCAAACTTTGAAAGTTACATACGTTTATTTTTTTATCTACGAGATTGCGGGATTGAGTATGAATGATAAATATTTTCTTTTCAAAGGTTCTGACAAGTAGATTCTAACCAAAATCGATTCTCAAATAAAAAATCCGCTTCATGCAATATGTCCTAAAAGATCTAGATCTGGATTATAGATTCTAAATACATTTGTTGATCAAGTTGAGAAAATACCCTAATTTAATATCATTTTTTTATCCGACAGCATAAATAGGGTCTAGCTAGCTAATTTACAGACACAGCATTTTAAATGTGCAAGCCATTTCTCATTTCATCAAGAACGGAATGAAGCAAGCAGCTATGTTTTCATTTTATATCAAAACATCACAACTCTGCATGTATAATTTTCTCTCTCGCTAATGAACCTCAAACATTGCACAGATCTTCAACTTTAGAAAGATTTTACATCAAATATTACGTTGAATGTGTAGAATGACGTCAAGTTTAAAGCGAATCGATAATTTACATCGCTGAGACAATTTTTTAACGTTCTCCGCTTCCAATTCAGTGACAAAATATTTACTTCTCAACAGTGCACAAATAATGCCGAGCATTTTTTCCAAAGTGAACCTCTATCATAAATCCAATGATACTTGTCTTTCACCTATCCCAGTAATTCATTGATATAGATTTATCTCAATTTCTAATATTTAAAGAAAAGACATTTTTCAGCTAGAGCAGTAGAGTTGAATGAAATTAAACTTCACTCTGTTTAAAGTTAGCTAAAATGTAATCAACTGCCGATGAAAACATCAGTATATAGCTTTTATTAATTTACTATGCAATCTGACTGGCATTGAGACATATAAAATCTATACTTCACGAAGGCAGAAAATTTAAACGTTCAGTTTGGGTCTACGATAGTATATTTGTGTTGACATTATGCTTGCCCTGCTGAATTTCTTTTTGCTTAAATTTTCTCAAATTTATCTACAGTCGATTTGGTCTTTGTAGAGGTATTCAAAAAATAATTTTCACTGAATAGATCCAAAATCATGTCCCGCAACTAGCATTTGTTTAATTCCTTTCAAAGTCATACATAAATTTCAATCAGAAATACTCAATGACGGAACGTTCTCAGACACCGCTGTGTGCTAGCTACTAGCTGAAAGATAAACTTCAATCTTTGATAACGTCAAATTCATGCATTGATTCCAATCAGAAATACTGAATGACGGAACAGTTCTCGGATACTGCACAGTGTGCAAGCAAGCTAAGCGATAAATTTCAAGTATTGACGACGTCGGATTGAGAGATGCGACGAACTGTGCGATTATACCTTGGCAAGCTGAGCGCGAATAGGACAGACTTTCATTCGCAACGTCGTTTTCAAAAACTAGTTAAACTTGTGACTTTACATTTAGCGATAAGCTTTAAACGGCAACATTAGGCTTTGAATCGAATGCGCGGTTATGGCTGGCATTGACTGCTATACGATAATGCAAAATTATTTCAGTATCAGAAAAAGTTAACATTCTGTAGCAGTCGCTGTTAGTAAAAAATATGCTTTTCTGATTACATAATAAGAAACACGGCTTGGGTCTAGAAGTGACAATTTTTTAAAATTTTGAGTTCGGCTGTCAAACCATAGCACTGCATAACATTTGCATTCAGCATCAAAATGAAACGTTACTTTTCACTCGAAATCGGCTCAGAACGTCGATTTCTACAAAGCGCAAAGAAAAATTCAAGCATTATCCGAACCTTACAGCGAGATTTGCAAATTTACATACACGACGTCGTATAGCGGCTGCTCAACGCTGAAGATTTGTCTTTGCTTTGCAGTGGCAAATCGCTCAGCTTTGCATGGTCTAGTAAAGATCCAGCGTTTTTAAATTTCATTTTTTCATAACTGAGACGCAGATAGAACATATTTGAAGCATTAAATCTGTTTAAATAGTAAAAACATTTTGAACATTTTACGAAATGACAATAAACTTGATGAAGATGAGAAAACTATACACTGTGCACAGTGATAAAACTATACACGCTAGCATTGAGCGATGCGAACGTGTATAAATTTACTAAACAAACAGTAGATTTAAACTTTAGATTCTTACTTTGAGTATGTGCAATGTGCAATATGCATTCACTCCTCAAAGAAAGAATTGTTTAGTATTTTTACAGACGTGCATCACAAACGTTAACAGTGCGATTATAACAAAGCTACATGTACATTTATGCCGATTTTGAAGAGTTTCTCTCGCAGCGTCATTTTAAAGAATATCAGTAAATAACGTTACTTTGCATTCGATGCGCGATAGGTTTACGTCTTATCATTTTCACTGCATTAAACAGACACCAATACGGTTCGGATCTATGATCATCAACTCATAATATCAAATGTTGTATGTATAATTCTTGACAGAAAACGAAACAGGCAGCCTTTTAATTACATTTGCAGATCCTCGCTGAAATGAAATTTAAATCAGATTGGAAACCGCAGCGACTCGAATTAATGAAGATCTAATGTTATTAAGCTATCACATTTTGCTGAATAATAAAGAAAATGCTACTCTTACACAGTTCGCAGATTTATTTTCATGTTTATATTCCAACACTATGATAAAAATTCCATCTCGCTAAGGTACCACAACACTCGCTTAAATCTTTAACTTTTAGTAAGAATGATGACGTTGTGTACCAAAATGACGCAAACTTTTAAACAGTAGATTATCTTTACATCGCTTAGAACCAATACGTTCTCTGCTTCCAAGTCAACGTGACTAAAATCACAAAATATCAACGTCCCTGCAATGCATACGCTTAACATGTTCTCACAATTAAAATGTATAACAACTCAAACAAAAAATTTCTTTACCAATCTCAGCAATGCACATGCACTGCCGATCACGCTATGTGAAACTTTGCATTTTAGTTAAACCATAGGAGCTTATGGAAATATCTCACTCATGAATAAGCATGTAGTATACAGGTCGCAGAGTGATAGATTATCATTCTCGCATCGAGCAATGCAAACTGGTCAAAGTAAAATTCATTTTACAGACAAGTGTCAAAAAGTTTAACAGTTTAAAAATTTAAACAGAAAGTCGATTCCTTCGCATCGCATCATACATAGGGTCTACTCTTTCAAAGTTTGATAAAGAATCTAGGTCTACTAAACGTAGACAGAGATAAAAATTTCAATGATAAATGAAAAAAATAGAAATCTATTAAAAACATTGAGACACATATTTATCATCAAACCCGCTCTGCCTAAAGTTTATATCATGCACACTGCGTTGGTTGTTTTGAAAAATACATGTATCAACGATAACGTTCTTGACGTCATCTATCGATTTATCTCGAACTAACAGCGACAGCGCATATCTGTAAACTGCTAGAAAAGTCGCAATATATGAATTGAGCAAATACACTGTTTTCAAGTAATTTTTCATTTCCTGACCATGCCATCAATGTCGGGTATGCATTTCAAGCTTAGAACACTGTCTGGGACACAAATATCATGCGAAATCAGAAACACCAAAACCAACGCAGAGCTCAAGTAATCGCGGCTTGCTGCTACTGATGCTAAATCATAACTGATCCCATTTTGCCAAAAAATAATTCCGCGGCGCATGACGTCAACAACGTTTTGATTGGCTGTTGACTGTTGATGCAACTTTTCTATTGGTCAATTGAATACAGGCAGCTCTGGAGCCTATATAAGCAGCGTACAACTTGTTCACTTTGCCTGTTAGGGCGTGAAAAACGCCAATGAAAGAGCGTCGTCTCAGACACTCTTATCATTTGCCTTTTTCACAAGCTTTGTTACTTCGTTAACGAAGCTTTAAAGTGAGAGCGATTGAGTTTCAAAGAAAACTCAAATCTTTCTCAACTTTTTCCTGAACATCGTTATTCTGTAACGACGTTTTAAGTGCGAGCGATTGAGCTTCAATGCGAACTCAAATCGTTCTCACTATATTCACTATATAGCATGAAAACACTCGGGAAACCTAGCGGTGTTAACAGGAATGTATTCATGCATCACATCTAGCACGAATACACTCGGGAAACCTAGCGGTGTTAACAAGAATGTATTCCTGCCTAATATCCATACATCAGTATACTCAAAATTTAAATCAAACGTCTGAATTTAGACAGCAAAAGTACCAACTTGCAATCAAAATTTTTCTCACGCTGATACATTGCGTGTACTATAACAGGGTCCCCGAAGAAGAAACTAGGCTGTATTTATTACCGACTGAATACAAGGAGGGGATGGTGGTAACTTGTATTCGGAAAGTCTTCTTCGCCACTATTTGAAAGCACCATATCAGTAAGCAGGCAAGGCCATCTTATATAATTTAGGGTGTGTCTCAGAGTATGCCCGCGTTAGTTATGTTCGATGACTGTGGATAGGCATTAAGCAGTTTGTTCGAACCTGTTTACTGGTATGGTGTGAACTCTGTTTTTGGATAAAAGTCAGACCAATAAGTTGGTGCAAACGCGAACTTTGATTTGGAATAACTTCTTTAGATCTTGTCTGTCGAGCAATAGGATACATACCCTATAACAAACACCATATAACATAACGTGTCGACATTTCGCCAGCTCGGGGCAAATGTTGGTAAGTATGGGGTGTTTGCGCATTTCACACACAGCACAGCACATACTTACAATTAGTTTATCTCGTCTGTCTTTCTGACAACATCTATTGCTCATCAGACAAACAAAATTTATAGTAACTCTACTTTGCTCATCGCATAAACTGAAGATGAAAGTACAATGATATGTACTTTTCATATTCAACTTATGCCATGTTTCCCTGCACATTTGCCGGGGCCTCATCGTGGCTGCAGGGTGAAACATGCTTATCGAATAAAAGCTATATTTGGCTTTGTATTAAGTATTCGATAAGCATGGCTAACTGCCGGCAAAATATTTTACTTGACTTTTCATGCTATGTTTTATTACAGATGTATATGTATGTACTTTGTATAACATGATGTATTTTGTTTTACATGCTATGATCAGAATGAAAATAAAGCATTATATACCGCAAACTTGCATTTGTCATGCTGACTCGTCCAACTTTGCCCCTTGATTTTTCTTATAGTAGTAATGCTGATGTTGAAAGACACACATTTTATAACTGTGAATGGAATGAATACAAACAAGTTCTATTTAGTAAAAATATATTTTACTTTCAATCTATAAGCGCAGAAGCTCCGTCTTAAACAATACGACTAAAACTGCAATTAGCTTATACAATTCACATGCCCGTAGTACAATACCTAGCTTAAAACCAACACAGTGACTGATCTCAGTATTTCATATAGACCACAAGGCTTCATTTGAGTTGATTCTTCAAAAAGAAATCATGAAAATACACCCCGAAACTTATTATCAAAGTTCGTGAAAAAACTCTTCTTATTTCAATGAACCTTTATCCTGTTCAGACAACGGCAATCGGCTAAATTAAAGGTTTGCTTCAAATTTAGCAAAAGTATATAGCATTAGTTGAGTCTTTCCTAGAGATATTTAATAACTTGCTATCAGCTTTCAATGATTTCGATTGAGTTTTTCCGGCAAAGCTAGAAAATAATGCGCGGTCGGATAAATTCTCAACTCAAAAACAGTCATTTACAATTTTGACGTAGAAGAGAACGGCCGTGTTTTTAAAGCTCTGAACACACTGCTCATATTTAAAACACCTTTGCACTATAAGTTTGCATGATATCTAACATGTGAATGTCTAGAAAATAATGCGCGGTCGGATAAATTCTCAACTCAAAAACAGGCATTTACAATTTTGACGTTGAAGAGAACAGTCGTGTTTTTTAAAGCTTTGAACACACTGATCATATTTCAAACACCTTTGCACTATAAGTTTGCATGATATCTAACATGTGAATGTATAGAAATAATGCGCGGTCGGATAATTTTTCAACTGAAAAACAGTCATTTGCGTTTTAGACTTCGAAGGGAACGGCCGTGTTTTTAAAAGCTCTGAATACACTGATCATTTTTGCACTATAAGTTTGCATAATATCTAACATGTGAATGTCTAGAAAATAATGCGCGGTCGGATAAATTTTCAGCTGAAAAACAGTCATTTGCTTTTTAGGCCTCGAAGAGAACAGCCGTGTTTTTTAAAGCTCTAACGCATTGCAGTACAAGTTTGCATGATATCTAACATGTGAATGTCTAGAAAATAATGCGCGGTCGGATAAATTTTCAGCTGAAAAACAGTCATTTGTTTTTTAGACTTCGGAGAGAACGGCCGTGTTTTTTTTAAAGTTCTGATCTCACTGATCACATCTCAAACAACTTTGCACTGTAAGTTTGCATGATATCTAACATGTGAATGTATGGAAAATAATGCGCGGTCGGATAAATTTTCAACTCAAAAACAGTCATTTACTATTTAGACTTCGAGGAGAACAGACACGTTTTTTTAAAGCTCTGAACCCATGATCACATTTCAGACAAATTTGCACTATAAGTTTGAATGATATCTAACATGCATGTGAGTGTACAGAAAATAATTCGCGGTCGGAAAAAAAATTCTACTCAGAAACAATCATTTGCTATTTAGTATTCGAACAGAACAGACGTGTTTTCTAAGCTCTGAACCTATGATCACATTTCAAGCAACTTTGCTCTACAAGTTTGCATGATATCTAGCATGTGAATATCTAAAAAATAATGCGCGGCCGGATAAAATTTCGACTCAAAAAGAGTCATTTGCTATTTAGACTTTGAACAGAACAGACGTGTTTTTTAAAGCTGAGACCCACTGATCAAATTTCAAACAAGTTTGCACTATAAGTTTGCATAATATCCAGCATGTGAATGTAGAGAAAATAATGCGCGGTCGGGTAAATTTCCGAATCAAAAACATTCATTTGCTATTTCGGCTTTGAAGAGAACAGACGTGTTTTTTTTTATAGCTCAGACCCTCTGATCGCATTTCAAATAACTTTGCACTATAAGTTTGCATGATATCTAACATGTGAATGTATAGAAATAATGCGCGGTCGGATAAATTTTCGACTCAAAAACAGTCATTTGCTAATTAGACCTTGAACAGAACAGATGTGTTTTTTAAAGCTCTCATAAACTGAAAGAATTCGATGCCCTATACATCTAACTATTGTTTAGCACAGTAAATGTCAATGTATGAAAATAATGCGTTGGTCGGGAAAAAAATCAGCTAAAAAATTGCCAGTCATAAATTTGTGTTTGAACAAATCAGACGTGTATTTTGAATCTCTGACTTCATGATAACATTTCAAACGAGGTAAGTTTGTACTAGATTTTTGCATAGTATCTCACTTCTGAATGAATGCAAATAATGTATTGGTCGGAAAAAATTTCAACTTCAAAAATTGTCATTCGCAACTTTAAGTTTGATGGGACCAGACGTGTTAACATGAAGCTCTGATTTCTTGATAGAAAATCATACAAGTTTACATCATAGGTTTTCATAAGTTTTCATAAGTTCTCACATGTGAGATGTCATATACACTTATAGTGCAAATAATTTTTTTTTGAAATATGATCTAGGGCTAAGAGCTTCAAAAACACGTCTGATCCCTTCAACGTCAAAATTGTAAATGACAGATTTTTTAGTTAAAAATTTTCCCGCCAGGCGCATTATTTTTTTAGTCATTCATCTGCTCGCTGATTGGTTGATTTTTCTAATGAGTATATTTCGCGCATGAGTACTTGAAAAAAAGTTCCTCTGGCGGAAGCATTATTTTGCAAACAGGCCTCGTCTATATAAGGCGACGTTCACTGAGTATTGTCAGTCGAGTTCCAGAGGCGGAACAGTGCAGACGTGTTTTCACGTCGCTCTCGACTTTGAAAAAAATTTCTTCTGAGTAGCCAACTTGAGAAGTTATGAGAACATGAACATATGACGTTGGCTGTTTGACTTCAGCTATACATTCATATCATGTCAGCAGAGGTGACGTTCTAACTTCGAGAAAAGTAAGTACCGTTTCTTAGTTCATGAAAAGTTATCCGCACATTGAGTAGCTCAACGGCAATTCGATGCATGGACAACTTTTCGTGAACACCTCCTCTTTGTCGAAACCTTGACGTTGGTGAGGAGGCAACGATGATCTTACTTGATATTACTGTTTGCGCAGTTATCATTTGAAGACCATCGGCTAATTCGACAAAACTTTATATTTTCGGCAATCTAAAAGCGAGCCTGTAGACCGAAACTGAATGAGATTAGCATCTGGCGTTTAACCCCTCGAACTCGGTGAGACAAGGGCCTGATCTTGATGTCCGCAGAGCTCACTCGAGTGGTCGAATTGCATATCAGCTCTGCAATACAATAGGGGTGCTGATTTCATTTGGCGATAGTTTCGTAAGCTATCTCGCTACAAAACTTGATAAAAAAAGTGAGACTGCCAAGGGAAAGGATGTGTCGTTAGACCGACTCACTTGTGTGAAGTGGTGGTGCTGTTCGCTTGTGAGGTCGGCCCTTGGTCACCATTATAAGTTTGCGAAAATGGGATAAGATTGGCGTTGCCCCGTTTATGTCTACGCAGGACCTGGCCTTTTGATGTCCGCAGTAGCTTAAATTGAGGAAAACATAGTACACACCAGCTCTGTCAGTTTTCCTATGGGTGTTGATCTTATTTGCCGGATCTGTTTTCGTAAGCGATCTCACTTTTCAAAATTATATAAACTCTACTGAGTTTGCTTTCATGACTCAAGCTTTTCAAGTAAAAGTATGACTGAACGGGCAAAAACTGTCCCGTGTCTGGTTAGAACATTTGTTTCAGACTTTGCTCACTGCTTAGTTTGGGACAAATTTTCTTTCTTGAGAAAAAATTGAAAGTTCAAACGAAACAGCGTTAGCAACTGACACTGTTGTCCTTTGAAATTTTCAATGCATGAGATAGAAATGGAAAATTGAAAACGAAACAGCGTCTGCTAGGGACACTGTTATCCTTTACAGTTTTCAGCGAGTGTAAGAAAGAAAGAAAATTCAAACGAAACAGCGTCTGCTAGCGACACTGTTATCCTTTGCAATTTTCATGAGCCAGATAACTTTTGATGAAAGAAAGTTGTCTTTGAAAAGTTGAAGAAACGGGCAAGCGTTAGAAGCTGTGCTTCAATTAGAACACTTGCTTCCTTTCTTTCAACTTTTCTATTATTTGCTTAGTTCAACCGGCTTTGCGTTTCATAAGTGTGTTATGTATAGTATATAGTATATATAGTATAGTAGATCTAGTACAGGCCTAGATCTATATAGATGTAGATACGCAAAACTGGTTGAATTAAGGCTCATCAAATATTTTCCTGGTTAGAAATAGCACAATGCTATATCTTGCCTAGATTATAATTCATGAGTTCCTCTCCCACATGCCGATACTTTATCGTAGTGGAGAGGTAACGCTTTTCTAACTTGAGATTTTGCTAAGCGCGAGTCTCTCTTTAGAAAGGTGGCTAAAGTCGGCATAATTATCTATTATAGATCTACAATGATATTTTTCTTTCATTAGAATAGATTCTCTACTTGGAAGAGAAACAAATGAATATGAAAACAATTTCCAATTCTGTTACATAGATCTATATTTGTTATACATTATATCTTCACCATTTAGTGTACAGCTTTACTATATCAAGCAAAAATAAAACATTGAACTTTGAAGTTTGTCTCTGTCATGTTTTCTCATCAATCTTGACTCATAGATCTAGTTTTTTAAAAAAATCATAACCTACCACAGAACGCCCGGTCTCATAGACACTGGTATTACATTCACAAACACCTCCATCTAATTCACCAATCCATCCAGATACTAATCATTCCTTCTCATTTATTTTAGTAATTAAAGTAAATTTCAAGTAAATCTCAACTGAAAAACCATCGCCTGCGTAAAAGTAAATATTCCCGTAAATCGCTCAAAATCAATGCAGTGACTCGTGCCATTATGTACTATAAACCCAACTTCAGAACATAGATTGGTTTTACAAAAGAAAATTTAAAAAATAGCTGAGAAATTCACCATCAAAGTTCGTTGGAATCTCCTCTTATTCTATTGAACTTTTAAACTGCTAAAGGTTTACAGGCAAATCTGTCAAAGGAACAGTTTTCGCTCAACAGCCACTGCATGAAATACAGAACAATCTACATACACTGATCATCAAATTCGATATATTACAGAGCGAATTCTGTGCGTCGCGATTTTTCCGATGCGAGATCCACATTCAAACTTCATAAATGTTTAGTTCTATGTCTACACAGTACCACGCGACTTTTCGCATAACTGTCAAATCAGTATGACGTTGTATTACCGAATGACGTCATTCATAAAACAACGTCATCTTAGCGACAGCATTACACTTCGCGCAGTTTTTACTTTGCCTAACGTGGGCCGAAGACAATTACGGTCGATTTCGCGTTGGATCTAGATCTTTTTTAAATGTCTATGCGAACGAAATTATGTTTTACAGTGTGACCATTTATTCTTGCATTTCAGTGCGAAAGCTTACTATAAGCTCTGCCGTTTCCATACAATAAACTCTGCATGAAAAGTCAAGCCGTAGACATAATTGCTTATCAATATAAATTTAAAAATGAAAATCTACATCAATAACAGAAGTCGGGTCTCAACATTTTCAGTCTTTCTGTGGATCTTGAATAAAATATCGCTGCAGATAAGTGTGTCATTTTTAATCATGCAATCACATAACGCAAGTGGTTCTTTTCATGGTTTTAATTTTATTTATCAGTATAGAGTATAGTAATAGTCTAATAGACCGACTATAGTAATAGACCGCTGTAAGATACAGACACGTGTTTTCAGTATTCAAACTTTTCCGTTCATAATAATATCAAGATCCAGAATCTGCTACGCTGAATATATTGCATGTTCTTAACTAAATCTATATTAGATCTACATATAGAATGAAATTCAGTGACAGTGAATTTTCGATATGCCGATACAATAGTCATACGCCAGTTCATAATATCAAGATCCAGAATCTACTGTGATGAAATATTTGTCCGATGCCTAGATGTCTAGATGTAGAATTGTAGATGTACATACATAACAAAATTCGAGTTTTAGCTTTATAGATCTTGTTTTATTCCCGCTTATCAAACAAAACCTCACTGCAATTTAGATTCAATTTGCTAAAAAGACTTGATCTAACTATAGTGTGTAATTTACATAGGGTCTACTGTTATACTCTGCATGGATTGTAACAGACACAATACTTTCAATATAACTCGCTTAAAGTTGAACATTTCACTAACAAACACATGACTGATTTCAGTCTTATTCAGAACCTTTGCATTTTTATGGCTAGAATAGCGTTAGATCTCCAAAATGAAATTGAGTTCACCAACTTTCACGCATTCCGAAATGATCTAGCATATGCTTTAAAAATTCACTATATTCACTATATTCACTATATAAACACTTTTAGATTCAACACCTCTGTATTTGAAACATATGTATCTATCCATGTTACATATCGAATAAAATTCAGTGAAAGTCAAAATGAATTTAGATTTCTACATTCGATAGATACCTATGCTGGTAAAATGATCATTCGCTAAAATGTGCCTTGCTTCATTTTACAGACATATCTCTACCATATAATCGATTTGGTATTTCAACAAATATTCAAAAAGTAAATCTCAGTATTTAGATCCTGATAAAAATTGTTCATATATCTATTAGCGAGCATGAAATTTCGGCGACTGAAACGAAGCAATTTAAAGGTTGTATGAAACTCTATATCATACACATTCGAATTACAAGACATGTGCGATTTACTGTTACTGTATGAAAGTTTTAATGTTAGAGCAGCTACAAATTACAAATTCAAAAACAAACCACATTAACACATTCAGAAAGGGGACTAAATCTGACCCAGCCCGATATTCCTTAGTCAGGGTATTTTTTTATATATAAGATTATCATTACACCACATTTATATCATCTGGCTTCACATGTTAGAACTCGGACTCAACTATACCCAGCTAAATGAACGTTTTGATTTTAATACGCAAATTTTGTCATGCTTCAACCGCTGTAGATTCGTACTATACCAGCCTTTACAATTGGGACTAAATCTGACCGGGCCCGATATCGCTTAGTGGAAGTGGTTTATATATCAAATATATTGAGAAAATGATGCATTGTCTTTCTAATGCCAACTCTTTGAAATTATAATCTTTCGAAAGATATGGATGGTCCTGAAAAGGACCGTTTTGGATTTGTGAAATTTCACCAATGTCCACCACACCTCCCCATGCAAGTGGCACACCACTTCGACCACCGACGTCGCTGAGCTTCCGTGGTATTCTACCCGTATCTAGGTAGAATGGAGGTTCGTTAGCCTCCGCCTCCCAATCTTCTAGCATTGGAGCAACCCATTGTTTTGGCCGTGTCTGTGTCGGAGGATGTGTCTGAGTGGGGTTTCTACCTTTTCTGCCTGTATCTAGGTAGAATGGTGTGTGATTCGCCTCCGGTTCCCAATCTTCTAACTTTGGAGGAACCCATGGTTTAGGCTTTGTCTGCGTTGATGTGTTTCCTACATCCATATTTTCAGTACGAAGCGGCTGAACTTCAGTAATGACCGCAAATGCAGTTTCGCAGCTCTTTTTATAGGCAATTAATGACGTCATTACCCGGAAATCTATTTTTAATAATGCGAACATATACGAAAATTATCGGAACTTTCCGTAACAATACCCATTGGTTAGTGACACTCGTACTTTACTCGTACAGTTTTATTTCTGCGCCAAATCGCGACCGTGGTTAAGAAAAGTCGCGCTACATAATAAGGTTTAGGAAAGGTTAAGGAATCCAAAAGAATCTAACAATTTTGACGACTTCAAAAAAGAAGCAAACCTCAACAACATGTCTGCTTCCTGTTTAAATCCTAAAAGAAGCAAACCTCAACTGAAGCCTGCTTCATAGGAGATCTGCTTTAAAAAGGTATGCGTCGAAAAGAAGAAAATCCCTAAAAAAGCAAATCTTATCAGAGTTCTGCTTCAATACAAGTCTTGCTCCAAGATGTTTGCTTCAAGTATAAGGAGTTGCTTCAAATCTTGTGTCTCAAGAAGCAGACCCCCAAAATAAGGGTTTGCTTAACTGTCATTTTACCCATGACAACAACACATTTTCAATTACGTTACCAAAAGTAACTAGATTTGTGCACACGTACATCAAAAAATCACATGACAAACTCAAAGGTATAACTAGAGCTGCGAAAACATCACTTGTTCAGTACGTTCTGAAAAGTCTTTCTGAAGAGTCTTAATAGTAGACGAAACTAGTCAGCATTTCTTACCACGTTCTTGCTTGTATCGAGATTTTTGGATGGAAAGTTAGGAGTGGAACCGCTTTGAAGATTTAAAGGTATGTCATACATATAACTGTTTTGTCCGAGTAGCGCGACACATGTTAAGTAATGTTAGGTATTTGAAAAGTATGACGTTGGGCCAAAAAAGTATGTTAGTATAGCTGGACTTTTATCTGCATGTCTGTGAAGTTTGTGTGATGTTGGTGATTTTCTGTAAAATAAAGTTACCCCATATCTTTTGTCTTACACCTTAAGTTTTTATTTTCAAGAATCTAGAAAATAAGAATTTGGCCAAATGTAAGATTTTACTTTATTTTAACTTCTTCCTCGCAGCACACATGTACTGACTATCATGGAAATAAGAGCATGCTCTTTATTGCGTTGTCCTTTGTATAGAAAGCATGCCATGGTTTTTCACTATGCATCATTTTACGAATTTATTTATTATGATGTGATACATGTTTGTGAACCATATTATGTTTTCTGTTTGCCGAAATAAATGTATCATATTCGATATTACAGAGTGAATTCTGTACGTCGCAAAGTTTTCGATGTTAGATCTACAGATCTATATTCACTTTATAACTTTATTCACTTTATAACTGTTTAGAACTAACTCTATATTGACAAACGTGAAAATTCAATTACTGAAACGAACCAATTCACATAATATATACGTTACACATTATAACGTTTCGATTTTAATTCACACAGTTTGCCAAGCTTGAACCGCTGTCGACTCATACTATATCAGCCTTTAAAATTGGGACTCAATCTGATCGAGCTCGATATCGCTTAGTGTTGATAGAGCATGATCACCTAGATCATTTAATTTAGGCTTGGTAACACTCTGCCGTGTGGTTTCAGAGGGGATGTCGTTTATTTAACCCTTTCCCTCATATAAACATGTTTTCACGCACCTGCAAACAGAGTAGACCCAGATCAGACGGTTCCTAGAGGAGCCGTCTGATCAGGGTCTACTCTGTTTGCTAATAGAATTTCAAAGATCTGTGTATTTACTTTCTAAAATGGCTACAATGTTCCACCTTCTATATTTCATTATAACCTTTTTGTCCATGAATTTTCTGTAGGTATTGAAGTTTGTAATAAACACAGAACAGTGAATGGGTTAACCCTTTACTCCATAAAGACGCCTTTCTACATCCTCTCAAACACATGCAGTAGACCCAGATCAGACGGCTCCTGTAGAAGCCGTTTTATCACGGTTTGCTATGTTTGCTTATGACATATAATATAGATCCGATTCTACAGTTTTTGTCAAAGCAAAAATGGGCCATCGTGTTCATGTGCAAGTACAAAAGTTAATATATCTAATATTCGTGACATCATTATTTCTTACACGAAGTATTCGAGGAGGATATGGTTCTAAAGAGCAATTATTGACGTACGGACGGACGGGCGCCGGACGATGAACGATCATAAAAGCTAACCTGGGCATTCTCAGGAGAGCTAAAAAGCCCCGTGTACATATGCCTGTTTATGCCATAATAATAATAATAATAATTATTATTACTATGTCTTCTCCATGTATGTGGACACATATTGTTTTTGCCAGAGTTGTCTGTCCTTCCGTCTGTCTGTCCGTCCGTCCGTCTGTCACAATGTTGTGTCGCGCATATCTCTGAAACCAGTAGGGCTAGAGTCAACACACTTCACAGAAATGTTCACCAGCATGAGTTGTTGCGCACCTGGGTTTTTTAGTTGTCTCCCCTGATAACTTTGGAGTTATTGACTCTGATGACTTAAAATTAGACAAACTTTACTTTGTTTAGCGTGTATCTCTGAAACCGCTAGGGCTAGAGACACGAAACTTCACAAAAATGTTGACCAGCATGAGTTGTTGTGCACCTGGGTTTTTTGACAAATATCTCATGATAATTGTTCAGTTATTGCCCCTGATGACTTAATATAAAATTAAACAAACTTTGTGTCGCATGTATCTCTGCAACCGCTAGTGATAGAGTCACCAAACTTCACAGGAATGTTGACCAGCACGAGTTGTTGTGCACCTGGGATTTTGAATTGTCTCCCCTGATAATTGTTGAGTTATTGCTCCTGATATGATAACTTAACATTAGAGAAACTTTATGTCACACATATCTCTGGAACCAGTTTGGCTAGAGTCACCAAACTTCAAAGGAATGTTGACCAGCATGTGTTGTTGTGCACCTGGGTTTTTTTTTCTCCCCCTGATGGCTTTTGAATTACAGACATTGCAGATATTGCACTTGTGTTTTGGAAAGAGGATGAATGGGGAGACATCTGTTTTGTGACAAAAACAAACCTCTAGCAATAATAATTATTAATAATTATGATAATAATAACAATAATGATAATAAATATTAGTTATGACATTATTTCTAACAGGGACAGGATTAACGCATTCCCTCATATTGACGCCTCTGAAATCACTGTGATAAATATTTATCACAATGGTTTCAAAACTACAAACTTTAAAAACTTTTAACATGTTCCTTTTCTCTAATTAACCCTTCTCTTGCTGAATTTTAAAATATATTTCTCCTTCTTTACACATGCCCTGTTGTATAATTACATATATCTTCACTGTGTACAGTTATTTCGCTGTGTAATCACTGCTGTGGGGTGCACTGGTTGCACAACCAACTTGTAAATAGTGCAGACCCTGATGAGACAGCTCCTGCAGGAGCTGTCTCATCTGGGTCTTCACTATTTATAGGTAGGTATATTGACGTGAATAGCAAGCGAAGGGTAACTTAATTGGGCTGCGAAAGCAGCCCAAACTTATACGGCTCTGAATTTTGACCATGCGTTTCTGCGGTCCTGTGTTTCTATAAAAGCCAATCTTTTTAATAACTATGGTTTACTGTGAGACAAGTTTTTATTAATATATACTTATTTTATTTATTTTGATTCATATATTGTTCTCAGCATATTTTTGTCGGGGTTATTTCTTTCTTTTCTGCCATGATCCAGTTTCAGTGAAAATGCTAGTGAATTATGTATAACTGATTAAAATCACATTCCCAATAATAGCTGTCAGCGGGTCTAAGGGTTATAACGATGGACTAGGAATCGTGAGGTCGTGGGCTCGATCCTCGGTGGAAGCTGAATTATTTTTTTCTCTCATATTTTCTTAGCACCCTTAGTATACGTGCTTTCAGTTTAAAACCATTTTGTACATAAAAATATAAGTCGTTTGTTTGCATTTTGGTTTTGTTAAAGTTATTTAGCTGAGACCTTTTACTCGTGGTTTTGTTGACCGTTTTGTATATTTCACCAGTGTGCATGAAGTTGCTTCAAATTAAAAGCATAATTATCTTATACTAACCTGTTCTTAATTTGGGGACAATATAAGTGAAAAAGTTAATGGGCATTGAGTCGACCTATTGGAATAATTTCATGTAGACTGTATATATGGGAGTTTGTATGCCTTGTGAACATCACTTAATGTGATAATGGTTTCTACGTCAGTGTGTTTCAGCAAATGAATAACATTGATCTGTGACGTAATGTGTATTATTGGTGTCAAATACAGGTATTATGCATCGTGGCTCATTAAAACATTCCCCCGTTTCTGCTACATGTATTAATTCATACATAACAGTCATGTTTTCCCAATGTATCTGTCAATTAAAAGTACTAAACAATATTGCTCCCTCTTTTTCTTCTATCCTGTTTAAATACATGTTACGCAGCCATTTTACGCTTGCGTAAAACCTTGCTTGTACATGTACCCCTTTTCGGCATATTCATTCAAAGAGGCTGTGTCTAAAAATAGCCTGTGGTGGAATGGGCTAACAGTACAGCAGGAACCAGTGTGATTTTCCACTTGCATGTAGATCGCAAATCAGTCCAATACCTGTACACGTTCCATAATGACCGCAAATTGGACAATTAGTTCTATAAGTAGTATGTGTACAGTAGATCTTGTCTTAAGCGACCATTAAAGAGAGGTCTAAATATGTGTCTTTAAGACAGGTAGAAACTTGATACAGGTCAAAAGTAAATGCATAACGCGTCTGATGGAGCTTTCTGCATTACTTTTGCCCTGCATTAAGCTACCATCTGCTTTTTAAGATGCAAATGATCGCTCAAGGCAGGTTCTCCTATATAATAGAAACCATAAGACTTATTCCTAGGCATCTCCTAGTCGGGGTACATGATTTTCGTTTGACAGTTCGTACACACCTACGTTCATTATTTTGATTACAAGAGTCCAGTACATACTATTACCTTAACCCGTTACCTCATAGGCTATTTTTAGATACAATCTCTTTGAATAAATCTAGCGAAAAGGAGCATTAACTAGAGAAAATGATTTTTTTAGAATTTTGTAGTTTGAAACCATTGTGATAAATAGAGCATTTGCTCCTAAAGGAGCAAATGCTCTATTTATCACAATGGGTTCACAAAGTGACTTTTACATAGTCGTCAAAAGTCGTCAATATGAGGGAATGGGTTTAACTACCAGATTTATTGGAAATATTGTCACAAAGTTCTACCTACACATTACAATTATTTCGAATGAATCATATATTGTGCAGGAAATCCTAATACAACAGCTTATATTAATAACGTACGCCTTCTGAACTCACCTGTAGAAGATAAACAAGTTTACCACAACTGACCTTAAACCTCTTACGAGAGACATACATGTATGTATATGTCTCTGCTTCTTACAAACTGTAAAAAAAATGTCTGCTCAATTTTGGATCTGGTGCAAGTTTGACTACTTCCAATTCAAACAAGCTTTAGAGACACGTTAAACCAAGTGTCAAAAAGCTTAGATCCTGATGAGACCCAAAGTTACTTGACCTCTCATCTGGATCAACGCTGTTTTGCAAATGTAATTAGATCGCGGTAAGCGGAACGACATTTAAGTCGTTAATTGATGTTTAAGTTCTACAGACGCCATAGGGCTAAAAGTTACTAGAGCATTTTGAATGACGGCGCAGAGTCCTATTTGAACTTTCTGATCTAGATTTACACTGTTTGCCAAATGTCAGTTTACTCAAAGTGTTATAAATGGCACAGACAATAATTCGTCATGCATGACTGGCGGTGGCCTGAATTTCCCTCATATACAATTTTTTGCTCTTTTGCAAACAAAGTTGACCCAAATCAAACAGATCCTGTAGGAGTTGTATAATCAGGGTCGAGATCTACTCTGTTTGCTTATGGAATACTATATATAGGTCATGAACATCCTGTAAACTAGAAATCCTTGTTAAAGTGTAATTATAAAAAGTCATTCCATGAATATTCATGTATTAATAAATTCATTAAAAGAAAGGAAGGAGTTGAAATCTGAAATACTTTGCAATAAAAATCGATCAGTGTTGAAATAGCATGATATAATCTGGTATGTGTACTCGGTTATATTTAGAACCCGGAGAATACCGAACAGCAGGCTAAAGTTTCTTGGCTTAACAGGGACTATAATCATTTATCAGTTAAATTGTATTTGATAAATAGAATTCCATTAAATGAAAAAAAAAATACTTTACCTAAAAGTGATATCACGACAATCACGATGAAAGATGTTAATGTCTTTTTGTCAAACATCTTTAATCCTCACTTCACTTCCGTATGTTTCGAAATGTATATTAACTTTCACTTTTACCTGTAACTCAGGTAGGCTTTATATCGAAGTGATATTAACAATGTCTGGTATTATTTATTCCAGTACTTTGATAAATGTCAAGTTGTTTTTTTTACTTCTCAGTCCGTTGAGACATCTGTGTTATTCGCCTAACACTCGGGAGATGTATTGACAGAGCCTTATATCTACATACATGTAGATAGCCCAATGAATATGAATTTCGAAATATGGTAACCATCTAATTGCAAATGAAGTGGGCGTGGTTTAATTTGTATTAATAAGAAAAAGGGGAAAAAAGAAAGAAATAAAAATGGCTTGACTTAAAGTAAAGGGTTTTTAAATGTATAATTTATAAATTGATCAAATTTATCATAAAAATAATGGAACTTGGGGCGTACGGCGTTTTTATTTCTGGTGTAGCTCCGCCCAATTTATGACATTCATATTGAACGGTGTGGGGGTTACTTGTTCTCCATATAATTGTCCTGTTCATATCCGTTAATGCTTAAAAATAACTGAAAAGCAGATATACATGTATATAATTATAAACCCTAGGAGCCCTCTCATCATGGTCTACACTGTTTGCAAAGGACATTAGTGACTCAGGTCCTGCACTGTAAGGGTGAAAGCCGTAACGCTACTCAGTGAAACAATAGACAGCAACAGATAGTGCGTACCCAAATACTAAAATCGTCATTCCTCCACCTAACCCTATACTGTGACCACTCTTTAGAATCGTCTCGAAGAGACGATTCTAAAGGGTGGTCACACTATAGGGTTGGGTGGAGAAATAAGGAGTTATTCATGAAAACTGTTTAAACCAACGCATCTTAACTAGACCTCTGTCTGTAGATGATTTATTTGCAGAAAAATGTGTAAATTCTGATAATCTTGGGTCAAAAGAAAAAAAAACAACTGTGTCAGTTTGTTTTCTTACAGTGTAGCTCATGGGGAAATGTGTTAAATTACTATAACTACGAAAAGTTGTCATCAACTCTTTCGTTGCCGAGGTCGCTTGCTTCTGTGGGCGAATCTTTGATTACATTTGCAAACAATTTTGACACTGATGAGGCTTAAAATAACTCAGCGTCTCATCAGGATCCAAACTGTTTGCTGCACCACTTATAATTTTAGATGAAATTGAACGAAACCCCATCAGACATTTAAAGCAGACGAAAATGTGTGCAGATGGATTTTTTGGCGCCAAAAATCTCATTGAGTTAAATGTTCACTTGTAACAGGATTCAAACTTGTTCGTTGTGGTATAAATGTTTGCTCATACATAATGAAATGAGGATAGACAACAATAATGCCACTTATGTATGAGGGCCTGGGCTACGGCTAATATACATGTATGTGTGTGTACGTGTATTCATGTGATTAGCGTTATATGACATATATTTGTATCGTAGTGCCTTTAATCCTTTACTTTACACTTTGCAAACAGAGTTGACCCAGATCACCATTTCCCTCATGAATATTCATATAAGAAAAATTCTTCTTGGATGGCAAGATATAAATTGAAAATGAACAATGCAAAAACTGATTATTATATATGGTACCTCACAGCAAAAGTGGAGATTCCTGGAGTTAAAGTAGGTGGGTGTTTTGTCAAATGTGTTGACCATGTAAGAGACTTGGGTGTTCGCTTTAGTGCCAATCTAAATTTTGACAGGCATATACGGAAATAGTGTCAGATATCCTACGCTCAATTGAAAAACCTGAAATCCATATCTCGGATATCAACTGAAATATTATTCCATGGTCTGGTAACTCTGGTTCATTCTCACATTGACTTCTGACTGTAACGGACTTTTCATTGAAATACCAACATATCAGATTGATCGACTCCAAAGACCTCAAAATCAAGCCGCTCGGGTTGTGATGACTAAATACGCCTTTCTACATCTTTAGCAAACGGAGTAAACCCAGATTAGACGGCTCCTATAGGGGCTATCTGATCATGGTCTGTGCTGTTTGCTTATGAAATACTAGAGATATGATTCTACAGTTTCTGTTATGGTCAAAAAGTTCTGTGTATTACAATGAATATCTGTACTGTCATTATTTTTACATGAATATTCATGGAGTAAATAGTTTAAAAAATGGTTAAACAGGGAGTACTGAACTTGAAAATCATATGGATAAAAAGTACACATACACCGGTTTTTTATATCGGGTACAGCGAAAATGGAAATAAAAAATAAAACCGTCACAAGTCTACTGAAACGAATTTAACTAATTCTAAGATACACTTGGTGCTAATTTGAACAGTTTTCAAAGGTAATTCACTTCAAATCGGATCTAGGTTGTTATTTTTCGTTTTTATTAAGAAATCCGTCCATAGAAAGTAAGCCCCGCCCTCTTCGTCAGCGATTGTTAAAAAGTCGTGACCCAGTTTAAGTGTTGTTGGTAAGTAGGCCAATCCTCATGCAGAAGTTATTGACATTTCGAAACGTACTGAAATAAGCATTATAAAAATACTTTGGAAAATGACATATATATTGAACAAAATAAGTAACTTCCACCATGTGTAAAAGCAGATACATGTATAGTGTTAAAACTAACGCATTTTCACGCACTGCAAACAGAGTAGACCCAGATCAGATATGGCTCCTATAGAGGAGCAGTCTGACCAGGGTCTGCTCTCTTTCCTCTGTGATATGATATATGCTCTGTTTCCTTTATGGTATGATATGCAGAAGTTATTGACATTTCGAAACGTACTGAAATAAGCATTATAAAAATACTTTGGAAAATGACATATATTGAACAAAATAGGTAACTTCCACTATGTGTAAAAGCAGATATAGGCTATGGTTAAATGACATTTTCACGTATTGCAAACAGAGTAGACCCGGATCACATATGGCTCCTAGCAGCGTAGCTGAAACCAAATGTAATGTACGCACTGTGGCTATAGGTAGATGACAGATATACTTTATTTCTGCCAACTGCCTATATAGGGGTCGGAGGGCATGCTACCCCGTGAAGCCATTGTGATAAATAGAGCATTTGCTCCTATAGGAGCAAATGCTCTATTTATCACAATGGTTTCATATGCCGACTTGTATAGAGGCGTCAAAAGGCATCAATAGGAAAGTTTACATTACAAGAAAGAGCGTTTATCAAAGTCTATCCCCTTAGCCTTCAATGTTTGTTCCATTTTGGCCATAAGAATGTTTGCACCATTCAAATTGATGTTATGCACGTGCGTAAGTGCGTATCGCTAGCTACGCGCCTGGCTCCTATAGAGGAGCAGTCTGACCAGGGTCTGCTCTGTTTCCTCTAGGATATGATATCAGATTTTACAGTTTTTGTCAAAGCAAAACATTCCACCAAAAATATATATTATACAAACTTTACAAAGGCAGCTAAAAATATTCACAATGGAACCGCGTTCTCATCTTCGACGAGTCGAAAATATATACATGTATTAAAATCAGCTAAACTATTCGTTATGCCACTGTTTCTTACATGAATATGCCCATTGTACAGGGAATAGGTTAAATGGACACGTCACGCACAATCGTAGAAGCGAAGCGTCACGCGCCATCGTTTGCTACTTAGGCACACTTTTTTTATTATTATTATTTTATTTTATTTAATTTATTTGGGGGGGGGGGGGGCGTCCGTCTTGGTCTGGGCAGTCATTACCCACGCATTTTTATCGTACTCCAATGAGAAATTGAAAGCACAGCGCTACCGAGATGATATTCTTGCGAGGCACGTCATCAACTTTTGCAGATTTCAGACGCAGATTAAAGGGACGGAGCCGGGTGCGCCCCCTAAAATTGCCCAAACAAACGCTTTGAGTAATTTTATTACATCTAGATCTAATACAAATCAATAAGACAATGGTTTAATCTGAGTTTTTTTTTACTTCCCTCACTCAATTACGTTCTTTCTCAACATGCATTGCAAAGGCACTATAATGATGCCATCCAACTTTTAAAAATCCACCCCACCACCTAAAAATCTACGCCCCCAATCTGTAATCCTGGATCCGCACCTGTATTTTCGCAGCAAAACGGCGCCTCATCCGGATTTAAGTTGTTTCACATCTGGACAATAGTTTCTTAAATTTCGAATCGGAAATAGGCAAGAATTGTACCAACTCAGAATTTGATTACAGCTGTAAAAGGTTAATGTTGATTTTTTTTTAGATTTTTATTGGTTTTGCCTATGCTTGTTGCCTGTCAATCAGTGGTAATAGCGTATACTCGGATGAAATGCAGCTGAACTTCGATATCCCAAACTTCAAAGGATCATACAAATTAGTTCTAGGTAGCAGAAGTTCGTGTCATCCGATTTATAATCTAACCAATATCTCAGGTTCACAGCTTAATATAGGTCTAAAGTAATGCTGAAACCTCCTGTAGGAGCTTTCAGCATTACTTTAGACCTCCATTTAAGCCGTTCTAGATATGTGTAGTGATACATAACAATTCTGTAATGGATATTGGAAGGACCGAACTTTTAGCTCGAATTATCCGAAGTTCGAGTTATCCGAGTTCGAGATATCGAAGTTCAACTGTAATAGCAAGTTCTAACTTACGATAATCGCAATTTCTAGTATCGTCGTTTGTTAAAATGTTCGATCATGCAAGTCGTACGATCATTAACACGTATACTCTTAGGTGTGCTACTGAATATGGATCACACAAGGTCACCCTAAATGACAACCTTAATTTAAATTACAAGAGTTATGGTTCTTGAATAGATAAAATAAGACAATTACGGTTCTTGAATACATGAAATAAGACACTATTCTGCTGTATGACGTCCTTTGTGTCTCAATGACGCTTTTGCTAACGTCCCAGATATTTTGGTTTAGCCTATAAAATGGAGAAGCCTTTGGTAAAGTCCATTTACGGCACTGTTGAGAGCAAATTGTGCTATGCGAATTTTGCAATTATACATGTGTCAGACCTGGGAATAACACATAATATATAAGCGACAGTATAGAACCCGTTCGAAGCGGCCATTCATTTATTGAACACACGAGTCTTAAAACAGGCGGTTGCTTAATGCAGGGCAAAAATAATGCAGAAAGCTAGGAGCTTTCTGCATTACTTTCGACCTGCATTAAGCTATAACCTGTCTTACAGATCCATATTTATACCTGTTTCAGATGGTCGTTTAAGACAAGTTCTACTGTACTTAATGGTCTGGCAGGGGATCAACCTACAGTTGAACTTCGATATATCGAACTTCAAGGGACTATACACATTTGTTCGAGATAACAGAAGTTCGAGTTATCCGCTTTCTAATGAACAATTTCTTGAGTTCACAGCTTAATACAGGTGTAAAGTAATGCTGAAATCTCCTGTAGGAGCTTTCAGCATTACTTTATACCTGTATTAAGCTGTCACATATGTTTCTAGATATCTATAGCGATATATTTCAGAGCGATTCTGTATTGTAAGTTTTGGAAGGACCGAACTTTAAGTTCGAGTTATCACAGGGTTCGAGTTATCTGAGTTCGAGACATCGAAGTTCAACTTATTTCCTTGTTAGCCCTTTGAGGCGGGAAACGAGTTTACTTGCATTTGAAAACAATGTAGACTAAGATCAGATGACTGCTAGAGGAGCGCTCTGATCAGCGACCATCTGATCTTTTAGACTCCAACGTTTATTCACAAAAGGGACGCTATAGCAGAGCTACAGATTTATAACGTTGCGTACTCAAATTCTAAAATCGTCATTTCTCCATCAAACCCTATGCTGTGACCACTCTTTAGAATCGTCTCGAAGAGACGATTCTAAAGAGTGGTCACAACATAGAGTTTGATGGAGAAATAAAGAAGTTATACTTGAAAATATTTTAATTTATACATCTTATCTGGAGCTCTGCTATAGATAGGTCGTGTCTACTGTTCCAATAGTAGCCTTCCAGCAAGTATGACATTTTAAAAAAAAGGATACACACATTAGCTAAAGTCTGATTTTTATTACTGCTCAATTATTCACTAGATCACTGTCATAAGTGACAAATACAACTGACTGAAATTTCGTGTTCGACCTTTATTGTCTATATCAATAGACATATTCCGCTACGACTTTCCTACATAAGTGTTCATTTACTTCATTACAAATTGTTTTTATGAAACAAGTTTACAATAATAATATGACACGAGCATGTGTCCATTTGCTATTATAACAATAATTAATCTAATTAATATTCCTGATGTCAGTATTTCTTACACGAATATTCATGGACGAAATGTTTAAGATGTATTGATGTTATAATGGCTTTTCCAATGTGACGTTGAGAAAATGATTTGCTATCAACTAACAGTATAGATACTGAATTACTGATAAGACAGATAACTCGAAGCAGCCATCTGATACTGGTATATACTATATGACAATACGCATTTAACCCTTAACCCGCTACACCATGAATATTCATGAAACAATAATCACATCATGAATGTTAATTACACATCGTTACAACAGCACATGGACACAGGGCGTTTTTACCATGGCAGAAACTGTAGAATCATATCTTTATTATTCCCTAAGCAAACAGATCAGACCTTGATCAGACGGCTCCTGTAGGAGCCGTCTGATCAAGGTCTACTCTATTTGCAAAGGCGTATTTAAGGAGGAAATGGTTAACCTGAGGAATTTTCATGTAAAAACGAAACTATGAACATTAATTAGCTTAACCCTTCGCTTGCTATTCACGTCAATATACCTACCTGTAAATTGTGAAGACCCAGATGAGACAGCTCCTGCAGGAGCTGTCTCATCAGGGTCTGCACTATTTACAAGTTGATTGTGCAACCAGTGCACTCCACAGCAGTGATTGCACAGCGAAATACTTGTACACAGTGAAGATATGTGTAATCATACAACAGGGTATGGGTAAAGAAGGAGAAATGTGTTTTAAAATTCAGCAAGAGAAGGGTTAATTTTCATATTGACATTATGAACTAGCTGAATAAGTTTTTACCACATGTTTTAAAAATTCAGATTTAGACCTCTTTTTAATGGTCGCTTAAGAAAGGTTCTACTGTAGCTGATGTTTTTATAATGGCATATATACAATGAAACCTCTCTATAACGGCCACTAAATTACATTAAGTAGTTTGTGCTAAAGACAGGTGGCTGCTTAAAGCAAGGTGAAAGTAAAACAGAACGCTCCTATAGGAGCGTTCTGTTTTACTTTCACCTTGCTTTAAGCAGCCATCAGCCCTAAATACCAACTAATTAACACAATTGAGTGGACATTATAGAGAGGTTTTACTGTACACATACTTTTTGGTATAGATATATACTGTATGATCAGATCTGAATGATTTCATTAGCAAACAAAGCTGATCCTGATCAGACGCCCCCTACAGTCTAATCGGGTCTAACCGGTTTGCACAGGCTTAAAAATGCAAATTGAATGAAAGAAATGGTTAACCCTTTCCCTCTTATAAACGCCGTACCACGCATTTGCAGCATGCAGAGAAGACTCAGACTAGACTACTCCTATCGGAGCAGTCTGATCAGGGTCTGCACTGACTGCTTTTGACATTATTTAGATCTGATTCTACAGTTTTTGTCAAAGCAAACAAATACTTTGAAAAATTTACAGAATAAAAATTGAGCTAATACATATTCGTGTTGTCATCATTTCTTACATGAATACAGAACAGAGAAAGGCGTTAAAAGGCGTGCATGTCATGTAAATTGTTGGATAAAAATATGATTGATGAGACTCGGCGTCTCATCAGGATCCAAACTGTTTGTTACTGTTACTATGTTTTTTTTAAATAAAAATGAAGAAAATAAAAAAAGAAAATTTGTAGCAGACGACGAAGTTAGCAGATGACAGGGTTTGGCAGCGAAAGGGTTAAGGCAGGTGGCTAATTAATGCCGAATGGAAGACATGCAGAACGCTCCTAGTTGGGCTTTCTGTGTGACTTTCACCCGGCATTAACCTTTTCACTGCCAAACTCTGTCGTCTGCTTACTTTGTCGTCTGCTACAAATTTTCATTCTTTTGATATTGTTCATTTTTGTTTCAAAAACATAGTAACAGTAACAAACAGTTTGGATCCTGATGAGACGCCGAGTTACTCGACGTCTCACATGTCTCATCTTGATCCAAACTGTTTGCATAGGTAATCACAGATCCGGCATTGGCAGCGAAAGGGTTAAGCTTCCACCTGTCTCCAAGACCGTTATTTATAATACTGAATTAAACTCCCGGTTTATAGTTGGAATTTAACTCTAATCAAACGTTTCTTAGATTAATACAATAACCCTATCTAAATCGCAATTGTAGTGGAGAAGAATTTAAATACCTTTAGGCAGGTGGCTAATTAACCCATTCCCTCATATTGACGACTTTTGACGACTCTGTAAAAGACACTTTGTGAAACAATTGTGATAAATGGAGCATTTGCTCCTACAGGAGCAAATGCTCTATTTATCACAATGGTTTCAAACTGCAAAATTCTATTTTTTCCTTTTCTCTAGTTAATGCTCCTTTTCGGTAGATATATTCAAAGAAGTTGTATAAAAAAATAGCCTATGAGGTAATGGGTTAATTCCGGATGGAAGACATGCAGAACGCTCCCAGTGAGGCTTTCTGTGCGACTTTCACCAGGCATTCAGCTCCCACCTGTCTTCAAGACCGATATTTATACTTAATTAAACGCCCGGTTTACAGGAGTTCTACTTACCACGGGGGGCACTGTATGTACATGTCCACGGTATGCACTATAATACTATTTGCTTTAGTTTGTCTGTCCAAATGATTTACGGACATTTCGCTACACAGCGTTTCGCTACCCTGACCATTTCGCTACAGCCATTTCACAACCCTACGGGAAGTCATTTCGTTACCATGCACTAACCCTGCCACCCAATTAAATATAATTATTCACAGTTTTCATTGATTTGGACGATAGTACTTTAACAGATGAAAAAAGATATGTTTACCAATTTTAACTACCGAGCGTAGCAGCATAGGCAAACAGTTTGGATCCGAATGAGACGTTCACATATGGAAGGTGGAACATTTTATGTGCTTACTTTTACAGTTTTTACAGTATTAAAATGTTCCACCTAAAAGACACATCATTCATTCTCTGACATAACACTTTATTTTCCCAATATTTGTATAACTCTTTTGTTTGGTATCTGAATATAAATATTTATTCTATGTTAATAAATTCGACTCACAAATCACAAACCACCGCCGTAACACTATTAATGTTTTTCTATTAAATTCGACAGATAGCGAAACGCACAGGTAGCGAAATGGCCAGGGTAGCGAAATGACTTCCCGGTGGGTAGCGAAATGACTGTACACATAGCGAAAAGGTCAGGGTAGCGAAACGTCCGACAGCCGTCCAGATTATGGAAATTACGGTATGTCTCGCAAACCCACATTTCCACCGATGACAATCAATCCACGGGGAAATACGTACCCCTACCATTTTGTCTGAACACAACGTTTATTGAGCTATGTGGAGCTTTGAGCGCGAATACCCAAATGGTAATCACAGCCAGCAGCGAGTTCAACATTCGTACCGTATAGTGCGAACACACAGCTAGAAGACAGTGCATAACTGGAAGTAGTTCTACAATATAAAACTTCTGTATTTCGAAATATAACATAATTATAGTTCTTCATCAAATTTTTATACTTTTATAACTGATTTTTCTAGTTTTAATATGTTTCCCACTTTCATCATTCCTGCGGGGAAAACGCAGTGAAAAATGATAACAGGGTTATTTGAATGAAAAATAAGCTTGCGTGACTTTCAAATGATTTGGACAAACTGGAAGTGGATTGAACATTCGATTACATTATAAAATGTGAATACACTGCCAGCCGCGAATACCCAGCCAGCAGTGAGTAATATTTTAGAGCAATTTTGTTCAATAAAACTCCGAAATAATGTCTTGTATCGTGTGCGTGTGTAACTTTTACAACGTGGCAGGATTTATGAATGCACCGGGCTCGAATTGACATCTCTGCCAGACTCTGGATAATTGAGCAGCTGAAGATGTTTGGGGCAAGGATTTTAGTATCTGTTATCGTGATCACCGTGATTTCAGTAATAGGTAAAGCTTACTTCTTGTGTTGAAATCTGAAATACAATGAACGAGTGTGGACTCTGTTAAAAGCTAGCCAAACAGCCTCATTTCAGAGCTGACCTGACATAATAATTTTGTGACAGTTGCCGTCTTGCATTGTGGGATATCGTCAAAACCGAAAGTAGCTCGATATCACTATTTAGAGTACACATACAGGTGACCAAAGAGCAGACCCTAATTAGACTGATCTGCATAGGTCCACTGAATGCAAATACATTAAATGGCATGTTTATATTAACTATTTCCTCCATGACAGCATATGAATATTAACTAGAATAATTAGCAATTACCCGCAATTAGAGACTAGCAATTGAACGCTTAAAATTTTAGCCATGGCAGGAACTGTAGAATCTTATCATAATCTGTATCATAAGCAAACAGAACAGACCCTGATCAGACAGCTCCTATACTATAGTAGCCATCTGATCTTGGTCTACATACTCTGTTTGCAAAAGCATAGAAATTAAGGCATATTTATGGAGTAAAGGATTAACCCTTTCCCTCATATTGACGACTTTTGACGACTCTGTAAAAGTAACTTTGTGAAACCATTGTGATAAATAGAGCATTTTCTCCTATAGGAGCAAATGCTCTATTTATCACAATGGTTTCAAACTACAAAATTCTAAAAGTTTCCTTTTCTCTAGTTAATACTCCTTTTCGGTAGATTTATCCAAAGAGGTTGTATCTAAAAATAGCTTATGAGGTAATTGGTTAATAAAGGGTTAACTATAAGGAGTCACTTTGACGGGTTCTTGAAGACTGATTGCGGGGTAAACTTTTACCTGTAGAATTAATGACATCATAACTGTTCAATATTTAATTGTTTGTCATTATAGAAGAAGAAGAAGACTCTTTATTGACTTAATTTTAATTATTGTATATGAACACAGGATTTTTTTGGCAATAGCATAATCATGTCTTTATAATTCTATAAGCAAGTAGACCAGACCTGGGTTTGCTCTGTTTTCAAAGTGTGCTACGAGATAAAGCATTTAACCTTCTCCTCCATAAATTTCTACACCTTTGTAAAAGCCACGTTTCGAAACCATTGTGATAAATAGAGCAAATGCTCTATTTATCACAATGCTTTCAATACTACACAACTGTAAACTTTCCCTTTTCTCTAGAGTAAATGCTCCTTTGTCGGTTCAAAAGCCCAACTAGAGCTTATCATCATTTATATTGATTGTTATGTATCTTGCCGACGTTATATAAAACTTATCTTATCTTATCCTTTTCGGTAGATTTATTCAAAGAGTTTGGGTCTAAAGATAGCCTATGAGTTAATGCAATACAAAGGACCAGGGTCCATGCTTATAAAACTTTTAGTTGAGTCTGAATTTGTTCTCAAGTTTTTGATTGGTCAGATTTGAGCTCAAATCTGACCAATCACAAACTCTCAAATGAGCTTTCTGCATTACTGTGAGTCGTCATGCATAACCCTTTATGCCTTGAATATAAGAAATAACAAAATGATTAATTTTATAATTATTAATGGCATATAAACACAGAACATTTTTGCTCAGACTTAAATTGTAGAATCAGATCTACAGATCTGTATATTATATCATAAGCAAACAGAGCAGTTCCTAATCAGACGACTCCTATAGGAGCCATATGATCTGGGTCTACTCTGTTTGCTAAGGCGTAGAAAATCATATTTAAAGTAAAGGGATAATGCAGCCTTCTGTCTTTGAAGACCCACATGTATATATTTGATCACCTTTTGGCCAATTTGGTCTACTTCAGAATGAAAATAATAAAAATTTCCTATTTTTCAGTCATTGACTATGTTGAAGGCAGAGGTGGGCGTGGAAGTGGTAGCAGTCGGAACACTTTTCGGAGTACTAGTCGGAGCACTAGTCGGAGCACTAGTCGAATCAATAGCAGAACCACTACCCGGACCAGCAGATCTCGAGTTTCCAGGTGAAATTTGATGTTGGATGTCATGAATTCCTCTTTTCACGTCTTTGCAAACAGAGTAGACCCAGATCAGAAGGCTCCTATAGGAACTGTCTGATCAGGGTATGCTGGATACAAAAAATGAATTTGACAGATCTGTTCCTTACTTTCTAAAATGGCTACAATGTTCCACCTTCTGTATTTCATTAACACCCCCCCCCCCCCAAAAAAAAAAAAAAAAAAAAAAAAAACCCAACCCAAAAACAAACCAAAAATCAAAAACAGAACAGAAAAAAACACACTCAAAACACACACACACACATACAAACATACATATACATCATGTATTCATATAATCCATCCATCCATCAATCTACATGTATCAGTAGACTAGAATTTGTCCTTATTTCTACTATAATATTTTTCAGATATATCTGAAACTACATTGTAATCTGATTATCATAACTCCTAACTGGATCCTTATCACTTGCTCTATCTTCGTTAAGATCTGGCTGTAGGTACATGTACATATACTAGAGTTCTGGTCAGTTTTGTTTGCAATTATATTTTTATCCATTCCCTCATAGGCTATTTTCCGACCCAAACTCTTTGAATAAATCTACCAAAAAGGAGCATTTACTAGAGAAAAGGAAACTTTTAGAATTATGTAGTTTTGAAACCATTGTGATAAACAGAGCATTTGCTCCTAAGGAGCAAATGCTCTATTTATCACAATGGTTTCAGAAAGTTTCTTTTACAGAGGGCGTAGAAAGGCGTATTTGTGGAGGAAAGGGTTAACCAAGATGGTAGAATGTATGTTCATGTATCAGGGTTCTTGCGAGGACGAGAAATTGGGACATTTTCCCCATCAAAATGAGAAATGTCCCCATTTTTTTACTGTCATTGGGACAAATGTCTCAAAAATGTCAGTTCTTACCAGAATAGTCCAAAGTAACCAGATCAGATTTAGATCAAATCAAACTGTGAATATGATCAGAGAAAATATTTACATATTAAGGAAATCAGTCATAGATCCACAGATTCATAAACATAGCACTTTCGTAATGAATAATGGTTGAAAAAATATTGTCACACTTGTTGGTGTCTCACAGATTTTGAAAACGTCCCTACTTTTTAACTGTCAACGGGACACATGTCTGAAATATTTTCAATCCTTGCCAGAACCCTGATGTATGTGAGGGGGGTACCAGGTATTCATAAGCCTGTGTCTTACAGTTCCAGTTATTACTGTCACTGCATCCTGTGTACCTCCAATTTTCATTTCAGATTTATGTATTTCTATAAGCAAGCAAAACAGACCCTTATTAGACAGCTCCTACTGGAGGTATATGACATGGGCCAACGCTGTTTGCAAAGGTGTATCTGTATATAGTAAATGGTTACCAGGAGTGTTCGTAGGAATTCAGCGTACGCTACTTCCTTCAGCAGTTCTTCATTACACATTTCACACTTTCCTTGATAAATACGCCTTTCTACGCCTCTGTAAAAGTCTGTTTTATTCTAAAGAGTGGTCACAGTATAGGGTTTGGTGCAGAAATGATGGTTTTAGTATTTTGGTACGCACCTTTATCTGGAGCTCTGGTTGAATAATTAAAATTGGTGTCATTTCGATAACTTTATTAGACAGACATTCAGCAAATAGTGTAGATGCTGATCAGAAGGCTCCTTTAGGAGTTGTTTGATCAGGTTCTACACTATTTGCCTAAGTCTTTCTGTCTGAATACTTACGGTAATCAGAGTATACATCAGATCAACAAATAAACGTGCCTACTGAAACACTAAAAATCTTCATTTTCCCACCAAACCCTAAGTTGTGACCACTCTTTAGAATCGTCTCGAAGAGACGATTCTAAAGAGTGGTCACAACATAGGGTTTGGTGTAGAAATAAATGAGTTATTCTTGAAATTTATTTGATTTACACATTTTATCTGGACCTTTGATACATTGAAGACTACAACAGGGCTAGCCTATGACTTATAGTTCTAGTTTTTTCTCTCTAATGCATGATTCTACAGAGGTCCTGTACACTTGTTGTTTTAGTTTATTTTCATGGGGTTTGAAGACAGGAGGGGGAGGTGTGTGTTAGCCTATCACTCACAGTTCTAGTTGTTTCTTTCTTAGTGTCCGAATCTACAGGGGTCCTGTGTATAAGCCCTCTATGTGGAAAGCTGGGTTGGCAGTTGGTGTAGTGTATGGTCTTATGAGCTACAAGCGCCGAAGTCTCTACCTGAGAAGACCAGAGAAAGGTAGGCTTACATAATGAGCTAGTAGGCTTACATAATGAGCTAATAGGCTTACATAATTAGCTAGTAGGCTTACATAATAAGCTAAGAGGTGATTTAACCCTTTCCTCCATGAATACTCCTTTCTACGCCTCTGTAAAAGTCACCTTTTGAAACCATTGTGATAAATAGAGCATTTGCTCCATAGGAGCAAATGCTCTATTTATCACAATGGTTTCAAAACTACACAATTCTATTTTCCTTTTCTTTAGTAAAAATGCTCCCTTTTGGTAGATTTATTCAATGAGGTTGGTTCTTAAAATAAGTCTATGAAGGAATGGGTTAATGCTTTACTCCTTGAATAATTGGGCGAGAAATATTGACATCATAAATGTTAATTGGATTAATTGTTATAATAGTACATGAAACACATGATTTTTCGGCCATGGCAGAAACTGGAGAGCAGACCCTGATCAGGCAGCTTCTACAGGAGCCATCAGATCTGGATCTACTGTTTGCAAAAGTCTAGAAAAGGGTATGTATGGAGTAAAGGATTAAAAAAATCGTCTAATGAATATTTATCAGAGCTACAGATAAAGGTGCGTACCCAAACACTAAAATCATCATTTCTCCACCAAACCCTATACTGTGACCACTCTTTAGAATCGTCTCTTTGAGACGATTCTAAAGAGTGGTCACAATAATGGGTTTGGTGGAGAAATAAAGGAGGTATTCTTGAAAATCTTGAAATTTACGCATCTTATCTGGACCTCTGTTTATGGAGTAAAGGGTTAATCTTTAGCACAAGTGCAGATGTTTCATCATTGTTTGACACTATGGTGTATCCTTGTAGAGAAATGAACATTTTCTATCAATGACTATATACTTTGCATGCTATGGATTGATGCGATACATTGCCGAATGCTTTCCTTTATGAATGTTAATGAGAGTTTTAAATAATATGAATATTAATTTATAAATTAGCTGAATTTTATAATGGCACCTTGATCAATGATCTGCTCTTTTTGCTTATGAAATAGAATAGGTCTGAATTTTACAGTTTCTGGCAAAAAAAATCAAATCCTGTGTTCAAATACCATTACAAAAATTAATCTTAATAAACATTTATGATATAATTATTTCTTTTATGAATACCGGTAAAGAGTTAACTCATTTCCTCATATTCGCACATTTTGATGATTCCATCAAAATCACTTTTTCAAACCATTGTGATAATAATGCATTTGTTACATAGGTGGCTTTATAGGTGCAAATGCTCTATTTATAACAATGGTTTCAAAACTACATAGTTCTAAAACAATCCTTTTTTTCTAGTAAATGCTCCGTTTCAGTAAATTTATCCGCAGAGGTTGGGTCTAAAATTAGCCTTTGAGGTAATGGGTCTAAAAATAGCCTATGAGGTAATGGGTCTAAAAATAGCCCATGTGTTAAAGGACACCAGTATTTATTCATTTAGTATTCAATATACTGAGTGATGAGAAATCCAGACACATTTTATTTGGATCCAAACTTTCTACAAAGGTTATATGTTAAAACTTTCTATAACACAGAGGCCTAGATGAGATGGAAATATTAACCTTTTCCTCCATAAATATGCCTTTCTATTCCTCTGTAATATTCACTTCTTGAAACCATTGTGATAAATAGAGCATTTGCTCCTATGGAGCAAATGCTCTATTTATCACAATGGTTTCTATACTACACAATTATAACATTTTCCTTTTCTCTAGTAAATACTCCTTTTCGGTAGATTCATTCAAAGAGGTTGGGTCTGAAAATAGAGGAAAGGGTTAAAACATTTTCAAGGTTAGTTCCTTTATTTCTCCACCAGAGCCTGTATTGTGACCATTCTATGGAATCGTCTCTTTGTTACGATTCTAATGAGTGGTCACAACATAGGGTTTTGGAGAAATGACAATGTTAGTATTTGAATATGCACTTTTGTCCATTGCTTTGCGAAAGACTTAAGGTTAAAATTTTCTATAACACAGAGGCTCAGATAAGATGGATATATTAACCCTTTCCTTCATATAAACGTGTTTTCATCAATTTTCAGAGTAGATCCAGACCATACGGCTTCTATAGGAGCCGTCTGATCAGGGTCTGCTCTGTTTGCTAATAAAATTTGAATGATGTCTTTCTTTACTTTCTAAAATGGCTACAGTGATCCACCTTCTATTTTTCACTGTAACTATTTCTGCCATGAATATTCAGTAGGTAATACAATTTGGAATAAATGCAGAACAGAGAAAGGGTTAAACCTTTTCAATAATATTTCTCCACTGTACATGTACCCTGTTGAAGATGATACTATTGAGTGGTCACAATGTAGGGTTTGGTAGAGAAATGACACGGTTAATAGTATTTAAATACACACCCTATTTCCTCGGACAGAGCCACGGATCTGCTACAATGAGGACAACCTGAAGAATGGAACATATGGGTATTTCATTTGTCCGGAGCCTGACCTACCAGATAACTACGACTACTGCTGTGGTGATAAGGGCAAGCAGGAGTGCTGCATCTATGCCAAGTACCAGGAATATCAAAAAGAGTAAGACTTCCTCAGAGCTCCAGATAAGATGCATGAATTAAAACATTTTCAAGAATAACTCCTTTATTTCTCCACCAAACCCTATACTGTGACCACTCTTTAGAATCGTCTCGAAGAGACGATTCTAAACAGTGGTGACAGTATAGGGTTTGGTGGAGAAATAACAATTTTAGCATTTGGGTATGCACCTTTATCTGTAGCTCTGCTCATGTATTTATAGTTTCTCAGAGCTCCAGATAAGATGCATAAATTAAAACATTTTCAAGAATAACTCCTTAATTTCTCCACCAAACCCTGTACTGTGACCACTCTTTAGAATCGTCTCCTTGGGACAATTCTAAAGAGTGGTCACAGTATAGGGTTTGGAGAAGAAATGGTGATTTTAGTATTTGGGCACGCATCCTTATCTGTAGTTCTGCTTTCTTACATTTTGACAGAGTAATGATCTTATTATTTGTTATTGTGATTGTGTTTTAGAAAACAAAAAATCCGAGAATTGAAGAGATGATAGACAGTTGTTTTGAATAACAAATTAACAAAAGTATTCAAACAGTTAAATAAATAGTGCACAACCAGATCAAATGACACAATTTCATGAAGGTCTACACGATTTTCTATGTCAGTCTAATTAATGTCAGTCTATCCTGTTAGCAAATGCATCTCAATCTAGTAAAGGGTTAAAAAGCTGGGTAAACATGTTTGAGAAAGATTTTGAGTCTCTAGTGTTTGAATGTGTTTTAAGCAGACTTGCAGAAGCAGGAAATCATTAGACTTTTTAGCTCACCAGAGCACAAAGTGCTCAGTGTGAGCTTTTGTGATCGCCTGATGTCCGTCGGCGTTCGGCGTCTGTCGTTTGTCCTTTGTCGTCCGTCATCAACAATTTTAACCTTTAAAAATCTTCTCTGAATCTACAGGGTTCTCAGCTTTCATATTTGGCACATAGCATCATGTTCAGGTCCTCTACAAAAGTTATATAAATTATGCCCCTGGTGTCAAAATTGGCCCCACCCCAGGAGTGGCTAATTTTCAATAGAAACAAATAGAGAAAACTTTGAAAATTTTATCCTCTGAAGATTTGTTGGCAAATGCAGAAAAAGGCGTTTATATGAAGGAAAGGGTTAAAGTTATCAAAATGAAATACTAGTGAAGAGTTTGGATTTTGTGTCCCAATACGTAAGAGTATATATAACCTTTTCAAACATTGTAGATCCAGATGGGATATTGAGATACCCTGAATATCTTAAATGGATATATGACTTATTTACAATCTTATCATGTTCAAACAAATGGTCGAAATCTCTATCAGAATTAACTCATTACCTGATGAATATTCATAAGAAAATAATGCATGTTTTAATGCAGAAACTGTAGAATTAGGTCTATGTTATTTCATAAGCAAACAGCTGAGACCTGTATCAGACAGCTGTCACAGCTCTCACACAAACATTCTCACTTTGGCGTACCCTGTTTGCAAGGGCATTCAAAGTAGTGTTGTTCCGATAATCGATTATAATCGATGATTGATCGAAAAAGTATTTTTGATCTACTACCGTATAACGGGTTATTTTTACTGCTGTAAAAGTTTACCGATTTGGGTCAAAAACACATGATTTGATTTTATATGACTTTTATTTTTACTAATCCGTGAAGACACGTAAAATATTAGCTCATTGAAAGTTTACATCATTAAAAATTCACAATAAATAGTTTGGTTAATACAAAGTCTACTGTATGTCGCAGTTTGATAAGCGTTCACACCAACCACGGTAACTGTGCAGCAAACACATGTACCTATCGCCCTGGGCATCAAACAACATAATTAAGGTAATTGACCGTGTTGTACTAGTACTACATGTACAAATTTATCTCAATGTTTGTTATGGTCCAGTGTTCTGCCATCGACGACTTCTGCCGCAGAAATGAAGTTGGTAAATAAAATATACGTTATGAGCGCCATGAAAATGGTCGGATGAGTCCAAACGCAATAGGGACGAAACTGATGCAGGAATGGTACCCCGCTTTATCAGACAAATTCAGTAGGTGACTGAAACCAGCTACAATATCGTAATCAGTTAGTAACCGTGCATCTGATTGGATGATTGTCTCATTTCCTCTCGTATGTTTTGATTTCGGCCAATAGAAACGTTTGTCAGATAATGTGTTGTTTCTTCATATTTTGTGTTGATGCTGATAGCCTATTACACAATGCACTGAAACACCTGTACACTACATGCGTAGGTATTAACAATAACACGTCGCTCTAGTGTATCGGAAGATAAGGGTGACTTTGATAAAATTACCCTGCTTAGGGTTAAATTCAAATGCTAGATACTAGATCTTTTTACCGGAGTTTACGCGGCGAAAATATATGAGGAATATTTTTACGAAAATGACATTGTCGTAAAAATAAGTAAAAATTAGCAGCAGGTAAAAATAACCCGTTATACGGTATATAATATATACCTTCATAATAAGCCTCTACCAAACTGTATTCTGTGACCATTCATTAGATCGTCTCCTCGAATGGTCACAGCATACTGTTTGGTAACTTTGGTTGACACAAAAGCTTAGGTATTAGCTTGTTACATCAAGCTTTACATGCGCAGAATCTCTGAAAGTATTTTTTCAATTAATTATCGATTTTTAATCGATAATAAATGTTCGATTCAATTCGATTATCGATTATGATTTGGGTCCGATTCTCCATCCCTTATTCAAAGGTGTCTCCATCAGGTAAATGGTAAACTTTTCACTTCATATCAATGCTTTTTCACCCCTCTGCAAATAGAGTAGACCCAAATCAGACAGTTTCTATAGGAGCCATCTGATCAGGGTGTACACTGTATGCTTAATGGTTTAATATATATCTGATATTTCAGTTTCTAAAATGTCATGACAGTAATAAATTTCGAGGGCTTGGTGCAAAACTATTCTAACTCCTTCACAAAGTGAAGGAGTTAGAATAGTTTTGCACCAAGCCCTCTATGTGTTCATACATCATTATAAAACTTAATAATATTGATTAATATTCATGATGTTATTATTACTTACATGAATATTCAACATGTGAAGCAGATAAACGCATACAGGGCTAAGTGCAAAATGAATGTAAATACACTACGGTAGTTGCATGTAGGAGCGTAGCTGAATCCAAATGTAATGTAAGCAATGTGGCTATAGGGGTCTGGGAGCATGCTCCCCAGAGAAAATTCAGAATTCAGTAGTTTTGAAACTATTGTGGTAAATTGAGCATTTGCTCCTATTGGAGCAAATGCTCTATTTATCAAAATAATTTCAAAAGGTGACTTTAACAGAGGCGTCAATAGGATTGAGTTAAGCCTTCGGTTCCATTTCGACCATAATAATGTTTTCATCTTTCATAATGATGTTATACACATGCGTAAGTTCGTATCGCTAGCTACGCCCCTGGCATTGCTTATAAGAACAGAGCTACAGATAATGGTGCGTACCTAAATACTAACATCGTCATTTCTCCACCATTTCTTCGAGACGATTGTAAAGAGTGGTCACAGTAAAGGGTTTGGTGGAGAAATAAAGGATCTATTGTTGAAAATGTTTAAATTTACGCATCTTATCTGGAGCTCTGTATGAAGTAATGCATTTATGTTATAGGCTAGCTTACTCTGTATTGAATCATAGCATTAATTCTTGAGATTGGTGTTGGTGTATATATCTCAATTGTTAAGGTGTTGGTGTTACTTTCAAATACAGTAATGCCTCACTAACACAACCACTGAAAAGAAGTACATTTCTGGATTTTTAAAACAGGTTGTAGTTTAATACGGGACAAAATGTATGGGAGGTTTCTGCATTGCTTTTGTCCTGTATTAACCCATTACCTCATAGGCTATTTTTAGATCCTACCTCTTTAAATAAATCTACTGAAAAGGAGCATTTAGTAGAGAAATGAAAATGTTAGAATTGTGTAGTATGGAAACCATTGTGATAAATAGAGTATTTGCTCCATAGGAGCAAATGCTCTATTTATCACAATGGTTTCAGAAAGTGACTTTTTCAGAGGCATCAATATGCGGGAATGGGTTCAGCAACCGCCTGCTTTTACAGTAGTATGTTAATAAATTTTGTTGTCGGTCACATTATCGAGACTTTACTGTTCACATATGAAGTTTAGGTTGTTTCTGCTTCAAACAAATAACCCTTTACTCCATAAATAAGCTCTTCTGCGCCTTTGCAAACAGAGTAGACCCAAATCAGACAGCTCCAGAAGGAGCCACCTGATCAGGGCCTACTCTGTTTGCTTATGAAATACAGTAAAACCTCTCTATAATGGCCACTTATTACATCAAGTATTTTGTGTTAAAGGCAGGTGGCTGATTAAAGCAAGGTGAAAGTAAAACAGAACGCTCCTATAGGAGCGCTCTGTTTTACTTTCACCTTGCTTTAATCAGCTGCCTGCCCTAAATACCAACTAATTAACACCTGCCCTAAATACCTACTAATTAACACATTTTAGTGGTCGTTATAGAGAGGTTTTACTGTAATATAGACATAACTGCAGATTCTACGATGCAGAAAAATTTCTGCCGAATGAAAACATGTATCTAATGAGGTCGTTATTTCTTACTTGAATATTCATGGAGTAAAGAGTTAAATTGCTGGAAATTAAACTCCCTAGTAATACAGTCTATTGATTTAACCCATTCCCGCATAGGCTATTTTTAGATCCAACCTTTTTGAAGAAATCTACCGAAAATGAGCGTTAACTACTTAAAAGGAAAATTTTAGAATCGTGTAGTGTTGAAACCATTGTGATAAATAGAGCATTTGCTCATATTGAGCAAATGCTCTATTTATCACAATGGTTTCACAAAGTGACTTTTACAGAAGCGTCAAAAGGCGGGAATAAGGAATATGCGGGAATAGGTTAAATAGACCAATTTATTTCTAAGCGGAAAATATTTGGGATGGTTCGTACTTAATCCAACCTCTCGGTGACAGTTGTGCCACATTCTTAATGCGGCTTTATGTTCAGTTTAAGTTTTATCCTCCATCACTTCCGGTTTAGAAAATTTCGAAGGAACCGTCCTCCATTTATATGTAGTCAAATTTTCAATTTTCGCGGCGGAAAATTCCGGAGAATGGCATAAAACTTAAATTTTGTAACTAATACAAGTCATATAGATGATTTCAAAGCAATGTTTAAAAGTGAAATTTTAATAGCTAAAGGGGAGGAATTAATTTAGAAGCTTGAAGAGCAGATAAAGGGAACTGGCTGCTGGCCGATCCATGAATGTGACCTGGTCCGGTGGTTAAATTCTAACGCTGGTCCAACTCCCATGAGAGGTTCTTCCATGGAGGCAGTCAAATGATGCTAAGAGAATTTTAATAATTAACACCCAGTCACAGTGGTAAATTCCACACTGGGCCACCTCCACACAAGAACAACTTCTGGGGAGGCAGGGAAGGGTGAGGAAAATGGAATGGTATTATAGCATCGGTGAGCCGCAGTCCAGTTCCTTAAGAAATCAATAAAGCATTTTCTGGGTTTTCCGCCGCAATCTGGACTTTAACCGTCACAAATATTGAGACACAGGAATATTATTACAGTTATCCCTTTATAGAGACAGCTGAGGAGCTATTTGAACCAGTTCTGCTCTGTTTGCTTATGAAATGATATAGACGTGATTATACAGTTTCTGCCATGGCCTAAAATATATTCATATGCTATTATAAGAAAATACTTTAACCCTTCTCTTGCTGAATTTTAAAACACATTCATCCTTCTTTGCCCATGCCCTGTTGTATAATTACATATATCGTCACTGTGTACAAGTATTTCGCTGTGCAATCACTGCTGTGGAGTGCACTGGTTGCACAATCATCTTGTAAATAGTGCAGACCCTGATGAGACAGCTCCTGCAGGAGCTGTCTCATCTGGGTCTTCACTATTTACAGGTAGGTATATTGACGTGAATAGCAAGCGAAGGGTTAATTAGAAATCATTGATCAGATAAAAGGTGATAAATAAGTTCATCTGCTACAATTTATAGAGTACCAGAGGTCTAGATCACATGCGTAAATTAAAGCATTTTCAAGAAGAACTCCTTTATTTCTTCACGAAACCCTATGTTGTGACCACTCTTTAGAATCGTCTCTTCGAGACGATTCTAAAGAGTGGTCACAAGATAGGGTTTGGTGGAGAAATGATGATTTTAGTCTCTGTGCATGCACCTTTATATTTAGCTCTGGAGTATATTTGCCTTTTCTTTTCAAACAGGTCTGATTCTGATGAATCTAACAGCTTCTGGGTCAAGCTATTTATAAAGGTCTTCAAAATGCTCCATAGTGTTGCAAGGATTAATTAGTTATAGAGAAGTCACCACTGGACGTAAACCTTTTAACCCTTTCCTACATGAATATTCATGTAAGAAATAATGACGTCAGGAATATTAATAAATAATGGGAAATGTTGGCCATGGCAGAAACAGTAGAGTCCAATCTACCGGTATATTATTTCATAGGCAAATAGAGAAGATGCTGGTTAGACAACTCCTACAGGAGCCATCTGATCTGGGTCTACTTAGTTTGCCATAGTTTGCCAATATGTAGAAAGGCCTATTTTTGTGTCACCTGCCGAGAGGCAGTGTGTCACTTAGGGATCACTTTTCCGTCGTCTGTCTGTCTGTCTGTCCGTCCATCTGTCTGTCTGTCTGTCTGTCTGTCCATCACACTTTCTTTTTTTGGCTGTCATTTCTAAACTAATCATTATAGAGCTTTCAAATTTCACACATGGAACAAGCATGATAAAAGGAAGTGTCATGCACAAGGGCCACAACTCTAGCATCAATATTTTTTGAGTTATTCCCCTTTTTCATATTAACAATAATTTTTTGTGTCAGCTGCAAGCAGGTGACACACGTGTTCCTCCGAACACTATTTTTGGAGTAAAGGGTTAATTCATGAATATTAATGGCAGGCTCCACCCTTTATGAATATCATTTTCTTGACAATGTTATATAATACAAGTGAATCCATGTTATAACAAATAGCATGAATCTAGTCAGACCTAACATGCTCCATAACTCTAAGTAATTTTTTGTCTGCAACAATTGTCATCGTCTTCAAAACTTTTACAAAAATATGGTCAAGATGACAAACAGTTTGGATCCTGATGAAACGCCACATTATGCGCCGTCTTATCTGGATCCAAACTGTTTGTATAGGTAATCACAGTTTCGCCGCAAGCGTGCAAAGAGATAAGCAAACAGAGCAGACCTGGATCAAATGACACCTGATCTGGGTCTACTCTGTTTGAAAAGGCGTCAATATCAGGTAAAGCATTAGATATTGTTCACCATGAAATGAGACACACGAACCTCAAGGGATATGCCAGGGGTAACTTTTGCCCATTCCTCCGTAGACTATTTTTAGACCCAACCACTTTGAATAAATCTACCCAAAAGGAGCATTAATTAGAGAAAAGGAAATTTCTAGAATTTTGTAGTTTGAAACCATTGTGATAAATAGAGCATTTGCTCCTATAGGAACAAATGGTCTATTTATCACAATGGTTTCTAGAAGTGGTTATTACAGAGGCGTAGAAAGGCGTATTTGTGGAGGAAAGGGTTAATTTACGTAATATGACAAGAGTTATTTCCCTTATATCAACATCTGTTGCTGATATTGTTTGTATTTACTTCGGTTTTCTGTATGCAGCAGCATTGTTGTGATATATAAAACAAATATAATCTTTTACCTCATGAATATTCATGTAAGATAATTATAATGACCTCGTGAATATTAATTGTATGAACTTCTATAATGGTAAATTAATACAAGATCTTTTGGCGGTGGCAGAAACAATAGAATCAGATATATTTACACATATAATTTTCCTTAAGCAAACTGAGCAGACGTTGATTAGGAGGCTCCTACAGGCTCTGTCTGATCTAGGTCTACTCTGTTTGAAAAGGAATTAACCCTTTCCTTCATATAAATGCCTTATTTACGCCTTTACAAACAGAGTAGACCCTGACCAGACAGCTCTTATAGGAGCCATTTGATCATGGTCTGCTCTGTTGCGTTTGGTATGAATAATATCTGATGCTGCAGTTTTCTGCCTCAGCCGAAATGTCCTGTGTTCGTTTGCCATTATTTTATATAATCTAATTAATATTCATGATGTAATTATTTCTCCAATGAATATTGAACAGGTAAAGGGTTACAAGGCGTCCATATAAGGTAAAAATGAGATTTGTATGAAACATTTTGGTTTGGCTTTGCATACTCATATTATTAGCTCTTTTGCTTCCAGTTGTAAACCTGGTTACCTATGCAAACAGTTGTAACGAGTAAATTGTTGTCTCATCGATACAAGCTGTTGGATGCTGTGATTATGTTTTTAGCTTGCCTGATCGTAGAACAGCAGAGCTCATCTTATACCCCCTGCGTGAGTGTGAGCGTGTGCATGGGCGTGTGTGTGGGCGTGGCCAAGGTTGAAGTTTTAAGAACGGGTTGTTTTAAAGCTTAATATTTGTACTAGGATGCTGAAATTTTGTATGGAAGTTCATTTGGGGTCAAATATTGCTGTTATGAAGTAAAACTTTTTTTTCTTCAATTCAATCAATATTTGACATGTTTTAGGCTTAGTCCTTTCGGCCACAAATCCCCAGGTTAAAGGTTTTTGGAGAGGTTGTTTTAAAACTTAATAATTGTGTTAGGATGCTGAAATTTTGTATGGAGGTTCATATGGGGTCAAATGTTACTGTTATGAAGTTAAACATTAAAAATATTTTTAAATTTTATTCAATTTTTGACGTGTTTTGGACTTAATTTTTTTTGCCAAAAATCCCCAGGTTAAAGTTTTTGGGATGGGTTGGTATAAAGCTTAATATTTGTGCTATGATGCTGAAAATTGGTGAGAAGGTTCATATTGTCGAGACCTTTCTGACCATGCCAACATTTTTGCCCTTCTTACCTTGACCCTTGACCTACTTTTACAAAACTCTTTAAATGCCTATAACATTTGAACCAATGGACCTAGGACTTCCATACTTGGTATTCAACTTTCTTGTGTTTAGACTCTTCCAAAAATATCATTGTTTGACCTCTGACCTTGACCTTTGACCTACTTTTACAAAAAAAATTAAATGCCTACAAAAAATCTTTAAATGCCTATAAACATTTGAACCAATGAACCTAGGGCTTCCATACTTAGTATGCAACTTTCTTGGGGTAAGACTTTCTCAACAATAGCAATTTTTGTCCTTCTGACATTGACCTTGACCTTTGACCTACTTTTGCAGAATTTTTTAAATGCCTATAGTAATAGAACCAATGGGCCTAGGGCTTCCATACTTGGTATGAACATGCCAACATTTTTGCCCTCCTGACCTTGACCTTTTGCAAAAATCTTTAAATGCTTATAACATTTGAACCAATGGGCCAAGGCTTCCATACTTGTTATGCAACTTTCTTGTGTTAAGACCTTTCAAACAATATCATTATACCCCCACAAACGAAGTTTTAGGGGGTATACTGGAGTCACCATGTCGGTCCGTCCCTCCATCCATCCACCTTGTCCGGATCATAACTTCCAAGGAATAAAAGCTATTGACTTCAAACTTCATATATAAATAGATCACATTGACCGCAACTGCAGTGCACAAGGTTTGTAACTCTTGTCTTCAGAATTTTTGGATATTTTTCAGTTTTCCAGAGTTTTTTTTCTAAACTTTTACAGATATTGAAGTGATATTTGGTATGTGGCTTTATTATAATGAGTTACAGATCAAGTTTGAATTTCGTTACACTTCACTGATTTTTCACGGAAATACAGTGATATTACTTAGAAATTATCCGGAAATACAAGTTTTCCTGAGTTTTTTCTACACCTTAACAGATATTGAAGTGATATTTGGTATGTGGCTTTATTATATTGAGTTACAGATCAAGGTTGAATTTCGTTACGCTTCATTGATTTTTCACAGAAATACAGTGCTTTTACTTAGAAGTTTTCCAGAAATTCAGGTTTTCCAGAGTTTTCCTTTACAGATGTTGAAGTGATATTTGGTATGTGGCTTTATTATAATGAGTTACAGATCAAGTTTGAATTTCGTTATGCTTCATTGATTTTTCAAGAAAATACAGTGATTTTACTTAGAAATTTTCCGGAAATTCAGGTTTTCCGCAGTTTTTTACTACACCCTTGCAGATATTGATGTGATATTTGGTATGTTGCTTTATAATAATGAGTTACAGATCAAGTTTGAATTTTGTTACACTACATGGAGTTTTAACGGAATTACAGCATTTTGATTTAGAAATTTTCAGGAAATTTCAGGTTTTCCGGAGTTTTTTTCTAAACTGTAGCAGATATTGTAGTGATTTATTTCTATAACCCCCATCTCTGTGTCAAATGTGCTAGTTTGGTATTCATCATCTTTAGTGGTAATTCTAGTTGTTTTTGCCATGTTACTTTGACCTTTGACCTTCTTATGCAAATTTCTTTAATTGCCTATAAAAACTGAACCAGTAGGCCAAGGGCTTCCTTACTTGGTATGCAGCTTTCTTGTCTTAAGACATTTTTCTAACCATACCATTGTTTTTTTCCATGTGACCTTGACCTTTGACCTACTTTTGCCTATAACATTGGAACCAATAGACCTAGGACTTCCATACTTGGTATTACCATGCCAATGTATGTGCCCTTCTGACCTTGACCTTAGCCTTTGACCTACTTTTGCAAAAGACTTTAATGCATATAACATTGGAACCAATAGGCCTAGGGCTTCTATACTACATATAAATCTTTCCTGTCTTAACCCATTACACCATAGGCTATTTTTAGATACAACCACTTTGAATAAATCTACCAAAAAGGAGGATTAACTAGAGAAAAAGAAAATTTTAGAATTTTGTAGTTTGAAACCATTGTGATAAATAGAGCATTTGCTCCTATAGGAGGAAATGCTCTATTTATCACAATGGTTTCACAAAGTGACTTTTACAGAGTCGTCAAAAGTCGTCAATATGAGGGAATGGGTTAAGACTTTTTTATCCATATCAATGTTTTTACCGTGTGACTTTTACCTAGAGCTTCTATATCTTTCTTGTTTAATAATCTTTTGAAGTTGCTGAAAATTGGTATTTGGTTGCATTTTGGTTCTGATATTGATGCAGATAAGTTTAAATTGAAAATTGAATGATATTGTTTTTCAATATGACACATTTTAGACTTAACTTTTAAACAGGGGAGCATCAGGTGGCTTTGACATCATTTCTGGTTGATGCAAAAAGCAGAGCTGTAGATGAGATGCGTAAATTAAATCCTTTTCAGGAAAAACTTCTTAACGTCTCCCCCAAACCCTATACTGCGACCACTCTTTAGAAGCGTCTCGAAGAATCAAGAGATGATTCTAAAGAGTGGTTGCAGTATAGGGTTTGATGGAGAAATAACGATTTAGTATTTGAGTATGCACCTTTATCTGTAGCTCTGCAAAAAGGGAAGAAATTGGAGCAGACCCCAAATATTGCAGAAAATGTTATTTTGCAGTGATAGATTTAATACTTACTCAATTGACACTCATTTTAATGCCTTTGTAAATAGAGTAGTCCCAGATCAGACATCTCATGTAGGAGTCGTCTAACTCTAAAGAAGCCCTTTGATCTTGGTCTTCTATGTATGCAAAGGCATTAAAAGGCATATCTGCGGAGTAAATAGTTAAAGTGTTGAGATAAAGGTCAGGGTCCATGCTTATAAAGGTTTTTGGTTGAGTCTGAGTTTGTTCTCAAGCTTTTGATTTGTCAGATTTGAGTTCTCAAGCTTTTGATTGGTCAGATTTGAGCCAAAGGCTCAAATCTGACCAATCAAAAGATTGAGAATGAGCTCAGACTCAACTAAAAGTTTTATACGTGTGGACCCAGGTTTGATTGATAAAAAAGAATATAAATGTTTAATATCTCATGTTTCATTTATAAATGAAATCTGTTTGGGATTATGCCCTGACTGGATATCATCCAGCATTGAAACGAAGTCAATATTTTGTATAAAACCCAATTGTGTCTTAATAAAGTTGTATATACATTTATGGTGTCATTTTACATATTTGTCACAAATTATTGACCCCAGGATCATACTTTATATAACTTTTGTAGAGGACCTGAACATGATGCTATGTTCCAAATATGAGGTCAAAATTGGCCCCACCCCAGGGCCAGCTAGTTTTCAATAGAAACATATAGTGAAAACTTTGAAGATCTTCTCTGAAACTGGAAGGTTCTCAGCTTTCATATTTGAAACATAGCATCATGTTCAGGTCCTCTACAAAAGTTATATAAAGTATGACCCTGGGGTCAAAATTGGCCCCGCCCAAGGGTAGGTCAGTTTTCATTAGAAACATATAGTGAAAACTTGGAAAATCTTCTCCTGAAACTGGAAGGTTCTCAGCTTTCATATTTGGCACATAGCATCATGCTCAGGTCTTCTACAATAGTTGTATAAAGTATACCCCTGGGGTCAAAATTGGCCCCGCCCCAGGGCCAGCTAGTTTTCAATAGAAACATATATGGAAAAATTTGAAAATCAAATTGGCCCTGCCCCAGGGGTAGCCACTTTTCAATAGAAACATATAGTGAAAACTTTGAAAATCTTCTCCTCTGAATCTGGAAGGTTCTTAGCTTTCATATTTGGCACATAGCATCATGCTCAGGTCTTCTACAATAGTTGTATAAATTACACCCCTGAGGTCAAAATTGGCCCCGCCCCAGGGCCGGCTAGTTTTCAATAGAAACATATAGTGAAAACTTTGAAAATCTTCTCAAAATCTTCTCCTCTGAAACTGGAATGTTCGCAGCTTTCATATTTTGTACATAGCATCATGTTCAGGTCCTCTACATAAGTTATATAAATTATGCCCCTGAGACAAAATTGGCCCCGCCCCAGGGGTTGTCAGTTTTCAGTAGAAACTTTTAGTCAAAACTTTGAAAATCTTCTCCTCTGAAAGTGGAATGTTCGCAGCTTTTATGTTTGCACATAGCATCATGTTCAGGTCCTCTACAAAAGTTATATAAATTATGGCCCAACACCAGGGTAGCCAGTTTTCAATAGAAACATATAGTGCAAACTTTGAAAATATCTGAAACTGGAAGGTTATTAGCTTTCATATTTGACACATAGCATCATGCTCAGGTCTTCTACAAAAGTTATATAAATTATGCCCCTGAGGTCAAAATTGGCCCCGCCCCAGGGGTTAGCAGTTTTCAATAGAAACATAAAACTTTGAAAATTTTCTCTGAAACTGGAAGGTTCTCAGCTTTCATATTTGAAACATAGCATCATGTTCAGGTCTTCTACAAAAGTTATATATAGTATGACCCTGGGGTCAAAATTGGCCCCGCCCCAGGGTATGTCAGTTTTCAATAGAAACATATAGTGAAAACTTTGATAATCTTCTCCTCTGAAACTGGAAGGTTCTCAGCTTTTATATTTGGCACATGGCATCATGTTTAGGTTCTCTACAAAAGTTATATAAATTATACACCTGGGACAAAATGGCCCCGCCCCAGGGGTTGTCAGTTTTCTGTAGAAACTTATAGTCAAAACTTTGAAAATCTCCTGAAACTGGAAGGTTCTCAGCTTTTATATTTGGCACATAGCATCATGTTCAGGTCCTCTACAAAAGTTATATAAATCAAATCCCTGGGGTCAAAATTGGACCTGGCCCAGGGCCGGCTAGTTTTCTATAGATATAGTGAAAACTTTGAAAATCTTCTCCCCTGATTGTCTGGTGAGTGAATTCAGGACCATTCTAGCCCTCTTGTTTTTACATGAAGATTAATGCTAGATCACTGAGCCTCTCTGTGGTTTCTTCATTTACAGCCAGTAAACCATTTCGAGGGCTTGGTGCAAAACTATTGTATTTCCTTCACAAATTTACTCCATAAATATTCATGTAAATAATAATGAATTTATTTAACCCTTTACTCCATAAATATGCCTTGCTATGCTTTGCATACAGAGTAGACCCAGATCAGATGGCTCCTATAGGTCTGCTCTGTTTGCTTATGGTATAGATTTGATTCAACAGTTTCTGCCATTGCCAAAAGTTCTAAATATCAATGTGCTATTTTAATACATTAACTAATTAATATTCATGACATCATTATTTCTTACATGAATATTCATGGAGGATAGTGTTAAATGGCAGATTAACCCATTCCCTTATAGAGACGACTTTTGACGACTCTGTAAAAGTCACTTTGTGAAACCATTGTGATAAATAGAGCATTTGCTCCTATAGGAGCAAATGCTCTATTTATCACAATGGTTTCAAACTATAAAATTAAAAAAATCCTTTTCTCTAGTTCATACTCCTTTTCGGTAGATTTATTCAAAGAGTTTGTATCTAAAAATAGCCTATGAGGGAAAGGGTTAACACAGGAAGTCTTTGCCATTCAGAAACAATAGAATCATATCTATATCATTTCATATACCTTTGTGTAAACAGAGTAGACCCTTATCAGACAGCTTCTACAGTAGCCACCTGATCTCATTCTACTCATTTTGCAAAGGTGTAAAAGGTGTATCTATGGAGTGAAGGAATAATGAACAACTCTGCTTTCTGATGATGTCTTACAAGATTTAGAATATTATACACTACAGAGCTACAGATACCTGTGTGTACTCAAATACTTAAATCGTCATTTCTCCACCAAACCCTATGTTGTGACCACTCTTTAGAATCGTCTCTTCGAGACGATTCTAAAGAGTGGTCAAAACATAGGGTTTAGAGGAGAAATAAAGCAGTTATACTTGAAAATATTTTTATTTACACATCTTATCTGGAGCTCTGTATTACTGTGTAGAATCTATTCTGTGAATATGTGATTTGAAAATGGGTTTACTTGACTGTATTCAATGAGAGCAAACTTTAATTCTTTCAATATGGGACATGCCATGCAAATGCTGTTTGCCAACAGTGTAGACCCAGATCAGAGGGCTCCTGTCTGCACCGTTTGTTATTCTGAATCCTCTAGCCAGTTTAAACCTTTCATACTGAGTGGACTCTATAGTTAAACATTGATGGACTATTCCACTCTGAAAATTTGGCATTGACAAGGTTACGGTTTACCCTATCATATAGAGCAGACTCTTTAACTATTTAAACGCAGAGGGCTATTCCATTCTGAAAATTTGGCAAAGGCCTGAAAAAGCATTAATATGAAGGAAAGGGTTAACACAGTTTATTTTCCTGAGAAATAACTCATTGTAATTGATTATATTTTTATTTATAATACATGGACATATGTTTTGCGTATAATTTTAACCCTTCGCTTGCTGAATTTTAAAACGCATTTTTCCTTCTTTACTCATGCCCTGTTGAATAATTATGCCCCCGTTGACGATAGTCAGGGGGCATTATGTTTTGCACATGTCCGTCCGTCTGTCACGCTTTTAGGTGCAGTTGGTTGTCACAGTTTTTCAAGTGTTATAAGTCAGTAAGTTCTAGACTTATACACATGAAACTTCACATACACATCAATTACCATCTGTGCTATCATTTGGCACCCCACCCATGCTGCCGCAAGCCCAAGGTTGAGGTCAAATGACTTGGAAATTTTACGTGCAGTTGGCTGTCACATTTACGTGCAGTTTTTTGTCACAGTTTTTTTTATTGTCTTATATCTCCCTAACCACTGTAGCTATTGCCATGGAATTGCATATACACCTTAAACACAATCCATACTTTCATTGCACACCCAGCCCATGCTGCCCGCAAGCCTAAGGTCAAGGTCAAATGACTTGGAAATTTTGCGTGCAGCTAGGCAAGCACCTACACGGGGGCATCACTGTGTCTTACAGACACAATTTTCTAGTTTCATATATCTTCACTGTGTACAAGTATTTCACTGTGCAATCACTGCTGTGGAGTGCATTGGTTGCACGATCAACTTGTAAATAGTGCAGACCCTGATGAGACAGCTCCTGCAGTTCTTAGACTTTACAATTTCTTAGGTCAGTTGTTATCCGTCACATTTTTACAGGTAGGTATATTGATGTGAATAGCAAGTGAAGGGTTAAAATGTTTTCTACATGTATATCATTCATTCATTTGTTATTACAGGAAGTCCATAAATGGTGTCATCGGTAGTATAGTTGGGGTGGTGATTCTGGCCATCATTGTAGCAGTGGTTGTGTACTGTTGTATCATCAAGAAGAGAAGACGGCGAGCCCAAGGCCAAGTAATAAAGAAAAATAAAGCTGAAGGTAAGGGAGGCCACTCTATCCTGTGGTGCCATTCATATAATATCATTCTCCAGCATTTGTTCTCCTTGTTTTGACATTGCTCAACCTTTTCCCTCATAGAACCTAAGCAAACAGCCAAAGCTTTTGTGATTGTGGCTATACATTAGACTCGTCTCAAAGAGTTGGTGTTCTGGATCTATGGTCAGAGGATTAGAGCAGTTTTTCAGATTAACCAATTCCTCCATAGGCTATTTTAAGACCCAACCTTTTTGAATAAATCTACCGAAGTAGGTATTGAAATTTGGGCTAAATATAGAACAGGGAAGGGGTTAAGACAGGTTCTACTGTGCATGCATATCATTACTGCTTATTTCTGAATTCTAGTACATCTACATCATTACTGCTTATTTCTGAATCCTAGTACATCTACATCATTACTGCTTATTTCTGACTACATCATTACTGCTTATTTCTGAATCCTAGTACAGCTACAACATTACTGCTTATTTCTGAATTCTAGTACATCTACAACATTTTCTCACTTATTTCTGAATCCTAGTACATCTACATCATTACTGCTTATTTCTGAATCCTAGTACATGCACATCATTACTGCTTATTTCTGAATCCTAGTACACATCATTACTGCTTATATCTGAATCCTAGTACATCTAAATCATTACTGCTTATTTCTGAATCCTAGTACATCTACATTATTACTGCTTATTTCTGAATCCTAGTACATGCACATCATTACTGCTTATTTCTGAATCCTAGTACATCTACATCATTACTGCTTATATCTGAATCCTAGTACAACTACAGCGTTACTGCTTATTTCTGAATCCTAGTACATCTACATCATTACTGCTTATTTCTGAATCCTAGTACATCTAAATCATTACTGCTTATTTCTGAATCCTAGTACATCTACATCATTACTGCTTATTTCTGAATCCTAGTACATGCACATCATTACTGCTTATTTCTGAATCCTAGTACATCTACATCATTACTGCTTATTTCTGAATCCTAGTACATCTACATCATTACTGCTTATTTCTGAATCCTAGTACATGCATATCATTACTGCTTATTTCTGAATCCTAGTACATCTACATCATAACTGCTTATTTCTGAATTCTAATACCTTTACATCATTCCTGCTTATTTCCGATCCTACGAGAATACATGCACATCATTACTGCTTATTTCTGAATTCTAATACCTTTACATCATTCCTGCTTATTTCCGATCCTACGAGAATACATGCACATCATTACTGCTTATTTCTGAATCCTAGTAGGCTACATGTACATCATTACTTCTTATTTCTGAATCCTAGTTCATGTACAGTATTCCGCCTTTTTTCTACAGTCAAGTTATTTGAGGAGAATTGAGCTGAAATTTTCTCTGTTTCTACATTACTGAGAAACAGGAAGATTTTGGTGGTGGAAACAGTTTTGAATTGAAGGAAGAACAAATTTAAATCATGTTTACCATTAGTCCTTATACTCAGTGTGTACACAAGCACCTGTGAAGATGATTTAACACTTTCCCTCATATAAACATGTTTTCAAGCATTTGCAAACAGAGTAGACCTAAATCAGACAACTCCTATAGGAGCTGTGCAGCTTGTGTAGATCTGATTGTACAAGTTCTGCTGTGGCTAAAAATCCTGTGTACGTATGCCATTATAAAAATACATCTAATTAATATTCATGATGCTTTTTAGCGACACTTTTTCAAAAAGTGGAGCTATTGTCATGACCCTCTCGTCGGCGTCGGCGTCGGCGTTGGTTAACCTTTTTGTTAAGGTCCTTTTCTCAGATACCATCAAAGATATTTGGTTCATATTTGGTATGTATGTTTACTATCACAAGGGGAGCCCATTTCACAAGGGTAGGTAACTCTAAAATTAATTTTGCCATAGTTATGCCCCTTTTTCGACTTAGAATTTCATTGTTGGTTAAGTTTTATGTTCAGGTCCATGTCTCAGAAACTGTCAAAGATATTTGGTTCATCTTTGGTATACATATGAACTATCACTAGGGGAACCCATTTCACAAGGGTAGGTAACTCTAAAATTAATTTTGCCATAGTTATGCCCCTTTTTCGACTTACAATTTTCATTGTTGGTTCAGTTTTATGTTCAAGTCCATGTCTCAGAAACTGTCCAAGATATTTGGTTCATCTTTGGTATACATATTAACTATTACAAGGGGGACCCATTTCACAAGGGTAGGTAACCCTAAAGTTAATTTTGCTGTTGTTATCTCCCCTTTCTGACTTAGACTTCCACTACACTATCCAGCACTAAAGAAAGTGGAGCGCGCTGTCTGCGGACAGCTCTTGTTATTTCTTACAAGAATATTGATTGGATAAAGGGTTAACCCTTTACTCCATAAATACGCCTTTCTACACCTTTGCAAAAAGAGTAGATCCAGATCAGATGGCTAGGTGCCGTCTGGCCAGGGCCTGCTCTGATTGCTTCTGCTATAGATACGATTCTACAGTTTCTGCCATAGCGAAGTATTCTGGTGTCCATGTGCTATTATATCAATTAATCTAATTACATGTAATATTCATTATGTCATTATTTCTAATCTAATTACATGTAATATTCATTATGTCATTATTTCTCGTATGAATGTTAACCATTACAAGTCAGGACACGAGTCATTAATGTCCTTTGCAAACAGTGTAGACCCTGATGAGAGGGCTCTTAGAGGAGCCCTCTCATCAGGGTCTGCACTGTTTGTCATGTTATACTTTCATTTAGAAAAATCCCTAAATATTCAGCATAAGCTTGACCTGTTTGAATTTTGGAATAGTCCATGTGGACAAGGTTAAGGTAACATTTGTAAATGTCTTAATGACTTACGATTCATAATGACAGTCTAATATGTTTATTCGTTACATGCCAACACTGTTCAAGATACAGTGCACTGAAACAAAAATATCCCATCTATTAACCCTTTCCCTGTTCTGCATATTGACCAACTTTCAATACCTACTGAATATTCATTAGCAAAATAGTTATAATGAAATATGGAAGGTTGAACATTTTAGACATTTTAGAAAGCAAAGCAACAGATCTACCAAAATATATTAGCAAACAGAGCAGACCCTGATCAGACGGCTCCTCTAGGAGCCGTCTGATCTGGGTCTACTCTGTTTGCAAATGTGTGAAAACACGTTTAAAAAAAAAAGTAAAGTACCTAGTTATAGTCTACTTTCAGTCCGAATGACCGCTCAGCCGACTGTACATTTACTCCCCTGGTCATTGAGTCATTGGCCTACAATATTGAGCACTGCTAACATATGGCGCAATCATGCAGCCGCAGTACCGGCGAGTGACCCTCACAGGTACCCATTTTAACCCCTGGGTGGAGAGGATGTGCGGGTGGGAGACACGGAAAAGCGTCTCTGAAATTTCCGGGTGGGACCGGGATTTGAACCCCGGACCTCCGGACTGATAGTCAAGCGCGTTACCACTAGACTATCGCCACCTATGAGGGAACGGGTTAACCCTTAAATCCCTATACTTTATGAATATTCAGGCTAGAAATAATGACAATATAAATACCAATTATCGGTACCTATAGGAGCCTTCTGATCTGGGTCTACACTGTTTGCAAAGGGGAAGAAAGGTGTTTCTTTGGAGTAAAGGGTTATGATTGGCCCTTATGCAGCGAAGGCAGTTTTAAATCTTTTGGCACCAAATAATTGTCATCTGCCCAAAAATGTCATCTGCTTTAAGTTTCCTTTGATTTTTTCTGTAAAATGTAAGAGGTGTGTCGAACAGTTGAAATTCCATTTGCAGCATGTCCTGTTGTTTTTAGTGACTTTAGCATTTGCAAACAGAGTAGACCCAGATCAGACAGCTCCTATAGGAGCTGTCTGATCAAGGTCTGCTCTGTTTGCCAATGAAATTGTAGAATACATCAAATCTATGTAATTTATAAAATTACAGATAAACCTTATCTGATTGAATACAAGGATATACAATGTATTTAGATTACCATTGGAATATATTATATTTTTCAGCCACTCCATTGACGACCTTCACAGGCTCAGGCCCACCACCTGCTGCCCCACAAGGACCCTATGGTGGACAACCAGTGGCACCAACGGTCGGCTATAATCCTCCACGTGAGTGCATATAACTTGCATACCAAGAGTTGAGTGCAAGATTGAAATGATAACATTCTTTAACCATTTATGTCAGTCAAGTAAAGACTATTTTTAGACCCAACCTCTTTGAATGAATCTGCCGAAAAGGACCATTTACTAGAGAAAAGGAAAAGTTTAGAATTGTGCATTATTTAAAGCACTATGGAGCAAATGCTCTATTAATCAAAATGTTTTCAAGAAGTGACTATTACAGAGGCGTAGAAAGGCATATTTATGGAGTAAAGGGTTAATTAACCCTCTCCCCCATAAATATGCCTTTCTACACCTTTGCAAACAGAGTAGACAAAGATCAGTCGGCTCCTATAGGAGTCATCTGCTCAGGGTCAACACTGCTTGCTTATGGCATGATATAGATCTGATTCTACAGTTTTTGTCAAAATTAAAATTTCCAGTGTAAGTTCTAAAAACTAATGAGAAGGGTTCTACTGTATATTATTTCATAAGCAAACAGAGCAGACCCTGATCAGAAAGCTTTAGTAGGAGCCACCTGATCTGGGACTACTCTGCAATAGCATTAAAATGAATATCTATAGAGCAAAGGGTTAAGGAATAAAGTTGCAAATATAATACCAAACAATAAGTATTTTTGTATACACAATGCAATTGACATTATTAAGAATTCATGCTAAGCATTAAGTTATTGCAGCTAGTCAAATATGTTGAAATTCTGTTTCTGATTTTTAGCGGGACCCCCACCTGGTCAGTATCCACCACCTGGTCAGTATCCACCACCTGGTCAGTACCCACCACCTGGTCAGTACCCGCCGCCAGGCCAGTACCCAGCAGTGCCACCTCCAAGTGGACCAGAACCAATTGGATTCAAGGGTAAAATCCTCATTAACTCTTTACCTGATAGAAATCCCTTTTCTAACTGCTTTGGTCGGATCCCTTTCTAAGTCTGCTTTGTTTGCTTATGGAATTTTATAGATTTGATTCTACAGTTTCTGTCATGGCCAAAAGTTCTTATGTTCATATTGAGGACTTGGTGAAATACTATTCTAACTCCTTCACAAAGTGAAGGAGTTAGAATAGTTTTGCACCAAGTCCTCGATATACAAAATTTCAACTACAGTAGAACCTCTCTCAACCAGAATTTTATTAAAAGAATATTTTCAGTCTTTTTAAGCAGGGAAAGGGTTAACCGTTTCCCTGTTCTATGTTTATTTCAAATTTCAATACCTACTGAATATTCATGGACAAAATAGTTATAATGAAATATGGAAGGTGGAACACTGTAGCCATTTTAGAAAGTAAAGAAACAGATCTTTCAAATTCTTTTAGCAAACGAAGCAGATTCTGATCAGATGGCTCCTGTAGGAGCCATCTGATCTCAGTCTACTCTGTTTGCAAATGCGGGAAAGCACGTTTATATGAGGGAAAGGGTTAAAAGCATTACTTTAAGGGAAATGCTATTTAACCCTTTCGCTGCCATTGCCGTATCTGTGATTACCTATGCAAACAGTTTGGATCCAGATGAGACACCGAGTAACTCGGCGTCTCATCAGGATCCAAACTGTTTGTTACTGTTATTAGGTTTTTGAAACAAAAATGAAGAAAATAAAAAAAATGAAAATTTGTAGCAGAGGACAAAGTTAGCAGACAACAGAGTTTGGCAGGTAAATGGTTAATGGATAAAGTGAATGATGTAGGACCATGGTGACCCTCTTGTTATATCATGTCTTATGATACTTTTTTCAGATGGTGTACCTGGGCCAGCCCCTGGACCTGGGGGCTTTGTACAACCTGGCCAGGGTTACCCACCACCACCAGGTAAGTCACACTTATTAGATAGCCATGTAAATTGTTTTAGTTGTTTAGGAGTTGTGGCCCTTTATTTTCAAAAAAAAAATGACTTTGAAAAATATCTTGTCCGGACTCTTTCTTGGAAAGTATTTGTGCAATTCACACCAAACTTTACACACATATTTGTGGCCATTATATCTTGGTCAAGTTTGATAGCCATGTAAATTGCTTCAGTCGTTTAGGAGTTGCGGCCCTTTATTTGCAAAAATGACTAAAAATATCTGGTCCAGACTCTTTCTTGGAAAGTACTTATCCAATCCACACCAAACTTTACACACATGTTTTATGGTCATTATATCTTGGTCAAGTTTGATAGTCATGTAAATTGGCCAAGTTTGATAGCCATGTAAATTGCTTTAGTCATTTAGGAGTTGTGGCCCTTTATTTTCAAAAAATGACCTTGAAAGAATATATTGTCTGGACTCTTTCTTGGGTAGTACTTGTCCAGTCCTCACCAAACTTTACACACATGTTTGTGGCCATTATATCTTGGTCAAGTTTGATAGCCATGTAAATCGATTCAGTCGTTGCATACTTTACATACATGTTCATGAGCATATATCAGTTTTATGATGATTATGGCCTGTACTTTCTTTGACAAAAAATCTGAAGTGGGGGGCATCAGTGTCCTATGGACACATTTCTAGTCTATTAATCATTTACTCCATGAATATAAATGTATGGAATAATAACATAATGAATATTTAATTAACTGAATATTTATAAATGCCAAGAAGCAATGGAATTTTTGGCCATTTCAGAAACTGTAGAATTAGATCTTTTTAACCGGTTCCCTGTTCTATGTTTATTACAAATTTCAATACCTACTGAATATTCATGAACAAAAAAGTTATAATGCAACATGGAATGTGGAACATTGCAGCTATTTTAGAAAGTACAGAAACATATCTTCCAAATTCCATTAGCAAACAGAGCAGACCCTGATCAGATGGCTCTGCTAGGAGTCATCTGATCTGGGTCTACTCTGTTTGCAAATGCGTGAAAACACGTTTATGTGAGGGAAAGGGTTAACCCATCCCCTTATAGGCTATTTTCAAACCTTACCCCTCGGAATAGATCTGCTGAAAAGGAGCGTTTACTAGAAAAAATAGAATTATGTACTTTTGAAACCATCCTATGGAGCAAATTCTCCATTTATCACAATGGTTTGAAATTCAAAAAGTGACTTTTACAAAGGGATCAAAATGCGTTATTATGAGGGAAGGGGTTAATTTCCATAAGCATTCAGAGCAGACGTTGATTAGATGGCTCCTACAGGAGTGCCTGATCTGGGTCTAATCTGTTTGCAAAGTTGCTAAAGGTCATCACTTTGGTGTAGAGGGTAGTGCTAAATGAGGAGTTGTCTGATCTGGGTCTATTCTGTTTGCAAAGGTATGAAAAAGCGTTATATAATAAAAAAAAAGTATTTTTTTACTGTAGAATCAGGTCTGTTTAACCCTTTTATTATATTTATTCAAAATTTCAATACCTACTGAATATTCATGGACAAAATAGTTATAATGAAATATCAAGGGTGGAACATTGTAGCCATTTTAGAAAGTAAAGAAACAGATCTTTCAAATTCCATAAGCAAACAGAGCAGACCCTGATCAGACGGCTCCTATAGGAGCCGTCTGATCTGGGTCTACTCTGTTTGCAAATGTGTGAAAAGGCGTTTATATGAGGGAAAGGGTTAATTTTATAAACAGAGTAGATTCTTGGTCTCCTCTGTTCGTAAAGGATTAACCCTTTCATTCATATAAAATGCTTTTACACACGTCTGCAAACAGACTTCTCCTATAAGAGCCGTCTGATCAGGCCTGCCCTGTTTGCTTATGAATTTGTAATAGATCTGACTCTACAATTCTACCAATGTTAAAACTTCAAGCGTACATATGCCATTATTAAAAAAAACCAGCTAATAAATATGCATGCTGTCATTATTTCTTGTAACATGAATATTCAACAGGGAAAGGGTTAAAAGGCATTACTATAGGGAAATGCGATTAATGGATAAAGTGAGTGATGTTGCACCATGGTGACCCTCTTGTTATTTCATGTCTTATGATATTATCAATCTTATATTTACTATTTTCAGATGGTGCACCTGGACCTGGGGGCTTTGTACAACCAGGCCAGGGCTACCCACCACCACCAGGTAAAACACACTTCGCCTGTCTTTGAATAACCGCATGGGGAAATATTAACTCATCCTCCCCTAGGCTAATTTTAGACCCAAATTCTTTGAATTAATCTACCGAAAAGGAGCATTAAGTATAGAAACCATTATAAACCATTTTGATAAATAAAGTATTTGCTCCTATTGAGCCGTCTGATCTGGGTCTTTGTTTGCAAATGTGTGAAAAGGCGTTTATATGAGGGAAAAGGTTAATTGATGTCACTGGACAATTTTCTGGTTAAACACACTGTTTATTGTGTCACCTGCTGAGAGGCATTATGTCACTTAGGGATCACTTTTCCGTCGTCTGTCTGTCTGTCTGTCTGTCTGTCTCCATCTGTCCGTCCGTCTGTCTGTCCATCACACTTTAATTTTTTTGGCTGCCATTTCTAAACTAATCATTATAGAGCTTTCAAAAATCACATGTGTCTTCCTCTCATTGAGGACCATTGATGTAACTAAGATCCATTACTCTGCATGCAATACTATTTGAGTTATTCCCCTTTGTTCTGATTTTCATACTCCAGCATATTAATAGTTTTTGTTTCAGTTGCGAGCAGGTGACAAATGTGTTCCTCCGAACACTCTTGTGCTAAATAGAAGTGCACCCAATATCTCTTTATCCATTTGTTTATTAATCCTTTACTCCATGAATATTCATGTATAGAATAATGACATCATGAATATTAATTAACTGAATTTTTATAAATGCCAAGAAGCAGTGGAATTTTTGGCCATTTCAGAAACTGTAGAATTAGATCTTTTTAACCCATCCCCTTATAGGCTATTTTTAACCCAACCTCTCGGAATAGATCTAATGAAAAGGAGCATTTACTAGGAAAAACAGAATTGTGTACTTTTGCAAATGCTCCATTTATCACAATGGTTTCAAAACGTGACTTTTACAAAGGGATCAAAAGGCGTTATTATGAGGGAAGGGGTTAATTTCCATAAGCATTCAGAGCAGACGTTGATCAGACGGCTCCTACAGGAGTGCCTGATCTGGGTCTATTCTGTTTGCAAAGGTGTGAAAAAGCACTATATAATTTTAAAAAAAATCAAATTATTTTTTTTTAATGGTAGAATCAGTTCGATTTAATTTCATAAACAGAGTAGATCCTTCGTCTCCTCTGTTGGCAAAGGATTAACCCTTTCCTTCATATAAATGCTTTTACACGCATCTGCAAACAGACTTCTCCAACAGGAGCCATCTGATCTGGGTCTACACTGTTTGTAAAGTTATAGAAAGGCGTCTTTATGGAGTAAAGGATTAAAGCTTACATGACAAGACAGAACATCTGTGGAAGCCTTCCACCCTCTTCATCTATTATACAGTAAAACCTCTCTATAACGGCCACTAAATTGCATAAAATATTTTGTGTTAAAGGCGGCTGCCTAAAGCAAGGTGAAAGTAAAACAGAACGCTCCAATAGGAGCGTTCTGTTTTACTTTCACCTTGCTTTAAGCAGCCACTTGTCCTAAATACCAACTAATTAACACAATTTAGTGGCTATTATAGAGAGGTTTTTCTGTACATACATATATACAGCTCTGATTTGAATCATTATAGGTGAACCAGGTGCCCCACCCCCGCCTTACTAAGAGAAGTTGTGCCACAGATATAGACAGTAAGAAGTGCAGTGTACAATCTACAGAGAAGATAGACGTAATGAAGCTACCAATAAAGATTGATGGAAGGATCTATAATGTTTCAATGCAGCATTATCACACAAGATTCAGTTGAACTGCATTATGTCAGACTTCAAGGAAATATGCAAATTACTTCGAGATAACAGATGTTCAAGTCATCCAATTTCTTATGTGGACAATTTCTCAAGTTTACAGCTTAATGCAGGTTTAAAGTAATGCTAAAAGCTCCTGCATTTACCTGTCACATGTGTTTCTAGATATGCATAGTTTTATTATACATTTTACAGAGGCTCAGCTATTATAAGATGCGTAAATTAAAACATTCTTTATTTCTCCACCGAAACCTATGTTGTGACCCCTCTTTAGAATCGTCTCTTCGAGACGATTCTAAAAAGTGGTCACAACATAGGGTTTGGTGGAGAAATAAAGAAGTAATGGTCACAACAAAGGGTTTGGTGGAGAACTGACAATTTTAGTTATCTGTTGCTCTGCATTTTGTAATAATTCTGTATTGTAAATTCTGGAAGGACAAAACTTTAACATCGAGTTATCCCGAAGTTCGAGTTATCTGAGTTGGAGATATCGAAGTTCAATTGTTCATATAAATGGAGAACAAGTGCAATACAATGCAATACTTATGTTTGGGGCAAAGAAAAACAAACTACATTTGATATGTCTATCTTATTGGAAATTTTTTCAAATAATTAATTAGACAAGAACACATTTTTTACCGGCGGACATGGTCGTTTGGCTAACGCGCTCGACTGCAATACCAGGGGTCAAGGGCTCGATCCCCCGCCGGACCAACTATAAACCGATGTATCAGTGCTTAACACTGGGCATCTAAAAGGACCAGAGAAACTCAGTTGATAATAAGAGTCGGGCATCGCCCCCAGGTTTCTCTGTATCCTCTCCCCTCTCTCTGGGGCGTCCAATTAGCCCATAGTGAGCAGAAACAGACGTTAATCAACACAAACAAAACACATTTGTTACATATTCAAACGTAATTTCATGCCTATGCAAACCGAGTAGATCCAGATCCTATGCCTCCTGTAGGTCTGATAAAGGTCTGCTTGATGGTTTCTTTCAATACCAAACCATTCAGTGGACAAAAACCCCGTCTCCAAGACCAATATTTATACTAAATTGAATGTCCGACTTAGAGGTTTTTTTACATGAATATTCTACATGTAAGTGCATTCTAACACCAAGATGTCTGTGATTTTGAATGTGTAAAACTGTAGGTTATTCTTGTCTAGTTTATTCTTTGAAGAAGGCCCGGTAGGGTAAAAATACTGGAGTTAGAGCTAAATACAATGTACTCGTATTTACAGACTTTTTCAAATTCCCCTGTATGGAATGTTTTTTTATTCACTGAATAATTACATTTGATATATTTGTATATTTTTTCTTATCTTTCTTTGAAATAATATCTGCTCAATTTTGTACAATGTATTTTGACTATAATGATTTGATCAAGTTTGGTGAAACTATTGACCTAGTTACTCGTCGTCTCATCTGGATTCAAACTCTTTTCAAACGCGAGTCATCGACTCAAGTTGCACCTGGATTAACCCATTCCCTCATATTGACGACTTTTGACGACTCCGTAAAAGTTATTTTGTGAAACCATTGTGATAAATAGAGCATTTGCTCCTATTTTATCACAATGGTTTCAAACAACAAAATTCTATTTTTTTCCTTTTCTCTAGTTAATGCTACTTTTCGGTAGATTTATTCAAAGAGGTATCTAAAAATAGCCTATGAGGTATTGGATTAACCCTTTACTCCATGAATATTCATGTTAGAAATGAATGTTATTCATGTTTATAATGGCATTTTTACAATGACAGAAAATGTAGAAAAAGATTAATGTTATTTTATAAATGAGCAGCAGACGATGTTAATTTGGAATAAACATAGAACAGGGAAAGGGTTAATTAATCTTGGCCTATAACTTTTCATGTAAGAAATATTAAATGACATAATGAATATTTTGTAACTGAATTTTTAGAATGGCATATGAACAACGGAATTTTTGGTATTGGTAGAAACTGTAGAATCAGATCTATATAATTTCATAAGCAAACAGAGCAGGTCTGTTGATCAGGAAATGTGAATCTCTCAATTAGTTTCATAGGTCGTATATTGTTTAGTTGAATCCTTGAATCACTTTTGTTTGTCTGACTGACTGTCATACTGTTTAAGTCAGACCTTTTTCATTTCTGCCAACAGGTGAAACACTCATGTTGTAAATCTTTTTGTTTTCTTTTTATTTGTTATTGATATTTTGTCATTTTAGCATTAACCCTTTCCCTGATATAAACGTGTTTTCACGCATTTGCAAACAGAGTAGACCCAGATCAGACGGCTCCTAGAGGAGCCGTCTGATCAGGGTCTGCTCTATTTGCTAATAAAATTTGATGGATCTGTTTCTTCACTTCTAAAATGTCTACAATGTTCCACCCTCCATATTTCTTTATAACTATTTTGTTAATGAATATTCAATAGGTATTGAAATTTGGCTTAAACATAGAACAGGGAAAGGGTTAAGCAATTTTCAACCATATATACTGTGTTGTGATTTTGAGATAGTGGATTTATATATTTTTCAATGTTTAACCTGTTCAATGTTCGTGTAAAGAAATAACAGCATTATGATTATGTTTGTCTCCCTCATATTTATGTCGGGGAGACATATTGTTCTTGTGAGAGTTGTCTGTCCGTCACACTTTCTTGTCCGGACGATAACTCCCTATATGTCTGATGTTGATTGAAACTTTATATGTGGAAAAAGCATAATGAGAGGAAATGTCATGCACAACGTCCATAACTCTGGTTTCAATGCTATTGGAGATATTGCCCCGGGTACATTTTTAGCTCGTCTGTTTCGAAGAAATCACAAGCTATTGTCGTAACTCCGGCGTTCACGACGTCGTTGTTGTCTTCCGAAATCTTAACATTGACCATAACTTCTTCAATTTTTAGCTCGACTATTTGAAGAATATTGGAGCTATCCTACTCGCCCCGGCGTCAGCGTCCGTGTCACACTTTGGTTAAGGTTTTTGTTAAAGTCCACTTTTTAGCTCGACTATTCGAAGAATAGTGGAGCTATCCTACTCGCCCCGGCGTCGGTGTCGGCGTCCGCGTCGGCGTCCGCGTCACACTTTGGTTAAGGTTTTTGTTAAAGTCCACTTTTTGCCTCTAACCTTTGGAATAAAGCTTTGAAACTTTGAACACTTGTTCACCACCACAAACTTCATCTGTAGGTAAGAGTACATAACTCTGTCAAGCATTTTGACAGAATTATGGCCCTTTTTAACTTAGAACTTTTGGTTAAGGTTTTTGTTAAAGTCCACTTTTTGCCTCTTGCCTTTGGAATAAAGCATTGAAACTTGGAACACTTGTTCACCACCACAATCTTCATCTGTAAGCAAGAGTACATACGTCTGTCTAGCATTTTGTCAGAATTATGGCCCTTTTTAACTTAGAACTCCTGGTTAAGGTTTTTGTTAAAGTCCAATTATTTACATAACCCTTTGAGATAAAGCTTTGAAACTTGGAACACTTGTTCACCACCTCAAGCTTCATATGTAGGCAAGAGTTCATTACTCTGTTAAGCATTTTAACAGAAATTTTTGCCCTTTTTACTTAATTTTTTCTCTTTCATTAAAGAGTTCAAAGAGATCCTACATCCTGAATTCTATTAAAGATATTTTACTGAGACTGATTACTTGCTTCTAGTATCATTGGACACTATTTTAGTCCACTATCAAGCATTTTTACACTAACAATTCTGAGAATAGTCGAGCGCGCTGTCCTGTGACAGCTCTTGTTCATTTACAACCTTCATTTTTGGTATGCATGTTCATCTTGACAAGGCCTATCCACACATACCAACATGATAACAGACGAGCGTTAGCACCCACTTGCCGTGCTCTTGTTCACACTTTCTTGTCTGGACGATAACTCCTGTATGGCTCATGCCATTGGATTAAAATTTTATACATGGAAAGAACATGATGAGAGGAAGTGTTATGTACAAGGGCCATAACTCTGGCTTCAATACTTTTGGAGTTATAGCCCTTTGTTACATTGTTTTTTGCTGATCAATAACTCCTGTTCTACTGATGCTATTGGAATAACATTTCATTTATGGAAAGAACATGATAAAAGGAATTGTAATGCATAAGGGCCATAACTCTGGTATCAGTATTTTTGGAGTTATTCCCTGTTATCATTTTTTCTTGAAAAAACGTGGTGTGGAAAGCGCATGATGTGGGGAAGTATGATTCATCAAGTCCATTACTATGGTATCAACATTTTGAGTTATTTCCCTTTACATAGTGTTTTTGTAACAGTTGTTTGTCTGTCTGTCTGTCTGTCATCTGTTTTTGTGTCAAAGACCTCTAGTTATTGTCAGTTTTTTATATATCTAAATTTTCCAGGGAATTGTTTGCTTTGAAAGAAACTGTAGAATCAGATCTGTATCAAATCATAAGCTATCAGGGCAGACCCAGATCAGACGACTCAAGCTTTTGATTGGTCAGACGGCTCAAGTTTTTGATTGGTCAGATTTGAGCCAAAGGCTCAAATCTGACCAATCAAAAACTTGAGAACGAACTCAAACTCAACTAAAAGTTTTATAAGCATGGATACTGATCTGGGTCTACTCTATTTGTGTGAAAAGCCATTTATATTAGGGAAAGGGTTAAGCAATTTTCAAGGTATTAACCATGTTGTGATTTTTAGAAGTGTTTTATACATTTTTTAGCGTTTAATTTACTTTTGCATGCATTTATGAAGTTTATAATTGGCAAAATTATGCAAAAAGAGGCAAATGGATATAATAGGCCCATATCTGCCTCAGGGCCAAGTTCTGTGGTGTAACTCTTTATCTTTCCATGTTCATGCTGCTTCTATCTTTATATAATGTGTATATAGGTTTCTGGGTGTAATGTATTACTGTTGTTACTTCGTAAAGCATGATGTAATGATTAGGCCTAATGCCTGTGTAAGGAGTGATGTCAGAGCTAGGCAATGAAAGGTCACAGGTCAAGGAAGGTCAATAAGTAAGGTAACTGAAAGAGAAGCCTACTGTATTTGCCATAAATATATATGTACACCCTATCCCCTCCCCACAGTTTGCAAAGCTGAATGAGTTAATTTGGCACAATTTTGATATCTATAACCCTTAAACTACATAAATCCACCTTTCTATGCCTTTGCAAACAGAGTAGACCCAGCTCAGATTGCTCCTAGTGGAGCCATATGATCAGAGTGTGCTCTGTTTGATTATTATATTAAATAGATATGATTCTAGTTTCTGCCATGGCCAAAAATTCATGTGTTCATGTACCATAATATAAAATTAATTTAATTAATATTCGTGATGTCAGTATGTTTTTCATAAATATTCATGACATAAAGGATATACTCTGGTGAGATATCATACCTGTTTCAGGTCTGAGGCTATTGTAAGATAACGTTAGCAGACAAAATGGTCTAATACTGCAGTGCATTTTACTAAAGTCCTATGAATTTAACACACTTGATGTATAAGCCTACCGTTCTATGTTCTGCATTATGTAGATGTCTTCTGTATTATATACATGTAGATGACTTCTGCATTATGTAGATGCCTTCTGTATTATATACATGTAGATGACTTCTGCATTATGTAGATGCCTTCTGCATTATGTAGATGTCTTCTGCATTATGTAGATGCATTCTGTATTGAGTTGTAGATACTTGACAATTGTACATTATACATTATGGAAATACCTTCTATATTATATAAATGCCTTCTGTATTATATATAAATGCCTTATGTATTATATAAATGCCTTTTGTATTGTGTAGATGTCTTCTGTATTAAGTAGATGCCTTCTGCATTATGTAGATGCCTTCTAGATTATGTAAATTTAGTTATCTGCTGCAAATGTCTTCTGCACTGTGTGGATCATAAGATGGCTTCCTCATTAAGACTGATATGTGAAGACTATTCTTTTTATATTGATGAGATTTAACCTTGTTGCATATAATATGCTATGAGTTGTATTTTCTTTCTGCCAGTATGTTGTATCAGCTTCTATATGTTTCATTGATATTAAAACAAAATAGGGTAAAATTGTAGATGATCACCATTTTCAGTATTTATGATCTTTTTATTGCCTAATTTGGAAATATGATTTTTCTTTATTATCCCATTACTCCATGAATATTTATGCTTGAAATAATGACATCATGAATATTAACCCTTTCCTCCATAGGCTATTTTTAGACCCAACCTCTTTGAATGAATCTACCCAAAAGGAGCATTTACTAGAGAAAAGGAATATTTTAGAATTTTGTAGTTTGAAACCATTGTGATAAATAGAGCATTTGCTCCTATAGGAGCAAATGCTCCATTTATCACAATGGTTTCAAAAAGTGGTTATTACAAAGGCGTGGAAAGGCATATTTATGGAGGAAAGGGTTAAGTAGATGAAATACTATAATGGAATATGAGCAAAGGAAATTTTTTGCCATGACAAAAAACTGAAGAACCATAAGCAAACAGAGCAGACCCTGATCAGACGGCTCCTATAGGAGGTGTCTGATTTAGGTATACTCTGTTTACAGAGGTGTTTTTATGTAGTAAAAGGTTATTGAAACAGAAATCTCATAAGTAGTGCTGGAATTCATCAGCATATTCCTTGAGAATCAGAAATATTCTTATAATATATATATACATGTACTTCTTGGTTCCTGCCTGTTCCCGTATTTATGAGTATTTTAACCTGTTTAACAAGTTGAAGAGAATCTTTCTGTCTAAATGTTGCAACACTATTGGGTAAATTTTGCATTCTATCGCTCTTAGAATATCGTGTTAAATACATATTTTATAATATTAAGCTCAAAAATACTCATAAATAAAATGAATTGTATTGATTTTATGAGATTAAGGAATATGGGTCTACCTGCTGTTTTTGGATTTTCTTGGGTCTTGAATCTGAGAAAGTGTTAGTTGAAGGCAGAGCTCCAGATAAGATGCGTAAATTAAATCAATTTCAGGAATAACTTCTTTATTTCTTCACCAAACCCTATACTGTGACCACTCTAGAATCGTCTCAAAGAGACGATTCTAAAGAGTGGTCTTAGTATAAGGTTTGGTGGAGAAATGACGATTTTAGTATTTGGGTACACACCTTTATCTGTAGCTCTGTGAAGGGCCACTTGTTCTAGCATGGATTAAATTCTCAGGAAATTATTGTCTTTTTCAAAGTTACTGCCTTTTTCATTTTTCATGTTTTGTTTATGAAATTCATAGTGAAAAGAAGTTTGTAACCTTCTACCTCATGGATATTCAAGTAAGAAATTAATGATGTCAGGTATTGTTTGCCTTTGCAGAAACTAGTATAAGATAATCCTTAAGCAAACGGAACAGATCCTACAGGAGCTGTCTGATCTGGGTTTACTCTGTTTCCAGAATCGTGAAAAAGCACATCTATGGAGTAAAGGTTTAATAAATAACTAATTTAACCTATTCCTCCATAGGCTATTTTTAGACACAACCTCTTTGTATCAATCTACCGAAAAGGAGCATTTACTAGAGAAAAGGAAAAGTTTAGAATTGTGTAGTTTTGAAACCATTGTGATAAATAGAGCATTTGCTCCTATAGGAGCAAATGCTCTATTTATCATAATGGTTTGTGAAAGTGAAAGGCGTATTTATGCAGGAAAGGGTTAAAATTATATTTGGATATTGTGAAATGATATTAAACTATTACATCAAAAAGATGCCTTTTAACATCCTTTTAAGCTGAGTAGATTCAGATCAGATGCGTCTCTTAGGAGCCATCTGACCAGGGTCTGCACTGTTTGCTTACTGGAATTATATACATGTGGATCCGATTCTACAGTTTCTACCGTTGCATTAGGTTCATGTTTTCATATGCCATTATGAAATCATCCATTAATATTCATGGTGTCGTATCTTACATGAATATTCATGAGGTAAAGTTTTAATCCTTTCCTTTGTATAAACACGTTTCCATGCATCTGCAAACAGAGTAGGCCCATAGCAGACATCTCCTATAGGAGCAGTCTGATTAGGGTCTGCTCTGCTCTGTTTGTTAATGGAATTTGAAAGTCCTGTTTCTTTACTTTCTAAAATGGCTACAACGTTCTACATTCCATAGTTCATTATAACTATTTTGGCCATGAATATGCAGTAGGTACTGAAAAATGAAATAAACATAGAACAGGGAAAGGTTTAATAAATAGATCGAATGCCCATATTAAGTTTGGCTTGTCCAGTATTGTGTGTACACTTTTATGCATTTTATTAAGTTTATTATTAAAGTTATTTATTGACCATACTGGTAACGATTTTGTTTATATCAGGAATGTACATGTGTGTATTTTTAGCTCACCTGTGCCAGGTGAGGTATTGTGAGGGGGCAGTGTCCAGCGTCCGTCGTCGTGCGTATGTGCATCGTGCGTCATCAACAATTTACTTAAACATCTACTTCTCTGAAACCATAAGGCCTAGATCTTTGATATTTGGTATGTAGCATCATCTAATGGTCCTCTACAAAGATTGTTCAAATTATGACCCCGACCAAAAATGGCCCCGCCCCAGGGCTTATCAGTTTTTTATAGGAAAATCTTTAAAAATCTTCTTCTCTGAACCGTTAAAGGCCTAGTCTTTTGATATTTGGTATGTAGCATCATCTAATGGCCCTCTACAAAGATGGTTCAAATCATGACTCCCGGACCAAAAATGGCCCCGCCCCGGGGCTTATCAGTTTTTCATAGGAAAATATTTAGAATTCTTCATCTCTGAAACCATATGTCCTAGACCATTGATATTTAATATGTAGCATCATCTAATGGTCCTCTACAAAGATTGTTTAAATTATGACTCCCAGATCAAAAATGGCCCGCCCCCGGTGCTTATCAGATTTTCATAGGAAAATCTTTAAAAATCTTCTTCTCCAAAACTGTAAAGCCTAAACCTTTGATATTTAATATGTAGCATCATCTAATGATTTTCTACAAAGATTGTTAAAATTATTACCCACAGGGCCAAAAGTGATCCCACCCCATGGCTTATCAGTTTTTTATAGGTAAATCTTTAAAAATCTTCTTTTCCGAAACTGTAAGGCCTAGACTTTTGAAATGGTATATATGTAGTATCATATAACGGTTTTCTACCAAGATTGTTCAAATTATGACCCCAGGACCAAAATTGCCCCGCCCCTGGCATCATCTAAAGTTCTTTTATTAAGATTAAAATTATGGCCTTTGGTTTCATATTGGCCCCAATCTGAAGCTGACATAGAAATACAGTGTATGCATAAGTCTATAGTAACCAGGTGAGCGATTTAGGGCCATCATGGCCCTCTTGTTATAAAAGTGCTAGTCTCTGCTTTAAAAGTTGACTAACAATTACATAAATCACTTATTCTGGTTGTTTCAGTTTTATTAAATGTTCGACTTAGGCCGATAATATTTTTATGTAGAACAAATTTCTTTTTAGTATCAATGAAAACAGTTTACATTGTATTTTGTGTCAAGGGCATTTTTCAATATAATTTCAAGTTGACAATCTTCATGAAAAGGATTGAACATAACAAATACCTAGTTCTATGATGATATTGAAAAATATTCTTTTATGTAAGGACTGTCAGTTTATAAAGTTATTTCTAGTCATATTTGTAACAATTTTATCTATAAAAGATATATACAGTGTGTATTTTAATCAAGTGTTTTTTACTTCCATCTCTACAGCCTTGAGTGTTGTGTTAACAATCATATAATTTACAATAAATCTATTACAAAAAATTAATCATGTTTATTTGTTGTGTATGAAATGACATCTTACAGAGTTACAGTAAAACCTCTCTAAACCGGACGTTAAATTTAGTATAAATATTGGTCTTGGGGACAGGTGGCTGCTTAATGCAGGGTGAAAGTCATGCAGAAAGCTCCTACAGGAGCTTTCTGCATGACTTTCACTGCATTAAGCAGCCACCTGCCTAAAAGTATCCAAATTCTTCTCATCTAGGATTCCGGTTTAGAGAGGTTTTACTGTACAGCAAAACCTCTCTAAACTGAGTGTTACATTTAGCATAAGTGTCGGTCTTGGAGACAGGTGGCAGTTTAATGCAGGGTGAAAGTCATGCAGAAAGCTCCTCTAGGAGCTTTCTGTATGACTTTCACCCTGCATTATGCAGCCATCTGCCTAAGAGTATCTGAATTCTTCTCAACTAGAAAACTAGAATTCCCCTTTAGAGAGGTCTTACTGTACCTATACCTTTTACCCAATGAATATTCATATTTTCAAGTTTTGATTATGGTATGGTCTTCTTGCTATGGCAGAAACTGTAGAATCATATCTATAATTCCTTAAGCGAATAGAGCAGACCTTGTTCAGACAGCTCCTACAGGAGTCATCTGATCTGAGTCTACTCTGTTTGTAAATGTGTCAAAAGGCATCTGTATTATCATGTATAGGGTTAATATGTATTAAGATAAAAAGGATCTTAAGCCCTTTACTCCATGAATAATCATGTAAAGATAATAATATCATAAATATTTATTAGATTAATTGCTATAATAGTAAATGGACACAGGAAGTTTGGCCATGTAGAATCATATCTACATTATACCATAAGCAAACGGTATAATATTATGTACCCGTGTATTTTTGGTATTGGAAAAAACCCACAGTAGAGTAAGATCTATAATCTCTGCAAACAGAGCAGACCCTGATTAGATGGCTACTATAGTAGCCATTTGATCTGTGTTTACAAAACCAAACCGTCTCTCAAAAAAGATTCTACTGAACAAATAATTGGTAAATCAGTAGACAATTAGTAGATTGTCGCATGACTAACGGTCTTGTAACAACATCGTAATGCAGTTTGTCTACCTGGATGGTCAGATTTGAAGCTATCTGGAAAATCTGATGGTAAATGGAGTCCCTTTCTTGACTACATTGCCTGGAATCCCTGCCAGTCATAGTACACTGACCCGGGGACTTGAGGTAGGCAATTTTTATGGCACTTTTTCTAGTCCCTCCTCGTGTGACAGATGTGAGCGGTACAATCCTGCAAAAGACAGCACTGTCCATCAGTGGGCTGCCAGGTTCCACTACGGATCTACAGATGTGTGTAGATTTGCAACTACAATCCCAGTGTATCTACACCAGATTATTTGCCGCTTGCCTCTTGTCACACGGCTTGAGTGTTCAAGTTTTAACCCTTTCACCACTAATTTTCAGAGTGGAATAGCCCACTGATGTTTAACTATAGAGTCCACTCATAGAAAAAGGGGCGTATTTCAGATATTAAACCTTTCAACCCTGAATTTTCAAAGTAGAAAATCTTGCTACAGGAATTTTAATGACAAACAGTGCAGACCCTGATCAGAGGGCTCCTCTAGGAGCCCTTTGATCTGAGTCTACACTGTTTGCTAATGACAGTCTACAAAGGCCTTGTTTTTCTTACTACTTTGCTATTCCCAACACCCACAGGGATGTGAGCAAGTGACACACGTAAGACTAATTAACTCTTTCCCTTTCCCTCATATAAACATGTTTTCACACATTTGCAAACAGAGTAGACCCAGATCAGACGGCTCCTGTAGGAGCCGTCTGATTAGGGTCTACTCTGTTTGCTAATGGAATTTGATAGATCTGTTTCTTTACTTTCTATAATGGCTAAAAAATGTTCCACCATGAAAATTTAAAGATGACTATTTTTTTCATGAATATTCAGTACGTATTGAAAGTTAAACATAGAACAGGGAAAGGGGACTATGGATATCGATTGGCCAAATATTTCAACAGCAATGAGGGAATTTTTGGTATTGCTAAAAAAATATATAGAATCATATCTATATTATTTTATAAGCAAACAGTGCAGACCTTGATCTTGTAAGATCTTACAGGAGCCTTCTGATTTGGGTCTACTCTGTTTGCAAACAGAGTAGACCCAGATCCCATAGGAGCCATCTTATCTGATTCTGCTCTGCTTGCTCATGAAATACATTGAAACCCCGCTAATGCGACCACTTAATAAACGGCCAATGGCGTCGGTTAAAGCAGGTGGTTGCTTAATGCAGGACGAAAGTTATGCATAAATCTCCTATAGGAGCTTTCTGCATAACTTTCGTCCTGCATTAAGCTACCACCTGCCTTTGCCACCAAGAATTATACCCTTTTTTGATGGTCGCATTAGCAGGGTTTTACTGTAATATAGATCTGATTTTTGTCAGATACCTGTATATTACATTATCAATCCTTTACTCCAAAAACACCTTTTAATGCTTTTGCAAATGGAGTAGACCCAGATCAGATTGGAGCCGTCAGATCATGGTCCACTCTGTTTGCTTATGAAATAATATGCACCGTAAAACAAACGCAACATTTGGGGAAACACATAATTTGAAAATAAATATTTCATATGATGAATAAAGACTTTATTTTTAATTCATTGGTACCTTACCTACATACTGTGTAAATTTTGTTAAATTACCCTGATTTGATTTTGTCAAAGTTCATTACCCACAATGTCAATTTTCATATTGTCAGTATCTTGTGTTTCCACCATTGACCTAGATACAATCAATGGATCTACGTATCATTAAGCCAAATACATTCGCGATATCGTTCTGAGGAATGTTGTTCCACTCTTGGATAAGAACCTGACGTAACTGTTGAACATAGTACGGTGGTAGTTGATGTGCATGCACGCACATTTATTCATCATTTGAACTGTTTATTTTCGAATTATATGTATTTCCCAAACCATTGCGTTTATTTTGCAGTTTGGTGTACATGTAATATAATACCTGTACAGAAAACAACAGTCAGCTAGAGAAAACTGGCCACCCCTGGGATCGTGGCAGGGCCAATTTTGGCTCCAGGGACATAATTTATATAACTTTTGTAGAGGACCTATAGGTGATGCTATGTGCCAAAGATGAAAGCTGAGAACCCTGTAGATTCAGAGGAGAAGACTTTTAAAGGTTCAAATTGTTAACGACGCACACCACACGACGCACAACAAACGCTGACAGACGACAGACATCAGGCGATCACAAAAGCTCACCCTGAGCACTTTGTGCTCAGGTGAGCTAAAAATCTTAACAGGTAAGTGCAATTGAATAGAAATAATTCCTTGTTACTTGTGAGAGCCTCCATATAGCAAGCTGTAAAACCTCTAAATAGCAAGCTGGAGAGCCTCCATGTAGCAACCGGTGGAACCTCTATATAGCAAGCTGTAGAACCTCTACATAGCAAGTTGTAGAGCAGCTATACAGCAAGCTGTGTTAACCTCTATATAGTAAGCTGTAGAACCATTATATAGCAAGCTGTAGAACATCTATAAAGCAGGCTATAGAGCCTCTATACAGCAAGCTGTAGAACCTCCATATAGCAAGATGTAACAAGTCACCTTTCCTTCATATTTTTTGCTCATTTCAAAGGTACGTAACTCCCATAATACATGCATGAACCCAGTTAAAGGGACACACCGGGAATTTTGTTCGTCCATCAATCATCAATAACATTTTTATCTGGCGTGATAACTCAATTCTGACTTCAGATCTGTACTCAGCATGCCGAAATACATTAAATATGTGAATTTGACCAAAATCTGAGAAAATAAATTAAAAAACTTTTTTTTCGTCCATTAATCATCAATAACTTTTTTTTATCTGGTATGATAACTCAATTCTGACTTCAGATCTGCACTCAGCATACCAAAATACATAACATATGCGAATTTGAACAAAATCTGAGACAACATATATTTTTTCGGAAAAAAACGTCGAACTAACCCCCTTAGCGGTTTTTTTTTCAAAAAACACTTTTTGTCTCCGATTTTGTTCAAATTCATATATGTTATGTATTTTGGTATGCTGAGTTGGAATTGAGTTATCACGCCGGATAAAAAAGTTATTAATGATTTTTGGACGATTTTTAAAAAATAATAATTGTCTCCGATTTTGTTCAAATTCACATATAGTATGTATTTCGGTATGCTGAGTGCAGATCTGAAGTCAGAATTGAGTTATCACATCAGATAAAAAAAAGTTATTGATGATTAATGGACGAAAATATTTTCCACTGAAAAACATGTTTTTCGGTGTGTCCCTTTAACTGGACATCAGCATACAGAGTGATTGGGCAAAGAATGAACGAAAATGACAATTTTTTTTTATAAAAAGAAGGTTTCTGAGCGCGTGCGGACACACGAACACCGCAGAACCGTTGTGACATACATAATTAATGACGCAGATAATAAATGAATAGCATGCGTTTCTGATTTTTTATAAATTAAATATATACAGCCATATGCGCTAGTAAAAGACGACAATACAAAGAATGTTTGAACACCCCTTATCATCCGGTACACATAGAAGGCTGAAAATTTGCACAAACCTAGCATTATTTCTTACAGGAATATTGAACAGTTAAAGGGTTTACTAAAACAATGGCATCGTGAATATTAGATTTATTGTTATAATAATACATAGATACAGGGATATTGGCCATGGCAGGAAATGTGGAAGCATATCTATACTATATCATAAGCAAACCGAGTAGACCCTGGTCATTTGACTCCTACAGGATCTGCATCTACTCTGTTTGCAAAGGCAGAGAAAGGCGTATTTATGAAGAGAAGGGTTAACCCATTCCCTTATATTGACACCTCTGTAAAAGTCACTTTTTGAAACCATTTTTGATGAATATTTATCACAATTTATCACAATTGTATCAACACTACACAATGTTAAAATGTTCATTTTCTTTAGTAAATGCTCCTTTCCGGTAGATTTATTCAAAGAGGCTGGATCTAAAAAAAAATCTATGAGGTAATGGGATAATACTGAGTTGGCTGTTATTTGCAAACAGTGACGACCAGCTCACATGGTTCATAGAGGAGCACTCTGATCAGGATCTGTATTGTTTGTCATTCAAAACCCCTCTTCAAAAATACACTTTCATCCTAAATGAACTTTACTTTTAAAAAAGATGGACTATCCGCTTCGAACATTCAGCTAGGAACGGGTTAAGCATGTAAATTCGCTGAATTGATATCCCCCACCAAACTAGTGCTGGCCTCAGTATTGATATCCCCTGCCAAACTAGTGCTGGCCTCAGTAGTTAACTGTCTTATTGACCAGAGGGGCGAAAAAGTGTTGTTCTTCCACAAAAAACTCTGGTCTTCCAATACTCCAGATATAGTTCCCATACGTTTGGCTCCAAGAAGAATTTTTTTTTATATTTTTCGCAAACAAAGAGCCATAATTCTGATGTTCCAGAGTCAATTTGAATAATGTTTTGCAGAGCCGCATGTCCTTATGCTACTTAACATTTGCACAGTTTGAAAGAAAAACTCCGTACAGTTTTTGAGAAATGTCTCCGGACACGCAAAAACGTTACTTTTTGGCAAACAAAGGGCTATGAGTTTGGTGTTCCAATGTCAATGTGCAGGTGCACATTCTGTTATGGTACTTTACATTTACACAACGTTTCTGATATATCATTCCGGGGTGCAAGGACGAACGGACGCATGGACGGTCGAAAACGCCAAAACTAAACATTGCTCAATGCAGAATGAAAGCAATGCACAATATGCTAAAAATCAACAAAACACAGTTTAGGTTTAAAATTTTATATTTTCTCCAGATAATATCCTTCTCCCCTTTTAGTTTTACAACCATTATCCTGAAACAAACATGGATCAAACATGAGGGAAAATAGTGTTTTCCAATTTATTTACCATATACATGTATGTAACAGCTTATCCTGACCGACAAAGATGGTCAAAAAGAGTAGACCCAGATCAAATAACTGCTGAAGGAGCAGTTTGATATGGGTCTTCACTATTTGTATCCCTTTCCTTTAACAAATGCTTTTTCGTTCATTTCAAAACAGAGCAGACCCAGATCAGATGGCTCCTGTAGGAGCCATCTGATCAAGGTCTACTCTGTTTGTTTAAGGAAGTATATAGATATGATTTTACAGGTCCCAACTTAGTGACAAAACCTTTCCATTTTTCATTTTATTGATTTTGTGCAATAGTTTTAAATTTTCTTTTCATTAATAATTCAAGTGTCAAACAGATTGGATCCAGGAATGGCACCAGGTTACTCGGCGTCTCATCTAGATCAAAATTCTTTGCATATGTCATCACAGATTCATCTATGGCAGTGAAAGCTTCACAGAATAATGGTTCAATTGATTTAAATATACATGTATATACAGATTCAAACTAGAACACTGACCAGAAAGTCAGTAAGGTCCCATATAATGCTTTTAGATAGGCTAATGCGCCAGAGGGGAAACTGCATGGCAAATATTTATGTAGAATTTGTTATTTACGTTAGAAAATGCCCATAATTTGTAAATCTGGCACATTATTATGAACTAGCCCTAGATCTTATGGTTAGTATCCCCAAGAACAATCAAGATTGGTTCTGAAATGGTTAACCCATTACCTCATAGGCTATTTTTAGATACAACATCTTTGAATAAATCTACCGAAAAGGAACATTTACTAGAGAAAAGGATTTTTTTTAGAATTATGTAGAATTCCATTTGATTTCATCTTTAAAACGTGTGAGTTTTAATTGCTTGTGTTTGACAAGAAATTAATCTGGCAATGTTGAATGGATCCAATAATAACTGAATGTAATTGTATGGACATGTTCTACAACTGGTTTGTTTGAAACACAGCTTATTTTGTATGACATGCAACTCAAGTATAATTGTAAACAAGAGGGCCAGAATGGCCCTGACATCGCTCACCAGACAATCAGAGGAGAAGATTTTCAACGTTTTCACATATGTTTCTATTGAAAACTTAACACCCCAGGGGTGGTGCCAATTTTGACCCCAGGGACACAATTTATATAACTTTTGTAGAGGACCTGAACATGATGCTGAAAGAATGTAGTGAAAGAATGGATAGAGCATAGACCACTGGAACTTGTATTAATTATTTGGATGCTAGAGGCGGATTCTCCCACCACTAATGACCTATGCAAACAGTTTGGATCCAGATCAGGGCCCACATAATGTGGGGCCTGATCTGATATCCAAATTGTTTGTAAATGAGACTGAACTTCTGAAAAACTTAGAAAGAAAGTGTGTAGTGGGATTCTCCCACCACTAATGACCTATGCAAACAGTTTGGATCTAGATCAGGGCCAATATAATGTGGGGCCTGATCTGATATCCAAACTGTTTGTCAATGAGACTGAACTTCTGAAAAACTTAGAAAGAAATTGTGTAGTATGGTTAACTTATGAATATGCTGCAGACAACCATTTAGCAGATGACAAAATTACCTAGCATGCAAAGAGTTAAGCTGAAATTCACAACAGATATGCTCTGTATTGATATCTGGTGGCTTAATGCAGGGCATAGGTATGAAAAAAAAAGCTTTAAGAGTGTTCTGCATATTAAGAACTATCCACAGTTTTCTCAATCTTAAATGAGTGTGTGTTATTTGTCTAAACACAATTTCTACTCTACTGATCAGGCTAAGGGTGATTATATAAAAACTCACACTGACTGGTCTCAGCTCTGCAGGCTGATATATTAAGGACAAACCTTTAGACTGTCGTTTCTGTCTGTACACACTGGACAGGGCCAATTTTAACCCAAGAACTATGCTACTTATAAAACCCATTAAGTTATGCGAAGTAAATCTATACACCAAATATCTAAGCTCTGGGACATGTAGTTTCTGACAAGAATACTTTTAAAGTTTTTACTAGGCATAACTAGTGATCCTATGGGCTGTTTAAGTAGTCAGCATAAAAAAACTGGCAATCCCTGGGGTGGGACCAATTTTTACCCTAGGGGCATAATTTATATAACTTTTGTAGAAGCCCTGAAGTTGAAGCTATGTGCCAAATATGAAAGCTGAGGACCTTCTAGTTTTAGAGGAGTTTTCACTATATGTTTCTATTAAAAACTGGAAACCCCTGGGGCAGGGCCAATTTTGACCCCAGGGGTATAATTTATATAACTTTTGTAGAGGACCAACAGATGATGCTATGTGCCAAAGATGAAAGCTGAGAACCCTGTAGATTCAGAGGAGAAGATTTTTAAAGGTTCAAATTGTTGACGACTGACGACGCACACCGCACGACGGACGATGCACACCGCACGACGCACGCCGACGGACGACGGACATCAGGCAATCACAAAAGCTCACCCAAAGCACTTTGTGCTCTGGTGAGCTAAAAACACATGAATGACAGACCTAAGTGAAAATGCAGGAGAAGGCTCCTGAAGTGCTCAGGAACGCTTTATTTCATTTTGCTTCGGGGGGCTTTGCCCCCCTGAAGCCTCCACATGGGCACTGCCCATGTCCAGCAAGGGGCCTAGGCGGCCTCCTTGACCCCTGCTAATTTTCCTCTTTTTCGTCAACGGCCATTCTCACCCCTGAATTGTATCCGATTCTTCAATTTCTGCCATTGCTAAAACTTCCCTGTGTCCATTTTCAAAATTAACCTAATTAATATTCATGTTATCATTTCGTACATGAATATTCATGGAGTAAAGGCTTAAACTTCATTTACCCCTTTCCCGCATATAAACGCATTTTCACGCATTTGCAAACAGAGTAGACCCAGATCAGATGGCTCCTATAGGAGCCGTCTGATCTGGGTCTGCTCTGTTTGTTTATGCAATTTGATAGATCCGTTTCTTTAGTTTCTAAAATGGCTACACTGCTACATCTTTCATTCTATTTTGTCCATGAATATTCAGTAGGTATTGAAATTTAGGAAAAAACACCATAGAACAGGGAAAGGGTTAAAACACAACATACAAACACAATTCATTTTTGTAATATATTTATTATCAACTTTATACATGTTTAAACATTTATATACAAGTATGTAGAGATGGAAGTAAAAACAGAACAATTAGACCTTGATAATTCGTATATTTAAATTAAAAAAAAAGAAGAAAAGAATTTGAGATCTTCGGAGGTAGGTGGCTGCTTAACCCATTCCCGCATATTGACGCCTTTTGACGCTTCTGTAAAAGTCACTTCGTGAAACCATCGTGATAAATAGAGCATTTGCTCCACAGGAGCAAATGCTCTATTTATCACAATGCTTTCAAAACTACTCAATTCTGAAAATTTCCATTTCTCTAGTTAATGCTCCTTTTTGGTAGATTTAATCAAAGAGGTTAGGTCTAAAAATAGCCTAAGTGGGAATGGGTTAATGCAGAGTGGAAGTGGTCACAAAGCTCCTCTAGGAGCTTTCTGCATGACTTTCATCCTGCATTAAGCTGACACCTGTCTTACAAAAGTGATAATATTTATTTCAAGAGTGTTCGAATTAACAAGGTTTTACTGTATTGGACAACAGCAATGCAAGTGGATGTCAACGCTTGTCTGTTACTGCGAAAAATATTCCATGATATTTCATGATTACATGTATTTCATGATATTTCATTATTGTAGTCCTTGTGATGGTGAACAGTGGTATATAATTTGAAAGGCATATGAGTATTGATGGGGATACTGTGATTAGATGTAAAAGCTTTTGTACAACAACAACCAAGATATCAATGACAACCAATACATCAACGACAAACATATTCCAAATGACAACCATGATGACGATATATTAAAGCTATGGCAATACCTCGACTTTGTTTCTCAAAATATCAAACACACGGAGTTAATAAACTACATGTATATAAATACAACGGATGATCAACAACACACAGGAAAAACAAATTTTCTCATACATGTATATTCCTTTACAATACAAAGGTTATATACGACAAAAAAATAAGTTCAAGCATAAAAAGAATACTGGCAAGGATAATCAATATGACATAAGCAAGCTAACAAATGAACATTTATCTAATAGTTTCATTGAATGATATAATATCAATATTTGTTCTCACTGATTTTGTTCAAGAAAAATAAAATAGAAAGCAAAAAACAAAATATTTTCCTGAGCATTTCGTTTCCGTTCAAGTTTCAAGCATGAAGATATCAAGTAAGGCATAATAAAAACTGATGTTTGGTTTTTTCACAATCTTTTAGCCCTTTCCCTCATATTAGCATCTTTTCACGCCTTTCAAAACAGACTAGATCCTGATCAAAAGGGTCAAAACTCAAGAATATCCTGGAACATGTTTTCTTGATTACCAGCTACTAGGCAGGAGTAAAACATGTACAAGTATGGGAATTTTCCTGAGTCTAGAAAGTGCTGGTATCCCTTTACTTAATTGTTGTACTCATGAATATTTATGCAAGAAAGAATGACTGTATGAATATTAAGTTGAATATTTTTTATTATTTTACATGAACACAGAAATTTTTGGTCAATTTAGGAACTATAGAATTAGCTCTTTATTATTTCATAAGCAAACAGATTTTATTTTATTATTTCATAAGCAAACAGAGCAGGCCCTTATCAGATGGCTCCTACAAGAGCCATCTGATAAGGGCCTACTCTGTTTGCAAAGGCATTAAAATGCCTATCTATTGCAAAGACATTAAAATGCCTATCTATGGAGTAAAGTGTTAACAAATATTCATGTAAGTCTCTAGTACTCTCTACTCCTTATGAATATTAATTAAATATTTATATTTACCCATTTCCCCATTTGCTATTATAAAAATTCAGGTAATATGCATAATGTAATTATTTCTAACATGAATAATCATGAGAAAAACAATTAAAACTGGAACTATGTATTACTACAGGCTACAAATACCCCAGCGTGACAACCTTGATCACAAATACAAGGGCTGATAAACCTGTATGTTAGATGCTGAAAAGATTCATGTGATGTACATATACACTTCACAGAGATTATCTTTCAATGAATTATGTTGAAAACTGTAGAAGTTCACTAGATAAACATTATATAACCTGGAGACCGGCAAAGGAATATTTTTTATGCATAAATACATTTCATAAGAGACCATGTATAAAACTTTCACTGAAATCTGAAGGAGTTTTTGACATAAACTACCCATGTTACAGGACTAAATGACAAAAACGACTCAAAGTTCAAGGGTAGATAGTTCTGCAATACCTGGAATTAAACACATGAAACTTGTGTCTTACACATCTACTATTTTGTGGTTATTATGTATGCCAAATATAAATTTAATATCTTTAAAACTGAAGGAGGGGTTTGTAATACCAACTTCTCATGTTGCAGGTCCAAATGACAAAAATACTCAAAGTTCAATGGGAGATCATTCTGCAATGCCTGGTGCTAAACACATAAATTTTCGTCTTGCATGTCTACTATTCATGGTTTTTATGTATGGCTAGTATCAATTCAATAACTTTCAAATTAAAGGAGAAGTTTGCAACACCAACTACCCAAGTTTCATGCAAAAATGACAAAATACTCAAAGTTAAATGGGAGATAATTCTGTAATGCCCAGCACTAAACACATGAAAATTATGTATTGCACACCAACTACTTGTGATTAATATGTATACCAAATTTGCGGGGGTATAATAAATATTATGCATGACAGACAACGAATAGAGAGCTATCCCAATCGCTGACAAAAAGTTCACATTTACTGAGTATATTTTAACCTTACATGTACAGGCTATAACACATTCAGCCAATCTAAAATTACATTTCAATTCTGACAGATTTTATGTTCAAAACACAGTTCATTGCAGATTATAAGTTCAAAATACATTTCAATTCAGATTATATGTTCAAAATACATTTCATTGCAGATTATATATATTCAAAATACATTTCATTGCAGATTATATCTTCCAAGATTATGTATCTCTAAATAACAGTAATAAATAAAAAGCATGGCAATAACTATTTAATAGTTTCATATTTGATATGAATAATGGAATGCTTTCACACTTAGTGTGCCTAATTTATAGGACAAATGCCATTACAGACTAGGGTTAATTAGGCTTTACAAGCATTGCGACTGACAATACAATCATTATAGGACTATTGGTTAAGGAACAAAGGTTCTCTTAATTAGGCCTTACAAGCATTGTGACTGATAATATAGACATACATTATAGGACTGCTGGAAAAGAAACAAAGATTCTCTTAATTATGCTTTACAAGCATTGTGACTGATAATACAGCAAAACCTCTCTATAACGGCCACTAAATTACATCAAGTATTTTATGTTAAAGGCAGGTGGCTGCATAAAGCAAGGTGAAAGTAAAACAGAACGCTCCTATAGGAGCGTTGTGTTTTACTTTCACCTTGCTTTAAGCAGCCACCTGCCCTAATATACCAACTAAATAACATAATTTAGTGGCCATTATAGAGAGGTTTTACCGTATATAGTCTATGACATACATTATAGGATTATTGGTAAAGGAACCATTGTTCTCTTAGGCTTTACAAGCATTGTGACTGAAGATACAGATATACATTATAGGACTTCTAGTAAATGTACAAAGTCTCTCTTAATTATTGGACTGCAGGTTATAGATCTACTGGTAATGGAACAAAGGTTCTCTTAATTAGGCTTTATAAGCATTGTTCTGATAATATAGGATTACACAAGTTATAGATCAATGAGTAAAGGAACAAAGGTTCTCTTAATTAGGCTTTACAAGCATTGTGACCGTTATCGATCTACTGGAAAGGAATTCCAGCATTATAAAGGTTAATAATATGTATCCTGAAAATAACTTAACAATTTTGTATGAAACTGGTCAAAACATAGTGATATGACAATTATTATTTCTAGTAGAGGTGTCATCGTTAGAAACCATATTGATATATGTATCAGTAGATATAAATGAAGTACATGAACAGAACTCTAGATAAGATGCCCAAATTAAAACATTTGCAAAAATAACTCATTTATTTCTCCACCAAACCCTATACTATGACCACTCTTTAGAATCGTCTCTTCAAGAAGATTCTAAAGAGTGGTCACAATATACGGTTTGGTGAAGAAATGACGATTTTAGTATTTTGATATGCACCCTTATCTGTAGCTCTGACATAAAGGAATATTTCGACAGAGATCGAGCTAAGATGTGTATAAAATTAAAACATATTCAAGAAAATCTCCTTAATTTCTCCACCAAACCCTATGTTGTGACCACTCACTAGAATCGTCTCAACGAGATGATTCTAAAGAGTGGTCACAACATAAGGTTTGGTGGAGAAATGACGATTTTAGTATTTGAGTACGCACGTTTATCTGCAGCTCTGTACTCTGTTTATGAAATAATATAGGATTTCCTATCATTGACACCTATACTAATAGGTATATATCAGCAGCATGGTGATGTTTGAGTCAGCAAATCTCCTGAGGTTTGGCTGCCTGGCATCTAGGCTTCGTGTAGTTTAACCCTTTACCTGATAGAGAAGCATTTTGATTCATTTGCAAACAGAGTAGACCCAGATCAGATGGCTCCTGTAGGAGCCATCTGATCAAGGTCTGCTCTGTTTGCTTATAGAATTTAATACTCGTAGATCTGATTTTATCGCTAGTGCAATGTTCAAAATTCGTGGGTTCATGTTCTATTAATTATAAAAATTCAGCTCATTAATATTCATGATGTCATATTTTTTACATGAATATTCATCAGGTAAAGGGTTACAAGGCATATATGATTGTACCTGATGCCAATAAGTCGAGTATAATTAAGTTACAAAAAATTTAACTGTGACCTCAAGACTACAAAACAGTACAACATGTCTCTGTGATTTTATCTAAAACATTTCTTGATGAATAATTTCTAAAAATAAAAAAGTGAAGTTAATAATCAGGCAAAAACACAGGAGCTAGATATTGATCTTGAAAAAATCACAAGCAACTATTAACAAGCTCATTATAAAAACAGACCCCAAAAACACTATGGTGCTGCATTATAACAGCATATAGAATCAAAAACTAGAAATTTTACACTATTATAAAAGGGTAAAAATTAGCTATTATAGAGTCAAACTGCCCTGGCCATTTTCACAAAATCAACAAAATAACTCTTCCATTACCATGCTATGGCAAACTCTAAACCAAAATTCACATAACTACAGTAAAACCTCTCTTAACCGGAATTCTAGTAGATAAGAATTTAGACATTTTAGGCAGGTGACTGCTTAATGCAGGGTGAAAGTCATGCAGAAAGCTCCTCTAGGAGCTTTCTGCATGACTTCCATCCTGCATTAAGCTGTCACCTGTCTCCAATACCGATATTTATACTAAATTTAACGTCCGGTTAAGAGAGGTTTTACTGTAATTGCTTATGCAGTTAAAACCAGAGTTTTATTAGCCCTTTAATCAATGAATATTTATGAAAGAAATAATGATATGATAAATGTAGCTGAAGTTCTATACAGGCATATAAACACAAAACATATTTGATTACAGTAAAACCTCTCTATAACGGCCACTAAATTACATCAATTATTTTGTGTTAAAGGTAGGTGGCTGCTTAAAGCAAGGTGAAAGTAAAACAGAACACTTCTATAGGAGCGTTCTGTTTTACTTTCACCTTGCTTTAAGCAGCCACCTGCCCTAAATACCAACTAATTAACACAAATTTAGTGGTCTTTTTTTTACTGTATGCCAGAAGCTGTTGAATTAGATATATATTATTCCATAAGCGAACAGAGCAGACCCTGATTAGACGGCTCCCACAGCAGCGTTCTGATTTGGGTCTACGCTGTTTGCTAAGGTGTAAAAAGGTGTATTTATGGAGTAAAGAGTTTCAGAGGAATTTCAATAATTTTAGGAAGATGGTTGCTTAATGCTGGGTGAAAGTCAAGCTCTAATACAAGTTTTCTGCATGACTTAACTCCAGCATTAACTCGTTGAATACCTCTGTAATACTCATTCTTTGAAACCATTGTGATAAATAAAGCATTTGCTCAATAGGAGCAAATATTCTATTTATTACCATTGTTTCAAAACTACGCAATTCTAAAATTCTCATTTTCTATAGTTAATGCTCCTTTTCGGTAGATTCATTCAAAGAGTCTAAAAATAGTCTAGGAGGGAATGAGTTAAGCTACAACCTGTATTAACCCCTTCCCTCCATAAAAACGCCTTTCTATGCCTTTGTAAAAGTAACTTTTAGAAACCATTGTGATAAATAGAGCATTTGCTCCCATAGGAGCCGTCTATTCATGATCTACTCTGTTTACTAATGGAATTATATGATCTGATACTAGTTTTTGCGTTGGTAAAATTTTTATGTGTTTTTTATGCCTTAACCCATTCCCTCATATTGACGACTTCGTAAAAATCACTTTGTGAAACCATTGTGATAAATAGAGCATTTGCTCCTATAGGAGCAAATGCTCTATTTATCACAATGGTTTCAAACTACAAAATTCTAAAAAAATCCTTTTCTCTAGTTAATGGTCCTTTTTGGTAGATTTATTAAAAAAGTTGTATCTAAAAATAGCCTATGAGGTAATGGGTTAATCTAATAAATATTCCTGATGTCATCATTTCTAACATGAATATTCACGGAGGAAAGAGTTAATGAAGAATGCAAGCAAATACAGGAAGTTTCTTAATAGCAAGTTTTCTGTAAATAACTAAATTACATATATGATTCAGAGAAAGACACAGTACAAAGACAAATCAATGTAACAATAAGCTTACAACAAATCGAGATAAAACTCCGTAGCACAACATTAAGTAAAAATTGCTTACAACACGATGAAATAACATTGACGAAAACAGAAGAACAGATAAGATGCGTAAATTAATTTTTTTTTTAAGAATTCTTCACCAAAACACTATGTTGTGACTATTCTTTAGAATCTTGTCTTCGAGACAATTCTAAAGAATGGTCACAACATAGGGCTTGGTAGAGAAATGATGATTTTAGTAAATGAATATGCATCTTTATCTATAGCTCAGTGAAAGATTTCAAATAAATGCAAATGTAACAAATTGTAAATCAGATAAAAAAACAACAACAAGAGCAATGCAAGTGGATGACAATGCTTGTCTGTTACTGCAAAAAATAATGGTTTCAAGGGCAATAACTCTTTAATATGCATGACAGAGTAATGGCCCCTTAGCAGATTGCAGTCCTTGTGATAATAAAGTTTGATTGGGATAGTTATACTGATGCTGAAACTAAGACAAAATGTCAAAGTTTTAGTATACAGAAGAGCTTAATGCTTAAATTCAAACATTTTCAAGAATATCTCCTTTAACCCTGTCCCTTATAGAAACGAGTTTTTACGCATTTGCAAACAGAGAAGACCCAGATCAGACGGCTCCTAGAGGAGCCGTCGGATCAGAGTCTGCTCTGTTTGCTTTTGACATGCTTTAGATCCGATATTACAGTTTTTGTCAAAGCAAAAAAAAATCCTTGGAAAATTTATATTATAGAATTTCAGCTAATTAATATTCATAATGTCATTATTTCTTACATAAATACAGAACAGGGAAAGGGTAAATTCTCCAACAAACCCTATACTGGCGCCACTCTTTAGCGATTGATTCTAACGAGTGGTCACAGTACAGGGTTTGGTTTGGTGGAGAAATGACGATTTTAGTATTTCGGTATGCACCTTTATCTGTAGCTCTGATATAAGAATGCTGCCATCGAATACAACTATGATAATTTTTTCTTTGAAAAAAACCAGACAAGCTGAAAATATTACAAAACACTGAATAATATCTCAAATATCTGAAAAATTATTGCACCATCTTTAACCTGTAGCCAGCAAAATGATAAACTGGCTCCACCCTTTCTGAATATTAATTAACACTTTTTTATCCATTTACTTATGAATTACATTATTTCTTACATGAATATTCAGGTGGGGAGTAAAAGAATTAAATTTTAGCAAAATAATTGTTCTGAAATGATGTTACCACAATACATGGATGTATACTCCATGTACTGTATACTAAAATATTCAATGAAATCTATGACATGTTATAGGCCTATGACTATATACAAGCTATACATAATAATTTTTAGCACAATCACTATGCCGTAGAACCTGTCTGAAATGGCCATTCATTTATTGAACATAGGAGTCTTAAAGGTGGTTGCTTAATGCAGGGCAAAAGTAATGCAGAAAGCTCCTACAGGAGCTTTCTGCATTACTTTTGACCTGCATTAAGCTACTACTGCCTAATAGACCTATAATAAGACCTCTTTGGTGGCCTAAGCCACCATTCAATTAATTATTGAACATAAAAGTCTTAAAAAGCAGGTAGTTGCTTAATGCAGGGCAAAAGTAATGCAGAAAGCTCAAACAGGTTTCTGCATTACCTTTGACCTGCATTTAGCTACCACCTGCCTTACAGATCCATAACTAGACCTCTTTGTTGATGGCCACTTATGACAGGTTCTACTGTATTTTTGGCATCATGGCACAACATGAGAAACACATACAATATACAGGTAAACCAAGCTATATTGAGACTTGTTGTTATTTTGTTGTTTACATAACAGAACACAAATATAGGACCAGTAATGTAGTAAGTTGCCACCAATAATGTACTGGGCTTTGGTCTAATGGATATGTATCTGGTCTTGCAAACAGGGGGTCGTGGGTTTGAATCCCAGGCTATGCAGTTTTCTTTTTTTAAAACAAAAATGATTTGCTAATTGTAATCATCTTTTTAATTTTTAGTCGTTTTCAATTATATGTTAATATTTTGTTATTAATTATTATATGTTATATTTATTGTTGTTTTGTAATGACAATTAATTAATAAAAAATTATTGGCCACTGGTCAGAATCGAACCCGAGACCCACATGCAAGCCAAGATACATATCCATTGCAACAAGACAACTATTTTGAAGGGTTGTACCTTGCGAAGTCCTTTAAAAATTAGGAAGCGCCATAGTCGCTTCATTTTGTTTACATTAGAGTAGGTCATGTTTTGTTCCAAAATAAGTTGGTATATCTGTATGTTACACAATTCTTAATCCTTTACATCATCAATAATCGTGTAAAAAATACTACATCATGAATTTTAATTAGCTGAAATTTTGAAACAGCAAAGTTTCAGCATTATGTACAAGTGTTTCTTTTTTATCATGGCTGAAACTGTTTTCCGGATTAACGAATTCCGGATTAACGAGACATCACTGTAATTAGATCTATATTATTTCATTTGCAAACAAAGCAAATCCTGATCTAACGGCTCCTACAGGAACTGTCTGAACTCGATCTCTTTCAGGTAAAAGGTTGTTAAACACTCTATTAAGTATTTACTATATATTTACCAAAACAAATATTTAAAATGTATCAATAATCATGTACATTTATTAAAAAGCACTAAAAATAAACAAGGTTCTTCTCAATCATCATGTGGAGAAAAACATTGCACACTTACATTTTGAACTGTAAAGTTCACTGACCCGCTTATTGACATACAGACACACATTAACAGAAGTAACACTTTCTGTCAGACCACTATTCTTTGAATAAACTTTCAAATGGTTTTGTTTCAGTTTTCTCATTTAAAAGATATGACAAAACTGTACAAAAATTTAATTTGATTTACCCTTTACCTGATAGAAACACCTTTTCACACCTGTACAAACAGAGAATACCCAGAGCATATGGCTCCTTTACAAACTGAAAAGACCCAGATCTGATGGCTCCTTTACAAACAGAAAAGACCCAGATCAGATGGCTCCTGTAGGCACCATCTGATCAGGGTCTGCTCTGTTTACTTATGGACTTATATAGATATGATACTACAGTTTCTATCAAATTCAAATACCCCGTGTTCATATACCATCATAAAGGTTTGGCTTATAAATATGCATGATGTCATTATTTCTTCCATGAATACTCATGAGGTAAAGGGTCAACATATTTCATCAAAACATGTGCAGACTATCATATGATTAGTCTCTGCAGGTGTCTCCATGTTATCCCATCTTCTCTGTACAATTTCTCCTGCTGTCAAAATGTACAGTAAAACCTCTCTATAATGATCACTAAATTGTGTTAATTAGTTGGTATTTAGGGCAGGTGGCTGCTTAAAGCAATGTGAAAGTAAAACAAAACGCTCCTAAAGGAGCGTTTTGTTTTACTTTCACATTGCTTTAAGCAGCCACCTACCTTCAACACAAAATACTTGATGTAATTTAGTGGCCGTTATAGAGAGGTTTTACTGTATAACCTTACACAATTCCTAGGTGCTGGAGTAAGGTGGTGGCGGGGCAGATGGTCCACCTATAATTTCAATCAATGAACAATGTTAAACTTTAAAGATGTAATATGCGCGTTTTTTGTATTAATCAATCAACACCAGAAGCTGTACATGAATACATACAACGAAAATAATGCTTATAGCCCATTTTCCGACAAGACATATTTGTTCAGCTCAATAATATTGCTATGCGAATACTGCTAAATTCTTTAAAAGGAGCTTCCTTTTTAAAACGGGGATTTTGTACGGATATCAGCGGACATCTTCGGCCAAGTTCTGAATGACTCCAATTCTATTTCTGAGCAATGCTTCAAATATTAATTAGGTTGTTATCACACATACAATGGCTGACACTGGTTGTTGGCCTACATATACATCAAATGATTATTTCCGGTGTGTAAATTTGAATCATACGACAGATTCTGACCATTGGCGAACGATATTCCGTTGGTTTCCGTAGCAATCTATTTTTCTTTTTTTTTCTACACAAACAATCATTTACTAACCGTGCTGTTTAGTATTAAATAAGTGTTAAGGTACATAGATTCAGAGTCTGAAGTCAGTTTGAAACAAAAAATTGCACAGTATACATAGTAGGTGTGCCAAAATCATATCAATTTAACCCTTTCCCTGTTGCATATTCATGTAAGAAATAATGACATCATGAATATTTATAAGCTGATTTTTTATGATGGCATAATTATGATGATATTATTTTTTTAGTATTGGTAGAAACTATAGTCAGGGCTTTTACAATTTCATGAGCAAACAGAGCAGACCCTGATCAGATGGCTCATACAGGAGTCTGATCTGGGTCTACTGTTTGCAAAGGTGTGAAAAGTGTTTAAATTCCTCGATACATATGCCATTATAAAAAGTCAGCTAATCAATATTCATGATGTCATTATTTTTACATAAATATTTAGCTGTGAAAGTGTACATAAATATTTAGCTGTGAAAGTGTAAATATGATAATGAATGGTCAGTGTATATGATGTGTGCAACAAAGGAATTATTCAACGAGACTATAAACCGAGGTCCAATGTATCAGTACTTTACACTGGGCATCTAAAAGAACCAGAGAAACTCAGTCGATAATAAGCGTAGGGCATGGCGCCCGGGTTTCTCTGTATCCTCTCCCCTCTCTCTGGGCCGTCCAATTAGCCCATAGTGAGCAGAAACGGACGTTAATCAACACAAACAAACAAAAACAATGGAATTATTTGCTTTATAAATGGTAAATGGCGCAAATCAGCAATGGTCGCATTTTATATTGATAGTGTCTGTATTTGGCAGAACTGATTGTAACTGCAAATGTGGCAGAAATAAATAGTGTATCAGTAATAAAACATACTGTAGTCAAGTGACATCAATCATGTTTTTCTATTTTAGTCCTTTCCTTTATCCCTTTCCCTCATATTTTTAGACCCAACCTCTTTGAATGAATCTACCCAAAAGGAGCATTTATTAGAGAAAAGGAAAACTTTAGAATTTTGTAGTTTGAAACCATTGTGATAAATAGAGCATTTGCTCCTATAGGAGCAAATGCTCTATTTCTCACAATGGTTTCAACTGGTGATTTTTAAAAAGGCGTAGAAAGGCGTATTAATGGAGGAAAGGGTTAAATGAACAAATTTTCACTTATTTGCAAATAGAGTAGACCCAGATCCTAAAGGAGCAATCTGATCAGGGTCTGCTCTGTGTGCTTTTGACGCGATACAGATCTGATTCTAGTTTTTGTCAAATCAGAAAATTTCCTTGAAAAGTTTACATTATAAAACTTTGTCTAATAAATATTCATGATGTCATCATTTCTTACATGAGTATTGAACAGGGAAAGGGTTAATATTTCAAAGAAAAGAGAAGTTGTGTTTTACCTGGTGGCGGTGGGTAGTCCTGGCCTGGATGTACAAAGCCCCCGGGTCCAGGAGCTGGTCCAGGCGGGGTCATAGAGTATGGTAGGCCATCAGCACCATCTGTAATTAGCAAATACATTTGCATTCCAGATTAGAATCGAGCATTCATCTCTAACCCATTACCTCATAGGCTATTTTTAGATACAATCTCTTTGAATGAATCTACCGAAAAGGAGCATTTTCTAGAGAAAAGGAAAAATTTAGAATTTTGAAGTTCTGAAACCATTGTCATAAATAGAGCATTTGCTCCTATGGAGCAAATGCTCTATTTATCACAATGGTTTCAAAAATTGGCTTTTACATAGGCGTCAATATGAGGGTATGGGTTAACCCATTCCCTTATACTGAAGCTTTTTGACAATCTCTGTAAGTCACTTTTTTTTTTGCCCCATTGGAGCATATATATGCTCTATTTACGAATCACAATGGTTTCAATACCATACAATTGCAACATTTGTCCTTTTCTAAAGTAAATGCTCCTTTTCGGTTGATTTACAGTATTAAAAGAGGTTGGGTCTAAAATTAGTCTATGAGTTAACCAATTAGATATATCTTTTCAAACATTTGCAAACAGAGTAGATCCAAATCAAACTAGAACTATCATTGAAGGGGATTGATACCCCCACCCACCACCTTGTCAAAAGATCCAATGACTTCAATACAAAAGGCAATAGCTCAATATTCCTTTCATCCACACTTGTGGAAAATTTTTTTTAAAGTTCGATCAAGGAATGACCACATCAAAATTATGTCACGCACATCTACCCATCATTATAAATGCATATGCAAAAGAAAATGAGGTTAAATGATTTTACCCTTGAATGCAACCGGGGATGGTCCATTTGGTGGGTATACCTCAGCTGGGTAGTGGCCTGGTGGAGCGTACTGACCATGTGGCGGGTACTGATCAGGGGGTGGGTACTGACCCGCCGGGGGTCCCACTGACAATGCAGAAAAACAGAGTTAAACCCTTCACTCCATGAATATTCATGAGAGAAATAATGAAATGAATATTAATTAGCTGACTTTTTATAATGACATATGAAATCAGGATTTTTTTGGCCAAAACAGAAACTGTAGCATCAGATCTATATCATTTCATAAGCAAATAGAGCAGACCCTGATCCGCTGGCTCTTATGGGGGACCGTCTGATCTGGGTCTTCTCTGTTGGCAAAGGTGTAGAAAAGCAAATTTATGGAGTAAAGATTTAAAAAATTCATGCTATGAATTAAGTTATTATATATAATATATTATCAAACCTCACCATGTGCTTATCTCTTATCATGACAAGCAATTGGTGTTTGCAAAATTGTCATCTGCTAAAGTTTACAAATTTTCTTCCACTTATCAGATGTCTTCATCAATACGACCAGAGTGCAAAACAGTTTGGATCCTGATGAGAGGTCAAGTTACTAAGCATCTCATCTGAATCCAAACTGTAGCAAAGGTTATCATGAGCTTGTGGCTAGCTTGCACAGAGTTAACCCATTCCTTCATAGGCTATTTTTAGACCTAACCTCTTTGAATCTACCGAAAAGGAGCATTAACTAGATAAAAGGACCATTTTAAAATTGTGTAGTTTTTAAACCATTGTGATAAACAGGGCATTTGCTCCTATGGAGCAAATGCTCTATTTATCATAATGGTTTCAGAAAGTGACTTTTACTCGATATTAATGCTTTTTCATGCCTTTGCAAACAGGGTAGACCCAAATCAAATTGCTCCTGTAAGAGCTGTCTGATCAAGGTCTGCTCTGTTTGCTTATGAAATTATCTCAGATTTGACTCTACAGTTTCTACTACAGTATAACCTCTGTTATCCTGCACCACATAGTTCCACGTTAGTATGCCGGTTAAGAGAGTGTGCCGGCTAACCCTTTCCCTCATATAAACGTGTTTTCACGCATTTGCAAACAGAGTAGACCCAGATCAGACGGCTCCATGAGGAGCCGTCTGATCAGGGTCTGCTCTGTTTGCTAAAATAATTTGATAGATCTGTTTCTTTGCTTTCTAAAATGTCTATACTGTAACACCTTCCATATTTCATTAACTATTTTGTTAATGAATATTCAGTAGGTATTGAAATTTGGTCTAAAAACAGAACAGGGAAAGGGTTAACAGAATTATGCCTAGATTCACAAGTTTGCTCATCCAAAGATTCATTACAGCAAGTCCTTTTCTCGCTGAGGAGGGGAATTCCCCCATGACAACATATTACATGTAAATATGTACAACAGCATCAATCCTGATCAGATAGTTCCATTTCAACAGGAGTTCTTTGATCAGGATCTACGCTGTTTGTCTACTGTCTTTTTAAACTACATGTACAATAGGCATAAACGTGTTAAGCGTACAATCGGAAGTGTTGATCATGAAGAAGCTACTGAATCAAATCCTTATTATTTTCTGCATGACTTTAACCCTGCATTATGTTGCAACCTGTCTCCAAAACGGATATTTATACCAAATTTAACGTCTAGTTTATAGAGGTTTTACTGTACATGAAAATACAGAAATAAATTCACTTGTACTCACTGGGACTAGGATTATAGGGTAATCCCCCTGGTCCACCCTCATAGCCGACAGTGGGTGCCACTCGATGACCACCATAGGGTCCTTGTGGTGCATCATGCATTGGGGCAGCTAAAAAATATAAAATATTTGAATGGTAATCTAAACATCTTTGGATACCATCATAATTATTATACATATATTTGTTTCTCTGTTTCAAGAAAAACAAACCTGAAGTAATTCCTGGACTCAGATTTTTTTTATATTATTATCATATTACTATATTACAGGCAAGGACATTAACCCATTCCCTCATATTGACAACTTTTGACGACTCTGTAAAAGTCACTTTGTGAAACCATTGTGATAAATAGAACATAAATTTTGTTCCTATAGGAGCAAATGCTTTATTTATTACAATGGTTTCAAACCACAAAAATCTAAAAGTTTCCTTTTCTTTTATTAATGCTCCTTTTCGGTAGATTTATTCAAAGAGGTGGTATCGAAAAATAGCCTATGAAGGAATGGGTTAAAATTAATATTAAATGTTTTTCACTTAAACCCTTCACTCCATGAATATTCATGTACAAAATAATGATATAACAAGAATATTACCTTCATTCATTTTTATAACAGCACATTAACTCTTTGCTTGCTGTTCGCGTCAATATACCTACCTGTAAATAGTGAAGACCCAGATGAGACAGCTCCTGCAGGAGCCGTCTCATCAGGGTCTACACTATTTACAAGTTGATTGTGCAACCAGTGCACCCCACAGCAGTGATTGCACAGCGAAATACTTGTACACAGTGAAGATATATGTAATTTTACAACAGGGCATGGGTAAAGAAGGAGAAATGTATTTTAAAATTCAGCAAGCGAAGGGTTAACACAGAAACTGTGTGCAATGGCAGAAACTGCAGTATCAGATATACATTATCTCCTAAGCAAACAGGGCAGACCCTGAATTAGTGCAGACTCTGATCTAACAGCTGACAAATGAATACTCTAATTATACCTTTCCTCCATAAATACGCCTTTCTATGCCTCTGTAATAACTACTTCTTGAAACCATTGTGATAAATAGGAGCAAATGCTCCTATAGGAGTAAATGTTCTATTTATCACAATGGTTTCAAACTACAGCATTCTAAAATCTTACTTTTCTCTTGTAAATGCCCCTTTTGGGTAGATTCATTTGAAGAGGTTGGGTCTAAAAATAGCATATGGAGGAAAGGGTTAAAGAAATATATGAAATAATGAATATCAATTACATTACTTGTTACAATAGTACATGGACACAGGCATTTTTGGCCATAGCAGAAACTGCAGCAGCATATGGGTATGCTTGTGTTTGTTATATCTGGTTCATCAGGGTATGCTTGTGTTTGTTATATTTGGTTCATCAGGGTATGCTTGTGTTTGTTATATTTGGTTCATCAGGGTATGCTTGTGTTTGTTATATTTGGTTCATCAGGGTATGCTTGTGTGTTATATCTGGTTCATCACGGTATGCTTGTGTGTGTTATATTTGGTTAACCAGGGTATGTTTGTGTTTGTTATATCTGGTTCATCAGGGTATGCTTGTGTTTGTTATATCTGGTTCATCAGGGTATGCTTGTGTTTGTTATATTTGGTTCATCAGGGTATGCTTGTGTTTGTTATATCTGGTTCATCAGGGTATGCTTGTGTTTATTATATTTGGTTCATCAGGGTATGCTTGTGTTTGTTATATTTGGTTCATCAGGGTATGCTTGTGTTTGTTATATCTGGTTCATCAGGGTATGCTTGTGTTTGTTATATTTGGTTCATCAGGGTATGCTTGTGTTTGTTATATCTGGTTCATCAGGGTATGCTTGTGTTTGTTATATCTGGTTCATCAGGGTATGCTTGTGTTTGTTATATCTGGTTCATCAGGGTATGCTTGTGTCTGTTATATCTGGTTCATCAGGGTATGCTTGTGTTTGTTATATTTGGTTCATCAGGGTATGCTTGTGTTTGTTATATCTGGTTCATCAGGGTATGCTTGTGTTTGTTATATTTGGTTCATCAGGGTATGCTTGTGTGTTTTATATCTGGTTCATCAGGGTATGCTTGTGTTTGTTATATTTGGTTCATCAGGGTATCTTGTGTTTGTTATATTTGGTTCATCAGGGTATGCTTGTGTTTGTTATATTTGGTTCATCAGGGTATGCTTGTGTTTGTTATATTTGGTTCATCAGGGTATGCTTGTGTGTTATATCTGGTTCATCAGGATAAGTTACCGGTGTGTGTTATATCTGGTTCGTCAAACAGCTAGCATGATTACCTGAACCCACTATCTGGGACCTGACTCACATTTGTAAACAGCTTGGATTCGGATGAGACGTCGCATTACTCTGCATCTTATCAGGTTCCAAACTGTTTGACACTCTATCAACAGTTTCTCAAAACCTTCATCAAATTGAAAGTACCGGTAGTCAAACTTGCCCCAGATTCATACTTTAGCAGAGATGATTTTTTCACAGCCGGGTAAAACTTTTAACCCTTTCCTCCATACATACGCTTTTCTACGCCTCTGTAATAACCACTTCTTGAAACCATTGTGATAAATAGAGCATTTGCTCCTATAGGAGCAAATGCTCTATTTATATCAATGGTTTCAAACTACAAAATTCTAAAATCTTACATTTCTCTAGTAAATGCTCCTTTTGGGTAGATTCATTTTGAAGAGGTTGGGTCCAAAACTAGCCTATGGAGGAAAAGGTTAACACTTCTTTTGCTGAATTTTAAAATACATTTCTCCTTCTTTATCCATGTCCTGTTGTAACATGACATCTATCTTCACTGTCCACAAATAGTTCTCTGTGCATTCACTGCTGTGGAATGCACTGGTTGCACAATTAACTTGTAAATAGTGCAGACCCTGATGAGACAGCTTCTACAGGAGCCGTCTCATCAGGGTTTTCACTATTTATAGGTAGGTATAATGACATGAACAGCAAGAGAAGGGTTAAGTTTGTTTTGCTTCCATTGTAAAGCTGTTTCCATTCCCTCATATCGACACCTCAGCAAAGGTCAATTTTTGAAACCATTGTGACATATAAAGCATTTGTGACATATAAAGCATTTGTGACATATAAAGCATTTGCTCCATAGGAGCAAATGCGCTATTTATCACAATGGTTTCAATGCTACCCAATTCTAAAATTTTCCTTTTTTGTAGTAACTGCTCCTTTTCAGATTTATTCAAAGACGGTGGGTCTAGAAATAGCCTTTGAAGGGAATGTGTTTAAATGTTTTTTTTTCTAAAGAGGTCAGAAACAGAAAATTATTACTCCATTATTCCCCCACATAACTACAAAATATGTGACACAGAAATAAGCAGAACTGCTGCACATGTATTAACCCTTTACTCCATGAATATTTATTAAGAAATTAGGAGTACATGAATATTAATCAACTGTATTTTATAATGACATTGAGAACAAAGAAATATTTGACCAAGGAAGAAACTGTAGAATCATATCTATATTATTTCATAAGCAAATAGAGTAGACCCTAATCAGACGGCTCCTACAGGATCCGTCTGATCTGGGTCTACTCTATTTGCAAAGGCATATTTATGGAGAATAGGGTTAGGATTATATCAAACAGCATTTGTTAGTCTAGCTACCTTCTCCATTCGCCTGTGTTAGTGGTTGTTGCTCCTTCAGCTCTGCAGATAAAAAGGATCACACAGAAATAATATAACATGCTATACAGGAATAAATAGAAGACACCACGAAAATTATCACAATCAATCTGTATGGGGACTCTTGTATCAAAATGCTATATTTACCCTTTCCCTCATATAAACGCGTTTTCAGGCATTTGCAAACAGAGTAGACCCAGATCAGACGGCTCCTATAGGAGCCGTCTGATCAGGTTCTGCTCTGTTTGCTAATGGTATTTGAAAGATGTGTTTCTTTACTTTCTAAAACGGCTACAATTTTCCACCTTCCATATTTCATTATATAGGGCTAATGGAAGCTAGGAAGATACAACAAAGGTCAGCGTTTCAGATCTGTATTGTGACTCTTGTATCAAACGCATGTACATGCACTGATAAGTCCTTTCCTCCATGAATATTCATGTAAGAAATAATGACATCATGAATATCAATTAGATAAATTTGTGATAATAGCACATGGACACCTAAATTTTTGGCACTGGCAGAAACTGTAGAATCATATCTATATTACGTCAGAGGCAAACAGAGCGAACCCTAAACAGACGGCTCCTATAGGAGCCGTCTGATCTGGGTCTACTCTGTATAAAAAGGCGCAGAAAGGTGTATGTATGGAGTAAAGAGTTAAACTGAAAAGTCAAAGGTCATGGTACCATGTATGAACATATAGTACAAGTAGGCTTGATATTCATCAGGCTTACTCAAAGCTATAGGTATGTATTCAAATACAGTGAAATCTTGAGAACTCTAACTCCAAAACAATTTTTATTACTGGTCTTTAACCCATTCATATTGACGCCTTTTGACACCTCTATAGGTCACTTTCTGAAACAATTGCGATAAATAGAGCATTTGCTCCATAGGATCAAATGTTTTATTTATCACAATGGTTTCAAAACTACACAATTCTAAAAACTTCCTTTCCTCTAGTAAATACATGTACTCCTTTTCGGTAGACTTATACAAAGAGGTAGGATCTGAAAACAGCCTATGAGGGGATGAGTAAAGACAAGTTGCAGCTTAATGCAGGATGAAAGTTATGCAAAAAGCTCCCGTATTCATGTAAGAAATAATGACATCATGAATATCAATTAGATTAATTTTCATAATGTAATTTTCTCAAGGGAATTTTTTGCTTTTACAAAAACTTTAGTATTAGATCTATATCGTGCCAAAAGCAAACAGAGTAGACCCAGATCAGATGGATCCTATAGGAGCAATGTAATCTGGGTCTACTCTGTTTGCAAATGCATGAAGCAGCATTTATATGAAGGAAAGGGTTTAGCAGCCACATGCCTGCAAAGTTCTCAGATCTTCTTTACCGAAGATTTGAGTTAACAGTGCTTGACTGTACAGGAATTGTAGCACAAGCTTGTGTCACATGACACTGTCAGACGGATGGATAGACAGAACCCAAAAGGCCACAACCAAATAAAAAGCATTTTCAGCAACAGTGACCATGACCCAGTTACAACAGTGACCATGACCCAGTTACAACAGTGACCATGACCCAGTTACAACAGTCACCATGACCCAGTTACAACAGTGACCATGACACAGTCACCATGACCCAGTTACAACAGTGACCATGACCCAGTTACAACAGTGACCATGACCCAGTTACAACAGTCACCTTGATCCAGTTACAGTCCACCTATAGCCCTTCATATGACACTATCTGCATACCGAGGTATGTCTCACTGTTCATAAAACACTGATTATTGTTTTCAGAACAAATTCAAGAATATATATAGTAAAACTCTTCTAAACTGGAATTCTGGTAGAGAAGAATTTAGATACTTTTGTGCAGATGGCTGCTTAATGCAGGGTGAAAGTCATGCATTAAGCTGCCACCTGTCTCAAAGACTGATATCAATACTAAATTGAATGTCTGGTTTAGAGGGATTTTACTGTACTTAAAGACAAGCACATGCTCATTTTGTAATTATAACTAACTAATATTTTCAAAACAAGGGTAACAAATGATGTTGAATGTAATTATATCTAGAACACCCCAGAATAGCAGAGCAGATAAAGGTGCATACTCAAATACTAAAATCGTCATTTCTCCACCAAACCCTATACTGTGACCACTCTTTAGAATCGTCTCGAAGAGACGATTCTAAAGAGTGGTCACTGCATAGGGTTTGGTGGAGAAATAATGACAATATTCTTGAAAATGTTTTCATTTACGCATCTTATCTAGACCTCTGGAATAGAGTGTCCTTCCTTACCTTTATCTTTCTTTGCTTTACGCTTGGCTGTCTGTTTTCTATTCCTGAGTACAACACAGTATACGCAAACTGTAGCAAGGATGGCAAATATTACCACTCCTACTATCCCACCAATGACGCCGTTCATTGTCGTTCTGTAACAGCAAGCAAAAACCCATTTTCACTTTCGACAGCAAACAGTAACAACGGCATCTCAGACAGATGACAGTGGTCTATTACTGCAAAGATCAATATTTTAACCCATTCCCTCATAGGCTATTTTTAGATCCAACCACTTTGAATAAATCTACCGAAAAGGAGCATTAACTGGAGAAAAGAAAAATTTCAGAATTTTGTAGTTTGAAACCATTGTGATAAATAGGGCATATGCTCCTATAGGAGCAAATGCTCTATTTATCACAATGGTTTCAACAGGCAATTTTTACAGAGGCATAGAAAAGCGTATTTATCAAGGAATGGGTTAAAGGGCCACAACTCTTTAAGCTTTCCCCCTCATATAAACGCCTTTTCACGGCTTAGCAAACAGAGTATACTAAGATCAAATGGCTCCTGTAGGGTCTGCTCTGTTTAATTATAAAATTATAAGAAATCCTACCCTAAATTCCTACCAAAACCAAAACACCCTATGTATCTATGCTGCTAAAAAAAAATTCAGCTAATAAATATGCATGAATACTTATTAGCTATTTTTTTACAACGGCCTATGTACACAGGACATTTTGGCTCAGGCAAAAACTGCAGACTCAGATCTGTATTATACCATAAGCAAATAAAGCACTCTGATTGGACCAGCTATAGGAGCTGTCTAATCTGGGTCTACTCTAGGCTATTTTTAGATACAACCTCTTTGAATAAATCTACCGAAAAGGAGCATTAACTAGAGAAAAGGAAAATTTTAGAATTTTTTAGTTTGAAACCATTGTGATAAATAGAGCATTTGCTCCTATAGGAGCAAATGCTCTATTTATCACAATGGTTTTACAAAGTGACTTTTACAGTCGTCAAAAGTCATCAATATGAGGGAAAGGGTTAAATGATAAAGTCATATCTGTATAATAACATATAAGCAAATAGGAAAGACTCTGATTGGACCAGCTACAGGAGCTGTCTGATCTGGGTCTACTCTGTGTGAAAACGTGTGAAAAAGCTTTTATATGATGGAAAGGGTTAATTCATGAGCAAAAATCGATAATTAACTCTTTGCATGCTTAAGTAATTTTTCGTCTGCAACAATTGTCGTCTGCTTCAATTCTTAAAATAAACTTTCTCTCATTTCTTTACAAAAATATGATCAAGATGACAAACAGTTTGGATCCTATAATGCGGCGTCTCATCTGGATCCAAACTGTTTGCACAGGTAATCACAGTTTCACCGCTAGCGTGCAAAGAGTTAATTGAAAACACTTTCAGAGAGTCTGTGCATGTAAAACTTGATGTAACAAGCTAATACCTAACTATGTAAGAGTTGGGAATAAAAAATTAAACATTTGCTTTTAAGACAAAGAACATTTTATTTAATACTTTGCTTTGTTGTTGTAATATTAATCAGAAATCTATATTGATGTATCACTGTTCAATGACTGGATATCAAACCTGGCTGGCTGGGACAGTATTACCACAACCATTTTTAGCCAAGTTTGGTGAGGATTGGATGAAAATTCTTCTAAATAGAGAGTGGAGATGGTTTGGACCCCCTCCCCCACAGGTTATCCTATAACACAGTAAAAACCCTCTAAACTGGAATTATTATTAAAAAACAACTTATGTGTTTTAGGCAGGTGGCTGCTTAATGCAGGGTAAAAGTCACGCAGAAAGCTTCTCTCACTTTCAACCTGCATTAAGCTGCCACCTGTCTGAAAAAGATGCGGTAATACTAATTTTAACATCTGTTTACCAACAGGCACATAAAAATTATTCTGCTAAATACATATAAGGGGAGCTTACTCTTCCTGGGACTCCTTATACTCGGTATAGGTACAGCATTCCTGCTTGCCTTTCTCACCACAGCAATAGTCATAGTAATCTGGCTGGTTGCGCTCCGGACAAATGAAATACCCGTATGTACCATTCTTCAGGTTCTGCTCGTTGAAACAGACACGTGGCTCTGTTATAGAAAGTTTCAGCCAATTACTCCATGAATATTTATGTAAAATATAACTACATCATAAAAAGTAAAGTAAAGTACCTAGTTATAGTCTACTTTCAGTCCAAAGGACCACTCAGCCGACTGCACATTTACTCCCCTGGTCATTGAGTCATTCGCCTACAATATTGAGCACTGCTAACATATGGCGCAATCATGCAGCCGCAGTACCGGCTAGTGACAGAAACTGTACTGTTATATCTATATTATTTCATAAGCAAACAGAACAGAAACTGATCAGACAGCTCCTACAGGAGCCATCTGATCTGGGTCTACTCTATTTGCAAATGTGTACAAAGGCGTATTTATGGAGTAAAGAGTCAATAGTATTCATATTATACTTGAATGATGAATTTTCACAGTAGAATGGTCCATCATTAACCCATTACCTCATAGGCTATTTTTAGATACAACCTGTTTGAATAAATCTACCCAAAAGGAGCATTAACTAGAGAAAAGGAAAATTTTAGAATTTTGTAGTTTGAAACCATTGTGATAAATAGAGCATTTGCTCCTATAGGAGCAAATGCTCTATTAATCACAATGGTTTCACAAAGTTACTTCTACAGAGTCGTCAAAAGTCGTCAATATGAGAGAATGGGTTAAATGATTTAAGTCCATTGACATGTAAAAGGTATACATTTGGGGGGAAGATCTTGAAATTTTCTCTATATGTTTCTATTGAAAACTAGCTACCCCTGGGGCAGGGCCAATTTTGACCCCAGGGCCATTATTTATACAACTTTTGTAGAGGACCGGAATAGGATGATATATGGCAAATATGAAAGCTGAGAACATTCCAGTTTCAGGGGAGAAGATTTTCAAAGTTTTACTATATGTTTCTATTGAAAACAAGGCACCCCTGGGGCGGGGCCAATTTTGACCCCACGGGCATAATTTATAAAACTTTTGTAGAGGACCTGAATATGATGCTATGTGCCAAAGATGAAAGTTGAGAACCCTGTAGATTTGGGAGAAGATTTTGAAAGGTTCAAATTGTTGACGATGGCCGACGGACGATGCATGACGCACGCCAATGGACGACGGACATCAGGCGATCACAAAAGCTCACCCTGAGCACTTTGTGCTCTGGTGAGCTAAAAATGAAAGCTGAGAACTTTCTAGTTTCAGTGGAGAAGTTTTTCAAAATTTTCACTATATGCACCCCTGGGACGAGGCCAATTTTGACCCCAGGGGCATAATTTATACACCTTTTGTAAAGGACCTACTGATGATGCTATGTGCCAAAGATGAAAGCTGAGAACCCTGTAGATTCAGAGGAAAAGATTTTTAAAGGTTCAAATGACAAACACTGACGGACATTAGGCAATCACAAAAACTCACCCTGAAAACGTTGTGCTCTGGTGAGATAAAGAGGAAAATGTTAGAATTATGATGTTTTGAAGTCATTATCATTGTGATAAATACAGCATTTGCTCCTTAATGGAGCAAATGCCCTATTCATAACAATGGTTTCAAAAAGTGACTTTCAGGGAGGCATCAACATGCATCAATATGAGGGAAAGGGTTAAGCAAGCCTACCTCTGTCTGGGCTTTTCAGGTAGAGACGTCGGCGCTTGTAGCTCATAAGACCATACACTGTCCCGGCTGCCAACCCAGTTTGCCACATGGACGGTCTATACACAGGACCACTGTAGTACCGAACACTAGAGAAAAAACACCAATAAGAACTTTACATCTCCATGGTGTGTGTGTATGTGTAGAAAAGGAAGAACTGTGTAGTTTTGAAACCATTGTGATAAATAGAGCATTTCGAGGACTTGGTGCAAAACTATTCTAACTCCTTCACAAAGTGAAGGAGTTAGAATAATTTTGCACCAAGCTCTCGATTTGCTCCAAAGGAGCAATTAATGCTCTATTTATCATAATGGTTTCCAAAAATGACTTTTAAAGAGGCGTAGAAAGGCATATTTATGAAGGAAAGGGTAAAATAAACATATATAGGTTTTTCAAAATACAGGTGGTAGTTTATTGCAGACTGAAAGCAATACAGCGAGCTTCCCAGAATCATATCAATGTTCTATCATAGGCACACAGAGCAGATCCTGATCAGATGGCTCCTATGGTAGTCGTCTGATCTGGGTCTACTCTGTTTGCAAAGGCATAAGAAAGGCAAATTAATGGGTTAAAGGGTTAAGTTCTCTTTGCTACACTTATCTTGCCAAATTTTCCTTTCATTTTATTTTTTCTCTCAAAAATGCAACTGGAATGTCAGAGACACTTTAAATCCTAATGAGATACCTAGACTGGGATTTAACTGTCGTCATGGCAACAAGAATCAAATCTGCATTTTTTACCTGGAGGATCTGGAGCGTGACGACCAAATGCTACTACTGCCAGTACCTCGACTCCTTCCTCGACCACCTCTGGCGCGCCCACCACCCCGCCCACCACCTCCCCGTCCACCTCCTCCCCGTCCACCTCTGCCTTCAACATAGTCTAGGACTGAAAAACAGGATGACGTTTGAATCTCCCTATAATTAATTTATGAATATCAAAAAGCTTTGAAAGTCAGACACAGATCAGCCAGTGTCTCATTCCCTCATAGGCTATTTTTAGACCCAACCTCTTTTAATATATCTACTGAAAAGGAGCATTGACTAGCAGAAAGTATTTTTTTTTAGAATTGTGTAGTTTTTGAAAGCATTGCAAAAAATAGAGCATTTGCTCCTATGGAGCAAATGCTCTATTTATCACAATGGTTTAAAAAATAAAGACGTATTTATGGAAGAAAGACGTATTTATGGAGGAAAGGGTTAACCCTTTCCCTCATATAAATGCCTTTTCACTCATTTACAAACAGAGTACACCCAGATCAGATGGCTCCTATTGGAGCTGTTTGCTTTTGACATTATATAAATCTGATTCTAGTTTTTATAAAAGCAAAAATTCCCTTTTAAAGTTTACATTATATAAATTAAGCTAATAACTATTCATGTTGTCATTATTTCTTACATAAATACATGTACTTAATAGGGAAAGGGTTAAACCTTTACTCCATGAATATTCATGTAAGAAATAATAATATTGTGAATATTAACCCTTCACTTGCTGTTCACGTCAATATACCTACCTGTAAATAGTGAAGACCCTGATGAGCTGTCTCATCAGGGTCTGCACTATTTACAAGTTGATTGTGCTACCAATGCACTCCACAGCAGTGATAGCACAGCGAAATACTTGTACACAGTGAAGATATATATGTAATTATACAACAGGGCATGGGTAAAGAAGGAGAAATGTTTTTTAAAATTCAGCAAGAGAAGGGTTAAATAGATCAATTGTTGTAATAGCACATGCACACATGAATTATTGACCATGCAAGAAACTGGAAAATATCTATATTATATCATGAGCAAACAGAGCAAACCCAGGGTCCATGCTTATAAAGCTTTTAGTTGAGTCTGAGATCGTTCTCAAGCTTTTGATTGGTCAGATTTGAGCCTTTGGCTCAAATCTGACCAATCAAAAGCTTGAGAACTCAAATCTGACCAATCAAAAGCCTGAGAACGAAACTCAGACTCAACTAAAAGCTTTATAAGCATGGACCCTGATCTTGGTCTACTCTACAGTGTCTAATCTAGGGAGGGTGTGTGGAGATTCACCCCACTTTTTTGAAAATCCCATATTTTGCATGGGAGGGGGAATTTTCTATATATAGATAAAGGAGGCAAACTTACTTGTGGTATCTGATTTAAAGACAAAATTACCTCATCATTTTCGAATCCTAGAATAGACACTGGGTCTACTCTGTTTGCAAAGGCCTAGCAAAAAGTATTTTAGAGTAAAGGGTTAAAAAGTGTCTCTATTTTTATTGTTATGTATTAAGTCAGTTATAATCAGTGCTATGGGGTCAGAACAAGATTCATTTCCTGATACTTGTATTATACTTGTATTACGAATTAAGTTACCGCGTTACAAATAGACACTATAAACATATTAATTAATCTAGGATAATGTAATTTTGTTTTTATAGTAATTATCTTACATGTATATATATTCAGCCAGAAAATCTATTCCTACTGCTCCATTTTTATTTAAGTCATTATCCCATTCTTTCATATTGACGCCTTTTTACGCCTCTGTAAAAGTCACTATTTTGAAACCATTGTGATAAATAGAGCATTAATTTTGCTCTGTTAGCCACATCCTTTTCTGTTCATTAAATTGACAACTACTAGGTTACAGTCCTCATTCATAATAGGGGGGTTGGTCATGGCCAGTAGATGACCCCTATTGATTTTGAGGTCAGTCTGTCAAAGGTCAAGGTCACAATGACCTTCAATAAAATAAAAATGTCAGCTCAATAACTTGATAAGTATAACTTGTGCTGTCTCCATACTTAGTAGGGAGGTTGGTCATGGATAGTAGATGAACCCTATTAATTTTGAGTTCAGTCTGTCAAGGTCAAGGTCACAGTGATCTTTTATATAAAAAAGGGTCCACTCGATAACTTGATAAGTATTAGGTGTGCTGTCTTCCTACTTAGTCGTACTAGGGAGATTCGTTATGGCCAATATATGACCACTATTAATTTTGAGTTCAAAGGTCAAGGTCACAGTGACCTTGAGCTCAATATCTTGTCTACTGAATAACTTGATACAGGTAACTATCAGGTGTGCTGTTTTCATACTTAGTAGGGAGGTTGATCATGGTCAGTTAATGAACCCCATTGATGTTGAGGTCAGTTGGTCAAAGGTCAAGGTCACAGTGACCTTCAACTCAAAAATCTTGTCTACTGAATAACTTGATAACTATCAGGTGTGCTGTCTTCATACTACATGAAATAAGTTGATAGGTTTTGCTGTGTGGCTTGGTAGCTCAGTCGGTAGAGTGTTGGCATGGTAAGCCAGAGGCCCTGGGTTCGAGTCCAAGTCGAGTTACAACTTTTTCACCATGTTACATACGGCGCCCAACGTTTAATAACCCATAGGGTGATTTATATGAAGATAATGTGTAATAATAAGAAACATGTGGAGAGTTCTTTGAGTAAGAATTCGGGACGAATTCTTGTGTAGAGGGGATATGTGTAGCCGGGTAGAGATTTTGCGGTGAAATAAGTTGATAGGCTTTACTGTGTGGCTTGGTAGCTCAGTCGGTAGAGCGTAAGCATGGTAAGCCAGAGGCCCTGGGTTCGAGTCCCAGTCGAGTCCCAACTTTTTCACCATGTTACATTTGGCGCCCAATGTTTAATAACCCATAGGGTGATTTATATGAAGATAATGTGTAATAATAAGAAACTCGTGGAGAGTTCTTTGAGTAAGAATTCGAGACGAATTCTTGTGTAGAGGGGCTATGTGTAGCCGGGTAGAGATTTTGCGGTGAAATAAGTTGATAGGCTTTACTGTGTGGCTTGGTAGCTCAGTCGGTAGAGTGTAAGCATGGTAAGCCAGAGGCCTTGGGTTCAAGTCCCAGTCGAGTGAGGTTGGTCATGGTCATTAGATTACCACTTAATAATTTTGAGGTTAGCTGGTCAAAGGTCAAGGTCACAGTGACCTTCACTAAAAACATGTCTACTCAATAACTTTCATATAAAAAATCTTGTCCGCTCATTAACTTGATAACTATTGGGTGTGCTATCTTCATACTGAGTAGAAAGGTTTGTCACAGCCTGTAGATGAACCCTATTGATTTTGGGGTTAGTTGGTAAAAGGTCAAGGTTACAGCGACCTTCAACTCAAAAAACATTGTCCGCTTGATAACTTGATTATATGAGCCCCCTCGCATATTAACATTGTGTGTGTTACGACAGCACATACTTCAGGCGTATAATGCTCAGACACATGGAGCTCTTGTTTTTATAATAGTAAATCAACACAGGAAGATTTGCATGGCCTGTGTAGAAACTGTAGAATCATATCTTTATTATTTAAAAGCAAACAGAGCAGATCCTGATCAGACAGCTCCTATAGGAGCCAACTGATCTGGGTCTCCTCTGTTTGCAAAGGCATTGACAGGCATATTTATGGAGGAAAGGGTTAACCCTTTCCTCCATAGGCTATTTTTACACCCATCATCTTTGAATGAATCTACCCAAAAGGAGCATTTACTCTAGAGAAAAGGATTATTTTTGAATTTTGTAGTATGAAACTATTGTGATAAATAGAGCATCAGAGATTTTATCAGGACAATCATTCTGACCAATTTTCATGAAGATTTGGCTAAAAATGTGACCTCTAGAGTGTTTGCAAGGTTTTCCCACTATTTGACCTTGTGACTAGTTTATAACCCAGCATGCCCAATTTTCGATTATGTCCTAGAATTTATCAAGACAATCATTCTGACCAAGTGTCATGAAGATTGGACAAAAATGTGACCACTAGATTATTCACAAGGTTTTTCTACTGTTTAATCTAGTGACCTATTTTTTGACCCCTCATGAGCCACTTTCAAACTTTTCCCAGATTTTATCAAAACAATCATTCTGACCAAGTTTCATGAAAATTCAGCTAAAAATGTGACCTCTAGTGTTCACAAGGTTTTCCTACTATTTGACCTAGTTTTTGTCCCCACATGACCCACTTTCAAACGTATCTGAGACTTTATCAAGACAATCATTCTGACCAAGTTTCATGAAGATTGGACAAAAAATGTAACCACTAGAGTGTTCACAAGGTTTTTCTACTGTTAGACCTAGTGACCTAGTTTTTTACTCCACATGACCCACTTTCAAACTCATCCAAGATTTTATCAAAACAATCATTCTGATAAAGTTTCATGAAGACTCGATCACAAATGTGACCTCTAGAGTGTTCACAACATTTTTGTTTGACCTAGTGACCTAGTTTTTGACCGCACATGACCAACTTTCAAACTTGTCCGAGATTTTATTAGGACAATCATTCTGGAGATTGGGCTAAAAATGTGACCCCTAGGGTTCACAAGGTTTTTCTACTATTTGACCTAGTGACCTAGTTTTTGACTGCATATGACCCACTTTCGAACTCGTCTGGTTTTTTATCAAAACAATCATTCTGACCAAGTTTCATGAAGATTGGACTAACATTGTGACCACTAGAGTGTTCACAAGCAATTTTTTGACAAGGACGACGGACATTCAAGTCTCCCAAAAGCTCTCCCAGAGCTTTGCTCAGGTGAGCTAAAAACAAATGATTGGGTCAATTTAGTGTTATAATAATATACACTAAATCAACCCAATCAATGTTTTGGACTTTTTAGACCATCTAGACCCACGAAATGGCTCCCTGTGGACTGAGCTATCAATCCACACAGTCTAAAGCCTATCAACTGTTTCACCTTAATCTATACCCGGCTCCACAAACACCCTCTACACAAGAATTTTTCCTGAATTCTTTATCAAAGAACATTCCACGAGCTTCTTATTATTGGAAATGTTTTTCATATAAACCACCCTGCGGCCTGTGGGTTATTTATGTTGGGCACCAAATGTAACAAGGTTAACCCTTTCCCTCATATAAACGTGTTTTCACGCATCTGCAAACAGAGTAGACCCAGATCAGACGGCTCCTAGAGGAGCCGTCTGATCAGGGTCTACTCTGTTTGCTAATAGAATTTGATAGATCTGTTTCTTTACTTTCTAAAATGTCTACAATGTTCCACCTTCCATATTTGGTTATACCTATTTTGTTAATGAATATTCAGTAGGTATTGAAATTTGGCTTAAATACAGAACAGGGAAAGGGTTAAACAGTTGTATACTCGACTGGGTCTCAGTATCTGGGCCTTTGGCTTACCATGCATGCCAACACTCATCTGTTTCACCACAAATCTCTACACGGCTACAATACATATGGCATTTTTATTTTCTACATAATTAACGCATATAATTATCACTCCATGTCTCATAGACTGTCAAATTCTGTTTAGCGATCAGGGGCTGCACTTAGTCCAAATAATTTGACATCACACAAGCTAATTTTTCATTCAAATTATCCCGTTATCCTTTTTCATTTTGTTTTTCATCATTCATATTCATATTTATTTTTCGCTGCTGGCGTTCTACAATATAAAACTTCTGTATTTCGAAATATAACATAATTATCGTTCTTCATCACATTTTTATTCTTTTAGCATGGTCTCACCATCTATCGAACCTCTTAACCTTTGACCAGGAACAGAAAACGTTTACTGTGAATATTGAAGAAAAAAATAAATCAGCAGTTAAAAATAATCTGTTATACATACCTTGAAACAATTAAGTAATTTTATTCTCATCTATTAATCCCCAAACAATCCAGTGTTCCCCACCACCCGCATAACAAAAACAAAAATGGCTGCCAGAAAAATATCACCTGCTTATCGAACCTTTATTTTAGAAACTGTTTACTGTAACATAATACTCATAATCACGTGATTTCATCATGGGCACGCGACTTTTGCATAAGTTGAAGGGGTCAGAGCTGTCAAACAATTTTAATGTGGTACACTTTTCAATTTATGTTGATATTCTATAACGTATTAAGAGTTTTCTCATATTTAGCATAGTTGAAGAAAAAATAAACGGTATTGACCTGTTTATGACGTATATTTCGTTTCTAAAGCTACGAGGCGTTGTTTAAAGACAAAGCAACGGTACTCATGATTTTATGAGGTAGTATGCACCTGTACATGCGTAAAAACACCAAAAAACTAGAGGTTTTTGTCACAAAAACGGATGTCTCCCCTCTAATAAAAACAATATGTAAAGGGAAATCACTAAAAATGTTATGGACTTGATGATTGATACTTCCCCTCATTATGCGCTTTCCACACCACATTTTTCAAGAAGAAAATGATAACAGCTAATAACTCCAAATATATTGACACCAGAGTTATGGCCCTTGTGCACGACACTTACTTTCATCATGCTCTTTCCATAAATGAAATGTCATTCCAATAGCATCAGTCGAACAGGAGTTATTGATCGGACTAAAAATGTAACAAAGGGCAATAACTCCAAAAGTATTGAAGCCAGAGTTATGGCCCTTGTTCATGACACTTTCTCTCATTATGCTCTTTCCATGTATGAAGTTTCAATACAATGGCAAGACCCATGTAGGAGTTATCATCTGGACAAGAAAGCGTTAAACAAATGTACAAGGGGCAATAACTCTCAATTTATTGAAGTCAGAGTTAAGGACCTTATGCATGACACTTTCTCTTATCATGATCTTTCCATGTATGAAGTTTCACTCTAATGGCATGTGCCATATAGGAGTTATCATCCTGACAAAAATTTGTGATTTTTTTTACAAAGGGCAATAACTCCAATATTAGTGAAACAAGAGTTATGGACCTTAAGCATGACACTTTCACTTATCATGATCTTTCCATGTATGAAGTTTCAATCCAATGGCATGTGCCATATAGGAGTTATCATCCTGACAAAAATTTGTGATTTTTTTTACAAAGGGCAATAACTCCAATATTAGTGAAACAAGAGTTATGGACCTTAAGCATGACACTTTCTCTTATCATGATCTTTCCATGTATGAAGTTTCATTCCAATGGCATGAGTCATATAGGAGTTATCATCCTGACAAAAAATTGTGATTTTTTTTTACAAAGGGCAATAACTCCAATATTAGTGAAACAAGAGTTATGGACCTTAAGCATGACACTTTCTCTTATCATGATCTTTCCATGTATGAAGTTTCATTCCAATGGCATGAGCCATATAGGAGTTATTGTCCGGACAAAAAATTGTGAAAAAAAATTACAAGGGCAATAACTCCATTATTAGTGAAGCCAGAGTTATGGACCTTGTGTATGACACTTCCTCTTGTCATGATCTTTCCATATATGAAGTTTCAATCCAATGGCATGAGCCATATAGGAGTTATTGTCCGGACAAAAAATTTTGATTTTTTTTTACAAGGGCAATAACTCCATTATTAGTGAAGCCAGAGTTATGGATCTTGTGTATGACACTTCCTCTCCTCATGATCTTTCCATATATGAAGTTTCATTCCAATGGCATGAGCCATATAGGAGTTATCGTCCGGACAAAAAAGTGCTATTTTTTTTTACAAGGGGCAATAACTCCTATATTAGTGAAGCCAGAGTTATGGACCTTGTGCATGACACTTCCTCTCATTATGCTCTTTCCATTATTTCGGTTATAAAAGCTCTTGAGAGCTTATGTTATTTGTATATGTCTTGCCGACTCAAAATAAAGCTTATCTTATCTTATCTTTATGAAGTTTCAATCAACTGGCATCAGGCATATTGAAGTTATTGTCCGGACAAAAAGTGTGACGGACAGACGGACAGACAGACAGACGGACAGACAGACAGACAACTCTCACGAAAACAACATGTCTCCCCCATATAAATATGGGGGGAGATTTATATGGGGGGAGACATAATGAAAGGTTCGATAAACAGGTGAGGTTCGATAGAAGGTGAGTGTACGATATACGTTTTTTCTATTTATTATTATTTTTTTCACTTTTCTCATAATAAAAAATAGAAAAAAACAGATATAAAAGAAAAAAAGATGTGATGAAGAACGATAATTATTTTATATTTCGAAATACATAAGTTTTATATTGTAGCGCTAGGGCTGCACTGCTCTGTGGGCTGGGCATCTCGATCTGGAAAAACATCATCAGTGTCGTTCATCTATCTAGCCAGCTCGAATTGAGACTTGCCTAAATCATAAATAATATCGAACAATAAAAAACTTACCTATAATCGAAATCACTGTGATTACAATGGCACATATTATAATCTTTTTCCCGAGCATTTTCCCGGATGTTTTGATATGTAACCCAATTTATTTATTATTTATGATATTCCGGCGTTTTCATTATTTCTTCTATATCGTAAAAATTACCCACACAGGGTGGCGACCCAGTCAGAGTTCGCCCTATACATAGAAATGGCCCACTTTCATTCCCTGCAGACTTGGCCACAACAAATTTTGGACCTTACTTTGTACACTGTGTTCATATGAACAAATCCCATTTGTTTAAGTATAATTTGAATATACAATCGCCAACTATATTTTTCAATACAAACAATGTTCAAATATGTCTGACCAATGTACTGCCTTATGATTTAACATTCATCTGAATGTGAAGAAATATACATTGCCAATGTCTTGTTAACCCTTCCCTCCATAAATACGCCTTTCTACGCCTCTATAATAACCACTTCTTGAAACCATTGCGATAAGTAGAGCATTTGCTCCTATAGGAGCAAATGCTCTATTTATCACAATGGTTTCAGAACTACAAAATGCTAAATTTTCCTTTTCTCTAGTTAATGCTCCTTTTTGGTAGATTCATTTAAAGAGGTTGGGTCTAAAAATAGCCTATGGAGGAAAGGGTTAATATCACAAATAATTCATTTTCAACAAAAATACCGTCTTAACTCCACACAAGCAGACATATAAAATATACCATATTCATTTTTAACCCTTTCCTCCATAAATGTGCCTTTCTAAAAGTCCCTTTTTGAAACCATTGTGATAAATAGAGCATTTGCTCCTAAGGAACAAATGCTCTATTTATCACAATGGTTTCAGAACTACAAAATTCTAAAATTGTCCTTTTCTCTAGTTAATGCTCCTTTTCGGTAGATTTATTCAAAGAGGTTGGGTCTAAAAACGCCTATGAGGTAAAGGGTTAAAGAAATCTCACAGGGGAGACACACATACAGATGGCTTTCGGCTGTATGCAGTTCTAAATTTAAAGTATATATTTTACATGGTCATATTTCATTGGATCTTATGTAGATCTAGTTGCTAATTGCTATTTATACTCCGCAAATAATTATATATATATGTTATTATTGTTTTATGCACTTTATGTGATGGTGCGAAAATATTTTTTCGAGAATTTGGCCACTTTTGCCCAGGCCTGAGAAATCAATCAAAAAAAGATTTTCTTCCAAGTATATATCGTTGGAATGGACTTGCTGAGACAACTTCAAATCTGAAAAAGGTCTGAAAATAATTGAGTTACCACCTTTTAAAGGTGTGAAAACCCGATTTAAATTTATCTTGAAAAATGTGTGAAGATGGTGCGAAAATATTTTTCGAGAATCTGGTTGTTTTCGCGGACCTGTAAAATTGGTAGAAAAATGTTTTTCTTCCATCATGGCAAGTTGGAAAGGACTTGTCAAGATGACTTTCAAATCTGAGGAAGGTGTGAAATTAATTGAGTTATAGCCTTTTAAAGGTGAGAAAACCAGATCTAAATTGAGCAACAGTTCTATATTAGAAAATGATGAGATAAAATGTCAAGATTACATCTAAAATTACTTAAAAAGTAATTTATCTTGAATATATATGTGAAGATGGTGTGAAAATATTTTTTTCCAGAATTTAGCCACTTTCGCACAGACGCAGACATGTGAAAATGTTAAAATGTGTGAAAATTGAATCTAAATTGAGCAGCAGATCTATCTAAAACTACTTCAAATTAGCTGCTCTCTGATAAGGATATGCATTGTATTATTATTATTCAAATTCAATTTTACAGTTACTGTCATGACTAATAAATTGTTTTCATGTACTGTTCAAGAACTTCAGCTTAAATTATTCACGACGTCATTACTTATTACATGAAATTTCATAATGCAAGGACATAAAGGTCAAAATCTATGCAGAACTTCCACAGAAACGCAACAAAATCTATACAGAACTTCCACAGAAACGCAACAAAATCTATACAGAACTTCCATAGAAACGCAACAAAATCTATACGGAACTTCCATAGAAACACAACAAAATGCATGTTTTCAAGCTTTATTAAAATCATCAATTAATATCAACAAGGAGTACCGGTACATTTTACCCAATCTCCATGTACTGACAACAACTCTGAGCTCCTTTGCTGTCATGTAGACATGGACGAATCAGAGCTCATCTCTGCAACAGTTTGGTATTTCTGAGATCAAAACATTTTGACACGGACTGAATTTGTGACAAGAAAACGGAAGAAAAATGACCGAGAATTGAAGTAGATACCAGCTACTCAACCCTCCGAATGCAGGAAACAAGTGTACTAGCTGTTTCATATCCTAATGGAGATCTCTGATCACAGTCTCCAGAGTGAAGATGAGGGTCTTCTCTAAATGTGTATCTATTGAGTAATGGGTTAACGACAGGATTATGACTGTGTTCATTCTTTGGTGTTGATTTAGATAAAAAATGGCAAACTATAACTTTAGCCCTTCCCCTGTTCAATATTCATGCAAGAAATAATGACATCATGAATATTTATTAGCTGATTGACATTTATTATAATGACATATGTACACAGGGTTTCTAGGTACAGTAAAACCCACTAATGTGACCACCTAAAAGGTATAATTCTGGGTGCTAGAGGCAGATTATAGCTTAATGCAGGATGAAAGTAATGCAGAAAGCTCCCAGAGGAGCTTTCTGCATTACTTTTGCCCTGCATTAAGCAACCACCTGTTTATAAAGACACCCATGTTTATTCATCTACTTTTGCAAACATGGTATGCGTTTATATGCAACTTAATTAATATTCACGATGTCATCATTTCCTACATGATTATTCATGGAGTAAAGGGTTATGGGAAAGGGTTAAAATAAGACAATCACTTCCAGACAATTAGTAGTTTTATGGAATGTTCATTTCCATGTCTGACATAGATTTTAATATTCTATACAATGTATATACATATATACAAACATATTTATTCTGTAACATTTGTTAAGTCATTTTAACAGTATTTCAGTCATATCACGACATTCAGCTAATTACAGAAGGAGGAAGAATCAAGAGGCTCTTCTGTTAACGAAACAAATTGCTATGTTTTGTGCACAGAAGAACGCCAAGGTAGAACCGCCCACCTACCGCAAGCCAGCTGGAAAGCTTCCTCACATGAAAACCCCAAATGCCCAGACCGGGATTCGAACACCCAGTGGTGAGGGGCAAAGCGATTGTCAGTCGAAGACCATAACCACTCGGCCACAGAGGCCCAAATATTCTGTAACAATCTCAAAAATAATTTACAAGGATATTGACAAAGTTTTATCTATTAACAGAGCTACAGATAAGGGTGCATACCCAAATACTAATATCTTTATTTCCCCACCAAACCCTTACTGTGACCACTCTTTAGAATCGTCTCTTCGAGATGAAGGTCGAAAGTAATGCTGAAAAGAGCTCCAACAGGAGCTTTCAGCATTACTTTAAACCTGCATTAAGCTGTGAACTTGAGAAATTGTCAATCGGGTAACTTCTGTTAACTCAATAGATTTTTAATGGTCCCTTAAGTTCAAAATATCTATGTTCTACTGTAGCCGAATTTTAATAACAGCATATTTACCAAGGAACTTTAGGCCTTGGCAGAAACTGTAGATTCAGATCTATATATAATTTAGTATGCAAACAGTGCAGACCCCTGATCAGATGGCTCCTACTTTGTTGGCAAAGGAGTATTTATGTAGTAATAGTTTAACCCTTTACTTCATAAATACGCCTTTCTACGCCTTTACAAACAGAGTAGACCCAGATCAGACGGCTCCTGTAGGAGCCGTCTGAAAAGAGCCTGCTCTGTTCGCTTATGATATACATGTAATATAAATATGATTCTACACCTTCTGCCATGGCCAAAACTTCCCGTGTCCATACGCTATTATAGTAATTAATTTAATTAATATTCATGATGTCATCATTTCTTATATAAATATTCATGGAGTAAAGGGTTACTCGTTTATTTCTTTTTAAAATCAATACCAATCCCGGGAAGACACTTTCTTATTCAGGCTTAATTCAGCATCTCATCTGATTCTATACTGTTCACATGGTTACCACAAATTTCTTACAGCATGTATATAAAGAGTTCCAATAACAAATATTTACATACATATCGATTAGAACCTGTCTTAACCCATTCCCTCATTAACCCATTACCTCATACGCTATTTAGATACAACCTCTGAATAAATCTACCAAAAAGGAGCATTAACTAGAGAAAAGGATTTTTTTTTAAAATTCTGTAGTTTGAAACCATTGTGATAAACAGAGCATTTGCTCCTATAGGAGCAAATGCTCTATTTATCACAATGCTTTCACAAAGTGACTTTTACAGAGTCGTCAATATGAGGGAATGGATTAAGCTATTTTAGATCCAACCTGTTTGAATAAATCTACCGAAAAGGAGCATTAAGTAGAGAAAAGAAAAAAATAGAATTGTGTAGTTTTGAAACCAATAGCTCGACTTTTCTTCTTAACAGACAAGCTAATGAATCAATGGCCACTTAAGACAGGTTCTATTGTACGACAGAAATGTGAGATCGTATTTCATACTCCCCCCTACCCCCTCAAATGAGATGGGAGTGAGCTTGCCCATGCTGTTTCATATTATATCACACTAAACCAGCTTTCAGCATCTGTTGATATAATACAAAGGAAGTGAAGACAACACACTTTTCACAGATATCTAGCACAATATGATGTCGGACTTGTTTGTTAAGAGTAAACGAAGACCAGATGTATTGGATTTGGATTTTATCGGGTTTTACGTCGCTTTAACAGTATTTCAGTCATATCAATATGTCAAGCTAATAACAGGTGACGGAAGACCCTAGAGGTTTTTTTGTGCATGGAACAAATTGCATTATTTTGTGCACAGAAGAACATCTGGGTAGAACCACCGACCCAATGCAAGCCAGCTGGAAGGCTTCCTCACATGAAAAATCCAAATTCCCAGACTGGGGTTCAAACCCCAACAGTGAGGGGCTCAGTGATTGTCAGTTGAAGACCATAACTAGATGTAATATCATTAACTGATGTGTGTCTTATGTCCCTTAACCCTTCACTTCATACACTTTTCTACACCTTTGCAAACAGTAGACCCAGATAAGACGGCTCCTGTAGGGTCTGCTCTGTTTGCTTATGAAATAATATAAATATGATTCTTCAGATTCTGCCATGGCCAAAAATTCCTGTGTTAATGTGCCATTTAAAAAAAAAAAATTTCATGATGTCATTAATTCTTTATACATGAATATTCATAGAGACTAAAGGGTTAATAAGGACACAGTTCAAACAGCGTAAACCCAGCTGTAATATCGTTAACCAATTTGTGCCCATGTCCCTTAACCCTTTCCTCTATAAATACGCCCTTCTACATCTTTGCAAACAGAGTAGACCCAGATCAGACGGCTCCTGAAGGAGCCGTCTGATCAGGGTCTGCTCTGTTTGCTTATGATATATAATACATGTAGATATGATTCTACAGTATCCGCATTGGCCAAATATCTTATGTCCATGTGCTATTATAACACTTAATCTAATTAATATTCATGATGTCATTATATCTTACTGTTGACATATTAAATATTCGTGTAAGAAAATAAAGATATGGATATTTTTAGATGCTTTTTTATAATGACATATTTTCAACCCTTAGCATGATCAATATTTAAAATAATGGTATCATGAATATATATTAGCTGAATTTTTATTATGTCATATGTACACAGACTTTTTCTGTATTGGTAGAAACTGTAGTATGGAATGCCGGTCACGACATGCTACTTGCCACTTGCTAATTACTAATTTACTAGTAGTCACTTGCCAGTTGCTGGGTTACATTTGCTACTTGCCACTTGCTAGTTGCTAATTGCCACATGCCACTTGCTAGTTGATACTTGCCAATGAATACTTGATATTTTGGTTTATGTACCCAAATCAACACGAATTTCGGACATATTTAATAGAAATATGCATGTAGTTGGTAAATTAAACAGTATATTGCCTTTTAAATAAGGTTTTTTGCTTCCGGACGCTTCTCGACGCTAAGGACGTTTAGCGTCGCTTTTTAGGGAGACTGTTTCTGAGCGGTGTGTATGTAAAATTTTCCTTTTCATAAGTGGCAACAAGCAAGTGTCAAGTAGCATGTCGTGACCGGCATTCCATACTGTAGAGTCAGATCTATTATAATTCCATCAGCAAACAAAGCAGACTCTAGACTAATTCCGTTTGCAAAGGTGTGAAAAAAGCATTTATATGAGGGAAAGGGTGAAAGGATGTTTTGGCTTGATCTATTACATTTTAACCCACTCCCTCATAGGCTATTTTTAGATCCATCCACTAGGAATAAATCTACCGAAAAGGAGCATTAACTAGAGAAAAGATAAAGTTTAGAATTTTGTAGTTTGAAACCATTGTGATAAATAGAGCATTTGCTCCTATAGGAGCAAATGCTCTATTTATCACAATGGTTTCACAAAATAACTTTTACATAGGCGCAATAAGGCGTCAGTAGGAGAGAAAGAGTTAATAGCCCTCTAAATGTTTCCCCATTTCATCACATGTCCTCTTGATCGTCCTCCTCCTCCTCTTGTTCATATTTATATTCCAATTTCTCAAGTGATGTTTCGGGAATACCTTCGGCTGTCACTTGGATTATCTGTATTTCCCCATTGCCCATATCAATCTCTTCAATCTCCCCTTCTTCTGCATCATCCACCTGACCTGGTTCTTTCCCGTCATAAATCTCCACTTTCTCAATGAGACCAAGTTTCTTCATGTGAGTTCTTTTGTGTTTTGAAAGATGATCAGATCGCATGAATTTCTTATTGCACTCTTCACACTCAAAACGCTTTTCTCCTGCAATAAATGAATTAAAAATTATCTTCAGAAGATAGCCCCCTTTTTTGTTTTTAAAGAGTGACCATTCAAATCACTTCCTTTCCAAAGAACTTTTCAGAAACATAATGGATGACTTGATTTGATTACATTGACCATGGAAAAATGAGAACCAAATGTGTAGCTCTTTAGAACTTGAAAATTGTTATTACTGTGGTAGTCTCATCAATGCATTCCCTCATAAACTATGAGTTTTTTTTAGACACAACCTCTTTGAATGAATCTACTGAAAAAGAGCACTTTCTGACAAAAGGGATTTTTTTTTTATTTTGTAATTTAAAAACCTTCGTGATAAATAATGCTATATTTTTCATGATGGTTTCAAAACATGACCATTACAACATGAGGGAATGGATTAACCCTTTTCTCCATAAATAAGCCTTTCTGTGTCTCTGTTATAGTCACTTCTTGAAACCATTGTGATAAATAGAGCATTTGCTCCATTGGTTTCATTACTACACAATTCTAACATTTTCCTTTCCTCTAGTAAATGCTCCTTTTCGGTAGATTTATTCAAATAGGTTGGGTCTAAAAATAGCCTATGAGGGGGTTAAGCATTATAAGTACTCCTTATACATACAAGGGCAGTAAAATCTCTTATTGCTCAGCAAAATCGTACCTTGCCATCTACCTACCTCCAAGGTCATTCCAATGAGTTGCTACAAGATGTTTTTGCAGAGAAATATTAGCTCTTTCTGCATCAAATTTCTTATTGTCGCCTGCAACCCAAATTTCTTAAAGCTTTTCAGTAAAATGTAAAATTGTGATAAATAAATGGAAATTGCAAAAAAATACGCCACGCAGAGAACTACAGGATGAGGCTACAGTGAAGTCCCTGATCAGACACTACCCTGAGTACCTCTGCATCTAATCTGGATCCAAGCTGTTTGCAAATAAAACTCAAGTCGCGGTCAGCTGGATATGAGGTAAAGACCCTTCATATTACTACTCACCTGTATGGGTTCTTTTATGCCTCTGCAGCTCGTCTGACCGAGTGAACTTTTTACCACAAAATAGCCAGTTACACACAAAAGGTCTTTCTCCTGTGTGCCATCTGAAATCATAAATAAACTCAATCTGAAAATAAGGCATTCATCAAAACAGACAGTTACACACACACACATAATCTTTCCCCAGGGTGCCACCGTAAAAGACATTCTCTCATGAATATTTATACAATGTATACAGAGGTCGAGATAAAATGCGTAAATTAAAACATTTTCAAGAATAACTTCTTTATTTCTCCACCAAACCCTATGTTGTGACCACTGCTAAATTTGTATAATGGTGTATGAAAACAGGATATATGGCACAAAGCCACAAACTGTGGAATCAGATCTATAATTCTATCAGCGAGAACACCATAATCAGACTGTTCCTGCAAGAGTTGTCTGATCTGGATCAACTCTGTTTGCAAAGGTGCGAAAAAGGTGAATCTATGAGGCACAGATCAAACTCAAGCTGAAAGTATGGACACCAAAAATTAACTGACATAAGTCATGCAGAAGAGAAATAAACAGGGGACATGTTTTCAAATACTAAAATCACCATTTCTACAACAAATCCTATTTGATGACCATTCTTTGGAATCTTCTCGAGGCCATTCTTCTTGAGGTAATTCTGGAGTGGTCACAATGTAATGAAACAACATTGGCAGAAAGATAAGGGAGACACTCTTGAAAAACTGTTTACTGAAATGCCGTGGAACACCGCAGACCCTGATCAGATGGCTCCTACAGGAGGTTTTGTAGGAGCCATCTGATCAGGGTCTACTCTGTCTGCAAAGACATGAAAAAATATTAATAAATCTTTTACTCCATGAATATTCTTGACAGAAATAATGACATCATGAATATTATCTTTATTTTTATAATAGCAATTGGACACAGGATATTTTGGCTATGGCAGAAACTGTAGAATCATAAGATATCTAGATTATATCAAAAGCAAACAGCAGACCCTGATCAAACGGCTCATGTGGGAGCTGTTTCATCTGGGTCTAATCTGTCTGTGAAAGCCTAGAAAAGTGTATTCATCTACAAGGTTAAGGGAAAGGGTTAAGGCAAATAAATTTACACCTTACCGTAAGTGAGCTCTTAAGTGTGAGGTTTTCCCGTAGACTTTCCCACACCCCTCCATATGGCAGATGTGCACCTTTTTCTTGTTCTCGTTTCTGAAAAGCAGAACATAGTAACAGGTTCATAAATAAACAAGCGCAACAACTGAGTATAACAAAATAGTGTCCAACAGGACTGTAGATTGTAAATGAAGGAAAACTAGCCATGCCAATGGAGCAATAAAAATAATATTAAGTTAAATAACCCTTCACTCCATAAATATACTTTTAAACACCTTTGCAAACAGAGTAGACCCAGATCAGGTGGTTCCTGTAGGAACCTGTTTATGTTCTTGTTTATTCTCGTCTGATATCAGCCTTGAATGCGATTCTGCTGTGTCACATGCGGCTTGCTAGTCCATTTGATTTATTTTTACTTTCTCTGAGCGAAGACGTCATGTGTCCATGAAAATACAGTACATGTAGTTCATTTGCATTTTGTCGACAACCTGTAAAACGAGGGATTTTCGAGGTAAATCCCATTAATTTCTCCCAAAATAAAACATTTTTCCAGCATTGTGACTTACTTGCTAGTGTTTTACAACCATCTTTGAACAAAAAATTATCTTTTTTAATTTTCCACAAGGAAAAGTGATACTAAAAATATTATGGGACTTTATGCACAATAATGATGTCATGAATATCCCGTAACCCATTCCCACGTAGGCTATTTTTAGACCTAACTTCTTTCATTAAATCTACCAAAAAGAAGCTTTAACCCTTTCCCTGTTCTGTGTTCATTCTAACTTTCAATACCAACTGAATATTAATGGACAAAATAATTATAATGGAATATGGAAGGTGGAACTTTGTAGACATTTTAGAAAGCAAAGAAACAGATATATCAAATTCTATTAGCAAACAGAGCAGACCCTGATCAGACGGCTCCTCTAGGAGCCGTCTGATCTGGGTATTCTCTGTTTGCAAATGCGTGAAAACACCTTTATATGAGGGAAAGGGTTAACTAGAGGAAAGGAAATTTTCAGAATTGTGTAATTTTGAAACAATTGTGATAAATTGAGCATTTGCTCCTGTGGATCAAATGCTCTATTTATCACAATGGTTTCACAAAGTGACTTTTACTGAAGCATCAAAAGGCGTCAATATGCGGGAATGGGTTAAATGAATCACAATGGTATTTGAACACAGGACTTTTTGACCATAGCAGAAACAGTAGCATCATATCTATAGTATTCTATTAATTAACCCTTTCCCTGTTCTATATTTATTCCAAACTTTAATTCCTGCTGAATATTAATGGACAAAATAGTTATAATGAAACATGGAAGGTGGAACATTGTAGACATTTTAGAAAGTAAAGACACAGATCTTTCAAATTCTATTAGCAATCAGAGCAGACCCTGATCAGACGGCTCCTCTAGGAGCAGTCTGATCTGGGTCTACTCTGTTTGCAAATGTGTGAAAACATGTTTATATGAGGGAAAGGGTTAAGTATAGCAGACCCTGATCAGGGCATTCAGAGGGAATATACAGCTGTCAGTCCTGGAAGACTTTATAAAATTTATTTTAGATCGGTCCCTTCTCATCACTTACTTGTTCCCTTCATTATCCCTACAGTTGGGACATGTGCATGCCACTCTTCTCAGTCTTTTCCCAGGGGTAGATTCTGGTGTAGAGGGCGGAGACGCCAGGGAGGGGATATGCAAAGACGTCCCCGTCTGTGGGGTAGAGACAACCTGCCATTTCGATGGATCATTTGGATCTTGCTGGATTGGAATCTGTTGGCCTATTTGCAAAATAAATAAAGATAAGTGTATTCAGATTTTTATTTTAAAAAATTATTTTAGATATTGTCTACCAAATTCTATCCTGCTACAACTTATTAGAATTATCTCTCCTACTGACTTGTAGCAAGATAGCATTTGGCAGAGATAAGCATGAATTTTATGTAGTCATTTAATTGTAGAAAGGCTTATATATGGAGTAAAGAGATGACTCTTATCACATGGCATCCGAGAAATAGCTTGGATCCAGGTTAGGTACCGAGTAATTCAGTGTCTGACCAGAATCTGAGGCCCAGATAAGATGCGTAAATTAAAACATTTTCAAGAATAACTTGTTTCTGACTGTGCCAACCCAGGCCTACCTTATACATACTATGAGTATGTGAGCATAAGACAAGGGCTATAACTCTTGAGCCATAGACAGAGATGCATATCAAAAACTAAAATCGTCATTTCTCCACCAAACCCTATGTTGTGACCACTATTTAGAATCGTCTCAAAGAGACGATTCTAAAGAGTTGTCACAACATGAGGTTTGGTGGTAAAATTTAATTTACAAAAGATCTGAAAGTAGGCAAGGCTTTTTTTCATCATGTGGGGAAGGGGCCTGGCCTCTACATTTGGGGAAAAATAGTACAGTATTTTGATATAGGGGAAACAAATCTCCAATGTAAAGTCAGTGTTTGGGGGAAAGTGCATGATTTTGAAGAAATTTTCTGAGGGGAAGGGGCCTTTAAACGGCCCCTACTATAGAAGGAAAAAAAGCCCTGGTAGGGGATCCTTCAAAAGCAGCAAAAAGAGAAAGTTGCAGACTCGGTTTCATTGAGTTTGTTCATGAGTAGTTATTAACCCATTCCCTCATATTGACGACTTTTGACGACTGTGTAAAAGTCACTTTGTGAAACCATTGTGATAAATAGAGCATATGCTCCTATAGGAGCAAATGCTCTATTTATCACCATGGTTTCGAACAACAAAATTCTTAAATTTTCCTTTTCTCTAGTTCATGCTCCTTTTCGGTAGACTTGTTAATAGAGGTAAGATCTAAAAATAGCCTACGAGGCAATGGGTTAAAAGTACAACACTACTAACGCCCCCTAACACCAGCTTCAGAGGTATTCAATTTTGCATAACTAACAGCATCGAAACTATTTGTAACTAATGACCCCAAAGGACCCCAATATTATAACAACACTGTGACCCTAAAGGACCAAAATATATAACAACACTTTGAATGAGTCTTATCTACACGTATTCCCTTAGCCCATGTGCACAAGTTCACACTATGATCAAATATCCAAGTTAATACGGAAGATAAGATTATACTAAATCTCTCATTTCTCAGCAAAACCCCTTCTCCGATGCAAATAATAATGAGTTGCAGCAAGCTTAACCCATTCCCTCATATTGACAGCGTTTGATGACTCTGTAAAAGTCACTTTGTGAACCCATTGTGATAAATACATGTAGAGCATTTGCTCCTATAGGAGCAAATGCTCAAGATTTATCACAATGGTTTCAAACTACAAAATTCTCAAATGTTCCTTTTCTCTAGTTAATGCTCCTTTTCGGTAGATTTATTCAAAGAAATTGTATCTAAAAAAAGCCTATGAGGTAATGGGTTAAGACAGGAATTGGCAAAAATATATTTATAAATTTATTCCATTAATAAAGATTTCTACACCTTTTCAAACAGACTAGACCAAAATCACACAGCTCCTATAGGAGTCGTCTGATCAGGGTCTGTTCTGTTTTCTGATGAAATAATAATTATGATTCTTTAATTTCTACAGTTACTGCCATGACCAAAACTTCTTTTGTTCATGTGCCATTATACAGATTAATCTAATGAATTTCTATGATGTAATTTTCTTACATGAATATTTATGAAAAGGTTAAGAATTATAATGACTCAAAGAAATTGTTACAGATGTATCAACTGATGGTAAATTATACAGTAAAACATGTCTATATAACGGCCACTAAATTACATCAAGTATTTTGTGTTAAAGACAGGTGGCTGCTTGAAGCAAGGTGAAAGTAAAACAGAACACTCCTATTGGAGCGCTCTGTTTTACTTTCACCTTGCTTTAAGCAGCCACCTGTCCTAAATACCAACTAATTAATACAATTTAGTGGTCGTTATATAGAGGTTTTACTCCATATCTAAATCCCGTTCCCTTTCTAAAGGCGGGGACAAAAGAAAGGGCAGGGTACATAACGGTAGTACATATTTACACATTTCTAGCTTACAGCTGCATTCTTACCTGCAAGAAGCTGAGTAGCATTGATTCCCTGTTGTAATTGTTGGATCCCAGCAGTATTCAGGGTTACACCGGCCAGCGGCTGGGGACTACTCTGATTGCCAATGGCCCCGAGTGTTGCTATGCCCCCTGCATTACTTAGCGCCACTGCCCCTAATCCTTGTATTCCGGAGATGGGGTTGCCAAAGATCTGCTGGATCTGACCTTGCATTTGTTGCGGGTTGATTGCTTGTATACCAGGAATGTTCTGAAACCCTTGTATACCTTGTAACGTCTGAATGCCTTGTACATTCTGTATTTGAATAGGGTACTGTCCACCTTTAATGTTAGCAAGGTTTAAGCCGGAGAGTATCTGGTTCGGTGCTGCTAACACCTGATTCTGTCCAGCAATCTGAATATTGGCAAAGTTTTGTCCATTTACACTCTGTATAACCTGTGGACTGTTGACAACATTGGTCATGTTAGCTTGCTGGGGAGATGTAATGGTAGCAGAGCTGGTTGTGGTTGTAGTAGCACTACTGGATCCCTGCGGCACAGAGGACACTGCCAGGATATTTTGTCCCCCAGCAATGTTGGCAGGTTGCGTGCCCGGTACCATTGCCTGTATATAGTTTCCTCCGCCTACTGGTATAAGCTGCACTTGTGGAATGATATTTGCAGCTGCAGCTGCTGCGGCAATAGTTTGTCCTTGCATGGGAGAATTCTGAATCTGTCCTACTGACAGCACTGTTGGTGATGATATACTTGATGTGGCTGTTGAACTAGCAGACGCACTTGTTATCTGCGACTTAATACTTGAAACTTGAACACAGGGCGTACTAAACCCCTTCATGTCAACAAGCTGTGGCATCTGCATTCCATGTGAGGCTGTTACAGTCACATTTTGGCTGTTCACAGCTGACGAGCTGTTTGTAGACTGGGAACTTCCATCTTGCTGCACAGTCTGAAACTGTGGAATTTGTACTGGCATCAATGTTGTCTGCCCATTGGCCGAGACTGGAATCTGAACAATATTTGAGAACTGCTGCAACTGTGGAGTAGCAGCTTGTTGAACCTGCACCGGCTGAATGATCCCTCCTGGTCTAATGGCACCCAGAGTTTGTATACCGCCAAGATTAAGCATATTGCCACCAAGACTCACCATGTTACCACCAACATTTGCAAACGCCATATTAGCTGGCATAACATTTCCCATTGACATATTAGGGACCTGTGTCCGCAAGATCTGACCATTTGGGGTCATTATTGGGATCGCCTGGACCCCTTGCAGGTTCTGGGCTTGCTGTCCAGCCAGGACTTGGGCCTGAATATTACTGTTGTCTTGACCTTCCATACTGACCGCTTGGAACTGAGGGACAGCATTGTAAGTAATTGTTCCATTTGGTCCTGCCTGGGCAACGAGCTGGATACCACCTTGTGCTTGCTGCAAAACCTGTCAGGTAAATTAAACTGGATTAAAATTAGCCTAATCAAAATCATTCTATACGATATCTACATGTTTTTGAATAGATTAACTGTTAGATAATTAACCGTTTCCCCATTCCAGTGACCATGTTTATTAAAAATGTCAATACCTACTTAATATTCATGGACAAAATAGTTATAATGAAATATCATGAAGATGGAACATTGTAGACAGTTTACAAACTAAAGACAGAGAACTATCAAATCCCATTAGCAAACAGAGCAGGCCTTGATCAGACTGCTCCGATAGTAGACTTAGTAGACATCTGACCTGGGTCTACTCTGTTTGCAAATATGTGAAAACACATTGATATGAGGACCACAATGGAAATTAGAGTTAGTTCTTTTTTTTGTATATCCTCTTTGTGGGTGTGCATATCATGGTTTATTTATTCACATGTATGCATAATGTTTGTTATGTATTGTACATGCTTTTTAAATGACTGTATACATTCCTTGCCGAAATAAAATCTATCTATCTATCTATGAAGGAAAGGGTTAAGAAATAATGTTATCATGGATATTTATTTGCTGAATTTTTATAACGACGTATAACCACAGGTGTTTATAGAATTGCAGAAACTGTAGTTCTAATCAGATCTATTTAATTTCATAAGCAAACAGAACAGACCCTGATCAGATGGCTTCTATAGGAGCCATCTGATCTGGGTCTACTCTGTTTGCAAAGGCATTAAGAGCAATTCGAGGGCTTGGTGCAAAACTATTGTAACTCCTTTGAGTTGCAATAGTTTTGCACCAAGCCCTTGAATTTACTAACAGGATATTGGTTAACCCTTTATTCTATGAACATCCATGTAAGAAATACTTATTTTAACCCTTCGCTTGCTATTCACGTCAATATACCCACCTGTAAATAGTGAAGACCCAGATGAGACAGCTCCTGCAGGAGCTGTCTCATCAGGGTCTGCACTATTTACAAGTTGATTGTGCAACCAGTGCACTCCACAGCAGTGATTGCACAGCGAAATACTTGTACACAGTGAAGATATATGCAATTATACAAGAGGGCATGGGTAAAGAAGGAGAAATGTATTTTAAAATTCAGCAAGAGAAGGGTTAATAACATTAATTGTTATTGGACACGGATGTTTGGCCATGACAGAAACTCTAGAATCATATCTATATCATAGCATAAGCAAACAGAGCAGGCCCTGGTTGGATGGCTCCTACATGAGCCATCTGACCTGGGTTTACTCTGTTTGCAAAGGAGTTAAGCAAACAGAATAGACCCTGATCAGACATCTGCTGGGTCTAATGTTTGCAAAGGCGTGAAATGGTATTTCTATTGAGTAAAGGGTTGAATATAATCTATTGAAAGGGTTTATTTTCTCTTCAGATGACTAAGAGATCTTAAAAGGGAAAAACATGTTTGTGAAGCCCATGCTTGAATGAAAGTGGCGTGGGAGGAGAAGTAGGCTAGCCAATTTAAGAAATTTAGCAGTGGTCGTTTTCGTTCCTCAAATAAGTTTAAAAACCAGTGAAACAATGGTCATGTTTTGAATTGCAAGTAAGTATATATCACACCTGTCCACCTCCTAAGGTAATAGCACCGGACAACTGATTCTGTTTGGATGGGTCCATTACGGAAGGGATTTGGACCCACCCAGGGGTAACCACCTCCGCCTGCCCAGCGTTTATAACACGCACGCCCTGCTGAGCCTGTTGTCCCGAACCGTCTTCGTTTCCAATTTTGCTGCAAGTCTGTGCCAAAAGGGCGAGTGGACTCTGTTGAACATCCTGGAATATAGACACATATAACGTATTTCAAGATGTATGCAAGTAAAATATCAATCACAAAGGGCGGGGTTACGAACGTGGGGTGGTGGTTTTGTTCTAAAAATAACCTGCCTTCTCGTTACCAAATGCACTTAAATTTCATGCCAATGTCGCGACAATTCTTACCTGACTCGACGACTCCGTCGGCATATTAGTACAGAAGTATCATCTGCTGCGCTTGATATGAAAAATAATCGCTTTCCTCGATTGTTTCAACAAATATTTTCACTCTATTCAAATTAACACGGGAAGTTTCCGATTCTCCACCGCTTGACCTCGCCTTCAATTGACGTCACAACACTCCCTGTGTACAGATCGATGATATTCTTGCGCTTGTTTGTAAATATGTTAAATGTTACATGCATATTCTTTGATTGGCATCGTTATTTATCAAATCCTGGAATTTAATTTTGATTAAAAATGTAAATAATGTAATAAATAGCACAATGAAAAAACGTAATATGTATATACATACAATACAAATGAGAACTATTTTATGTCATTGTAGATATCTCGCGGCTTAGCTGTTGTTTGGCTGGTGTGGCGTAGTTGTGTTTGATTGACGGGTCTTCTCGCACAAAGAGCATGTACATACGAGTGTGGGATGTTCTCGAAACCGTGGAAGGTTACAGCGATAATTAACTGGGGGATAATCTAGGTTACGAGACACGCCCAATCTCAAAAGAAGGTGTAACGCGGGCGTTGCGAACGGCATTTTCGTGTTATAGATAACAAGACGACACAAATATTTTGTTTGTTTTTGTATTTTAAAAAAATTAAACCTTTTCCTCATATAAACGCTTAACCTGCAAACAGAGTAGACTCAACTCAGACCGCTCATGTTGCCCAGAACTGTCTGACCAGGGTCTGTTCTGTTTCCTTATGGGACTAGATTGTGTCATAGCAAAAAAATCCCTTGAAAAAAAAATACATCATAAAAATTAGGTTAGATTTTTTTAATGAATATTCACAAATTGCCAAATTCACGCATATTTATCATTTGGGAAAAGGGTTTGATCAAATACTGGTGTTATGAGATTGCAACACGGAACACGTACGGGTTTAAACCAGACAGAAACAGAGTAGACCTAGATCAGACGGCTCCTATAAGAGCCGTCTGGTCAGGATCTGCTCTGTTTGCTTTTGACATAAAAAAGTACCTATAGTTTAATTTACTTTCAGTCCAAAGGACCGCTCAGTCGACTGTACATTTATTGATCTGAATAGATCTACATATAGTTTTTGTCAAAGTAAAATATTCTCTTGAAAAGTTTACATTATACTAAAAATGAGCTAATAAATATTCACGTTGTCAGTAATTCTTACATGAATACGGAACAAAGAAAAGGATAAGACAGAAAACATTTTTTAACAAATATAATTTTTGACCTGAAACAAAGAGTCACAACCTTGGGCAATCCCTTATCTCGCTGTGGTAATAAAAATGTCTGCTAATACAGTAAACGCCCTCTAATGCGACCACCTAAAAGAGGTGTATAATTCTGGGCGGTAGAGGCGGGTGGTAGCTTCATGCAGGGCAAACGTAATGCAGAAAGCTCCTAGAGGAGCTTCCTGCCTTACTTTGTCATGCATTAAGCAACCACCTGCTCATAAAGAGACCCACGTGTATTCATTAAGTGGTCGCATTAGAGGGGTTCTACTGTATTTGAATCTGGTGCATTGTTGACTACCGCCGACTCGATCAAACTTTTGAGAAATCTGTTGAGCTAGTGTCAAATAGCTAGGCTATATTCATATGAGCTACTGATCAGATGCCGAGTTACTCGGCGTCTCATCTGGATCCAAGCTGTTTGCAAATCCGAGTCAGGTCGCATTTAGCAGGAAATTTAAGGCATATGGTAGTCATATTGTAGATAGAAATTTGTTTTATTCCGTCATTTTCTATTTAGAATTGCGATTTTTAGAGCGAAACGTTATAAATTACTCAGCTTTAAAGTGATTTAACCCTTTACCTGTTCAATATTCAGGTACGTAAGAAACAATGACATTATTCATGAATATTTATTAGCTGAATTTTTAAAATGGTATATGAACACAGGATTTTTCAACTTTGAGAGAAACTGTAGGCATCGGATCTAAATAATTCTATAAGCAAACAGAGCAGGAGTACGAACGTGGGGTTCCCCCAGGAGCAGGAGTTACAAACGTGGTTCTCCTCCAGGAGCCGTCTGATCTGGGTCTACTCTGTTTACAAACGCGTGAAAAAGCGTTCACATGAAGGAAATGGTTAAACTCACAGCGTTAACTCTTTACTCCATAGATGCGCCCTTTTGACACGTTTGAAAACAGAGTAGACCCAGATCAGACGACTGCCGTTCTAGCCGTCTGATCAGGTTATGCTCTGTTTGCCCTTTTCCTCCATGAATATTCATGTACGAAATAATGACATCATGAATATTAATTAGATTAATTTGTTATAATAACACATGGACACTGGAAATTTGAGCCCAGGCAGAAGCTATAGAATTATATCTATATTATATCATAAGCAAACAGCAGACCCTGATCAGACGGCTCGTATAGGAGCCGTCTGATCTGGGTCTGCTTTGTTTTTATATAGGCGTAGAAAGGCGTATTTATGGAGTAAAGGGTTAAGAGCTATGTAGATTTTATTGTACTGTAACAGTTTCTGGCATGACCTTTCTGCATTTATAAGCCATTGTATAAAAAAGTCTTATTGATATTAATGATGCAATTATTACTTGCAGAGTTAAAATGTGCCTACTTGATTGTGCTCTCATTTATCATCGATTATGAAACCTTCAAGTTTACCCTTAACCCCCCCCCCCCCCCCCCCCCCCCTTAAATATTCATGTCAGAAATAATGATAGCATAAATTAGCTTAGTTTTATAATGATATTTAAACATAAGAGCTTTTGTTCCGGCAGAACCTGTAGATTCAGATAGATCTATAAAATTCAACAAGCAAATTTTGAGCAGACCCTGATCAGACGGCTCGTATAGGTGCCGTCTGTTCTGGGTCTACTGTGTTTGAAAAAGGCGTCAAAAGGCGTTTAGATCTATATAGATACGAAGTAAAGGTGAAATCAGTGCAGACAATTAAACCGCATCATAAAGGTTGTTATAACATTTGAATAAGGGTTCGAAAGGGTTTTATGTATAATAGATCTAAAACAAAATGATATACATGTACACGTATTTCGATGAAACTTTTTTGGCGTCAAATAACTCGTCTGCAAACAATGTCGTCTGCTTTAAAATTTCAGAGTGGGCTTTCCTTCAATTTCTTCTCATAAACGTAAATGATGTGTCAAACAGTTTGGATCCTGATGAGACGCCGAGTTACTCGGCGTCTCATCTGGATCCAAATTGTTTGCAAAGGTAGTTACATATTGCCCATTGGAGCAAGCCCTATGAGTCGCTTTTGGGCGACTATTGCGATGGAAGAGTTAACTCTTTCGGCGCCATTTTTTTAAATGTCGTCTGCAATCCAAGTTTGTTAAATCCTTCGGTAAAATAAGTAAATGAGATAAATAAATTCAAATTTCGAAGGAATAGAGCACAGATATAGAAATAGAGATTGAGACAAAAAGTGCAGTCCCTGATCTGGGACTGCACTATTTGTCGTAGTGCATTTATGCGACATCGGCCGTGAAAGGGTTAAAGCATTCCATATATACATGTAATTCAAACATGGAATGACAGTTTATTATAATTAACCCATTACCCGTTGAATATTCAAGTGAGAAATAATAACATGTATTCATATTCATCCTACAGGACCCGTCTGATCCGGATCTACTCTGTTTTCAAAGGCGCCAACAGCGCCCCTATTAGGGGAAAGGGTTAAGAAATGTGCCGTTCACATGGATTTCTTTGTATAGATATAGATATCTAGAAAAATATCATTTTGATAAAAAAAAAAGCACATTTCAATTGGATAGGCACCTTTAATCCATGTTTTCACACATGACATATAAAGAATTTGTATTGTATTGATATATTTGTCAGTCATTAAACATTGTTGTCTTCTTTTTATCTCGATGCGATTAATTTAACTGCAGTCTGCTTTTTATCTCGATGCGATAAACAAACATACCACTCTTATCGACAATTTAAGGATTTCTTCCGGTTACGTCTAATGGGAGGCAACTCTTAAAAAGATAATTCACAACTTTTTTGCAAGAGTTGCTTTTCTTAGTGTTCTACTTCTGGTATGCGAAGTGACGTACATGTGTACACAGTGAAGACCTAGATTGCATGGCTCATAAAGAAGCGCTCTGACCAGTTTATACACTGTTTGCTTTACAGAATTCTTTCAAAGGTCACAGTGGCAAAATAATTACAAGTAGATATACAGTAAATCCCCTCTAAACCGGACGTAAAAAGTTAGCATAAATATCGGTCTTGGAAACAGGTGGCAGCTTAATGCAGGGCGAAAGTCATGCAGAAAGCTCCCCTTGGAGCTTTCTGCATGACTTTCACCCTGCATTAAGTAGTCACCTACCTAAATGTATCTAAATTCGTCTCTACTATAATTCCGGTTTAGAGGGGGTTTACTGTGCCCCTTCAAATGAACACTTGATATTTGAGTGCTTAACCCTTTCCCTAACATAAACGTGTTTTCACGCATCTGCAAACAGAGAAGACCGAGACCAGGCGTCTCCTATAGGAGCCGTCTGATCAGGGTCTGCTCTGTTTGCTAATGGAATTTGATAGATCTGTTTCATTTAGTTTCTAAAATAGCTACAATATTCTAACATCCATATTTCATTATACATGTACCTATTTTGTCCATGAATATTCAGTAGGTATTGAACTTTGTAATAAACATAAGACAGGGAAAGGGTTAAGTATATACGCTTAATATAAAATGAGACATATTCCCTTAACACCATACCATTTCATGCCTTTGCAAACAAAGTAGACCAGGATCAGACTGATCTAGACTTGCCCATATCCATACATATCACAAGTCTGGTTCTCGGTTGTCAAGGCAATTAATGAATGCAGAATGCCCTTATTTTATATTTTCATACAAGCATAAAATTAATTAATATTCATAACAGGTGGTGTCTTGCGTGAATATTAATGAGGTAAATGTCTAAATGGGGTGAGAATGTGGCTTTATTCGTAGAAAAATATAGTCAGTTGAAACATTTTTATTTTATTTTGGAAAATGATAAAAATCTATTTCTAATTGGCGCTCCCTGGTTGGTCTTAGTCCACTCTGTGTTAACCCTTTCCTTCATATAAACGCATTATCATAAATTTGCAAACAGAGTACACCCAAAACAGACGGCTCCTATTGGAACCTGATCAAGGAGCCGTCTGATCAATCAGGGTCTGCTCTGTTTGCTTATGGAATTTAATGGATCTGTTTCTTTACTTCCTAAAATGGTTAATGTCTTTTAATTTCTTTTTTTTACTGTTTTGTCCATGAATATTCAATAGTTATTGCAATTTGGAATAAATATAGAACAGATAAAGGGTTTAAAATGCGATAAAATGCGTATTTATGGAGAAAATTGTTAAAAAGCACAAGAGAAGAGAAGTATATTATATTTGTTGTGTGCGGTGGTCTAGTGGTAGCGCGCTTGACTACCAGTCCGGAGGTCCGTGGTTCAAATCCCGGTCCCACCCGGAAATTTCAGAGACGGTTTTCAGTGTATTGTAGGCGAATGACTCAATGACCAGGGGAGTAAATTTTCATTCGGCTGAACGGTCATTCGGACTGAAAGTAGACTATAGGTACTTTTTACTTTTTTTTTTTTTTTACTTTACATGAAAACTACATGTATATAAAAAAAATTCAATATTTCTCCGCCAAACACTATTTTGCTGACAATAAATTGAATCGCCCAGTGGGTCGATTCTAAATTAGTGCAATAAACTGGTGTATAGCTACCATGCCTTGGACATACATGTGTGTGTGTGTGTGGGGGGGGGGGGGGTATAAAAACATAAAAAAACAAGTGGTAGTTCAGTGCAAGACGAAAATGATACCGAAAGTTCTAACAGGGTCTGCTCTGTTTGCTAAAGGAATTAGAAAGATATGCTTCTTTATTTTCTAAATTGGCTACAATGTTCAATCTTTCATATTTCATTATTATAACTATTTTGTCCATGAATATTCAGTAGGTATTAAACTTTGTTATAAACATAGAACAGGGAAAGGGTAAATCAAACCAGAATTCAGGGTCCATGCTTATAAAGCTTTTTAGTTGAGTCTGAGTTTGTTCTCGAGCTTTTGATTGGTCAGATTTGAGCCAAAGGCTCAAATCTGACCAATCAAAAACTTGAGAACGAACTCAGACATAACTCTCTTAGAAATAGTCGAACCGGATCGTCCTGGCAATATGCACAACTACACATCGTGAGGATCACTGCTGTGAAGTTTTATTGAACTCTGTCCAGCCGATTGTCTTAGATTTTAAAAGAATCGTTGGCAAACTTTGTGACAGAAAGACATATGGACAGACAGACCGACAGACAGTCAGAGTGACAGACATACAGATGAATTTACAGATGGACAGACAAGACAGACAGGCATGTACAGACAGACAGACAGACAGACAGACAGAGACAGACAGACATGCAGGAAGTACAAACTCAATATGTCTCCCTCCCCACTATGTATGTATGCGGAAGGAGAGAGAGACATAATTTCCGGGTACATGTATCAACTGCTATTATAAAGTGCATGTACTGTACTCATTGACCAATCTCGTGAAACCATTTTGCTATCGGTTGCAACCTGACTGGCATTTCCAAAGAGCTTGGATCCAGATGAGACGCCGAGTAACTCGGCGTCTCATCAGGATCCAAATTAGTTGGCACTCTATCAGTATATTTTTTCAACTCTTGAACGAATTGGAAGCAGCTAATTTTGCTTCAGATCTTGTTTTTTAGCAGACGCGTGTTTTCAGCAGGACAAGGGTTGGATATTACACATTTTCTTGGAATTGTCGTAAACAATCACCCCACGGTATGCATGCCCTCCCACAACTTTCTACTCCATTAGCATACAGGATGTGCCAAGTATTGATATAATTATAATTTTCCTTCGATAACTTACTGGTTCACCCGTAAAACAGTTTTAACCCTTTCCTTCATATAAACGTGTAGCCGGGTAGAGATTGTGGTGAAACAGTTTTCACGTATACGGTAAAACCTCTCTAAACCGGAATCCTGGTAGAGAAGAAATTTGATACTTTTAGGTAGGTGCCTGCTTAATGCAGGGTGAAAGTCATGCAGAAAGCTCCTAGAGGAGCTTTCTGCATGACTTTCAACCTGCATTAAGCTGACACCTGCCTCAAATAATTATATTTACAGTAAAACCTCTCTATAACGGACATTAAATTACATCTAGTATTTTGTGTTAAATGCAGGTGGCTGCTTAAAGCAAGGCGTAAGTTAAACATAGCGTCATGTTTTACTTTCACCTTGCTTTAAGCAGTCACCTGTCCTAAATACCAGCTAATTAACACAATTTAGTGGCCGTTATAGAGAGGTTTTACTGTATACTACATTTAACGTCGGGTTTAGATAGGGTTTACTGTATTTGCAAACAGGGCATATGTAAACCCAGATAAGACGGCTCCTGCTTCTGGTATAATATACAGGATGTCCTTAAAAGAATGGAACCCTGGATCAAATGTGTATTTGAACCAATATAACCTGATACTTTAAGATATGAATATTTACTTTTGTAGATAAGTCATTTGTGCATATTTCTCTTAAAAATATGCAATTGTTTTACAGATATGAGCATTTTAATGAATGCACCTTAAATCTGTTTTAACATGATATGCGTACATTGCATAGTCCATGCCTATATCAAGTTTAAAACGGAGTTAAGACAAAATTTCGATAGTACATGGCAAAATGTTGTCTCTATTAAGCTACATGTATATACATGTACTTTTAATTTAAGTTAGCAATATTGACAGAAATGGGATAACTTGCATATCTTAATCCTGGGTTCCGGGGGTTTTGGGACACCTTGTAGATAATTATTATTCTACAGTTTCTACCACGAACAAAAAGTCTCGTGTCCATGTTTTATTATAAAAAACTAATCTAATGAATATTCAGGATGTCATTTTTTCTTACATTAATTTCATTTTACTAAAATGTAGATCTGGTGCAATGAAGTTTTTTTTGAGAAACTACTGGTTTAACCCTTCTCTTGCTGAATTTTAAAATACATTTCTCCCTCTTTACCCATGTCCTGTTGTATAATTACATATATCTTCACTGTGTACAAGTATTTCGCTGTGCAATCACTGCTGTGGAGTGCACTGGTTGCACAATCAACTGGTAAATAGTGCAGACCGTGATGAGACAGCTCCTGCAGGAGCTGTCTCATCTGGGTCTTCACTATTTACAGGTAGGTATATTGACGCGAATAGCAAGCGAAGGGTTAACCCTTTCCCTGTTCAGTATTCATGTAAGAAATAATAAGAATATGAATACTGATTAGCTGATTTTTTTATCATGTAAACTTTTCAATGACATTCTTTGCTTTGACTATAGAATCAGATCTATATCATGTCATTTTAGCAAACAGAACATACACTGATCAGACGGCTCTTATATGATTCTGGGTCTACTCTGTTTGCAAATGCGTGTAAATGAGTTTACGTGTATATGTTGGAAAGGGTTAACCCTTTCCCTGTTCTATGTTTATTCCAAATTTCAGTACCTACTGAATATTCATGGACAAAATAGTTATAATGAAATATGGAAGGTGGAACACTGTAGCCATTTAAGAAATTAAAGAAAAGGTCTATCAAATTTCATTAGCAAACAGAGCAGACCCTGATCAGACGGCTCCCTTAGGAGCCGTCTGATCTGGGTCTACTCTGTTTGCAAATGCGTGAGAACACGTTTATATGAGGGAAAGGTTAAACACTTCCGGCTGGACTGATGATCACTTAGTCCCTCGCAGTTATCTCCCCTAATCGCTACGCACGTAATGACAAGGGAGATCACCGTGAGGAGTTTGAATCACTTAGTCCCTCGTCGCTGTGGTTCGAATCCTGGCCTGGACCTTTGGATTTTTCAAGTTAGGAAGTCTTTCAGCTGGTTTGCGGTAGGTCGGCGGTTCTACCCGGGTGTTCTGCGCACGGAACGATGTAATTTGACCCGTGCACGGAAAGCCCACTTGGGTCTTCCTCCACCGGTAATTAGCTGGATACCGCGATATGACTGTAGTAAGTGCTAAAATGACGTAAACTCCCAAAACAAAACAACTAACGAACGAACGGGCAAACGAACGAAGGAAGCAAGCAAGTAATTTACAACAGATATGAATGACCTCATTATCTAGTGAAGGATTGGAATGAATTCCCTCCTTGATAAACTGTTGACCAAGTGTCAAACAGTTTGGATCCAGATGAGACGCCGAGTTACTCGATGTCTCATCTGGATCCAAGCTGTTTGCAAACGCGAGTCAAGTCGCGGACATCGGAAAAAGACATAGACGTAGTTTATTCGTAACTTATACATACAGTATCTCGTTACATATTCCATTATTTATACGTCATACTCAACAGGTCTAATCAAAGCATATGCCATGCAAATATATAATTATAATAACATACGAAATCAGATCAATATGTATGCTATATGTAACCTTTCCCTCATATAAACGTCTTTTCACGCATCTGCAAACAGAGTAGACTCAGATCAGACGGCTCCTAGAGGAGCCGTCTGATCAGGGTCTGCTCTGTTTGCTAATATAATGTGATAGATCTGTTTCTTTGCTTTCTAAAATGTCCACAATGTTCCATTTTCCATATTTCTTCATAACCATTTTGTTAATGAATATTCAGTAGGTATTGAAATTTGGCTTAACTACAGAACAGGGAAAGGGTTAAACCCATTCGCCCCGCGTGATGCATTATACGCGTCATTTACAATTTTGTACTGTGATGAATACTCTTGTCTTGTGCAATCAGTGTAGACCTTGATCAGAATTCTCCTTACAGGTGTACTCTAGCTGATCAGGATCTGCACATTTTGACATTTTGAAATACATTGTTAAAATCAAAGCTTGCTATTAAACAACGGACTAGACTTGATTAGAAATGGGAATTATCCATTTCAGTTTCAGAGGGTGAATAAGTTAACCATTTTATCGAAAGTACGAACTTTTCTCGAATGAAATATGAGAGAAAGTAAAGTGTTAAAATAATTTCAGTAAATTTCTAAATCAGCACACCTTCTCTAGAACAACCATCTAAAACAGGGATTATTCTAGGTGTTAAAGCCAGATGGTAGCTTAATACAAGACGAAAGTTATGCGGAAAGCTCAAAGTACATGTACTTTGTTCCACCATTAACCCTTTCCCTGTTCTATGTTTATTTCAATTTTAAATACCTACTGCATATTCATAGACAAAATATTAATAATGAAATATGGTAGATGTAACATTGTAGCCATTTTAGAAAGTAAAGAAACAGATCTATCAAATTCCGTTAGCAAACAGAGCAGACCCTGATCAGACGGCTCCTCTAGGAGCCGTCTGATCTGGGTCTACTCTGTTTGCAAATGCGTGAAAAAACGTTTATATGAGGGAAAGGGTTAAGCAATTTTGAGCCGTGTGATAACCGATTGCTATCCACTGTTTCCTTGATTATTTTGTGGTCGTTAATCGAATTAAAGGTAAGATTAAAGGTCAGATTTGAGACGTATCACTTTATGTAGACATACATTTAAAACGGGACATTCAGTTACAAAACATACATGTAATTAAAACCCTCGTCTGATATCGAAATGGCGTACATAAAGCTTTCAACGGACATTGCCGAGGGTTCCGATTGATTGACAAACTACATGTATTGAGGCCGAGTTCAGCGAGCGTCCAATGCAGAACTAGAGTTAAACGAGTAAAATCTGTCAGTTAAAGCTATCAAACATGGAACTTATTATTAGGCCACACGAATTCTCGGCATGAAAGTAACATGGCCGTCCACAAAAACTGATCAACGAAACTTTCAAACTCTACTCTAGTGTAAGAACCGCCCGTGAAACAAGACCTCACTGAATCGGAGGAACCTCCGATCTGAACGTGTCCAATGTCCAATTCATCTTGAAATAATTTTAGCTTAAGGGAACCCGATTAACTAACACAATTTCAATGTTTAGTGCTAGTTAAATAATGTTTTCTAGTAACACATGCACTATGTACTACATAAATAACACGAAAAACATTATATTGAGTTGAAGATAAATACATGATACATTTCAGATGCGAAAACTCGTATGATGCGATCGTTCGAATATTATCCGTAGTCCGATGGTTGCTCGTTTGAATTATCGTAATTTGCCTTTCTTGTTTCCTGATTTCTGACAGGTAACACGTATGTTCCATGTGAACGATACTCTCTTGTTTTTTAAATACACAAATGTATTTTTGACTTATCTTATCTGGCAACATGTGACTCGTATGTTCCAAGTGAGCAATACAGAATAAGCTCTCTGTTTTTCTGATTTCTGACGTATCAGGTAACAGGTAGCACGTATGTTCCAAGTGAGCGATACAGGAACAATAACCCCCTGACTCATCTGTCAACAGGTAGTCTAACACATATGTATCGGGTGAGCGATACAGGAACAATAACTATCTTGTGTTCTGGTTTCTGACTTATCATGCATGGCAACAGGTAACATGTTTTTCCAGGTAAGTGATATTCACGGGGTAAAGGGTTAAGGTAAGTATGTTAATTTGTATTTACCATCTTCCACACAGACAGGCAGTTTGGTGGCCATGGTGTCCTTCGTGATACCTTCCAGCAAACTGTTGGGCTTCAAGATGGGCAAAGAATGGGACCTCCTCTTCTAGGTTGCCCTTGGTGGCGATCTCCTGAAGCTTGTGTCAGCTGAAAAAATTAAAACACACCCGGTAAGATGTTTAATGAAGAAAAACAACAAGCTCCCTTGTTTACAGACTATTGACTTTTCTATCAACGGGTAGATTGCATGTCCCAGACAAACGATTTAAAACACCCATAGCTCGCTTATTTACTAACTAGTGACGTATCTGTCAACATGTTACACATGTGTTACAGGTGAATGATATAGGGCAATTACTACTCACTTGTTTTTTATTAGTGACTTATCTTCAACAGGTAACACGCATGTTCCAGATGAGTGACGTAATATATCAACAGCTCTCGTGTTTACTGATTTACTGACTTATATGTCATCAGGTAACACGTATGTCCCATATGAGCGATATAGGACACTTGTGACTCTTTTGTTTTCTAATTTCTGATTCATCTGTCAACAGGAAACACGTCTATACCAGGTGGGCGATATAGGATAATCACCACTCTCTTGTTTACTGATTAGTGACTTATCTGTCGACGGTTAACTTGCATGTTCCAGGTCAGTGATATGAGGCAATTATGGCTCTCTTATTTTTCTGATTTCTGAATTATCTGTCAACAGGTAACACGTATGATAAAGATGAGCGACAAAGGACATCCAAAGCTCCCTTAATTTCTAAGTTCTGCCTTACTTGTCAACAGGTTAGATGTATGTTCCATCAGGACATCATTGTTTAAATGATTTATGACTTATCTGTCCATATGTAGCAGGTATATTCAAGGTGATCAATGTAGCAAATTTACAACCCTCTTGTTTACTGAATTATGACTTATCTGTCACATGTAGTTTGTACGTTCCAGGTGAGCGATATAACACATTAACGACTCTCTTTCTTACTGATTTATTACTTATATGTCCATATGTAACTTGTATTACCCAGGTGAGCGATATAGCGCATTCATGATTCTCTTGCTTACTGATTTATGACATATCTGTCCATATGTAACATGTGTATTCGGAATAATTCCATGTGAGCGAAATAGCGCATTCGTGACTCTTGTTTACTGATTTGTGATGTATCTGTCATTTGGTGACACTTATGTTCATTCTAACACCGCCGTCTGTCTTAGACTCGTGAAATACATTCTCCGCGGACTTGATGATGTATCGTCATTACTGCGTGATCACACGTGATACATTCATTCTTTTGGCGCCAAATATTCCCGTCTGCAAGCATTGTCGTCTGTTGTAAGATTTGGAGCGGGCTTTTTTCAATTTCCTCTGAAAGAAACGAGCGGGGTGTCAAACAGTTTGGACCCTGGTGAGACGTCGAGTTATTAGGCGTCTCATCTGGATCTTTTGGCGCCAAATATTCCCGTCTGCAAGCATTGTCGTCTGTTGTAAGATTTGGATCGGGCTTTTTTCAATTTCCTCTGAAAGAAACGAGCGGGTGTCAAACAGTTTGGACCCTGGTGAGACGTCGAGTTATTAGGCGTCTCATCTGGATCCAAACTGTTTGCAAATGTAATTACAGATTCGCCCATTGAAACAATGAGCCGTTTTCGGCGACTAAGACGGTGAAAGAGTTTACTCTTTCGCTGCCAATGTCGCATATGTGATTACCTATACAAACAGTTTTGATCCAGATGAGACGCCGAGTAACTCGGCGTCTCATCAGGATCCAAATTGTTTATTATTGTAACTTCGTTTTTGAAACAAAATGAAGGAAATTAAAAAAAAAGAGAAAATTGTAACAGTTCGACACAGTTAACAGACGACAGAATTTGGCAGCAAAAAGAAGTTTTCCTCTAAACAAGGAATGTTCAAAGTGGAGTGACCTATCATCGTTTAACTTTGAAGTCCTTTTAGAATGAAATGGCTAAATGTCATTGAAACAATTCAGACTGATAAAAAGTGTAGACCCAGATCAGAGGGTTCATCTAGGAGTCCTCTCATATTGATCTTTATTATTTTGCAAATGCCAGTAATTTCGTTTCCCATATTTAAAGATTAATCAAGTGAGTGAGTTGGGTTTTACGTCCGACCAACAGTATTTCAGTTATTTGCAGACGGCACCCGCATGAGACAAGTTATAGTGCTGCCTCACTGGAATACCCCTGCCGCAGGTACATGGCAAGGGCACCCCACCTAGTCACATTATCCTGACACCGGGCCGACCAGTCCTAGAACTACTCCTTTAATGTCGAGCGTAGGCAAGGGAGCTACTAGTACCAACTTTTAACGACTTTTGGTATGTCGCGGGCGGGGATCGAACCCACGACCTTCCGTACCGCAGGCGGACGCTCTACCGGCCACGCGACCGGTAAAGATTAATCAAAATCTTTGATCATGTCGCCCATACATTCAATACAGACAATCTTTTACTGAACCCAACATATAAAGCTTGCTTCTAGCAGATTGAACACGTTATAAATACTACCGAAATCAAAATTAATTCCTTAGTATAGTTTAATGCATGTATATACTTCGCAGAATCTGTAGAATTAGATCTACAGTAAAACCTGTCTAAGCGACCATTAGAAATAGGTCTAAATATGGGCCTGAAAGGCAAGTGGTAGCTTAATGCAGGTCAAAAGTAACACAGAAACCTCCTGCATTTCTGCTTTCTGCGTTACTTTTATCCTGCATTAAGCAACCACTTGCGTTTTAAGACTTCTATGTTCAATAAATGAATGGCCACTTCGGAAAGGCTCTACAGTATATGTTCCATAAGCAAACTTAACAGATCTTGGTCTTCTCTGTTTGCTAAGGATTACGATAACATATTTTTAACAATTTCCCTGTTGCATTGTCATGTAAGAAATAATGACATCATGAACATTTATTAACTATGATGTAAATGTTTCAAAGGAATGTTTTGACTTGACAAAACCTGGAAACTCACATTTATATTATGTCATAAGCAAACAGAGCAGACCCTGATCAGGCGGCTCCTTTAGGTTTGCAAATGCTTGAAAAGGAAACGGTTAACTTTATGTATTTCGAATGAATCAAAATTTCATAGCTGGACAAACGGGTTGCTTTTATCCTCTGTTTTATAAAAATGAGCTAAATGCCCCTTTGCCTGACCTTCTTTCTTTTATAAAACACTTTATTCTAGCCTTCTTTTCTATATTCTGTGTAAGAAGGGAGAGAGAGAGAGAGAGAGAGAGAGAGAGAGAGAGAGAGAGAGAGAGAGAGAGAGAGAGAGTGACACAGGATATAAAGAAAATCCTTATAAAGAGGCAGTTGTGGCGTTCCATACTTATGTTATGAAATGATGAAACAAAAATATTGTCACAGTCGGAAAGCTCGAGCAGCTGCATTGAGAAAATGCACTCATTGAACCCCTGTCATATTCATCTATGGATTCTATTGAGCTCGGATCGATTAATCTTTAAATATTATGCTGTAAAAAAATGTGTCTGCTCAATCTCTGATCATTCGCAATTTTTATTTACTCTCGATTCGTTCAAGCTTTTGTGAGACTACCGATTGAGTGTCAACCAGCTTGGAAATTACTGACTGAGTGTCAAACAGCTCGAAAACTACTGATTTGAGTGTCAAACAGCTTGTAAACTACTGATTTGAGTGTCAAACAGCTTGGAAATTTACCAGACGTTGGTTTATTTGGCGTCCCATCTGGATCCAAGCTGTTTGCAATCTCGAGTCAGGTCGCGAATAGCGGGATAGTTGATAATGCATGGAAAAATAATACAAAAAGCTGGTGTGGGAGCTTTCTGCATTACCTTTGTCCTGCATTAAGCTAACACCTGATTTTTAAGACTCATATTTTCAATAAATGAATGACCGCTTAGGACAGGCTCTAGCTCTATTGTACTCAAATGGGAAAAACGTAAAACGACCTTAATGTACTACAAAATTGACAGCAAAATGTACCTTATAACTTGATCACATACAAAAGAACATTGTGCACTCCATGGAATGCTGTAACAATCGTATGGCACGGTCTTGCATATATCATACGAATTTAGATCACAATGGCATACAAGTGCGTATAATTAACTTTTATCCCGCTATCTGAGAATTGAGCAGATATTTTTACAGCACGACGAGGGTTAACAGTAAAAGTAAGAACTATACATGTCTTTATTGAACTCGCGCAAACCCCAAACAACACAAAAAAACCCGACAGACCGATCAATTGACAGGCAAGCAGACAAACAGATAAAAAGACAGACAGACAGACATTAAGAACCCACACTCCTCCGAAAAACAACATAACAACAAAAACTCGACAACAAATGTTTGTAGTGGTATATTAATAAGTGTATTATGTGAAAATGTTGATTATTTTTATAATGACATTCTTAGTGATACTTCTTTCTATTCTTAGAGATCGAATGTTCAATTGTTAATAGAGGAACTGTAAAAATATCAACCATTCTCTTGCTGAAAAAATAATGTATGCCTAATATTTTATTCGCCGGATTTGTCATAGATTTCAGATTCGATTAAACTGTTGAAAAAGTCTCAAACAACTTGGATCCTCTCGGCGTGTCATCTGGATCCAAGCTGTTTGCAAATGCCAACCATGATGCACTTAGTAGACTGAATTCAAACTATGTCTGAATAAGATTCCGAGGTTAAAACCCATGAAAAGGGTCGCCAAGTACACTTGGATCCATAATTATATTCACCCGGATGGAGCAACTCACAACTAAACTTCCCATCAATGAAAATTTCCTAACAATATAGACGTAACCCTTTCCCTTATGCAAGCGCATTTTCACGCATCTGCAAACAGAGTAGACCCAGATCAGACGGCTCCTATAGGAGCCGTCTGATCAGGGTCTGTTCTGTTTGTTTATGGTGCAATATAGATCTGATTCTACAGCTTCTGCCTGAGCCAAAATGCCCTGTGTTCATATGCCATTATAAAAAAAAGTACTCTTATTAATATTCATGACATCATTATTTATTACATGAATATACAACAGGGAAAGGGTTAAGTCAGTTGTCGCGTTTCAAAGCAGCAACTGATCTGGGTCTACGCCGTTTTCAAAAGTCTATAGTGACACATTGAATCGTGTGTCGTGTAAATCCTTATCCCGCGACCTTAAGCCTCATTCGCTACCTTAACCCTTATCCCGCATAACCTTCATCACACCTACAGCGACTTGAATAAACATTTGCAAACAGCTTGGATCCAGATGAGACGCCGAGTAACTCGGCGTCTCATCAGGATCCAAGCTGTTTGATAGTTGGTTAATAGTTTCTAGAAAGCTTATGTCATAACAGTTACACTTGGTTGATATTTCCTTTAAAGCTTGGTCGAATTAATAGTACATGTAGTCAAAATTGCAAAAAATCCAAATATGGAGATGAATAAGTGATCAATGCTAGTTGATGAGCACTGAAGGGTCACTGAGTGCATTATCACAGAGCACCTGCTCAGTGTGAAATGTTCGCCATTAAATATAGCCAGTTTCAAACACAACAATTGAAACAATTTCGGCAAATAGATGACCATTTACGATCCTTTTAGGATCCTTTTGATACTAAAAATAGGAACAATTATCAATCGACCCATATCATGCTATAAAAATAATGTACGCTCAAACACTGGCATTTTTCTTTATTAAATTCCGGTTTAGAGAAGTTTTACTGTATCTTAATGGAACGCCGAATGATTCGGTGTCTCGTCTGGGACTAAACTGTTTGTATAAGCAAGAACTAAACAACTAGAGATGGGGTTAACCCTTTGGATTTTACAGTGGAATGATCCATCATTGTTTAATGATAGAGTCCATTCAGTATAAAGGGTATTATTTCACCACATGATTTTGAATGACAAGATGACAAACAGTGCAGACCAAGATTAGAGGACGTCTTTGACAGAGTCCAATTACTTTGTCAAGATATACCTTGCGGGGGAGTTTTGAATGTCACAGTGCAGGCACTGACCAGAAGGCTCCTCTAAATTTCTCTGATCTGTGTCTACTCTGTTTGCAAATGCCAGTACACTGGTTCCACATTCAAATGGTTCAACTAATATTAAAGTGCATAAATCTGTCCTATTCTGTCCTAAGCAGCCATTTATTTATTGAACATAGGATTAGACAGAGAGAGAGAGAGAGAGAGATAGATAGATAGATAGAGAGAGAGAGAGAGAGAGAGAGAGAGAGAGGCACCGATTAGAGATAAAGAACAAATACAGATTATTTCAACCGGCAATCAAACCACGTGGATTTTTAAAAAAAATTACATTTAGTAGATAAAAGTACCTAGATGTAGTATACTTTTAGTCCGAACGACCGCTCAGCCGACTGTACATTTACTCCCCTCTGGTCATTGAGCCATTCGCCTACAATAATGAGCACTGCTACATGTATCATATGGCGCGATTACGCAGCCGCAGCACCGGCCATTGTCCCTCATAGGGTACCCATTTTAACCCCTGGATGGGGAGGAGGCAACCTGGTGCGGGTGGGAGACACTGAAAAGTGTCTCTGAAATTTCGAGCTGATCCAGCCGAGATTCGAACCCCGGACCCCTGGGATATGAACACGGTCTGCTTTAGTAATGTATTCGACTCTTTACCTCATAAATATTCATGTAAACTATAATGGTATTATGATGAGTACTACCTAAACTTTGCTGAATTCTCATAATGACTGATAAGCCCATGATTTATTTGCTAGATCTATATTACTCCACGAGCAAACAGAGCAGACCATGATCAGGCAGTTCCTATAGGAACCATCTGATCTGGGTCTAGGATATCATTATTTCTTTCAAAGACGTCACTATTTCTTTATTAATTAAAACTCACTTTGACGCCTCTGAAAAAGTCATTTTTGAAGCCATTGTGATAAAATGAACATTTATCACAATGGTTTCAAAACTACACAATTCTAAAATTTTCCTTTCCCCTAGTAAATGCTCCTTTTCGGTAGATTTATACAAGGAGGTTGTTTCTAAAAATAGTCTTGGAGGGAATAAGTTAATAAAGGTATTTTGTTGAAAACAAAGCATGTTTTGAAAATATCTCCTAAATATAATACAAATCCTATAGGAGCCGTCTGATCAGGGTCTGCTCTGTTTGCTTATGGTATAATATAGATCCAATAGTCCAGTTTCTGTCTGAGCCAAATTGGCATGTGTTCATAAGACATTATAAAAAAATAATCTAATTAATATTCTTGATGTCATTATTTCTTACATGAATATTCATGGTGTAAAGGGTAAAGAAATAATGACATCAAGAATAAACATTGCTGAATTTGTATATTGGCATACATACACATGGTATTGTTTTGTATCGGTAGAAATTGTATATAGTGAGATTTATTATAACTTCATAAACAAACAGAGCAGACCCTGATCAGTTATCTCCCACGGGAGCCGTTTGCTCTGGGTCTACACTTTGTGTAAAGCAATGCTTAAGCGGTTATATGAAGGAAAGGGTTAAGATCTTTTGAACACATAGTATAGCAGAGAGTCTATAACTCTTAACCCTTCGCTTGCTATTCACGTCAATATACCTACTTGTAAATAGTGAAGACCCTGATGAGACAGCTCCTGCAGGAGCTGTCTCATCAGGGTCTGCACTATTTACAAGCTGATTGTGCAACCAGTGCACTCCACAGCAGTGATTGCACAGTGAAATACTTGCACACAGTAAATATATAAGTTATTATACAACAGGGCATGGGTAAAGAAGGATAAATGTATTTTAAAATTCAGCAAGAGAAGGGTTAATACTACATACAGTCGAACTTCGATAACTCGAACTTCGATTACTCGAAGTAAAAGTTCGGTCCATCCAAACTTTACAATACAGAATTGTTTTAAAACGTATCACTGCGCATATCTGAAAACAACACGTGACAGCTTTAAGCAGGTCGAACGTAATGAAAGCTCCTATAGGAGCTTTTAGCATTACTTTAGACCTGCATTAAGCTGTAAATTTGTGGAATTGTTAAGATAAGAAATCGGATGACTCGAGCTTCTGCTGTCTCGAAGTAATTTGTATAGTTCCTTGAAGTTCGAGATAAGTTCAACTGTAATTAAAAGTAATACTCGATTTATCATATAATTAAGTCTGTTATACATTCAGGAGTTCTACATTTCTACATTTCCTAGCTTTAAACCATGGTTATAAGTAACACGTTTATTGATTATACAGCTCTTTGTTAATTATAACAGATCGTTATTGTATAGGGATTATTGTGCAATTGACCTTCCATAGAGTGGGGGCTGGATATGCGATTTATCATCTCAAACTAATGAAGTACATGAAATAATTGGTGTGAAATAAGACGAACAAAATTTGGATCAGCGCAACTCTTCGTGATGTGAACTTGGTTTTCAACGTATTCTTCAGCACTTTTGACAAGATAAAATATCTGATTTTACAGTTTTTGTCAAAGGAAAAAAAAATCTTTTGAAAAGTGTACATTATGAAAATTCAGCAAATAAATATTCACGATGTCATTATATCTTACATGAATGTTGAACGGGGAAAGGGTTAGCAATGAAAGAGACGGGAATTTGGTTGTTATCACTTTCCAACAAGATAGGGGCTACAAGGGAAGGGTTACCAACAAGATAGGGGCTACAAGGGAAGGGTTGCCAACAAGATAGGGGCTACAAGGGAAGGGTTACCAACAATATATATGGGCTAAAAGGGAAGGGTTGCCCATTCGCCTGTTAAGTGCAACAAGGCTTGGAGTTGAAAACAGGAAAACAGCTTCCAAAAGTTTTAACAATTCGAAAGTAAGTAAATAGTGTTCTTCATCCCCCAACTATCATATCAACAAAAATCCTTCCCACGTGTTCTACTGTGTGCGAAACAATGCAATTGGTTCCGTGCATAGAAATACAACGTGGAGTCTTCATCCACCTGTACAATCTCCTTGCAGAGTTGTCGTTCGTTACTCTCAAATATACCTCTGCGATGGGATCATGTCAAGAATCTTTCTTGGCAAAACCAATAGTATGTGTTTTATGGATATCTGAGTCGATAGTTTATATAAAAAATAGCCTGAATCAAGAATAAATAGCTTATATTTTATCATAAAACTGTTAATACAGTTTAATTTCAGAGAATATTTGATGACCTATTTTCATGCCGCTTTACGCTTCGAGTATTGCACAAATGTAAACAAACAAAATGGAATGATGTCTGCTCAATATTTCGAAAACAGTTTCTACAAATTATAGATTCCGAACTTCTTATAAGGACACTCAAATTCTGCTATAACCCCAAAGGACACACAAGTTATGGGAAATCCCAGCCTTTTGCTTTTCTTCCGTTGAACTGTCAAAGAAACACACAAAGCAATTTACGTTCTGTTTTGTACGGGAGTTAGTTCCATTTCGGACTACTTTCTGAGCCAACCACAGAGGTATATGTAATGTAACCGGGTGTAAGTGAGTGCCACCTGTAATGAGGGATCTTGGTCAGTAATCTCCCTTGAAAACTCTCCCAAAAACTTTGACAATACAGGTCCTACTAGTTGGGTTTCTCTGATTCTACCGTTGATCTCCTTGCACCGAACTATTAACATATGTCTTTAAATATCTCACATTAGAATATTCAAATGGTTATGATGCTTGTTACAAATGTATATACTTTCTTGGAATATAGCTGTATCGAATTATTTAATGTTTAGAGTTTAAAGAAAGTGATCCTGCGTTAAATTTCAAATAAATCAACAGCAACATCTCATTGAAATTCAAGAGAAATAACCGAGTAATCCAACTAAAAGTACCTACGTATCATTTGGTATGCGTTTTAGTTTATATACCAAGGGGGATCATTTGCTGCTGAACAATATCCCCAATTAGCTGGGTGTCGCTGTATGATTAAAATGCATTGTTAAAGCGACGTACAACCCCAATACAAACAAAATACCTTGCACAGGCGCCTTCCAAAGGAAGCATAGATTCATTCAAACTAAATATGTAGACTGGTTCATCAAGAAATACAGATTAAAACGGGTTAAATAAAACACTTTATCAATGTCATTTAATACTCTTTTATTACATATTCTTTTCAGAATGTCAAATGCAGTCAAACGGATCGGACCATTCCTTAGTCTGTAATTTCATTGAATATTTGCAAATACTGAAGAGTTGGCATTTCCTGTGGATGACATGCCTATAAAGAGAACACAGTATTAACCGACCATTAATAATCAAACAGGAGAATCATTAAAAACAGGTGGACGCTTAATGTAGGGTAAAAGTGATACAGAAAGCTCCTTTTGGAGCTTTCTGTATTACTTGTGTCCTCCATTAAACCACCACCTGTCTTAATTAGACCCCTTTAACTCTTTCGATGCGAATGTCTGTGGTTACCCATGCGAACGGTTTTGATCCAGAAACGACACCGAATAACTCGATAGCTGAACAGATCCGAACTGTTGTTACTTTGGTAATATTTTTTAAATAGAAGGGGAGAAAACTGAATAAAACTGAATAAACCAAAATTGTAGCAGACGATAACGTTTGCAGACGACAATAAGTGGTTGTAAAAATGGATCGCGGTCGCTTTAGACAGGTTTTACTGTACCCGGACATTAGAACACGTTCACAGTATGGTAATTAAACTCTATATTTTCTAATCAAACATCAAATAATTTGTATCATTTATTCGCTGGAATATATAACAAACCCTGTTATTGAGAGTGTCAGTCTTAACGCCCGCGCTTCGCTGGACATACATTGAGTCTGTAATACTCAAATTAGCATTTCAATGCTTTAACTCTTTTGGCGCCAAATATGTTTCGCCTGCACACATTTTCGTCTGCTTTAAGTATCAGATTGAACTTTCTTTCTATTTCTTCACCAAACAGTGGTGTATCAAGCAGTTTGGATCCAGATGAGACGCCGGGGTACTCGGCGTCTCATCTATATCCAAAATATTTGCAAGGGTTGTCACAAAATCGCCCATTTCAGCATGCTTTGTGAGTCGGCATTTCCTGTCGGCATTTCCATACATTTATTGTATTCAAAATCCTCGTTTGTAAAGGAAACAAAGCGTATTCTATAACATGCAGTCAGCTAAATCATGGCAACATTAGCATAAAAGTATCACAAAACTATTGATCACGTGATCGCCTTCTAAAATGAATGAAAACACATGCAGTTGAAATGGAAGCAGGTCTTTTGAAACTGAAGCGGGTCTGTTGAAACTAATTCAGACAATTTGTACTGTTGATAGATGGCGATCCACTTGGAAAGACAAATTCCAAATCTCCCCCATCCTCAAATAGCCCTTATTTTGCTGTTTTTTTTTGTAATCTTAACTTCCGGTCTGTTGCATTTAAAAAAATTTTTTTTTTATTTCGTTTATCCGTATTTAATTATGGATTTATTAGCAAACATCATAAATTCTGATGACGTCACATCCGGGTGCAAACTACAGTTAAAACTGGATTATTCGAAATTTTAGTAACGAACAAGTGATGCCTTTTAGGCAGGTGTCTGCTTAATACAGGGTGAACGTCATGCAGAAAGCTCCTACTGGAGCTTTCTGCATGAATTTTACCCCTCATTAAGCTACCGCCGTCTTAAAGATACATGTATAATGATACGCATTTGAGTATTCGAATAATCGAGTTTTTGATGTACAACTGTATTAGCAATTGATAGTCAAATCGCGCTTAGCACGATAAGGGTTTAAACTCACCTAGTACTAGTTTGCGTTGCTTCACCGGGCCAGTGTTTTCTTTAATTATTCGATTGATCATTGGATGGGAGTACAATATTTTCATTTGCGATTGAAACTGTTTTCCTAACGACCTCTTTGTTAAAGATTTCTTTTAATATTCAGGTGTAACTGAGTCCTTTGTATTTACCAGCGAAGATTTGTCAGGACCACATATAAATCATAAAACCAAAGGATGAATCGATACAAGTCTTTGTGCTGTGAACAAATTAAATAATATTAGCTTAAGTGTGCGTAATAAATTCATTTTCTGAACGTAAATTGTTGTAATGAAGCCGTGAGCAATTTCGGCCGCTCATACGGACTGTTTCCGATTAACATATAACCGGGAACGGCCACAATGACGTCACGGATCACGTGTGCGTGTCAGAAAATACCCGGATACGGTGGGCTCTACATGAAATATATTGCTGTTTTTCACTGGGAAAATTTAAAGAGGGTTTGTTAAGAAAAGAAAGTAAGACTGTGAACGGTTGTAACATTACTTGATAACTTGAAGCAAGCCCTACTGAACAGTCCTAGTAACCAGAAGGTAAGTTTAGTCTGTGTGTTGTGGTAGATTTCAAAATCGTTCGATAAAGATATCAAATAAACATTTTCAGAATATTAACACTTCTCTTGCTGAATTTTGAAATACATTTCTCCTTCTTTACCCATGCCCTGTTGTATAATTACATATATCTTCTCTGTGTACAAGTAAATCGCTGTGCAATCACTGCTGTGGAGTGCATTGGTTACACACTCAACTTGTAAATAGTGCAGACCCAGATGAGACAGCTCCTGCAGGAGCTGTCTCATCTGGGTCTTCACTATTTACAGGTAGGTATATTGACGTGAATAGCAAGCGAAGGGTTAAAAGGAAAGGAGTTGAATCTGAAGGTTTTCGAAAGTACTGAAGACTGGTAACACTAAAAATACAAATGAGCCGTGCTGTGACAAAACCAGCCATAGTGACATTCAAACAATGTAGACCCAGATCAGGCGCCTCGACTCCAACAGGCGTCTGATCTGGGTTTTCACTGTTTGACACACATCAGTATATACAGCTTTTTATAATAAGCAACATATCAAACAGTAACACTACTTATAAGAAGGTATGTAGATGCCGTGAGTTTAACCCATTACCTCATAGGCTATTATTAGATACAACCTCTTTGTATAAATCTGCCGAAAAGGAGCATTAACTAGAGAAAAGGAAAAACATAGAATTTTGTAGTTTGAAACCATTGTGATAAATACAGCATTTGCTCCTATAGGAGCAAATGCTCTATTTATTACAATGGTTTCTCAAAGTGACTTTTACAGAGTCGTCAAAAGTCGTCAATATGAGGGAATGGGTAAATACGTATGTACACCATTAACATGTCACTAACCCTTTCCCTGTTCGGTATATTGGCCAAATTTCAATACCTACTGAATATTCATTAGCAAAATAGTTATAATGAAATATGGAAGGTGAAACATTTTAGACATTTTAGAAAGCGAAGAAATAGATCTATCAAATTATTTAGCTACCAGAGCAGACCCTGATCAGACGGCTCCACTAGGAGCCGTCTGATCTGGGTCTACTCTGATTGCAAATGCGTGAAAACACGTTTATATGAGGGAAGTGCTTAAGACTGGTTTGTCATGGTGCAACTCAAATACAAAACATATTATTAATCCTTTTACTCGGCTTTCCAAACATGAACGAAAGCCAGTTTGTTGTTTCTTTCGCATATCTGTTGAAAATATGCATTTCGTATGCAACTATTAATTACAGATGTTGCGTGTGTACCACAATTACCGGACGTCAGACAGACGAAACTTGGCAGATAATGTAGATCCAGATCAAACGGTTCTGGAAGGAAGCGTGTAATCAGAATCTACACTATTTGTTACTATATTAACCCATTACCTCATAGACTATTTTTAGACCCAATCTCTTTGAATAAATCTACCAAAAAGAGGCATTTACCAGCAAAAAGGTAAATTTTAGAATTGCGTAGTTTTGAAACCAATGTGATAAATAGAGTATTTGCTCCTATGGAGCAAATGCTCTATTTATCACAATGGTTTCCAAAAATGACTTATTCATATACAAAGTCGTCAAAAAGCGTCAATATCAGGGAATGGATTAATCAAATTTGATGCTATCACGATGGTGCCAACTTGACTTAATCAGTTTTACAAACCCGCGGAGAGGTTAGATTGGGTGTCGGAATACTAGGGCTAATTTGAATATTCATGTGCATGTGTGTTTCTTCAGATAGCCTTGGTTTCGTTTTCAGACATTTCGTTTGAAGTTTGGTCATTTATTTCCTTCAAATTCGATTGAAATGTTAACCATTGATTATAATAGGTTATACATGTACTTTGATTTATATGCCCTGAAAGGAATTTCTAACGGGCCATCTAATGTTCTGGCATAGTTAGATAGATGGGTAGATATATTTCAATATTGTGCAAGTAACATGGTTACAATAGCAATACACTGAAAAAAATCAACATTGTGATAATTAAAGCAATGCATATAGATCTATACACAGCATGAAATAATTAATGATTTAAGTAATAAAACATAGAAACTGACCAAAAGCAACTTATGAAAACTCAGTGATCTCTTTTAAATTAATTTGCACGAGAAACGCACCGTCTCAAATCCTGGGTACTTAAACTTCGCAAATATATAAAGTACAGTTGAACTTCGATATTTCGAACTCCAAAGGACCATACACATTACTTCGAAATAACAAAATTCGAGTTATCCGATTTCCAATCTGAACAATCTCTCAAGTTTACAGCTTAATGCATGTCTAAAGGATTGCTGAAAGCTCCTGTAAGTGTTTTCTGCATTACTTTAGACATGCATTAAGTTGCCCAATGTTTTTTCTAGATATCCGTAGTGATACATTTTAAGAACAATTATGTATTGCACATTTTTGAGGGACCGAGTTATCCGAGTTCGAGATATCCGAGTTTAACTGTATATACAGTAAAATCTCGATTATTCGAACACTAAAATACATATTATAATCGATCTTTAGGTCAGGTGGCAGCTTAATGCATGGTGAAAGTCTTGCAGAAAGCTCCCCGAGGACGTTCACCATGCTTTAAGCAGCAACCTGCCTGAAAGGGTCTAAATTCTTCTATACCGAAAATTCGAATAATCGAGATTTTACTGTATACATGTATCGGCTTTCGTCTTCAGGTGGTGGCCGTTCAGATATTCCTTTCAGGAAACAGTATCTCCACGCTAATATGACGTCATCATTTCTAACTTGAATGTTCGGATTAGCGAGGTGTTACTGTCTAAATACAGAGCTCGAGATACGATGCGTAAATTAAAACATTTTCAAGAATAACTCCTTTATTTCTCCAACATGGACTAAATTTACAATGAAATATAGAAATTGGAACGTTGTAGCCATTTTACAAACATATATACATGTATTGGCAAACAGAGCAGACCCTGATCTGGGTCTACTCTGTTTACAAAATGCGCGAATACACGTTTATATGAGGGAAATATCGGAACTGTGATTATCAATGCACGTAGTTTGGATTCAGATGAGTAACTCGGTGTCTCCAAACTGTTTGTTTTTGTAGAAATGTTGTTTTATGAAAGAAATTGGGGAGAACAAAAATTGTAGCAGACGACATTTATCAGACGACAATATTTGGCAGCGAAAGAGGAAACTGGACGCGTTTAAGATTCAGAGAGCCCAAAGTGTTTTAACCCTCATATATAAACGTGTTTTCACGCATTTGCAAACAGAGTAGACCCAAACCAGACGGCTCCTATAGGATCCGTCTGATCAGGGTCTGCTCTGTTTGCTAATGGAATTAGATAAATATGTCTCTTTTCTTTCGAAAATGGCTACAATGGTCCACCTTCCATATTTCATTATGACTACTTTGTTCATGAATAGTCAGTAGGTATTGAAATTTGGGATAAACATAGAACAGGGAAAGGGTTACGGTAAGTACTGTCTTTAGTCTAAAAAGACGTGCGTTAATCCTTTACTCCATTAATATTCATATAAAAAATAATGACCCTATGAATATTTATTAGCTGATTTTTATAACGACACATGAAAACAGGCATTTTGGCTATAACAAAAGCTTTAGGATCAGATCTAATTAATTCCTTAATTAAACAACACAGACCCTACCGGACCTTTCTCCCCTTGGTCTATACTGTTTGCAAATGTGTCAAAATATGTCTCTATGGTGTAAAGGGGATACATATATCAAATCAGAAAATTCAAATCTTCAGATGTTGATATAACAATCTTACCATATACAAGAGATATGTGTTTCATAAAGAAACCTTAATGGCCCCAGCAAGACAAAAATTAAGGTTACTAATAGTTGAAATCAGAACTCCCAAGAATGATTTTTTTTACAAAATATGTGTTGCTGCAGGTTGACATAACTATTTCCCAGATATAGACGCATTTTCATGCCTTTACACACAGCGTAGACAGAGGTCAAGATAAGATGCGTAAGTTAAAACATTTTCGAGAAGAACTTCTTTATTTCTCCACCAAACCCTATGTTGTGACCACTCTTTAGAATCGTCTCGAAAAGACGATTCTAAAGAGTGGTCATACCATAGGGTTTGGTGGAGAAATGACGATTTTAGTATTTGAGTACGCACCATTATCTGTTGCTCTGGTGTAGACCCAGATAAGATGGCTCTTGTTAGAGCCGTCTGAGCAGGGTATGCATTGTTGTCTTATGAACTTATTACAGTAAACCCCTAAAGCATTAAATTTAGCATACGTATCGGTCTTGGAGACAGGTGGCAGTTCAATGCAGGGTGACAGTCATGCAGAAAGCTCATCTAGGAGCTTTCTGCATGACTTTTGCCCTGCATTAACCAATTACCTCATAGGCTATTTTTAGATCCTACCTCTTTAAATAAGTCTACCGAAAAGGAGCATTAACTAGAGCAAAGGATTTCTTTAGAATTTTGTAGTTTGAAACCATTGTGATAAATAGAGCACTTGCTCCTATAGGAGCAAATGCTCTTTTATCACAATTGTTTCACAAAGTGACTTTTACAGAGGCGTCAAAAGGAGTCTATATGAGGGAATGGGTTAAGCATCAACTTGCCTAAAAGTATCTATTTTTTCTCTACTAGAATTCCGATTTAGAAGATATTTACTGTAGATCAGATTCTATACAGTTTCTGTGCTTCCTTACGGAATTATACAGTTTCTGATATTACCAAAACTGCCTATATTCATATTCCATTTTAAATATTCAGCTAATACAAAATCATGGTGTCATTATTTCTTACATGAATATTCATGAAGTAAAGTGTTACATAGTTACAAATTAGATTAAATCCACATCTTCTGCTATCAACCCCTTTCCGCCCATATGAACGCCTTTTCACGCATTTGCAAAGTAGACTCAGATCAGAGGGTTCCATAGGAGCCGTTTGATCAGGGTCTGCTCTGTTTGCTGACGGCATTTGATAAATCTGTTTCTTTAGTTTCTAAAATGGCTACAATGCTCCACCTTCCATATTTCAATATAACTATTCTGTCAATGAATATTCAGTAGGTATTGAAATTTGGAATATATATAGAACAGGGAAAGGGTTAAGACTGATTGACAGTTAAGCTATTATACAACACTGTCATTATGTCATTAATAGTTCTTAATTATACTGATGAGATTAGATGATTTACCAATATAAAAAGAAGCTCATATAATAAAATGCGTAATCAATGTGACGCTGTTAATTAAAACTATAATATATGACTTATTTGGCCCGGAAGCAAACTTGCTTCACTCTTCTGTATTCAGATATTTATATTCTTAGGTACTTGTGGGTTTTTTCATGTTTCAGCTTAGCTTAATTCCATGCTTACACTTAACCAGATCAACAGTTATATTTTGGTTCTTAACAATTTACTCAATGTATACACTTGATGTAATTTAGTGGCCGTTATAGAGAGGTTTTACTGTACATACTTGATGTAATTTAGTGGCCGTTATAGAGAGGTTTTACTGTATACACCCTTTAATGCATTTGCAAACAGAAATGATGACATTTCTTTTCTGATCAGGATCTGCTCTGTTTGCTTACGACATAGATTTGATTCTTCAGTTTCTATCTTGGTTAAATATTCATAATGTATTCATGTTTTATTTTATTGATATGCGTGATGTCATTATTTCTTACACGAATATTCATGGAGTAAAGGGTTAACTTTGATTACCAGTAAGCTATGCGCCTTGCTGGAGTTTAACCTCGGTAAAATAAGGAAATGGGATACATTAATGCAAATTTCAAAGGAATAAAGCACATATATAGAAATAGAGATTGAGGCAAAAAGTGAAGTCCCAGATCAGACGCCGCCTTGAAAAGGCGGCGTCTGATCTGGGACTGCACTATTTGTCGAGGTGCATTTTTGCGACCTTGGCGGTGAAAGGGTTAATAAATGCATTCTGTCACAGACGCACAAAACTGAAATATAATTGACGCCATCTGATCAGTGCTGATTGTTATAAAACTCGGTCAACAACTTAATTCTTATCCTGCTAAAATGGTGTCTGCCAAAACTCCGATCTGTTGAAGTTTTCTACGAACTATTTTCCGATTCGTTCAAGATTTTTAGAAACTGCTGACCGAGTTTCAAACGGCTTGGATCCTGATGAGATGGCCGAGTTACTCGGTGTCATGTCAGAATCCAAGCTCTTTACAAATGTCAGACAGGTGGCGCTTTCGCGCAGGAAAAGGTCAGTGTTGCGTGTGTAATAATATTTGCAGATGATATTGTCATAATGCCTAATTAGTCTGATCAGTTTCTTTGCGCCGGAGAATGAAACGAAATATATAAACCCTTCTGTCGCAAATGTCGACATTACTCGCATTCCCAAAACAGCTTGGATCCAGATGAGACGCCGAGTAACTCGGCGTCTCATCAGGATCCAAGTTGTTTGATATTCGGTCAATATTTTTCTCATATTTTTTTCGAATCGGAATTATTCAAAATTGGGCAGGCTCTAAATTTGAGCATGCATTATTTTTTAAAGGAAGGGATAGAGGCAAATGGTTCTTTGAAGTCCTCTGTAGGTGTTATTGGCGCAGTGGGACTATCGAATCGTAGGCTCGCCTGGTGTGAAAACGGTCTGTTATCTTAGTTAATGGCAAGACAGCGGCCATTCTCTATGATTGATTTAATCCCTTTTGAATGTTCAATTACTGTCGTGTATATAAGCAAATATTCTGTGATTTAATTAAGAACTAACGCTTACAGCACACTGTCAAAAATTGTTAAATTTGAATCTGTTGCAATTTTGATTACTTCCGAATCGATTAAGCTTTTGAGAAACTTTTGAGAGTGCGTCAAATTGATTGGATCCAGATGAGATGCAGACAAGCTGTTTGCAAATGCCTGCATTAACCCATTCCCTCATATTGAGTCTTATTGACGCATTTTGGCGCCTCTGTAAAAGTCGACTTTAGAAACTATTGTGATAAATAGAGTATTTGCTCCATAGGAGCAAATGCTCTATTTATCACAATGGTTTCAAAACTACACAATTCTATTTTTTCCCTTTTCTCTAGTTAATGCTCCTTTTCGGTAGATTAATTCAAAGAGGTTGGGCCTAAAATAGTTCAGGAGAGAATGAGTGGATAGCGGGTTAAGGATGAAAAGGAATCTTCCTTTGGTTCTTAATAACTTGTCAAACGTGTTCAAACAATATGGATCCTAGTAAGATTGGGATACACAATGTTTGTAATGGTTTCCTTGAAACGAAAATACAGTAAATAATTCGAAAATTCGATAATTCGAAATTTTAGTATAGAATATTTTAGACCCTTTTAGGCAAGTGGGTGCTTAATGCAGGGCGAGAAAGCATGTGGAAAGCTCCAATGGGATGTCGGCAAACATGTTTGACATGTTGTTGATAGGTTGGTTCCAATGTGGTTGTCACTCTGCTTGTAAATTTGTACAAACATTGATTATACAGTAAAAACTCGATTATTCGAATACTCCAATACTTTTCATTATAAATCTTTCAAGACGGGTGGGTGGCAACTTGACGCAGGGAGAAATACATACAGAAAGCTCCTCTAGGAGCTTTCTATATGACTTCCACCCTGCATTAAGCTGCCACCGGTTTTAAAAGGCACCAGTTCTTCATCCCTAAAATTACAAAATATCGAGTTTTTACTGTACCTTGAACTGGACGGAATTTTGACCAGCAAACGGAAGGGCAACAAAGTCGTAAGCATGGCGTGAATTTATTGGTCAAGCGATTGATCATATTTGGACAAATAAATCAATTAAAAGTCCCGAGTGACCACTTGAGTAGGCATTAGCAACATTACCCTGCACAAATCTGTACAATTATTATAATAAATATGACGAACGTCAAACCAAGGACCGAAAACAAAGCGTTGTAACTACAGTACAGTGTTCCCTCCCTACAACGGCCCTCTCAATAACGATTCCCTCCTTACAACAACGCATGTCACTGTTTCCGAAACAACAAAGCTCCAGACACAATTTTTTCCATCGTATTTTCTTTATGCCTCCATCAAACCCTATGTTGTGACCACTCTTTAGAATCGTCACTTTGTGACGATTCTAAAGAGTGGTCACAACATAGGGTTTGATTGAGGCATAACGGTTTTAGTTCTCGAAATACACCTTATCTGGGGATCTGCAAACAAGCTAATTATGTTTGATTTTCCCTCCCTATAACAACTCCCACTGAACAACACATACAATCTTCGTACCCCAAAGGGTGTCGTTGTAGAGAGGGAGCACTGTAGTGTAATTTCTGGATGATACAAACACGTAAAAGAAGTATACAGTAAAAACTCGATGGTTCGACACTTTTAGTAATGAAGAATTGGGAAGTTTTTAGGCAGATGGCTTCTTAATGCAGGGTGAAAGATATGCAGAAAGCTCCTACAGGAGTTTTCTGCATGACTTTCGCCGGTCTGATAGATCGATATTGTTAATTATTTGAGTGTTTGAATAATCGAGTTTTTACTGTAATTCGGGATTTTTTTTAAAACATATGGTAGCTTAACGCAGGACAAACTTTTAAAGAAAGCTCCTTTATAGAATTTCCTAATCGTGAATTTGGAAAAAAGTGGAAGAAAACATTGTTTTCAATAATTTTGTGCTAAGCCATCGAAAGTCTCTTAAAAGGAACGATTCAAATTAAAGTCTTGTTTTTGCACGTTGACACTTTTCAATGTTGACTTTTCAAAGTGGAATGGTCCATTATTGCTTAACCCATTCCCTCATATTGACGACTTTTCACGACACTGTAAAAGTCACTTTATGAAACCATTGTGATAAATAGAGCATTTGCTCCTATAGGAGCAAATGCTCTATTTATCACAATGGTTTCAAACTACAAATTTCTAAAATTTTCTTTTTCTCTAGTTAATGCTCCTTTTCGGTAGATTTATCCAAATAGGTTGTATCTAAAAATAGACTATGAGGTAATTGGTTAATGCTGGAGTCCATTCAGTATAAAAGGAGTAAGTGTAGTTCGAAAGACAAACAGTGCTGATCCTAATCAGAGATATTCTTTGAAAAACACGGTGATGTGGGTCTTCTTTGTTTATATTTGTCGCATTCAATGAACACATGCCTTTATATTGATGACTCTGTAAAAATAAATAGACACTCCTTGGCAAACATGTTTCTAAACTACACAATTCTAAAAGTTTCCTTTTGTCTTGATAATGCTACTTTTCGGTAGATTTATTCAAAGACGTTGTATAAAAAATAGTCTGTGGGGGAATGGGTCAAAATGACATCACTAAAGGGTTGCAACTCTCCAATAAGCATGTCAAATATGAAGCCTGGATCTCTGTATCTGAAGCCGGAGTTGAACAATGATTTAAAAACTACACGATTCTAAAATGGTTCCTTTCCTCTAGTAAATACTCCTTTTCGGTAGGTTTATTTACAGACGTTGATCTAAAAATAGCGTATGCGGGAATCGGTTAAGGTGAGGGAACGGGATGTGTTCTGTGCAAGAGAAAAAAAATCTTCGGAAGCGCTTTCAATAGGGATGACACTATAATGAACCATGTTCTGAATACATGGTATGATGCAACTTGTGTTTTTTTTATATAAAAGTACAGGGTGGAGACGGAATACTGACACTGTTTTTGTTATCAGTCGTACTTTATCAATGGATCTCATCCGATAAGAGTTCTTATAACCTTTATGCCGCTATCTCGATACCTTAACCTTTATCCCACTCTCTCGATACCTTAACCTTTATCCCGCTACCCAAGACCTGACTCGCATTTGCAAACAGCTTCTGTCCAGATGAGACGCCGAGTAACTCGGCGTCTCAATAGGATCCAAGCCGTTTTACATGCTGTCAATAGTTTGTCAAAAGCTTGGATCGAACCGCAAGCAGGCAAAATTTGCACAATATCAGTATTTGAGCAGGCGTTATTTTTACATGTTAACCCATCACCTCATAGGCTATTTTTTTTAGATCCATTACCTCATAGGCTATTTTTAGATCCAGTACCTCAAAGGCTATTTTTAGATCCAACCTCGTTGAATAAATCTACCGAAAAGCAGCATTAACTGGAGAAAAGGATTTTTTTGGAATTTTGTAGTTTGAAACCATTTTGATAAATAGAGCATTTGCTCCTATAGGAGCAAATGCTCTATTTATCACAATGGTTTCAACAGGTGGCGTTTGCAGAGGCGTCAAAAGGCATCAATATGAGGGAATGGGTTAAGAGGTTTTGATGAATGGACGCGTGGTGTAATACGATTACTGGTTGTATTTAACCCTTAAAATACGGGAACCGAGTATGTTACATATGTAAACAGTGTAGACCCGGATCAAAGGCTCCTAAGGGAGCCCTTTGAACAGGGTCTGCACAGTATGGTCATACAAAGTTATTTTTCTTCAGGGATACATTTTTAAACATTATTTTGCTAAATTAATATCAATAAAAGGACGAGCCACTTTTAATTGTTTAACAGGTTAAGAGTTAATTAACGCTTACAGCATATAAAAATAGATTGGTGTGTCGCTATCTCAGGTCTTATATCGACATCATACGGTCCTGTTCGCGAAATAAACACGAAATTTATCTTGTACTTTGTATATAAAGAGAACGGAAGTCACTGACTGCATATAACAGTTTAAAGAAATCGCCAAAAGATTCCAATTTTGTGTAATGGGTGCTTATTGAGTCTTAACCCTTCTCTTGCTGAATTTTAAAATACATTTCTCCTTCTTTACCCATACCCTGTTGTATAATAACATATATCTTCGATGTGTACAAGTATTTCGCTGTGCAATCACTGCTGTGGAGTGCACTGGTTGCAACTTGTAAATAGTGCAGACCCTGAAGAGACAGCTCCTGCAGGAGCTGTCTCATCTGGGTCTTCACTATTTACAGGTAGGTATATTGACGTGAGCAGCAAGCGAAGGGTTAAACAGATGTCAGATATAGTTGCACTTTCTAAGGCACATTTAAGGGTTATGTGATAAAAAAGTTGTTTTCATGAAATTCGTTTACTATAATGAATACAACACTCGCTAAAGCTCGTACCATATCATTATAGTAAACTCGTATCATAAAAACAATTTGTAATGAACACTTATGTAAGATCCTCTATTTATTAATAAGGCAACTGATATCCTTCACCTAAGAGTAGTCTTGCTTAGCCTGATTGTATTTGTGTTCTGCTTTGAAGTAATGCCAGTGAAACACACATCAATGTAATGAGTTTTATCGATTAAAGAATCAATTTAATTAAGATTTTCATTTAAAATAAATACATTTCTTTTTTTCCTTATCAGTATATACGTGTCTTTGTTCATGACATGCATGCATGTCAGCCCTTTCTCCCACTTTTTACATCCTAACTCACACAGTAAAACCTCTCTATAACGGCCACTAAAGTACATCAAGTATTTTATGTTAAAGGCAGGTGGTTGCTTAAAGCAAGGTGAAAGTAAAACAGAACGTCCCTATAGGCTGCTTAAAGCAAGGTGAACGTTAAACAGAACGCTCCTATAGAAGCGTTCTGTTTTACTTTCACATTGCTTTAAACAGTCACCTGTCCTAGATACCAACTAATTAACACAATTTAGTGGTCGTTATAGAGAGGTTTAATTGCATTTGCAAAACATCTTGGATCCAAGATGTTTGTGGCTCAGTCACTAGTTTCTGGAAAAAAATGATCATATCGAAAGTTACAGTATAACATGTATTGAGCCTTTCCCTCATAGGCTATTTTTAGATCCAACGTCTTTGAATAACTCTACCGAAAAGGAGCATTAACTAGAGAAAAGGAAAGTTTTAGAATTTTGTAATTTGAAACCATTGTGATAAATAGAGCATTTGCTCCAAAAGGAGCAAATGCTCTATTTATCACAATGATTTCAACAAGTAACTTTTACAGAGACATAGAAATGCATATTTATGGAGGAAAGGGTTAAGTGGCCATCATAAACAGGTCTAATTAAGGGTTTGTTGGGCAGATGGTAGCTTAATGCAGGTTAAACGTAATCCAGAAAGCTCCTACTGGTTCTACCGGTATATAGTTCTACCGGTATTATACCGGTATATAACCCATTCCCACCTAACCTCTTTGAATAAATCTACCAAAAAGGAGAATTAACTAGAGAAAAGGAAATTTTCAGAACTGTGTAGTTTAGAAATCATTGTGATAAATAGAGCATTTGCTCCACAGGAGCAAATGCTCTATTTATCACATTGGTTTCACAAAGTGAGCTTTACAGAAGCGTCAAAAGGCGTCACTATGCGGGAATGGGTTAATTGCAATGCTCTCCCCTCGTATAAAACGCCTTTTCACGCCTTTGCAAACACAAATATAGGAACCGTTTGACCAGGGTCTGCTCTGTTGCTTGTTTGCAATTATCATAGATCTGACTCTATAGTTTCTCCCTGTATCAAAACGTCATATGTGCAATATTTCCATACTAAAAATCATTCTATAAATGTTTATCATGTCAATATTGCTCACATCAATATTCAACAAGGAAACGGTTATTTTTACATGTTAAACCATTACCTCATAGGCTATTTTTAGATCCAACCACTTTGAATAAATCTATCGAAAAGGAGCATTAACTAGAGAAAATGACACTTTTAGAATTTTGTAGTTTGAAACCATTGTGATAAATAGAGCATTTGCTCCTAAGGAGCAAATGCTCTATTTATCACAATGGTTTCACAAAGTGACTTTTACAGAGTCGTCAAAAGTCGTCAATATGAGGGAAAGGGTTAAGCCATCAATATAGTGCCAAAATGACTTCGGACAGAAAACCCTTAGGCAAATAATGTAGACCCTGATGAAACTGCTCCTGAAGGAGCAGTTTTATCAAGGTCTACACTATTTGCTACTGTATTTGTATATTTTTACATATTTCCTAAAAATTTAGGCTATTTTAGACCCAATGTCTTTGAATAAATACATAGAAAAGGAGCATTTAGTACAAAAAAATGATTTTTTATAATTGTGTAGTTTAGGAAATGCTCTTTTTATCACAATGGTTTTAAAAGTGACTTTTACAGGGGAGCCAAAAGGCGTCAATATGAGGGAAGGGGTTAAAATGAAAGAAATGACTTATACAGCTTTTCACAGACTAAAGAAGAGGGAATACAAGGTGTCCGAATATATAGGATAATTGGAGAAATACAGACTAGTCACTGGGACTGACTTAGCAGATAATTCCGTCGAATGACGAATCCACTGCCTGTGTGGTATAAACAACATTTACTTAATTTTGAAAATATGACGACTGGCTGGATGTAATTGTCAATTATCAACCGCTTCTGTGCCACGAAAACGTGTCTGTGATAGCATATGCAAACAGTTTGGATCCAAATGAGACGCCGAGTAACTCATCAGGATCCAAACTGCTTGACACATTCTGTTCATAGTTTTATAAAGAAATTGAATAAGCGCCCACTGCAAAACTTGAAGCAGACGAAAATATGCCAAAGAAACAACAATGCTGGCACTGAAAGTGTTACTTTTAGCGAATTATCATCAACAAAAATCTGCCTACAACAATTCTAATATACATGTAACACACTTTCTCAAATTCGTTTTTCAATAAGCGGCCAGTGTAAATATTTGGACCCGGCTTACTTGGCGCCTCGGTTTGAGTCGAGTT